>CM053593.1:154039954-154096274 GCA_028646575.1 Pseudocheirus occidentalis
ACATACATACATACATACATACATACACACATACATACACAGTGCCTCAAAGATACCTGTACCCTCCCTTGCCTGGCAGTGCCATTGAGATGCCACCAAACTTCTAATTTATTTCCCACATACATATCCCCTTACTGTAGGGGAAGCACCATTGTTGGCAATAAAAGTGACGCTGCTACTCTTTCCCCTCTGTGGTATACCCAGCTTGAGGTGTCTTATTAGCTTAGGAAGATGTTCAGTTGTTAGGAACAGAAAGGAGAAGAGAGGAAAGGAGGAGGGAAAAACCCGATGCCCAGAAAGCTGAGCTTAACCATCTTTCCTGCGCCATCTCAGTCCCTCCCCAATACACACACACACTTGGTCCTCCCCAAAACACACAAATGTACTCCCTTCGCCCTTTCTACCAGGGGATTGGAATCCTAATCCAGAAACAGAAACTTGGCAGAGGTTAGTTGGTTTCCTTCATATCCGATGGCCCCTTCCCCAAATTCCCAAAGTTCTCCCATGCTTGGAGATCCCCAAGGAACTTCTTCCCATTCTGAAGCTTCAGTAGTACTATTCCTTATTTGTTTATGTATTTATTGGTCTGGGCCTGTGATTTCATCAGCATAGGGAACTCCCACGTGGAAACTTCCTCCACCATTGCTCTTCAGCAACTCAGCTCTAATTTATAGTCTCAGAGAGTTGCCTGAAGTACTTGAGAGTTTTGAGCCCAAGGTTACACAGCTTGTATGTGTTGGAGGTAGAATTTGAATGTCAGGTCTTCCTGACTCTAAGGCTCCCTATTCGCTAAACCACTCTGCTAACCCTCACATCTAAACTAAATCCAGCTCACTCCATTTAAACATAATCTTGTGTCCCCAGGATTCATTTTGGAGAAGGGGTTTTAGGCCTCATTGCTCACCACCACCCATCACTGAGGGCCAGGATATACCCAATTCTTGTCAGGGCCCTGCTACCCAACACTACCCCCCTAAGACAGCCAACATGTAAGCTATGAGGACAAGGTGGGCAGAAGGTAAAGAGAAATCCCCAGACACAGGCCAGGAGCCCAGCTGTTTTCCAAAATATATTTGCAGAGAAGATGGTGCATCTCTTCTACACACTTCTCTCATCATTAAAAAAAAAAAAAAAGGAAGTTAAAAAAATGAATTCAAAGAAAGCAATGTACAAAGGCTTCAGGGATCTAGAGGTCCTTCCCCAATCCTCATCGCCATCTCTGCCTCCATTGTCCATTTGGAGCAGAAACAAGTCAGTCAGGTGCTTCGTCTCTGGAGATGATGAGATGTTATCTCTGAGCATGTGTTCTCTTTCTGTCTCCCTCTGGACATCTTCTCTGGTGTCCATTGCAGTAGGAACACCAGCTGAGGGAACCAGGAGAAGAAATGACAAGAGACTTAGCGGGGGGATATGTCCATGGAGAAAGCTAACCACGTACACCTGAATTGCAGTTATGTTCCAAATCAAGAATCCAGTGTAGGTATCTGGAGCTCAGAAACCAATAAATATACCCCCTGCAAGGGGCTGGGGAACCTTAGAGCTGCCGGAAAGGGAAAGGAAAGGGCAATGTGATGGTAGCCACCCAGACTCCTCTGTCTTTTGTTTGGCAATCCCCCTTCTCACTCTGGCCAGATAGAGAGTCTGAGGGTGTCCAAGAATAGTCTTTTTTTTTTCCTCCCCAACATGGTAAGTGCAGTGCAGAGTTTCAGGGAATCTCAGCATCTGGGTCTTCCCAAGATTACACAGTCATATCCAAACCCAAGTACTCGGGGTTCTCAGCTGTGGGGGTCCCTGCAAAACCATTAGGGGCAGCCCCTCGATCAGGGGGATCCTGGTCCCAGTAGTAGAGGTTGTCAAAGGCTGGACTGAAGGCAGTTGGGGAGAGATGAAGGGGACCTCCTCCATGTGGGGCCAAATACTCAGGGTTCTCCACAGCTGCACCAAAGGTAAATGTGTCTTTCACCACTCCATTCTTCCCCAGAGGAGGCAGCTTGGGGCGTTCCAGGGTGGAGCCAGATGGGTGAGGGGGAGTCAGGGGCCCCTCCAGGGGTGAAGGAGGTGGTAGGTGCACCTCTGGCTGGTTCACATATTCTGAAATGTTGAAGAAAAGAGATCTTGGGTGTCAGGGAAATTGAACCATATATACCTACGAGAAAGCAAAATCTTCCTTTTGAGGGGGAGTACTTAGACCTTGGCTTAGGGAAGGAGAACACCTTGATTTCATTTCCTCCCTCCAAAATGAACTCAAACCCTTGAAGAAGGCAGTTCCAAGGTCAGGGTGTCCATACCTGGCAGGGGGCCACAGGCAGGTGGGACAATGTAGCCATCCATCTCAGGGGGCAGTGTTCCTGTGGGATCCTCAGTGTAGCGCTGGAGGGGACTGAGATCTCGAGGGGGGAGTCCCTGTAGCCCCTTAGGGCTCCCTCCAGGGTCCCCATCAAACACATCTGAACCAGTCCCTTCCCAAGGCTCTGTTGAAGTTTGGAGAGTGTCATCTTCTGAGCCTTCCAGCCCTCCTGGAAGCTCCCCACCACTCTGTGGGCAAAAATAGGATTATCATGAAGGTGTGAATGGAGGAGAGTCATTCTTGGCTGGACAGGCACAAGATGGGAGCATGGCCCGCAAACAGGCTGGGGTTCTCATCCCAATGAATATTGCCCCCACTCCTTACCCTTGTAGAAGAACTTCTGTGTCTTCGGTGGGCAGGACCTCCAGGCCCTGGAGCCAGGGGTGGGTCAGGGCAGAAGAAGCCTTGCTGGGGCACCAGGTACTCTTCTGCATCCACCAAATCGCCCATGTCATCTTCTTCTAACAGTGAGCGGTAGAAAGTGCTGTCCAGGGGGCTGGCTGGGCCAGAATCCTCATTCTAGTGGGAAATGGAACAATCATGCTAACCCCTTCACCAAGCATGGCTGTCACCCATCATCGTGTGAAGTTGGGTGGTTGAGATTTCATTAGGGAAAAAAAGGTCAGGAAACTAGAGGCAAGGATGGTGACACCAGAGTTTTAAGGAGGAAATGCTGGCTGTAGGGATGGGGGATTGGGAAGTAGAAAGGGAAGGATGGGACAAGTATCAAGGAGAACCCTGGGGGATGAGGGTGGGGCTCAGGAGTCCTGCTGTTCAGTTTTGTGCCATTTCCTGTTTGGACAGAGAGGGGAGGGATACAGCTTCTGTGCAGTTTGGTGTCCTAGTACCTGGATGACCACAAAGCGCTGAGGGTCTCGGGCCATTCGTGAGAATTCTGTAACTAGCTCCCGGAACCGAGGCCGACACTCAGAATCAATCATCCAACCTGGTGTAGGGGAACAAAAGGAGCCTGTTCAACAACCAAAGAAATCCATTGGCTTGTCAGGCAGTGTTTGAACTGCCCTTTGGGCCAGACTATTCTCTGACTTACACTGAAATATCTCTGTGTCTTGAGTTCAGATCCTAGCTCTGTGACTCACTTGCTGTGTGACCAGACAGAGGAGAGGGGGAGCCTTTGGCCCTTACTTTGCTCATCCATAAATTGAAGGGCTTTGATTGGAGGATCTACAAAGGTCCCTTCCAGCTCAAAATCATTTTTTTTTTAGGATTTGAATTTATATATATATATGTTTTTTAATCTCTCATTTGATCTGCACAATAAGCCTGGGGAAATGCCATTATAGTGCCCCTTTTTCTGATGAGGAAACTGAAGCAGAAATGAACCCACAGAAGCTGCTCTGGATATGGCTTTGGGCAGCTCCCTCTATTCAGTACATCAGAAAGAGCACCTTCTGAAAAACCTAGTTCAAGTCCTGGTTCCCCTGATTACCAGCCATGTGGTAGCTTTTCTGTTAGCTTTTCTGAGCCTCAGTTTCCTAGTTTGTAAACTGAAGATAATAACAATATCTACACTCTAGCTCACAGGAATATCCGGAAGAAAATGCCTCACAAACTCTCAAATTGTCTATAAATGGGAGTAAAGCATTATTATTAGAATTATGGTCTAGTCTCTTACATTTGACCATGATCATGTAGACATCAATGGTGCATACAGGGGGCTGTGGCAGTCGGTCCCCTTTCTCCAGTAGGTCAGGAATCTCTCGGGCAGGAATCCCCTCATATGGTTTAGCTCCAAAGGTCATCAGTTCCCACACTGTTACCCCTGAGAAGAGAAATAGAGAAGTCATTAGACTAGTGGGAATAGGTGCAGTCCTTGATACTCAGGCTTGGTTGGGGGTGGGAGAGAAGAGATGAATGGGGGTGAGATGTGTGGATAGGGTGGAATCTTCTCTGCTTATCCCTTTTCTTCGGAAAAGGATCAGCCATGGCCTAGAGAGTCAATGCCAAGGATGTAAAAGGACATTCTCTTTCCATCCCAGTGTTTGCATCTCAGACCTGAGGGGAGTTGAGTGAGGTGGGAATAAAAGAGAAATTGACCTCTGCTATTCCTGCTTGCTATTTCCACTAGCTTTGAGGACCAGGTTTCACCTGGGGTCAGTAGGGGTAATAGTTCCCCCATCTAGCTCTTCTGTGTCCTACTGGTTCCCTACCCCACTCAGCTCTGTGACACAGTAGCCAACTGGCCTTGATGCCAGGAAGACCTGGTTTCAAGTTTTACCTGTATTATTCTAGATATATGACCTTGGGGAAGTCATGTAACCTCTCAATGCTCCGGGCAACTTTCTAAGACCATAAAGCTTCAGTGAAGTTGTCAACCTACTTTGATAGAGGAAGTGTCCTATTTGGAGAGTTCCTTTTATTAATTAAATCACATAATTTCTATTCTACACTCCCCAAATCCATCTCTTTTCCTGCCACCAACTCCATTCCCTTTTCCTTCCCATGTTACTATAATTTTGCAACATCAAATTACAATAAACCACAACATTTAACAAATCAGACATTTGTTAAAGGGCTTAACTTCTCTTCCTCACCTCAAAGCTAGGTGGCGTAAAGCATAGAGCATTGAGCCTGGAGTCAGGAAGTCCTCAGTTCATATATGCCTTAATGTGTCTTGGCAAGTCACTTAACCTCTATCTGCCTCAGTTTTCTCAACTCTAAAATGGGTATAATAAAAGCACTCACCTCACAGGGCTGTAATGAGGATATAATGAGATATTTGTAAAGCACTAGTCCATAATAGATGCTTAATTAATCCTTGTTTCCTTCCTTCCATTCCCTTTTCAAATCCTGGCAGTCTGGCTTCCAGCTCTGCCATTCTGCCAAAGCTGCTTTGTCCAAGGCTTCCAGCTCCAAACTGCCAAGGTGGATGGCCCATCCTCAGCCCTCTTCCTCCTTGATCTCCATAGCTTTTGTCCTTGTTGACTACCTCCTCTGGGTTACTGTCTCCTTACTGGGCTTTGGTGCTGCTGCTCCCCTCTCTTGATTCCCCTCTTTCTCTGGCTGTTCTTCCTCAGTCTCTTTTGTTGGTTCATCATCCATGCCTTGCTGCCCACCTGTGAAAGTCTCCCAATGCCCTGTGCTGGGCCTTCTCATCTTCTCTCTCTACAGTTATACCCTTGGTGATGTCAGGTTTCATGGGTTCAATTAGTTTCTTTATATAGATGATTCCCAAATCTATATATCCAGGCCTAACTCCTGAATTCAAGTCTCATGTTACTAACTGCACACTTCCAATTGATTGTCCTGTCAACACATTAAACTGTTAGTTCAAGACTGATCTCATCTCTTACCATCCCCACCCTCCTCCTTCGCCTTCTCCAAATTTTTCCGGTTCTGTTGAGGGCTCTACTCTCCTTCCAGTCAATCAGACTCAAACCTCTTCCCTCTACCTCATCCCTATGCCAAGTCACTTAACTCTGTCTCCACAGCATCCTTTGCTTCTGTGGTGGAGTAGATTAAATGTTAGACCTGGACTTAGGAAAATCTGAATTCAAATCCAGAATCAGACATTTACTAACTGTGTAACCCTGGGCAAATTATTTAACATTTCTGGGCCTTAGATTCTTCCTATGTAAAATTGTGGAGGTTGGACCTCAATGGTCCCTACCTCTGTCCCCTTCTTACCACTCACCATTACTACCTTAGTTCAGATCCTTATCACCCCTTGACTTCACTATTCTAGGGATTTCCTGGCTGAACTTCTGTTTTCTTCCCCTTTCCAGTACACAGCTGGCAATACCATTTCTCCAAAGTACAAGTTACTACCCTGCTCAAAAATGGGTGAAGAGATTAAGTGATTTGCCAAAGTAACACAAAACCCTCCTTGGGACAAAATGCAGCCCTTCTTTAATAGGGGTATTTTGCCCTTCTTACCATAGCTCCACACATCACTTTGATGGGTGAATCTTCGGCAGAGAATGGACTCCAGTGCCATCCACTTAATGGGGACCTACGTGGGGAAGATAGTTAATCACAAAGACCATCCTTGAGGCTGGGGTGGGGATCCTGTTCCAGGAAGGCAGATAGGTAGTACTGCCCACTCAGTGCTACCTCCCCCTCCAACCCCAAGCTTCTCCAGCCCCTTCACCTTGCCCCCATCTGCGTGGTACTCTGTCTCGTCAATGTCCAAAAGCCTTGCAAGTCCAAAGTCAGTGATCTTGACGTGGTTGGGACTTTTGACCAGCACGTTTCTGGCTGCCAGGTCTCTGTGTACTAGCCGAACCTCCTCCAAGTAGTTCATCCCCTGGGATTAGAGGTAGAGGACTAGATCTGATGATTTCTGTAGGGCTTCTTATACCAGTCCCATGTTTTCTAGATAATTTTCTTCCCTTCCCAGTTCTGGAGGCACAGAACTGAACGTGGAGGCACAGAACTGACCCTGGTGAATGTTCTCTCAACCTCTAACAGTTCTGCCAACTCTGTCACAGTTTACAAATCCATAACCTTCTCCCTGAAGCTTACAGGCTCAGTCCCAGGAGGTGGTGTGGGGAGGGCAGCAAAGGAATGGAAAGCACATGTTGGGGCTCATTCATAAAGGTCTTAGGGGTGGGGAAGGTATATGGAGGGCACATGTTGGGGCTCATCTGTAGAGGTCCTGGGGAAGCTGTGGGAGGATGGCTGTTATAGAGAGGCCTCCTTGTGACTGTACCTTGGCAATCTGCACACACCAGTTGAGGAGGTCCTGGGAGCAGAGTCGCCCTCGGTTTTCACGCACGTGGTCCAGGAGGCAGCCATAGGGCATAAGCTGGGTCACTAGCTGGACTGTGGATGTCAGGCAGATGCCCAGAAGGCGAGACACGTATGGAGAGCCAACACCTGCCATCACGTATGCTTCCTGAAGGCCCACAGGATAATTAGAAGGTGACAGGGATCCCCTCCCTGCTCCCCCCCACCATTCCTACCATTACATTGACCTGGTGTGAGTATATGTCTGTGTATAGGATCAGAATTGGAGGAGGCTGCTCTGACCCCACCCTACAGAAGAAGAGGCTAAAGAACAGCTAATGTGACTGCAGTCATAGGACTCAGAGCTAGAGGCTAACATAGACATAATGGAAGCCAACCTCCTCCCCATTTTACAGAGGAAGAAACTGAGGCACAAGGCAACTAAATCACTTGCCAGAGTCATACTAGCCCTGCTTAGCAATGACAAGATTCCAACTCTAGGTCTTCTGAATCAAAATTCTGTCTTCCCTGAGTCCTGACTCTTTTCCCCAAAGGGCCCCTGTTGTGTCCCACATCTTTGGAAGGTGGTGTGGGGAGTGAAGGGGAAGGATCTTACATCCAAGATCTCCTTGTTGGCTTTGGGGGATGTGTTTTCTCTCAACACCTTGATAGCCACTGGAATCTTCACACTTTCACCATCAGGGATCCAAATACCCTGGGCAAGAGGGAATATGTGAGTTAGAAAGGGAAGACCAACCCCAAACTTGTTTTTTACCCCTCAGAAAACCCCTCTGGCTCCTTTTTAACTCTCTGGTTTTACCCCTCCAGCTTTAGTTCATAGCAACCTGCTCTTATCAATGGGTCAATCAATTAAATGAGCATTTTTGAAGCTTCTATTATGTATTATTTTCAAAACTGTAGAGATACAAGTCCCTGCTCTCAAGGGGGTGGCATTCTATCGGAAACACAGACGTACATAAGGAGATATGGTACATATGCAAAGTAAAATACAGAGTAAGGGGGGGGGGGGACATTTAAGCATTAGACGGTCAGGAAAGGCCTCACGTATCAGGTAGTACTTCTGGGGAACTTTGAAGGAGGTGGAGGCTAAGGATTCTAAGAATCAGAGCTGAGGAGGGAATGCATTCCAGGCATGGGGCACACAGCCTGTGCAAAGGTATGGAGACTGGAAATGGGATATTATATGTGAGAGATAGCAAACAGGACAGATTGGTTGTTCATTGAATTCACTGAGGGGAGTAATTTTTTATATAATAAATCTGGACAAGTAGACTGGGGTGAGATTGTGAAGGGGCTTATGTGCCAAATAAAGGGGTTTATATTTTATCCTAGAGACAATGAGGGGGCCACTGGAGTTTTTTGAAGCAGGGATGTGACATGGTCATAGCTCTTCTTTAGGAAAAATCACTTGGGTAGCTATGTGGAGAAAGGGGAGACATGAGGAAGGGAGCCTAATGCAATAGTCCAGGGGAGCTGTGATGAGGGTGGTGATTGAATGGGTGGAAGGAGGGGACAGATGTGAAATTGTTAGGGAGATAGGATTGACAAAATATGGCAAGAACTTCATTCCTTTTTAAACCCCACCCTTCATTCTCTCTCCCAAAATCCATCTGATGGCCTGGGCCAGGAATGGGAACCTTCGGCCTCGAGGACACATGTGGCCTTCTAGGTCCTTGGGCGGGGCCTTTTGATTGAGTTGAAGTTCTGCAGAACAAATCCTTTTATTAAGGGGATTTGTTCTGTGAAGTCTGGATTCAGTCAAAGGATTGCCCTTGAGGTCCTAGAGGGTCACATGTGGCCTACAGGTTCCCCACCCCTGCCAAACCTCACCCTAAACTTTGGCCTCCATTCCTTCTAGGCCCCTCCCCTAGGGTCAGCCCCACCCCTGACCTTGTAGACCGTGCCAAAGGCCCCAGAACCGAGAACCTTCACTTTCCTCAACTCCGTCTCTTTTAGGATTCGCATCTGAGCTTGGTTGGGCAACGCTCCACTAGGTGTCAGGGGCTCCACCAGCTAGGGAAGAGAGGGAGGTTGGTTGTCAAAGACGCCCAAGTGATGAATCCATCTGGCCCCTAGGCTCCCTTCCTTCTCACCTCTGTCTCCTGTAGCAACCTTCTCATGGTGTGTTTCCGTTCCTTCTGTTTCCGACGCTTAATTAAGATGCCGATGAGCAGGCCTATGATGAGGGCTAGGAGCACCCCGACCACCCCAGCAATGATGGAGGTCACAGGGCTGGGGGGAGACACAGAGGAGAGGGAGGTGAGATCAAACCTGCTAGGTCTCCTCTGGAGGGTGGGAGTGGAAAGGAGGTTGCTAGGATGACAGCCAAAAGCTGAAGGTTAGAGGTGGCAGTTTGGGCTTGGGCAGGTAGGAACAATGAAAGTGAAAGGTCCTTTGAGGTGTCAGCAGGAGACTTGGCTGGAGGAAAGCCATTGTATATTGTTAGCATACAGGGGAAGCCATCTCTGGGCCCCATGCCCCTTCCAAGAAAGCTCCAAGGAACCAAACACACCTGAGTTTCTGCTCAGCAGGACAGCCTTTGTCATCCAATACAGTACAGCTGCAGGAAAAGATATGTTAGTCTGGGGATCCCCAATACTGGAGGGAGGCTCCCACCCCAAGCATCACCATCTGTCCCCATTTCTCTGACTGAAAGTAGAGGGGGATGGGAATTAGGATAAAAGCCTTAAAAAATCCCTACTTTCCTACCCCAGTCTTTAAAAGTCAGTTTCAGAGGAGTCAGGGCAAAGAGCAATGGCTTTTCACAGTAAGTTTCAGAGAATATCACCACCCCCCCCATTCCCACCTTTATTCTCTGATTCCCCCATACAAAAATAAGAGTCTAAGGTAGAAAGAAACAAAGGTTACTCCATCCCCAACACTTCGATAAGTGCCCCAACTCACGAGTGGGTACAGTTGGTAGGGCAGGTCTGGCAAATGCCCTCATCATCTGGGTACTTCCAGATAGGTATGAAGGAGAGGTCAGACTTCACCCCACTGGGGCATCGGGCCACACAGGCAGGGGGGTCCTTGAAGTGTGCACAGGCTACACATTTGTCAGCCTCCTGAGAGTACAGAGAAGAAGGGTTTGGGGGGAGAAGAGGCAATAATGTCCAGGCTAGGGGTTGGCCTCAGGATTGGGGGGAGTGTATAGGGAGACACAGTCAGGGAACAAAGCCAAGTTACTTTTCCATTTAGAAAGCTGAAGCTTCACCTTGGGATTCTCAGAGCCTCCCTTCAAACTAGCAATTTCCCAGACCTAGCACAAACATCAGACTGTTCTGTTAATCATGTTAATAATTAAGAACCAGTGAATTTTATCAGTATCAATCCTCTTTCTGCTGATGGGAAGGTCTAGAAAACCCAGGCCAGTCAGGAGTCCCCCTTCTTCATGTACCCACACCACAAAACTAACTCACTTCATTCTCCAACCTCTCCTCATCTAGTCTCTGGGGAAGAGATGGCCTTCTTGTCAAGGCCAACCAACCCTTCTTTGCTATGTCACCTCCCTTGTCCTCCTAGAGCAAACCCCTTTGATCATTCCTCTTCTTTTCAGACTCTCCTTATCTATAAGCTCCTGTGCCATTGCCTACAAACAGGCCCCGGTCTTAAAAAACCTTTAGCTGATCCTTTCACACACCCCCACCAAGCTATTGTCCTTTTAAAAAAGTTTCCAGCACTATAGCCAAGATTCTAACAAAAGTACTTCTCACCTCCCACTTAGTTCTCAACCCTTTGCTTTCTGGCTTCTGACCCCATCACTCCACAGAGGCTGCCCTCTCCAAGGTCACCTGTAATCTCCTAACTGCTCATTTCCAAGTTTCATTTTGTTTTTTTCCCCCTTTTTGACTTCATGATAGCTTTTGACACCGGTGACCCTCCCCTCCTCCTGGATACTCTTGTCCATCTGCCTATGACAGCACTCCTCCAGTCTTTTGTCGGGTCATCAAGCCCCACGCTCCTTCAGATTCCTCACTCCTCCTCAGTATCACTCTACTTC
This sequence comes from Pseudocheirus occidentalis, assembly GCA_028646575.1. Classification (NCBI taxonomy): domain Eukaryota; kingdom Metazoa; phylum Chordata; class Mammalia; order Diprotodontia; family Pseudocheiridae; genus Pseudocheirus; species Pseudocheirus occidentalis. Next base: position 154,051,012 of record CM053593.1, read on the forward strand.
CTAAGCCTTCCTCTTTGTATTTGTCTCTTTGCCTTTGTGTGTATGTGCATCCATCTCTCTGCTTTTTCTGTCTCTCTGTCTCTGTCTTTCTCCATTCTCTCAGGGATCTGTCTCATCAAGCCCTCATGGTTTCCTTCTTCCTGAATTCATCCTGTGTTGCCAACTATCTACCAGACTTCTCCAATCAGATGCCATATGAGCATCTCAATCATTATGTACCTTTAAATGAACCTCAATATCTTCCTTCATAAGCCCTCCTTTCTTCCAATCACTGCAGTTCACAACCTCAGAATCTGATTCTGTCTCCACAATCCATTCCCCTTTCTCTGCTTATACAGACACTACTAAATGTAGGCCTCATGACCTCTTGCCTAGATTACTGCCATAGCATCCTCTAATTGATTTCCCTCCTTCCCTCTTTCTTCTCTCTAGCCTGTCCTTCACCTTTGTTCATTCCTTTCATTTGTGTCAGACTCTTTTCGACCTCATTTGTCAAAGATAATGGAGTGGTTTGCCATTTCCCTTTTCAGCTCTTTTTACAGCTGAGGAAACTTAGGGGTAAAGTGACTTGCCCAGGGTCACACAGCTAATAAGTGTCTGAACTAATAAGAATCTTCCTGACTCCAGATCCACTACTGTATTTATCCACTGTGCCACTTAGCTGCATCCCCCCCCCCCCAAAGAAAATAACAACAAACTAAAATAGCTTCCTATTTTTTCCAGGAGAGTTGAGGAAAACTCCTCTTCTTTAATAGGGCTATCACCTGCTTCTCTAGAATGATCCCCATTAGACTGAACAACAAGAGGGCAAGGACTGTCTTTTGCCTATCTTTGTAACCCCAACACTTAGCACAGTGCCTAGTGCATAATCAGCACTCATTGAATGCTTACTGACTGACTTCGTGTTCTGACCCTTCACATACACACAACGTGTTCTAGCCAAAACTGTTGGCACAAAGAGAACTGGCTGTTTTTGGGTCTTGAGATTCTGTTTCCCACTTCCAAGCCTTTCAAAGCACAGGCTGTCCTCCACGTTTCTGAAATGCATCATTTATGATCCCCTCACCTCTGCTTCTCAGGATCCTTTTTCCTTCAAGGATAAAGGGACCATCTCCTACTACATGATGAAGACCACCCTAATCCCCAGCCACTAATGGTCCCTCTCTCCCCAAATTACCCAGTATTTATGGGTTTACATATGTATTCTTTCCTTCCAGTAGAAGGCAAGCTCCCAAAGGGCAGGAACAATTTTCTTTTGTCTTAGTATCTAAAGAATCTGTTGCTGTGCCTGGTCCATATTAGGCGCTGTTGAATTGAGAATGACTGAATCATATGATATCTTGATAGAAAGTCTTTGAAAGCCAGGGCTGAAAAATGTACAACTATCCCTTCCACATTGAGACTTTCCCCATTACTATTTTGATATATCTCAGGTCAGCCTAAGAAATTAAATGGGAATTTTTCGGGAGTTATGCAGAAGCCACAGACAATGTGTGAAGGCTAGCAGACGACACAAAAAAAGTATAGAAACTCAAAAATGCATAAAATATATGTGTTTTATAACATCAACATATATTATCTTTTAATACCATAATAATTCAGACTTCTCTAATACAAAGGAAAGGCCAAAAAGATTTTATGTGGATTTTCCAGATCAAGGGGGGCACCATACTCCTAATGCTCTCTTTCCCTTGAGATATGGAAGGGATAACTATTCGTCTGTTACCAACCTGCAACCTCTCTACAATTGGTTTAGCCTAGTCTTTAGATGACAAGACACGCAACCCAGACCTAAGTTAAAGTTCCAAAGCATGGACTCTGAGACCTTAGGACCACTTTGGGAACCATGCCATGCTGGCACCATAAGAGGACTTTGATGGATATAATCATTCTACTGCTAATAGTTCATATTTATAGATGTGCTTTAGGGATGACAGAGAGGTTTCCTCCCAGCAATCCTACAAGGGAGTCAAGTAGCAAAAATATTACTTCCTGTAAGCAGAGCCAAGAAAACCACACGTACACAGTGAAGGCAGCAACACGGATGCAAAGAAAAACAACCACAAACCCATGGAAAACAAAGACTGCAAAACTGGGCCCTGAAGAAGAGACATCGGAAGACCCCCCCCTCCTTCTCAGGGGTGGGGGTGGGGTGGGAGAGGTACCAAGGTATGCGGTGCGGCATGTATCGTTAGGCAGTCTGGGGTCTCTTTGGACGTACTAAGCAGTTTTATTGAATCTTTTTTGCTTCTTTTTTTAAATCTTTGGTTATAAGGCAAAGCTCTCAGGGAGAGGAAGAAGGAGAAATTGGGGGGGGCAGAGTTTAGATAATATAAAAACAAAAGATATCAATATTTTTTTTTTTAAAGAACAAGCTCAGTCCCAAGGAAAAGACGTGAGAAGACACCTTTCCTCCACTCTTTTGCAGAGGTTGGGGGGATGAAAGGGTAGATTAAGGCAATTGGGGTTGTGACTTGCCCAAGGTCACATAGCTAGTAAATGTGTCAAATGCCTGAGGCTGGATTTGAATTCAGGTCCTGACTCCATGGCCGGTGCTATATTTAGTGTGTGTGTGTGTGTGTGTGTGTGTGTGTGTGTGTGTGTGTGTGTGTGTGTGTGCGCGTGTGTGCATGCGCGTGTGAAAGACAAAGATCCAAGACAATTCCAAAGGACTTATTATAAAGAATGCTGTCTACCTCTTGAAAAAGAACTAAAGAATTCAGTGCAGATTAAAGCACACTTTTTTCCTTTTATTTTTCTTGGTTTTTGTGTTTCCTTTTGCAACATGGACGTGTATGTACATACATATATATACATTTTACTGATTTTTTTTTCTTCCTGTTTTTCTTTCTTTTTTAAATCTTTACTATGAGGTTGTGCGTGTGGGGGTGAGAAAATGTAGGTGTGCAAAAATGAGGTATCAATAACATTTTTTTTAAACAAATATTTCCCCATTTTACAGATAAGGAAACAGGCTCAGAAAGGGAAAGTTATTTGCCCGAGGTCATACAGATGCTAAGTGACAGGGCCAGGATTTCAATCCAGATCTCTTTTGACTTTCTGTCAGGTCCAGGGTTCTTTCTATTAACACTGTGTTGTCTGGAACCTTTGGGTGGGTGCACTTGGTATCTCTCATGCACTTACCATCTACTAACAAATTATATTTATCTGTTTATGTTATCTAGAGTCACAGATTTGGAGCTAGAAGGAACCTTAGAGGCCATTTAATCCAACTCTTTTTATTTTATTAGTGGGGAACCTGATGCCCAGAGAGTTTACACACAGGCAGAATTTGAACCAACTACAAATCCATTAAACTGTAATGTCTTCCATAAGATTTAGTGCAATACCTTTATACACAGGAGCATATAAAGGAGTAATGGGACGGCTAGGTAGCACAGTGAATAGAGCACCAACCCTGGAGTCAGGAGGACCTGAGTTCAAATTCGGCCTCAGACACTCGACACAAAAACTAGCCGTGTGACTTTGGGCAAGTCACTTAACCCCAATTGCCCTTCAAAAAGCAAAAAAAAAAAAAAAAAAAAAAAGGAGTAGTATACTACTTTACTAGTATAAAGTATGTAGAAGTACATATTTAATAAATGTACTCTGAATGAATGAAGTGACAAGGTGACAGCTTTAAGCTCCAGTGAAGAATCCCCTAAGAATTAGACCTATTCAAAAACTGAGCCAGTTGTCTTGTGCGGGAGTAAGCTCCCTGTCCTTGGAGTTCTCCAAGCTGAGGGTCCATGACCACTTGTCAGAGATGCACCAGCTCAGTGTTAGAATCCATACTGTTGGGGAAAATTAAGAGATCTGGGACTGTAGGAGCTGGTTCAGTCCAGGGCTTTGCCGCTGTACTAGCCACATGACCTTGAGCAGGTCATTTAACTTTTAGGAATTGTGGTTTCTTGATCTGTAAAATGCTTTGTAAATAATACTAGCTAGCATTTGTATAGCACTTTGAGATTTGCAGAACAGCTAGAAGACCTGAGTTCAAATCCTGCCTCAAACACTTACCTAACTTGTATGACCTTGGGCAAGTCACTTAACCCTGTTTGGCTCAGTTTCCTCATCTATAAAATGAGTTGGAGAAGGAAGTGGCAAATCACTCTAGCTATCTTTGCCCCAAAAACCCCAAATGGGGTCACAGAGAGTCAGACATGATGGAAAAACAACTGAACAACAAACTTTTAAACATTACCTTCTCTCCAGGTTATAGAGACACTGTCCCCTGAGTTTATCAGTGGCACACTCAGCCCCTACAGTGACAGAACCACATCCTCAAAGTAGTGATGATGCCTTTCAACTCTGAGAGTATCTGACTCTTGTGAGAAGTCCTCCTGGATTCTTTATTACTCTCTCTTCTGCCTGTTCTCCAAATATACTATCTGACCCCAGTTTGAGGGATAGGTGGGGATCAGACCCCCAGAAGAGTGCCTCACCCTTACCAGCCACTTACCGATCCAAAGCAGGTCTGAGTACCATTTTGTGGATGGCACTCCTCATGGCACGGGAAGCAGCGTCTCTCCTTTACATATTCTCGGGGGTACCTGTGGGGTGGGCAGAGGGTAAAGAAGGTGAACAAGACAAAGCCACAAAGGACTGAGAGCCTCCCTCTTCCTTTACCATTCATCCAAACCCTTCCTTACCCCTGCATGACCCGGCACTCCTCCACACACTCCTGCCCTCGGAGAAATTGGCTGCAGTTGAGACACTGAGTTGGTCCAGGGCCCCAGCAGTGCCCCTGAGCACACAGGGAGTAGCATGCCAGTCCCTCACTTGCTGTGGGAGAAGAATGAAGACAAATCAAACCCAGGGAAGACTTGGGCACTTATTTCAAGGACCTCACCTTAAGCCTGGTAACTTCTTGGGAAGGGTCACTTGGGAACCCAGGAAACTTCCAGGGGTCAAAGTGGAAAGAAAGGGAGAATTGCCAGGGTCACAGAGAGACACAGACTGGCGTTTGGCCAAGACTGGCAATGATGCTGAGGGGGCAGTGCCAGACTAGTGTTTAGCAAAAGCAGGTGTGCATGCCAGGCGCAGGAGGCAGCCAGCTCAGTGGGCATCGGGTTAGTCCCCAGAGAGCCTGACACCGGATGTATGTGAGTATCACAAAGGCCACCCAGATGTGGGTGCCTCAGAAAGGACAGGAAAAGGAGTGAAGACATTGGGGGGAGAGAGTGCCTGCCTTACCACACTCCTGGGCAGGTCGGTTGGCACTGTAGAGCAGGGCCTGGCGGGTGTTGCGGAAGAGCTGGTTCCAAGGCACCGTGTGGACAAAGCATAGCTGGGCATTGTGATGGATGAGTGCCAACCCACTGCCCAGCTCTCTCAGTGACCGCAGCCCCAGCCAGCCAATACCCAGATGCTCCAGTGTCAGGGAGTAGACACCACTGCAAGGAGAAGGGTGGGTGCTCAGCTGAAGGGCACCATAGCTCTGTTCCTCATTAGTCTTTGTTCTCTCCCAGAAATATGCCCCCATCAACCTCCTCCTAGATGCCCCTGCTCAAATCTTCTCCCCCAATAAAATACGTGCTGCTAGTATTCTGGCTACAGGTTCTCCAAACCTCCCCCCTCACTCCCTTCTTATTTAACCTCTCCTGGGCAGCCCCCCTTCTCCCCTGTGATTCTGTGTGAGCCACAGCCCAATACTCACTTGTGCAACACCCTTCCCCTGATCACCCTTAGGTTCTGAAAGATGCTGAGGTCAGGGAGGCTATCAGGCCAGGCTGAGATGTACAGGTAGCCTGAGGGCAATAGGGTGCTTGGTGTGAGATGATGACTGAGCAACACAGAGTGTACCCACCAATAGGGACTGTCCCCAGGCCACCCCACCACAGAGAAGGAAGACCTGGGTGGAAGGACCCCAGGACCCAAGGGGAGAGGGGAAAGCTTGATGATGGGACCAAGGGAGAGGCAGGGATATGCCCACCTGTGATCTCCTCCAGGTTCTCAAAGACCTTGAGGTCTTCAGGCATTAGTGGAGAAGTATTGGTAGCCAAGTCCCTGGGAGAGGGAAATAGAGGAGTTGACAAGATTCATCCATGCAGGAAGGTGACAGAGGAAGTACTCTCCAAGCTGGCCATCCTTCTCTGGTTATTTAATGCCTCATCTCTCAACTCCAAACTCTAAGCCCCTCCCCAGTCCCATCATTTCCCATTTCAGAACCATCCCCAGAACTGCCTGCTCCCCTTCCCTTAGCACCATGCCCAATTTGAGCTACCCAGTCTAACACTTGCTGTGCTCATCCTATGCCTACCCTGTGAAGGTCTCAGACAGAAAGGCCAGGCTTCCAAAGATCTTCTTACAGCCAGCAAAGTCCCGGATGTTGGTACTGTTGACAGCTCTTACTGACCGGAGGTGCCCCATGCCCAGTCCATAACACACTGTAAGAAATGTGACAGAGGAGGGGAGTAAGGTGCATGCCTTAGTTGTGGCATTCGATTCCCCTAATCTATAGCTCCGAGGAGCTGGGCATGAGTCAGAGGAATCATTGATGTTGAGAGTGAGGTGAGGCTTAGAGATTGTCTAGTCCAACTCTTCCATTTTACAGAGGAGAAAACTGAGGGTTGGATTCATAAAGCTAGTGAATAGTAAAGCTTGACTTTGAACCTAGGTCTCCTCAATCAAAATCCAGAAGTCCAGCGTTCCTGAACTTCAAGAACCTACTTCATCATTCAAATACAGAATAAATGGGGTTCTGGAAAGGAGAAGACAAAGCCTTGGACATGAGAAGGTATTGGAGATAGGAGAAAAGTGAGAAGGATGGCTGAGTTAGGTTACACTGGGTAAGAATTTACCTGGGTTGTGATTATTTATAGATTGGTGAGGTTTGCAAGGGAGGGAGGTTGGGAAACTTGGGGCTGTGGAAAGGAAGGGGTATGACTTGGGGTGAGACTAGGGTGAGGGAAAGGGGACCAGTGGAGCACGCAATTCGGGGGGGGGTGGGGGGTGGGATCTTGTGTCTAGTTGAGGCAAAGCTGGTCCAGAGAGGACAGAGATACCTTTTGGGCAGGCCTTGCTACACTTCTCACACCTATGGGTCCCATCCTCAGCAGTCACCTCTTGGCTGTGGAGGGGACACACAAGGGTGCAGGATGTAGAACCCACATCTGTAGCCAAGTAGTTATCTAGAAAGAATCAAGGACACAGGTTAGGACACTTCACCTCCTCCACTGTGGTTCATTTGATCTCATTCTTCCCAGAGATAATACAGCCTGTGGGACTGCCCCATTTGACCCTTGTGGGGGTCTCAGCAACCTGAGTCCCACTACCCCTTAACTAGTTACTGTCTAGGATGTATACCTCACCCTTAATGGGGTCCTTTAGAATAGTTCCCTCCTCCCCCACATCTGAGGCACTCACAGGGACATGACTTCACACAACTGGACCCAAAGGTGTATCGCCCATCAGGATTAGGCATTGACTCAAAGGTGTCTGAGTTGTAGATGACCAGCGGTGGGCAGTGCTGTTCACAGATGCCACTGTGGTTGAAATGGAGGCAGGCCTGACAGGGTTATGAGCCAGGGGATAGGCATAAGAGGGCAGAATATGCTGAGTATCTGGGCAAAGTCTAGAACCATTCCATACCCTTGGGTACCCACCCTCACACCAGCATCTTGGGGAAGGGAAGTAGGCTAAACTATCCAAGTATTACCCTTTAGAGAAGGGTAATACCAGGCAAGGTGCCCACTTTCCTCCATCATCCTTGCCAAAGCATTGCCATGGGTCAGGCCAAGGAGCTGAGATAGAATTCTACAACACCCTGGTCTCAGGGAGAAGTGAGCAAAAAGTGAGACTTACTCAGGTGAGTAAATCAAGCAGGCAAACAGGTATGCAAAAGAGCAGGTAGAAGGTGCAAGCGGGCATTAGCATAACGCCAGGTGGGCACCTACCAGGCAATCAGAATGCTTGGGGCCAGTGCAACCAGCAGCACACTGCTCATGGCAGCAGTCTGTGGGGAGGGGCCCCTTACATCGGGCACAGCCACTGGCACAGATTGTGCTGGTCACTGTTGGTGAGGGAGGAAGGGCAGAGGGTGAGACCTTATCTCTTTCGTTCTACCAAACCACCCATCTTAAGCATCAGCCCCCAAGGCCTTGTTGAGTTCACATTCCATCCCACAGGCACAGGCTTCTACCCTCTCCCCAAACCTGGGCTTTCCTCCCTGGCACTCTCTCTGAGACTTACAGCTCTGACAGTTGTCATGTCCTTCCCCCCAACAGTGGCCGGATTTACATGATGAAGAACAAGGGCTGCCTGGAGAGAGAAAGAGAGAGAGAGGGAAGGAGGGGGGGAGGGAGAGGGAAAGAGAGGGACAGATGAGATGAAATTGAGACATAGAAGTCAGACCAGGAAAATAATAGAGAGAGACAGACAGAGGAAAATAGACATAAAGGAGGAACCATAGGAGGGAAACAATGGCATGATGTCAGTGGCTGGGTATTACAAGTTCAGGGATAAGAAGGTCAGGGGACACAGGACCTCGATATTCCAAGTTGTTGTGAGGACTGGGCTTTGTAAACCTTTAAGCACCAGATCATGCTATTATTCTAAGGCAGCCCTGGTAAGTTATTAGAATAAGCACTAATCTATGACCCCCCGAGACTCTGTCTTCATCACTAACTACATGATTATAGTCCAATTTCCCCACTAACTACCTATCTCACAAGGTTATGGGCTAAACACTTTGTAAACCTTCAATAGCTCTACAAACAGGCAGGACTGGTGTTATTATTATGGGCTGTGAGGGGAGGAGTCCGGAAGATGGTGGAGGGAAGGAAAAGGAGGGGAGGGTCTAGGCTCACAAGTTCGACTACGGTTTGTGTCGATGGAGGTGACAGCCAAGTAGTTATTCTTATGGAAGATGTCAGTCCACAGCACAGTGTCCTGGTGACATAGCTGAGGGTTCTTCTGGATCAGGACCCCACCTTTCAGAATCTCTGGGGGTAGGAGAGGAGGGGAATGATGACAAGGCCATGAATGGAGGCATATCTGGACTCTCTGTCCTTTCCCTCAAAAAAAAACCCCAGCTAAGAATCACAAGACCTGGATTCTAATCCAAGCTCTGTCACCAGTTTGCTGTGTGATCTTAGGCAAGTCCTTTTTCCTCTCTGGGCCTCATTTTCTACTCTCTGGTAAAAGACAAAGGGTTGAACTAGATGGCTTTCTAAAGTCCCTTTCTCAGACTACCTGCATCTAGTTGGTATTCATCTTTTTTTTTTCACTTTTCTAAAAACTGTATTTTTCCCCCAATTACACATTAAAACAATTTTTTAACATTTAGGGTTTTTTAAAACATTTTACTTGATCTTTGCCTTGTATGTACCTAGTATTCAGTGTTGTTTCTCCCTTTAGAACATAAGCTCCTTTGGGCTGGGATCTGTTTTTGCCTTTCTTTGTCTCAGTTCTTAGCAAAATACCTGGTATATCTTAAGCACTTGATAAATGCAAGCAATACTTGACTGACAGACTGAAAGCTTGGACTCTCCATGTATTAGCAAATTATTCTATGTGTCTTTCTCTATCTCCCTCAGGTTTTCTTTCTCACCTCCCACAACAGGATCATAGATGAATCTCAGAGGTCAGCTAGTCTCTCTTGTTTAACAGAAGAGGAAACCCAGGGAGATTAAGTGAGATGTCCAAGGCTACACGGTTAGTGAGTATCAAAAGTGGGATCTGAACTCAGTCCATACTGACTCTACTTGGTACTGTTACCTCAATTTTTCACTTTTTGCCTCAGCACTCCTCCTCACCACCCACTGCTCTGTGCACCACTCCCTTCATTCTCCTGTACCTGTAAGACTTCGAAGTTGCAGCTCCCGAAGGCCAGGGGGGCCTTGTGATGTGGGAGGAGCAGTCCCAAGGGGAATCCCATTGTCCAGAACAACCAGGGCATATTTGTCCTCAAAGAGCTGTGTGCCTCGTATGATGCGTAGCCTCTGCAACGGGAAACTCTTCACCAGGCTATGAGCAATTAGCACATACCCCTGCACTTCCTGGATGTCCTGGGGAAAGGGGCAGAAGAATGAGGGAGTGATGATGGAAAATGGAAATGTCAAGGTGCCCAGCCAGACCCCCAAAATGCCTCCTCCAAGAAACAATCTTTCTCAACTGCACTGGGCCCCTCCACCCTTAGTGACCAAGTCCAGTCTCCTAGTGTTAACTATGACTAGGGCACTGGATTGGGTCTAGACCTATGATTTCATTGATACATGAAATTCTCAGGTGAGGAAATTCCCTCCATCAAAGCAAGTTGGCATGTTTGCCACAAACTTTTCATTTTAGAGTTGGCTTAGAGCACTAAGAGATTAGGTGACTTCTCTTGGGTCACACTGCCAGTATGTGTTAGAGACTTGAACTCAGGCCTTTCCAACTGCCATGCCAGCTCTATAACTATTAGGCAACAAGGATAACACCTTGATGTTATCAACAAGGATAACACCTTAGTTACCTGAGGCATTGTGGCATTCAGACAAGACACTGGACTCTACCCACTCAGGCATGATGCCTCTTGTAATTATTATTATTATTATTAATAGTCTTCAGTCTAGAACACTGATGCAGGGAACTCCCAATGTATAAAATCTTTGAAACTTATGATGATCCATAACTTGATGATAATTTACTAAGAGTTGCCCATGGTCACAGAAAATTCAAAGAGCAACTATGTGTCAGTGGCAGTTCTCGAATCCAAGTTTTCCGGAGCCGAAATCCAGCTCTCTAATCACCAATCCATGTTACCTTGTTAGTAGCCAGCTAGGTGGCACAGTACATAGAGCACTGGGCTTGGAATCAGGAAGACTCGTCTTCCCAAGTTCAAGTCCAGTCTCACATACTTACTAGCTGTGTGACCCTAGACAAGTCACTTAACCCTGTTTCCTCATCTGTAAAATTAGCTTGAAGAGAAAAATGGCAAACCACTTCAGTAATGTTTGGAGGGGGGAAGGCAAGGTAATTGGGGTTAAGTGACTTGCCCAAGGGCACACAGCTAGTTAAGTGTCAAGTGTCTGAAATCACATTTGAACTCAGGTCCTCCTGACTCCAGGGCCCATGCTCTATTCACTCACTTCAATAACTTTGCCGAGAAAACCCCAAATGGGGTCACAAAGAATGAAATACACCTGAAATGACACAAGCTGTCTGAGGTAGCATGGTATATCTGGTGTATCAGATAGGACATTGGACTTGAAGTCAGGAAGACCTGAATTCAGATCTCATCTTAGGTACCAGCTGTGTAACTCTGGGCAAGTGACTTAAGTCTCCCTGCCTTAGTTTCCTCATCTGTAAAAGAAGAGTGTTAGACTTTATGGCCTGCTAACCCACACTTATATAACCCTCCTTTTTTCATTCTCCCTCTCACTTGAGCCTTAACACATCCTCATGGGCAAAGCATAGGTCAGATAAGTCCATCTTATAGTTAGGGAGCAGAGTGGGCAGAGTGATTTGTGGAAGTTACTGATTAGTAACTGGATTAGTGGAAGAAATAGGACTCAAAGGCAACTCTCTTGACTCTTAGACTGCTCTAGACAGAGGTAATAAAAAAGGAGCAGGGGAGTATATATGTGGGGGGATCGAGCAAAGAAACATGAGCAAAGGAGAGACGTGGGGAAGCAAAGTGTGCACTTGGTGAGAAGGGAAGTCTCCAACAGAAAGAAGAGATGTCCAAAGGCAGATGCATTACAGGAAGAAAAAGGATTGATTCAGTAGTGGGAGGAATTCCTTCCTTCGTTCCTTTGTTTGTTCATTCCTTTAATCACAATAGCAATAGCTGACCTTTATATAACACTTTATAGTTAAGAAACGCTTTAGATAAGTTATCTTACTTGAACCTCTCAATAACCAGGTGAGGTATGTAAGTATGCAGATAATACCAGCCCCATTTTAGAAAAGAGAAAACTGAGACTTCAGGTGAAGTGATTTGCCCTAGGACACACAAATAAATAGCAGAGCCCAGATTTTAATATAGGTCTTCAGATTCTGAATCTAGTTTCTTCACTGATTCATTTATTCAGTCGACAATTATATATGAACTACAGCATGTTGTAATGAAAAAACTGCTCTATTTAGAGTCAGGGGTTTTGAGTTCAGATCCTAGGATACCTAATCTCAGTTTCCTCACCTGTAAAATGAAGTTTCACTAGCTGACCTGCAAAGTCCCTTTTCATCTCTAAATCTGGAATCCTACTCTGTCCAAAGCCAGAGGAGATAAAGTTATTTAAATCAGGAATTCTTAACCTGAGGTCTGTGAACTTTAAAAAAATATATATTTTGCTATCTCAATATAATTGGTTTCCCTTGTAATCTGATGCATTTTGTTTTATACATTTAAAAATATTATTCTGAGAAGGTCCCTCCGTAGGCTTCACAAGACTGCCCAAAGGGGCCTATGACACAAAGAAAGGATCTCTAGTTTAGACCCTCATGGAACTGAGAGCCTTGTGGTTATACAGATAATTATAATACACAGTTCTCCCTTCAGAGCCATAACTTGGACTTCTGGCACCTGGGGCAGATCTCGTTGGAGATTCCACTCTCCCTCCCAACCCAAGAATTAGCTTGGAGGTTGCTCTTGGGCAGTGCCATTTATAAGGGAGATCTCCCCAGATTTATTTGTTATGCAGACTCTGAGATCTGGACACCAGAGATGAAGATAGCTAGGAAGAAAGAGCCCTCACTTTGTGCCCCAAATCTCAGACCCCGAATGCCTCAACATCTGTGAGCTGGGGTGCAGCCTGTGGGGACTCCTGGCTAGGCAAGAAACCCCCAAATTGACTGGGTTGCTTAGAAGAGCTGTGGTGTCCTGATCCCCACTTTATGATAAGGGAGCCAGGATTACTTGTCAACTTGTCTCTTTGAAGCAGCAATGGGAGTTTGCCCTTTTGGTTCCTTTATTTGGGTCTAGGGCCTTGAGTTGGGTTTGGTGGAGGGTTTTTCTGATCCTTCCAGGAGGCACTGTCAGGGCCTAGCCTTCATATGGAAAATGGTTTCCACGCCTCAACTGGCTTGCCGGCTTTCCCTGGTAGAGTCAGTCTGAAGCCTTGATAAGGTGCTTGGGACTGTAACCTTTGGAGCAGAACTCTTGAGGAAGTTCAATGTAAATCGGACTTACAATTGTAACTTAAGAGTCTACAAACTGGTTGGAGAGGCTTTGCCTTCCAGAGGCTGATATATTTGGCTGGGAGATGTATGTGTAAACAAAGAATGTTTCTTGAAATGGGCTACTCTCTGGATGGAGCCTCCAGGACAGAACTGGAGAAAGATGGTGAAACCATCTACAGGGTGTTCAGAAGGAATGAGAGCCAACCACATTTGAGTGGAAAGAAGCCTGAGGGCCTACATTTGAAAGTGGACTGGAATAAAAACAGCTAGTATTGATACAGCACCTTTAGAGTTGGCAGAGTGCTTTACAAACATCTCCTTTGATTCTTACAATTAACCAAGTGAGGCTGGGTAAACTGAGGCTGGGAGAGAGGTTAAGTGACTTGCCCAGACTTGTATTGATAATATCTGAAAAGGTATTTAACCTCAAGTCCAAATGTAGCTCTTTCCACCCACTGTGCTGCTTAGCTGGTAGGGTAGAGAGGGGACCTTGATAGTCTAGCTGTTTTACACCCACTACTTAGTAGATATTCTTGCTCTTGTTGGTGTCCTGAAGGTCTCGATTCGATGAATTAATGTCAAGTCATCACTTTTTGATGTTTCCTTCTTCTGCCTACTGAACTATTTACTCTTGACCAACTACTCTCATCTAGAGGGATATTTCAGGGAGGCTAGCAGTATGGCACAGGGGAAGATGCTTTGATGGAAGCCTGGGACCAGCTGGGAGAGAACACCAGGGGACCTTCAGGTCTGTGTCCCAGAGCAAAGCCCATACGTTTAAAGTATATTAGAGAGCTAGGACATAACGTGCTGTTTGAGATCAACTTAGGACAATGAGATTAGAGTAGGTGATATGGAGGAATAGGAAGGAAGATCCTAGAAAGGATTTGTTTGTTTGCTTTAAGAGAGTGGATGTTGGGACATCTAGGTGGTGCAGTGGATAGAGCAGGAGAACCTGAGTTCAAATTCAGCCTCAAATACTTACTAGCTGTGTAACCCTGGACAAGTCATTTAACCCTAATTGCAGAGGGGGGCGGAGAGAGAGAAGGAGAGAATATCCTAGACTGGGGTGAGGGGGGTAAGGGGAGGTGCCATCTCACCTGGAGGAAAAGGGCAATTTCTGGGTCTCACCTGGAGGAAGGAGAGGTTGGCATCAGCAGGCAGGTAAGTGAGCTCCAAGTTGCCCTGCACAACCTGGCATCCTTGGTACAGGTGGCTCAGTGTGTCAAGGTGATTCTCAATACTGGCAGGATATTGCAGCTTCATGTCTGTGCCTGTGCACACTAAGCAGGAGAGGGAAAATATGCCATGGTCAGTGCTGGCACTGTCCATTTGAAATTCATTGACCCAGAATTCTCACAACAACCACAGGGACCCAGAAGTTCTGTTTCTCCAGCTAGGGTACAAACACACACAGAGGGGGTCCTTGCTTAGGTCCCAGCCCAATGAAGGAATAGCAACCTACCCGTTATCACTGGACCCATAATTCCATTCAAAAAGTTAACCACTAAACAAAACTATGAGCTAAAGGAGGAAGGATTTGGGGGTGGATCATTTGCCAACTGTACCCATGCAAAAGATAGGAGATCCCAGAGTGGGCATGGTAGCTTTGTGCCAGTCCCATGATGCTTACCATAGATGGGGTGGGAGTGTGTAACTGACCTCGTCCTCCCCTCCTCTCATAGGGAAGCCAACAGAGAAAACTCCCCTTTATCCCAGAGGCTGTCCCCTAAGACTCTGGCATAATGCCAATAGGGTAAAAATCCCCCAAGGAGGAAGATGAATCATTAGCACCCCTCCTCCCTCTCCCAAACAAACCCAGGGCATTTTCCCCACCCCATTCCAATACCACCCACATGCCAACCTCCTGGCAAAGGATATCCTCCCACCCCTAATACCACCCAGAAAGTGTCAGTGAGGGTCAGAGTTGGGGGTGGGTGTGAGTAAGGCCAGAGCCTCTGGTCACTACTGGCTAAACTGTATGACCCCAGCCTAGAAAGAAGGGGCATCATCTAACCACCTTGATTCCGGGCATTTGTAGCAGCCAGTATCACAGCAGAACTCAGTCAAGGTAATGGTGTATATATGTGCCTAAACCTTGTACAAACTGGCTCCCACACCCCCACAGGGGGTGAGAGCCTGGAAAAAGTTGGCAAAGGCTCTGCCACAGGGACAGCTCATCATACCCCACTCCCCACCACCAAGTACATACCTCAACTGCTAACCATGATAGACACCTCAGCCAGGTGTGTGCCTGGGCCCAAGGCTAACTGAGACAAGAGATGGCTACCAGGCAGCCAAATCAGGGCAAGGAGGCTTCCCTCAGCCCTTCTTGAAAGAAAAATTGTGGTGGTGGGAGATGGGGGTAGTCATATTATCAGCTGATTCCATGCCTGCTGACAGGGAAGGGGTTAATATGCCCTGCTGAACTTGTTTTTCTGCTCAGGTGAGAAGATGAGTCACCTGACGCATCTTGACCTGGGAGGGTGTGCCTAGAGGGGTGGCAGGCAGAAGGAGGGCCACTATAGACACACAGCCCTGCATTTTACTAGGCTGCCTGGGATTCCTGCATAACACTTCCATTCCCAATCCTCTTCCTCTTCTCTACTCATACCCCAGGCTCCTCCTCTCTCAGTCGGTTTTATCCCCTACCTCAGAGGCTGAGAAAGAATGCAATCGAAGCCATACTTTTCTGCCCACCTGAGAGTTTCGAGGGAGTCTCGAAGGTCAGATGTCTGGATCCAAAGGGGACAAAAGTCAAAGATTCTCTCCCTGTGAGCCTCCACCTCCCTCTTCCCAAATCCTGAGATCCACTGTTTCTACCTACTAAATCTTAGCAAGGAGGAGAGAAATGGAAGGACTAGAAGGGGGTGGGGACAGGGACCCCAAGAGTCCAGCCTTCTAGACTGAGGGAGAGCTTCTCATCTCCCTCAATCTCCCCTATTGAACTCATCCTTGTTCCCATCCCCCCACCTAGTTCCCAAGAGAAATTGGAGCCAGGGGGCAGACAGGGCCCAAAATAAAGACCCTGCTGCCAGGCCCAGCTCCCCCCAGCCACTTCAGCTGCTCAGTCCCAGCCCAGCTGTTTCCCTAGGCCCCAGCCCAAGGCCCAGGGAAGGGAGCCCCCTGACCTCAGCCCCCACTAGCTCTCTTGTTCTGAGGCACACACCCAGAGCAGTATGGTGGGGTCACACAGACAGGAGAATGAGAAGGGGAAAGGTCCAGTGGCTCATACACACTCATAGTGTTACTAATAAACTTTCAGAAAGAATCTCAACTTCAGGAAGAAAAGGGGCTAAAGAGAGAGTGGACATAGCCCAGAGTCCCAGCACTTTTGTTTGCTCATTTTGTAACCCTTTAGTTGCTTATTATGAGATTCCCAGATTGGAGTGTTTGCGCACTGCTGGGAGAGGAGGAGAAAGAAACTCACTGACTCCAACAACCCAGCTTCTAGTTTTAGCACTGATGGCCAGCAGACATGATACCACGTTGACACTCAGATCACAAACAACTGACACAGGGACAGGGGACATGGGGATTACACTCCTTTTCCCATCCTTGCCCAGGCTCCCTCCTTTCTCCATCCCCTCCAGACAGAACTTCCCTCTGCACTGACACTTGCTCTTTATTCTGAAACTTTTTCTATCTCTAAGCCCCACATTCCATTGGTTCCGCCAATATTTCTTTCTGGTTGAAGTTGAGATCAGTCTGATTCCCTGCAAAGGAACCTTCCTGCTTCTAGTTTGCCTCTTTCTAAGAAGTCTACAGATCCTGGACTTTCTGAATTCAAGAAAAGTACTTTTGGTATATATATACATGTTTTAGAAGCCATGATATGGCAGATAGGGAGCTGATGTTGAAGTTAGGAAAATCCGGGTTCAAGCCATAACACACACACACACACACACACACACACACACACACACACACACACACACACACACACACACTGACCTTGTAGCCCTGGCCAAGTCATTTTCTAGCTTCTTCCAGACCCATAGTCAGGGGACACACAGTCCTATTTTCCTTCAGTATTCTTTTCTTTGGTCTTCATCATACCCTTGTCCTTTGTAAAGAGACCTCAAAGACCATCTAGTCCAATTCCTTTGCTTTAGAGATAAAGAAATAGAATTTCAGGGAAGTTAAATGACTTTCCCAAGGTCACACAGGTAGTAATTGTTAGAGATGGGTTTTGAATCCAGGTCCTCTGGCTTCACAGTCAATATTCTTTCCATTGTACTGAGCTACTTGCCTCCCTTTGTTTTTATAGGTCCTACCAATATGGCATCTTCATTCCTGACCAATCCCTTTCTCATGATAAATCCCTTTCTCATCCCTTCATGATGACACTCAGGAACTACCAGGGTTTAATCCTCCTAGAAGGAATCAGACCCTAGAAGGATCTTTCCATTTCCTTCCACTTTACCAACAATCCCTAGATCAGTGCAATTCCTAATTCTAGTGCCCCAAACATCTGCTTTCAGAAGGAAGTTTGGGGTGAGTTTCCAATGCTACTCTCTTGATAGAAGAACTCTCCATGCTGCCCACAGAGGCAGAGAGACCCTGTCCCTTGATGATGCCTGCTCTGCCTTCACTTGCAGCCCCCTCCTCCCTGCTTTTCTTTCCTCTGTCTTCCGCCCCAGTTGTTTCACTCCCACCCACACCCCAAAGACTTCCTGACATCCTCAACAACACTGACCCCACCCCCCAATTCCAACCAGTCTCCCTGGCCAGGGGACAGACTTCTGCTCATGGAACATGGATAGTCTCCTGTCCCTTTTCCCCTTTGCCCATTCAACAAGGGAGATTAAATTGGTGTGTGTGTGTGTGTGTGTGTGTGTTGTGTATGTGTGTGTACTAGAGAAGCATAGGCAATAGAGAGATGCCAACATAAATTATTGTTACTGAAGGTGGGAAGTGGAGGAGAGATGGTGGCTCAGGAAGAGAATCATCATTCAAAACCTTTTCCCACTGAGAGGACTTCTCAGGCTCACCCAGCTAACATTGCTTCAATGCTGTGGGACAAGAATGGATGTATCATGAGCCCTATTTTTATACGTGAGGAAAATGTGGCTCCAACAGGGTTATTGCAGAGTCCAGAGTCACACAGCTAATAAGCTCCACAGACAGTATTTGGACACAGGATTTTCTGGCTTAAGTCCAGCATTCTATATTACACCAGAGGGCAAAGGTTCTTTATCTGGGGTCCCTGGACCACAGATTTGGGGGGGGAGGTATCCATGAACTTGGATGGAGAAAAAAGTTATTTTCATTAACCTCTAACTGCAATATAGCATGTCTTTAAATGATTTCAAAACAGTATTCTAAGAAGGGGTCCACGATGCAAAAGAGATGAAGAACTCCTAAGAACAGGGGAAGACAATGTCTTTTTTATTTTAATTGGTCCCTTGGAAGACTAGAGAACTGTGTCAGAATTATTTGCCTAGAGAAAGAGAAATGACATTCTTGAGGATGCTGCCATTAGGGAGAGAGTGAATTTGGGAATGTCTCACTAGTTAGTCATGGCAAAAACAATCAATGATAAAATTAAAGTATTTTATTTTGGTTTTTTGAAATGCAATGGATTTATCTTCCCCATTATACTTTACTTAATACCAAAATGAGTTTACTTCCCTTGAGCGCAATCCCTAACATGGAGGGAATGGTGGATGAAATATATATATATATATAATACACAAATGGAGAATTTACATGGGTTTCCAAGTCAATAATTCCTCAACCTATGACATAGGAGCCTGATCAAAGTTTGGCCTCTCTGCTTTTTATTTACTGCCCTTGCCCTGACTCTGAAGGGCCCTCTCTGAGTGCTCCTTCCCCCAGTCTCACAGGTAGTTTCCTTTAGGAAGGATTATCTATAACATAGCCTCACAATATGCTGCCCCTGGTGAGATGGGATAGGGTACACAACTTGTATGCTGAATTGGCCCTTTGACTTTCTCTTCCTCTCTTTCCTAATACACCTCACCCCCAACATATCCATCTTCTCTCTTTTTGAACAGTCCCATCAAGGATTTTTCAAAATCCGAGCATAAGAATGGTAGTGGGGAAACTGAGGCACAAAGCTGAATAAACTGAGGAAGAGAGGGAACTATAGACCAGTATCACCAGCATAACAGAAGCTCCCATCAGGCTTCCCTTCTCAGTCATCAAGTTTTTTCAACAATTGAACAAAAACATAGTTTCAAGACTGCAGATTACACACTAACCATCCCACCTTAGCCAGAGTATTAGGGTCTGAAGAGCCTCTGGATTGAGGGTCAGGAAGCTAAACATGTGGGGTCAGGGAGGGAGAGCGCAGTATTACATCCTGGATCCAAATGGGGAGGATGGGATACATTTATTCGGGGCTTTCCAACAGACCTGATCCACCCATCTCAAGGATCCTGGGAGAGCAAAGAGCACAGTTCCCCAGGAACTCAATCATGGAGTCAGAGAGTTGTTTGGTAACACAAAGGGACACATACATACATACAAACAGACAAAACAGGCCTCCTGACATTGAGACACACAGAGACCCCGCCCCCAGAGGCACATACAGAGAGACTCAACAGACTAAGACAACATCAGCCAAGATCCTCTCCCCAAGTGAATACTGCCTTCAACAGCCTTCAGTCCTATCCCACCTCAAGCCGTTCTCTCCCCATCCCCTTGTGCAGGAAAAGACCCGACCAAAAGTAACATCCCTTGCCATTTCAGCTCCAAGTGGTACCTTTTATTTTGCCCCTCCAAGTCCCCAAGCTTTGGAACTCCCCCCTCTACCCTAAGACCACCCAGAACCCCTCTTTATGTCCTATCCCTTACACCTGCCAAATTAAGCCCAACAAAATTAAGCCTCTCTCTCCTTCCCAGACTGGCTCAGAAGAAACTTATTCAAAACAACTGTCTCCCCTTCCCGCCCCCTCTTTTCTTCCCTCTCTTGGCCTCCCTCCCCACACTAGTGAGTGTGGTAACATCCAAGCAAGCCTAGAGCCTTCTCCCCATTCCTGGTCCAACTGGTTACCTCTCTGCCCCCTCCTGCCCCCTCCCCCCCCCCAGCCTGAGGCAGGAACCGGAGCAGTAACAACCAAAGGTTGAGAGTGGATGGGGGGGCAGGAGAGGAGGGAGGACTGAGACACAACTTGGGACCCCCAGAGAAAGCCAGCCCAGCCCAGTTCAGTCTGGAGATTAGTGGCTGTGGATTTTAAGAGCCAAACAGAAGGAATGAACACACACACACACACACACACACACACACACACGCACGCAGGCACACACTTTAAGCCTTTTTTCTGGTCAATTTTGTCAAACTTTTTGACAATTTCCCTGTTTGACAAGAGATGGCTGGGACCCAAGCCCTACTTCGGGCCCCTTCAATGTAACTTTAGCCCCTACCTACCTACCTACCTCCCTGATCCGGCTTCATCTCTCTGACTTCATCTCCCCAGGCCCTCCTGGAAGACCCTCTTCCCCCTGAGGCTTGGCCACATTTCTCCTCTCCTGACTCCCATGCTCTCCAAACCTTTGCTTTCCTCACTCCCACTCCCCACCCCTGTCATATGTCCCCCCAGTTTTTCTTTCCCTTGAGAATTCTTTGCAGAAAAGGGCTACAGATAGTCCTTTCCAAATTGGACTCACCTTGGGTTCCCCAGACTGCTGGGGGCAGGAGGACCAGAAGGAGCCCCCAACAGCAGCAGCCCGACAGGTCCATGGTCCTCACTTCGGCCCGGGGCCCATGGCTCCCAGGCTCAGGAGGAGGACCGGCGGAACCCGAGAGCTGGGAGATCAGGGGATCCTGGGAGCCACCGAAGTCCGGCCAGGAACCCCCTAGAGCGAGTCACTGGCTCAGTGGAGGTATTTTCTTTCTTTGCTGACTTCTCTCTTTTAGCCAGGATTGCAGGGGAATCTCAACTCTACAACTTCATTCCTGCACTTCCTCAAAGCAGTCACTGCTTGCCCTCCTCCTCCTCTTCTTCGGGAGCGCGCAGCTCAGTCTTGCTCCCGCCCTCCCCCCCCTCCCAACTACATTCCAACAAGTCTCTGGGAGTGGCAGTGGCTGCTCCCAGCTTTACTTTCTATCTCCCTGGGTAGGCCTGGGGGTACCTCGATCTCCCCTGGAGACTTTTTAGAAACCTTCTGTTCCTGGAAGGAGGGGTTGGGGACAGACTTGAGATACTTTGCTTCTTCATCACCAGGCTTTCCCAGTCTACTGTTACACAACCCTCTACTCTTTTCGGGAATCCTAACCAAGGCTGCCTTTCTCATCCTCCCCTAACTCAAGCTCCCCTTCCTTTATTAACAAGCTCCATTCCATTTCCCCATGCTCATTCTCACCTCAACTCCCTACTCTAACCCCTTTTTCTAGAACAGGATTTCTTAACAATTTTTGTGTCATGGCCCCCCTTTGGCAGCCTGGTGAAGCCAATGGAGCCCTTCTTAGAATAATGGCTTTAAGTTATTGAAGGAAATGCTAAATTTCAGTTAGATTAGAAGTTAGTGAAAATAAAGATTTCTTTTTCCCCATCCAAGTTCACAGACCCCCTGAAATGTCTAGAGAGCCCTTCTTGGTCTGTGGATGGCAAGTTCTAATTCCTTTGGGGAAGCATAAGGAAGGGAATATACTAAGTTTGAGATACTCTAGGCATTCTTTCCTCAGGCTCTGAGAGAAAAAGGCAGCCACTGAGGCTTAGAAATGTGACTATTACAAGGTGGGGAAGGTAAAGATTTGGTTAATGTTAGTTAAATAGCCCCCTAAATTTGTTATGGGACCAAGGTTACCTCACAAGGGTCTCTGTCTCTGTCTCTGTCCAGAGCCCTCTCTATGAAGTCTCTCCAGGCCCAGGGTTTGTCCATTTGGGGACTTAATGTAGGTTTTCTCTTTTGAAGATTCTGTGGAGTGTCCTTCTGTTTACTGTCTTTATGTGGAATTTCTCTGCCCAAGGCATCTTTGATAGGCTCTTTCTGGACTTGGGGTCTCCTTTGTGAGGTATGTGCCCATGTAGAGAATCTCTATGTAGAGCTTCTTTTGGGGGAATCTCTGATGGCCTATAGACTCTGTTTGGGTTCAGAGTCCCTTTTATGGGACTTCTATTTCAGGTCCCCTTTATCCCATAGGGTTTCTCTAGGTCCTGAGAGGTTTTTCTATCTAGAGCTCCCTTTTTTCCATCTGGGACCCTCCTGGTAGTAGAGAAGCAAGGCTATTCCAGCCCATGGTGGGGGGAATATGGGACACATAAAACAAAGATGAACACAAGGATGATTGTTATTGTCAGTGAAATCTTGTTGGCTCCAACACAGGGAAAGTAAGGGTGTGGGGAGCTGAGTGATACCATCTTAATGAGGGTACATTTAACACTTAGGAGGGAGAAAGTGGAAAGTAAGAGTTTGCCCCCCTCACCCCCACCCCTTTCCCTAGCCCTGCTTCTCTTTTCAGTCTCATGGCTCTCCCCAGTGTTCCTATCTGTGTGTGAGCTGGGGTCAGCTCAGACTAGGAAAACCAGCTTAGGTGGGGTGGACTTTAGGTTTTGATTCAGCTACTGACCTCAGCAGTAAGAAATCAGGGACTCCATCAGTGTTCTCTCTGACCAGAAGCCATTGGTTACCTATGAAAACCTGGGGGGTGAAGGCATTAGAGCACACAACAAATGGAGCCATTGAAGACATCAGGGTCACTCCTTTTGCCTAGGTCGCCTCTTTCCAGACCAGAGAAAGTCTAGCGAGAAAGTCTTCATCAGAAAAACAATGAGGTGTCAGTGACTGACTGAGGAGGAAGGAGGGAGACAAGAATTGGGGAGTGGTTAGACAGACAAGAGGGTGGGGGAAGGAGGAGCTCATGTCAGAACTCTAGTCCTGGGGAGGAGGCTCATGGAGGGGCTGGACTCCAGGGACAGAGAATGGGCTCATTCAGAGCTAAGAAGGAAGGGGGGAAAATTCTTGTCTGTTGTTTGAAAAGAGTAGAGAAGAGGGGGCAGGGGGTGGGCCCAGCAGATTTGAATCTCCCTTTCCTTGTGCTTCTAACCCACCCACCCCCCTTCTCCCCATAGGGCCTTGCAGGAGAGGCTGAGAGAAAGATTGAGTATGAGGGAACAATTTGAGAGGGATCGCCTTGTGGGTCAGGAGTACTGGGTAACCTCGGAGAGGAGGCTGAAATAGAGATGACTGTCTATGTACAGTACATATATAAATACTCTCTCTATATATAGGGATAGAGGATCGGGAATGGAAAATCAAAGGAGAGTGGTGGACATCAGGGAACAGCAGTAACACAGGGATAGAACATGGGAAGGAGGTGCAGGGAGAGGAGTAAATGGAGGAAACAAAACAAAGGATTAAAGGAGGAGGAAATGAGGTAGAGGAGAGTATGATGGACAGTGAAGAGAGCGAGTGATATGGAAATGACTAAAAGAGGGAGTTTAGAGGGAAACTACGGGACAAAAAGAGGTCTGAAGGCCAAAAGGATGAAGGGTAGATGGTGGGAGGCTGAAGGGCAGCGAAAAGGGAAAATGAAGGACTGAGAAGTTGGTGGGAGACGGGAGGATATGGGTGAGGATTAGAAGGCAGGAACTCTGCTCTATTGTTCTCAGTCTTAGCCTCTTCCCTAGGTCTTGGTGTGTGAAGGGAGGAGAGAGTGGGACACCACCTTTCTGGGGTGACCTCTAAGGGTCGCCTGGCTAGAGTTTGAGAATCAATGGCATGTGAAATACCATCAATCATTAACTAGCCATCAAGGCCCTGGGGACACATGGAGCATTGTGAGTGTGTGCCAGAGCATGTGTGTATCTGTAAAGGACTGCTTTCCTAGGAGTCTCCTCCCCTTCAACCCCACCCATCTCACCAGCCACCCCAGGGTCAGAGAATTAAAAACAAACACTGGGGAGGAGAGAAAGAGTCCGAGGTTCAGGCCACATCCCTGGGCTTACTGGTCCCAGCCCTGAATCTAAATCTTAATGGAAGTGTGCAAGTACACTTGAGTTTGCATTTATATATTAATGTATGCATGTATATATATATGCCTACATGATTATGTGTTAATTATCCTGAATCATTCTCCATGCTCCATTCAATTCAGAATGCTAGCTTAGGTGTCCAAGAACATGGATCAGGAATCCAAAAATCCAAGGTTCTAATTCTGGACCTGCAGCTTACTGCTTGTGTGGCCTCATGCAAATCCTGTA
Organism: Pseudocheirus occidentalis; assembly: GCA_028646575.1. Taxonomy (NCBI): domain Eukaryota; kingdom Metazoa; phylum Chordata; class Mammalia; order Diprotodontia; family Pseudocheiridae; genus Pseudocheirus; species Pseudocheirus occidentalis. The sequence goes on from CM053593.1 coordinate 154,075,287, forward strand.
ACTTCATTCTAGCTTTTCCTCATCTATCCAATAATAGCTAGAATCTCTCAAGTACGGGTTTGCAAAGTGTTTTATATCCATTATCTCATTTGAGGAGATAAATTTAGGAGTTGTGCTAGAATCTATTCTAGATGATCTCTAAGGTTTTTTTCTCAACTCTAAATCTGATTCTATCAATTATTTTTAAAAAAACCATTTCAATTTATTTATTTTTAATGCTATTTCAAAATTTTGAGTTCCAAATTCTTTCCCACTCTCCCACCCTCCCCCATCCACTGAGAAGGCAAGCAATGTATCAATTATACATGTGAAATCATACAAAAGACATTTTCTGTATTAGCCATGTTGCAAAAAAATGCAAGAAAAAATTTTAAAGTGACAAAATTATACTTCGCTTTGCATTCAGAGTTCAACAATTATCCCTCTAGAGGGAGATAGCACTTTTTTATCATGAGTCCTTTGGAACTGTCTTGCATCATTGCATTATTCAGAGTAGCTAAGTCTTTTCCAGTTGATCCCTGTTAATAATATTATAGTTACTATGTACAATGTTCTCTCTGTTCTTCTTATATCATCTATCAATTAATTATTGCTCTCCAATCAAGATGCCTACCAGGCACCTCGATAGGCCACAGGGATACGAAGGTATCTGTTATGACCAGAACAACCAGGGTAAATCCTCTACTCTCTCTTTATCTCCCAAATCTTCCACAAGATATGAAGATGTCTTGTCCCCAGCCCCTTTTTGACACCACATAACTACAGTAAAAGAGAATCACATAGGAAACTTCGACTTCATTCATTTAATAAATATTTATTAAGCTCCTTCTATGTGTCAGGCAATCAATAAATCAAGTGTTATGCTCTGGGTACTGCGGTAGACAGTGGGGACATAGATACAACCGAGGCCATTCCTGCCCTTCAGGAGTTAACAGTTGACTAGGGGAAAACAACAGGCACACAGAGAAGTACGTGCAAAATAACTAAAGAAAGAGCATCATAAACTAGGGGGCCATCAAGATAAGTTTCCTGAATGTAGAATTTTGATTGAACTTTGAGAGAAACTAGGGATTCAGAGAGAGGCAGCGCATCTCAGTTCATCATTGGTGTGACACAGCCAATGCACATGTATGGAGACAGGAGACAGAATGGTATGTATGGGGAAAGGCAAATGCTTAGTTTGGCTGGAATGGAGACCCTATGAAGAAGAGTAATATGCAATAAGCCTGGAAAAGTAGAGTGGGACCAGATTGGGAAGGACTTTAAATGCTAAACAGGTTTGTATTGGTTTGGTACTTAATAAGTGCTTAATAAATGCTTGCTGATTAATTCTGGAGGCAATAGGGAGCCATGAGTTTCTTTAACAGGGAAGTGGCATAGTCAAACCCATGCTTCAAGAATATTACTTTGGCAGCTGTGCAGAAGATGAATTGGAGGTAAGAGACCAGTTACAAGGAGCTTGAACTAGAGTGATGTTTACATGAGTGGAGAGGAGAATGGGTGAGAGACATGACGTGGAGATTGAATCAACAAGACTTATTAGTAACTGCCTGGATGTTGAGGGTGAGGGAGAGTGAAGAACGGAAGACAATTCTGAGGTTGAGAACTTGGGTGACTAGAAGAATCCTTCAACAGAAACAGATAAAATTGGGAAAAGGGAGGGGTTAGGGGAAAAGATAAGAAGTTCTGTTTTAAACACATTGCATTTGGGATAGACATGGAATACTCAATTGGATGATGATTTATTGATGGCATTGCTGTTCACTCATTTCAGTCATGTCCAACTCATTATGGCTGCATTTTGGGGTTTTCGTAGCAAAGAGAGTGGAGCAGTTTGTCATTTTCTTCTCTGGCTCATTTTAAAGATAAGGAACTTAAGTAAAAAGAGTGAAGTGATTTACCTAGGGTCATACAGCTATGTCTGAGGCCAAATTTGAATTCATGAAGATGAGTCTTCCTGATTCCAAGCCCAATGGTCTATCCACTAGCTACCTAGGTACAAGCATCTAAGTTATACACTTGAGATTGGTGATTAAAAGAACTATAGGGGATCTAAAAGCTGAAGAAATTAGAAAGCTGGAAACAAAGAAACATAGAGAAAGGTTACACAAAGATTTGGACTCAGTTCCCAGGAAGGGCCATCTGGATGCCTCCTTAAAACAGCTGAAACCACATGGCCCTTCAAACGGTACTGGAGAACCAGCACCAGAGGAAGAGGGCCAAGTAGAGGAATTCCCAGACCACACTTACTTCATGGAAATAGCAGGGGCCACAGCAGAGGAGCAGCAGGAAAGAGCCATGATCTGGAGAAGCAAACCTGAACCTTTACTGGAACTGTGCATTGTGTGGACTGTGTGGGTTTAGGAAGAAGTGGCAAAACTCTCTTTTTCCCCCCTTTCTATTTGCTCATTATGAACTCAATAAACATGAACATTTCTACATGCAAGGTACAAAAAAATTGTATGGGAAACTATAAATTCTCTATTACGTGTAGCATGGCTTAGTAGTGTCAACATAACCTAGTGTCTGCGACCCCATTGCAAATTTCTTTTTGCTCTCTCATACATGTATTTAAAAACATATTTCATTGATGCTCTTTTCTTTTGCATCATTATCACTACCCACCCCCGCCAGTGCTTGCTATAACTCTGCCCCTCTCCCCTTCTTGCAAAACACTTCTATACATTGCCTGCACCTGGAAATATAATGCATTATTCTGCACCTCTATTCTATCACCTCTCTACCAAAGGGTGGGAAGAAACATGATTTATTATTATTATTATTATTATTATCACTTATTAGTATTATTTTTATTAGTATTAGTAGTAGTATTCTGTACTTCTTCTGTACAAGTTTTTCAAAGTTGGTGAACCTTATAATAAAATAGTCATTCTATACAGTTTTCCTGGTTCTAATCACTTTACTTCATGTCAGTTCCATACAAATCTTCCCAGGTTTCTCTGAATCTGTTCCTTTCACCATTTTATTTTCCCATCACAATAGTATTCCATTATATTCATAGACCACAAATTGTTGGGTCATTCCCCCATTTAATGAGTACCCCCTGTTAGTTGCCAGTTATTTCCTACAACAAAAAATGCTACTTTTAATATTTTTGTACATATAGTTCCTTTCCCTAGGGTAGACTCTTCATTGACATGAATCATTGTCCTCTTGTATGAGGACTTCACTTGGAGTCATACTCTAAGTTTGGAAGACTGTATACATCCTTTGGAGGACTGTATAAGCCCCTAGAGATGTGGGTTTACCTTAATAATGGAAAGCTTGATTCCTTAGCAATCCCAACTGTTTTTCCTTTGCAGAATACAGGATATAGTACAGAAAGGTACTATAAGCCTGCAGCAGGACTATATAAGTCTCTGGGTAGGTAAGGCTCACAAGGCTATCTTAAATTCACCAGTTAGTCCAGGGGTGGGGAACCTGAAGCTCTGAGGCCACATGTGGTCCTCTAGGTCCTCAGGTGTGGCCCTTTGACTGAATCTAAACTTCACAGAACAAATTTCCTTAATAAAAGGATTTCTTCCTTAAAACTTGGACTCAGTCAAAAGGTTGCACCCAAAGACCTAGAAGGCCACAAGTTCCCTGCTCCTGAGTTAATTTAAGATGAAAAATGACAATCTTTGCTTTCAAGGAACTTATAGCTAATGGGGGGGCCAGGGAGGGAATTAGGTATATATACAAATAAGAATGATATGAGGTAGTATGTAATAAAGACAAATCTGTAGTCAGTGGGTGGATCAATGAAGTAGAATGGGAAGTAACCAGATCCCCATACTACCTTACCTCAAACCCCCTGCTTTCTCTTCTCCTCTCCTCTGGTCTCCAAGGAAGCCATGGAAGAAGAGAGATTAGTCAACAACGTCAGATGCTGAAGAAATGTCAAAGACAGTAAGGACACCCCTAAACTTGTCCTTTCCCAAATCCAGACTGTTGGGGACTTGGTGAGTGGGTAGTGATGTGGAGCAAGCATCTGTACCCCAACTACAGTATAAATGCCTCCAATAGTATGTAATAAAGAGCTAGAAAAAATATTTAAGAAGGGATAGATCTGTGAAAACTTAGAAGTTGTACGGAGAAAGTGACAGTGAGCTAGGGGCTTAAAGAAAGGGAAGGATTTCAGCTACATCTACTACAGTGCTTGACACATACAACATGTTTGTGGAATGAATGAAGGGGTAGGAGATGTGGAAGAAGTGTGTTATAGGGAATGAATGTACAGATGTGGAAGACAACAAGATGATGAGGATACAGGCAATAATAAGTACTGTGACGTTTAAAACGTGCTAGAGACATAATTCTGAGTAATTATTAGTTCTGTTAATAATGCCAGCATTTTTACTAAACAGGTCAGTGGTACTCTCAAATGCCAAAGGCAATCATGGCAGGGGGTTCACAGCTTATATGCCCTTTGGAAGAGGAGTGTTCCTGAGGGTGGCAATCAACTCTGACTGGTTAACAATTAATGAGAGGTAGACTTTACAAAGAGAAATGAGTTAACTTCAATGAGGGGCTGAGAGGGACATCACGTCACTCTTAGCCACAGAGACTATCCCCATATTCAGACTCCCCTCCCCCCCAGTAAAGGGCAAAGAATCTACATCTCCTACCCAAGCCTGAGCTAGTTTGGTAGAGTAGCAATGCCCAGAATGAGGAGAATGTTCATTCTATCTTCCATCAGCCCTGACCTAGAGAAACTGGACAAGGAAATAAGATGGGAAAAAAAGCTGAAGTCTCCTAAATTTTAATAATTGGCTATTAATATGAGAAATGATTCTTTTTCTCCATACAGTTTGGTTAAAATGAAGTCTGAGTGAAGGGATATGTAGTTAAATAAGTCTAGAAAGGAAGACTGGATCTAGTCTACTGAGAGCCTGGAATGTCAGGCTAAGAAGCTTGTATTCTAACTTACAGGCAACTTTTGAATACTAGGTAATGAAATGAGAACTGTGCATTATTAGGAAAATTATCTTAGCAGGACAGATCAAAAAAGGGTAGAGATGGGAGGAAGAAGACCATTTAGGAGGCTATTACTAACAAGGGGGTATGAGAGCCTGAATGGATGAGAGAAAGGAAGGTAAGACTGATAGTACATGATAGCTGATTAGATATGGAGGCTGAGGGAGAGGGAAGAGTCATAGTCATGGAGGTTTTGAACCAAGTGACTGGAGTTAAACCCAAAAAAGGAAAATGAATACATCCCTTGTGTTCTGCCACCCTCTGTCAGTTGGTAAGTTCCTCAAAGGCCAGGGCTGAGCATGGTGTCTTAAACATAACAGGTGCTAGACTTTTTTTTTTTAAACACTGAATTGACTTAAATTGGAAAGAATGAGTGTTTTGAGTGGAGAAGGATGAGTTTAGAAATGAAACTCAGGATTGATAGACTTGGGAGTCTTTTGCCTAGAGCTCATAACTAAAGCCAAAGGAGGAGATGAAATCACCAAGGGAGAGGGTATAGAGTGAAGACCACTGAGGACAGAACTCTGGGGGACAGTTAAAAGGCAAATGAGAGAGGGCTTAGGGAAGAATTTTGTGAGAATTAACACCTAAGAAGTAGGAAGAGTGAAGGAGACAGAGAAAGAAAACTGGATTGCTAGGTGGTATAGTATATAGAGGGCCAGGCCTGGAGTCAAGAAGATTCACCTTCCTGAGTTCAAATCTGGCCTCAACCACTTACTATCTGTGTGACTTTGGGCAAGTCACTTAACCCTGCTTCATCTATAAAATGAGCTGGAGAATGAAACAGCAAGCCATTCCAGTATCTTTGACAAGAAAACCCCAAATGAGGTCACAAAGAATTAGATACGACTTAAACTAATAAACAATAAAAGGTAAAGTATGAAGACGGTATCTGGAGTGACAAAATGGTCAATAGTATTAAATCTTGCAGAAATGTTAAAGATGATGAAGCCTGAATATGGGCCAGGGAAGTTAGTCATTGAGAGGTTACTGGTGTCTTCAGAGTGATTTGAGAAAGCATATTCGATAAAATTCTAGTGACAGAATCCAGACTGTTGGGGACTTGGTGAGTGGGTAGTGCTGTGGAACAAGCATCTGTACCCCAACTACAGTATAAATGCCTAAACAATTCTTTATGGAAGTTTAGAAGTGAAAGAAAAGGGAGATGTAGGACTAGAGTTTGATTAGGTAGCAGAGTCTTGGGAAGGTGGGGGGGGGAAGAGGGGAGGGTGTTTTTTATTTTAGAATTGTGGAGAACTAAGTATGTGGGTTGAAAAGGAGCCAGCAGAACAGGAGAGGATACACAAAGGGATGAAACCAGGAAGTGACATGACATGATCAGATCTATGCTTTAGGAACATCACTTTGGCAGTTGTGTATAGAATAAGCTACAGGAGGGAAGATAATCGGGGCAGGAAGACCAATTGAAGAGCCTCTTGCAATAGTCTAGGTAAGAGGTGATGAAGGCCTGAACTAAGGAGCACAACCTTAGGGAAGGGTGACCACCTATAGACTCAGGCCTGTCCCTGCTTATGCAAGGGCCCCCACACAAACATATCCAGAAGGACACATATATGCATGCCTACAAGCTAGCCCCCTCCCAGATACATATATGAACACACACATATTCCACTGCACAAAAACACCAAACTAGAAATGCTTGTAATTTAACATAAGGATTGTCTTTGGACTTTTTTTTTGTATCCCCAGAACTTTATCCTAGCACCTGGTAGGTGCTAAATAAAGGTTGGAGAGATGGATTCAAGAGCTGTAGGGGCAGAACTGACAAGACTTGGCAACTTTTTGGATGTGAGGGAATGGCGTAAGGGAGGGAGGACAGAATAAAGACTGGAAGATGACCGAAGTTGTGAACCTGAGTGACTGGAAGGTGCTCTTAATAGAAATAAGAAAATTTGGAACATTGGAGGGTTTGAGGAGAAAAATAATGAATTTTGTTTTGGATGTGTCAAGTTTGAGCTATCTATGGGATATCTAGGTGGATATGTCCAGTAAGCTGTTGGTGATGAGACTAGAACTCAATCATTCAACAGTATTTAAGCACCTATGTTCCAGGTACTGAGTACAAAGAATAAAACAATTCCTACTCAACTGGAGTTTATATTCTAACATGGAGACAGAGAGACTATGGTTGGATATACAGTAAATCTGGGAAACATTTAGTTAGAGATAACTGAACTCATTAGAACTGATTCGATCAGGGAGAGACAGATAAAAAGAAAGTCAGGAGAAAGAAGAGAGACGAAGTCAGAGTGCTGGGATATATCTGTAGTCAGTGGGTGGATCAGTGAAGTAGAATGGGAAGTAACCAGATCCCCATACTACCTTACCTCAAACCCCCTGCCTTCTCTTCTCCTCTCCTCTGGTCTCCAAGGAAGCCATGGAAGAAGAGAGATTAGTCAACAACGTCAGATGCTGAAGAAATGTCAAAGACAGTAAGGACACCCCTAAACTTGTCCTTTCCCAATGGCCCCTGTTTAATTCTGCACTTCACTGACATTAAACACAGTCAAATAATCAGAATATCAGAGCCTGAAGTGACCTTAGACCATAGAATACAAAATGTCTGAGCAGTAAAAGACTTCAAAAGATCAATCTAGTCTAACCTCTTCATTTTATAAATGGGGACACTGGGCCTAGAATGGTGAAGCAAATCGTTCAAATACATGAAATGAGTCACTTCCAAATCCAGCACCTAAATTCAGGTTTCCTGAGTCCCAGGCTAACACTCCACAACATGCAGAAAAGTGGGTCCTGACCAGAAATGCTCATTCCAACAGTTCCTCTACCCAAGGGTTACATGAGGGAGAGTGTGAAACTAGTCAACTTTCCCCTCAAGTTTCTTCTGGTAAACAAAATGGAAAATTAAGGAGGGAAGGGAGAGATACGAGATTGTAATCAATCAACAAACAAGTATTTGTAGAGTGCTGAATCTGTGCAAAGCCCGTGTGTGTGTGTGTGTGTGTGTGTGTGTGTGTGTGTGTGTGTGTGTGTGTGTATGCGGGCGAATATGCCTGTGTGGGAAGACTAAGAAAGGAAGCCAGCTGTGTGGAAGGTGCCTTGAATTGGAAGTTAGGAGACCTTGTCCCAGTTCTGTCAATAATTGCTGTCCATAAAGTGTCAAGTCACTTTCCCTTTCTGAGTTTCTGTAAGAGGAGAAGGTTAAACTAGATGTCTTGGGGGAGGAGTGGCTCCCAGACAGTTTCCTGGCTTTCAGTAAACCTCTCCAGCATCCCCAGTTCAATATGAAAGGCAAAAAATTCTGGAATTTCCCGTGCATATGCACATTGGAAAAACCTTCCTTTACCCCTTATTCATTAGAACTTGAAGCACATTCTGGAATTTATCATGCATATGTACATAAGAAATAAAGAGATTAATTAAATTAATTTCAATTGGATCGTCACATGGTTGGCCAAACCGTTCCAGTACCACCTGGGCAAGCTCCACCTACACCCAACCTGGAACACTAGGACTAGATTCTGTCCAAGTCCCTTCCAGCTCCCATGTTCTGGGGGTTACAACCCAAACTCCTCACTTCCTCCTCTCCACCCTTCCACATTCACTCCCCGAGCTCCTTTTCCCCCACAGCCGAACTTCCTCTCGGGCAGTCTGGAATTTTGAGAATTCGGGCCCCAGGTCTATTTTGTAGCAATAGCATATGTACTATCGCGACATTCCCCAACAGCAGTCCAGCAAAATACAAAACGCGAACCCGATGCTTTAAAAGTTCTACTTCGAATCTGGAACGGGCGAGGAGAGGGCGAGGGAGTGGCCTCCCCCCCAGGACAAATATTCCTTCGGAGTTGGGAGATCGAGGAGCCTCGGAACCCTACAGCAGCGCGAGACGGACAATGGGGGGAGTGAAAGGGTGAAGAGCGGAGGGGTGTGGTTTGGTAAAGAATGAACACCGAACACTTCCGGCGAGACCGGAAGCGGAGGCGAGGGAGGCGGCCACGGGCCCAGGCGACGGGGATGGCTGGGCGGACGACCCTGCTAGCCCTGCTGGCTGGCGCCGCAGCGCTAGCGGACGCCTCCCAGGGTGACCGGGAGCCCGTGTACCGAGACTGCGTCTTCCGCTGCGACGAGTGGAACTGCTCCGGGGCCGGGCTGCAGCACTTCCGCTCCCACCAGCCAATCTATATGAGTCTGGCAGGTAAGCCCCGCCCCACATGGAAGCCCCGCCTCTTGGAGACTCCGCCCAACATCCTGACCACGCCCACGCCCCTCACCCACTTAATTGTCCCCTCCCTTCCACCTCTTCCTTTCCAGGGTGTGTGCGTGGGTTTCCCCCCCCCCCCCCCCCCCCCCCCCCGCCCGGGTAGGGTTGGGGAAGTGATTGACAGCTCAATGGTGACCATAGAGGTCCTGGGCCACCCAACCTTGAATCCTCAGCCCTCCTCCATGCCTGGCATATCCTGGGGGGTAGAAGCAAGGGGTGCAGTGGTTAGAGTGCTGGGTCTGGAGTTAGGAACAGCTGAATTCCAGTGTGATCTCAGACACTTAGCCTGTTGTGACCCTCAGCAAGTCACCCAACTTCTCAGCCTCAGTTTCCTCCTCTGTAAAATGGGCACAAGAGCATTTACCTCCCAGGGTTGCTGGGAGGATCAAGTGAGATAATGAAGGTAAAACTGGCACATAATAGGCACTATATAAATGTTAGCCATTATCATCATCATTATTATTAGATTCCATTCAGTTACATCTAATTTTGTTCCACAAACATTGATTTAAAATTCCTGTGTGCAGAATCTGGTTCAGGGGAAATGCAGAGATTATCCTTGCTCACCTGGAGCTCACAATCCCTCCGAGGGGTAATAGTGCACAAACAGGCAGAATGTGTTATGGAGAGCTCCAGATGGAATTCTCTGAAGAAACTCCCCGAGGTAGAGGGGTACAGTGTAAGGGAGCCTGAGTTCTTTTCTCAGGAGACCTACGTTCTAGTCTAGGTTCTGATCCTAATTAGTCCAGTAGTCTTGGCCAAGAAACATCCTCAAGCATTGCTTACTATGGACCAGGCACCATAATAGGACCAGTGTTGCAAAGAAAGATCCAGAAAGATCCCTAATCAGACAAATATCCATTAAGTACCTACTAAATGTTACACACTGGCTGAGGATACAGTTCGGTGTTAATGTTTCCTTTGTCCTTCATTCTCAAAGAGGACTATGACATCAGGGGGATGATGACATGACTTGCAGTTGACTTGGATTTGAGTGAGGGAGGGCTGTGCAAGGTCACTGGCCTTACTTTGTCCTCCAGAGCCATCTGAGTCTAAGAGCCAGATATTCACCAGGATGACTGGAGATGGCCCAGGATACAGTGGGAGATCCTGGCCCTTTTAAGCAAAGAGAAGCTTACATTTTATTTATTTATTTTGTTTGTTTTTTTGGAGGGCAGTTGGGGTTAAGTGACTTGCCCAAGGTCACATGGCTAGTTTTTTGTGTTAAGTGTCTGAGGCCGGATTTGAACTCAGGTACTCCTGACTGCAGGGCTGGTGCTCTATTCACTGCGCCACCTAGCCACCCCAGATTTTTATTTGTTTTGTTTTTTTGTTTGTTGAAGCTTACGTTCTAATGCGAGTGATAACATATGCATAAATAGATGTGAACAAGATGCATGCAGAGTAGTTGGAAGGTAACCTTTAGAGGGTAAGATGTTAGCTTCTGGGGGGTAGTGGGAACAGTCTCTTACTGAAGGTGGGCTTCTCATCTATAAAATAGGGTTGAATCTGTTACCAGATCCCTTGAAACATCTCTAGTACACATTTCCTTCTCTCTTCTGACACTGCTATACCACCCTGGTGCACACCCTCATCACCTGCTTAGACTATTGATTGCCTGGTCTACAAAAGCTTTATTGGCCTGCCTGCCTTAAGTCTTTCCTTCTGGTCCATCCTCTAAACCACGTCATTTCTCCTGTTTAATAAACTCTGCTGACTCCTTATTTATTACTACCAAGATTAAATTTAAAAATTCTGTTTGGCTTTTAAAGTCCTTTATAACTTGGCTCCTTCCTACTTTCCCAGTCATCTCATACCTGAACTTCCTTTTACATACTCTACTATGTAATGACATAGGCCTTCCTACTACTTTTTGAACAAAAGACTATCTCCTGACTCTGCCTTTTTGGCGGCTGTCTTCTTTGTCTGAAATGTTTTACTCCTAATCTCCACCTTCTGGCTTCTCTGGCTTCCTTCAAATCTCAACTAAAGTGCCAATTTTTGCAAAAAGCCTTTCACAATTCCCTGTTAATGCTGGTGCCTTCCCTTAGAGATCACCTCCAATTTATCCTGTTTACAGCTTATTTATACATAGTTGTTTACATGCATAATGCCTGGGACACAGTTGGTCCTTAACAAATACTTGTTAACACTAGAGTTCCAAGCAAGAAGGGACACACACACACACACACACACACACACACACACACACACAAAATGTTGCAGCTAGGTTGCACAGTGGATAGAGTGCCAGGCCTAGAATCAGAAAGACTGGAGTTCAGATCTGGCCTAAAACACTTACTTGCTCTGTGACCCTGGACAAGTCACTTCACCCTGTTTGCCTCAGTTTCCTCATCTGTAAAAAGAGCTGGAGAAGGAAATGGCAAACCACTCTAGTATCTTTGTCAAGAAAACCCCAAATGGGGTCTTGAAGAGTTGGACAGAACAGAAACAACTGAACAAAGTATGTGTGTGTGTACATGTATATGTATACATATATGTGTATGTATATGTGTATGAATATATGTGTGTATGTGTGTATACATGCACACATCAAGAAAACATTTTAAGAAGAGAAAAACAGTAGAGACTAAGAAAGAGTTATTAAAGAGGTATCAGGAGAACCTGGAAAACTTAGTATCCCAGAAACCAAGGAAGAAGAGGACCTGGTCAGCAGTGTCAGATGCTGAAGAAATGCCCAATGGCATGAGCAATAGACCACTGGATCTGGCCACGAGGAGGTCACCAATGACAGAATTTCAACTCTATAACCCCCTAATAAAACTGCAGAATCTCAGAATCACCAGTGACCTCTTCATGGCTATTAGTTGTCTCTTTTCCATCCTCCCTTACCTTGACGTTCTGCAGTTTAGGGGCACTGTTACCTCTTCCTTCTGGCTACTCTCGACTGTTTTGTCTTCAGTAACATCCTTAGATCTGAGTCTCCTCTCCCCTGATCACTCCTCTGCCTGTTTTGCTGATTCATCTTCCTCTTTCTGCCCTCTAAATGTCTTCTAGGGTCTTGTTCTCAAACCTCTTTTTTCAGTAGAATTTCTCCTGTGTTGATCTCATTCATTCCCATGGTTTCAATTATCACCTCTTGCAGATGACTCCAAAATGTAGATCTCTAGCTCTAATCTCTCCCCTGAGCCACAATCTTGAATTTCCATCTGCCTGCTGGATTTCTCCACCTGGATATCACACCCACACCTCCAGCTCAATGTGTCCCAAACTAAATTCGTCTCCCCCCAAAAAACTGCAGCATAGTGCAATGGAGAGATCACTGGATTTGAAATAAAGTGAAACCAGAGGGCTTCTGTTTGGGCTTGGGCTCTGCTTTTAAACAAGTTATGACCTCTCTGGGCTTCAGTTCCTCACCTGTATGATAAGAGTATTGGAATAGAGGCCTCCAAGGGTCTCTCCAGCTCTTATCTAGGATAATTTGATTCTATTTCTAGCTTCCTGTAGAAGGTGGGATTAGTTGTGACTTGAAAGAAGCCAGGGAAATCAAGGGGCAGAGATGAGGAGGGAGAGCATCCCAGGCACAGGGGACAGCCAGAGAAGATGCCTGGAACTGAGAGATGGAGAGTATTGTGCTTGGAACAAGGTGGAAGCCAGTGTCTGGAATAGAAGAGTTCATGGGGGAAGAAGAGGGAGAACTAAGGTGTAACACAATGAGAGGGGACTGGGGCGCCAGGTTATAAAGGGCTTTAATCACCAAACAGGGTTTTGTGTATGAATAAACTGGAGTTTATTAAATAGAGAGGTGATGTGATCTGATCTGTGCTTAAGGAAAATTGCTTTAGTGGCAGAATGGAGGACAGATTGGTGTAGGGAGAGACTTAAGACAGACAGACCCACCAGCAGGCTGTTAAAGCGATCAAGGGGTGATGTGAGGACGGCCTGCCTTAGAGTGGGGGCAGTGTCAGAAGGGGGTGTGTTCAAGAGGTGTGAAGGTGAAATCCACAGGGTTGGCCACAGACTAGTTTGGATTGGTTCAGGTCCTTATTGCCTTTTAACCTGGACTTCCCAACCAACCTTTCTCCTTTGCCATCTAATCTTTTTTTTTTTTTTTTTTTTTGCTTTTTGGAGGGCAATTGGGGTTAAGTGACTTGCCCAAAGTCACACAGCTAGTTTTTGTGTCAAGTGTCTGAGCCCAGACTTGAACTCACATCCTCCTGACTCCAGGGTCAGTGCTCTATTCACTGCGACACCTAGCTGCCCCCCATCTAATCTTTATACTGATTACCAAAGTAATCTTTTTAATATAAAGCTCTGACTACATCATTCCCCTTCCCCGGATTCCTTGCTGGTTTTCCATTACCTATCACCTAAAATGCAGGCTCCTTAGTTTAACATTTAAAGCCCTCATAATCTGGTATATCCTGCCTTTTCAGTTTTATTTCATTTTCCTTTTACACTCCTCCAGACACCCTGCATTCTAGCCACCTGGTCCCTCATCTTGCCTTATATATTCTTATAGGAGCAGGCTGTCTTCCATACCTCTGCCTCCAACTTCCTTCAGGTATCACCTCCTCCATGAAGCCTTCCTGGCCCAGCCCAGCTGAAACTGATCTCTCCTACTCCAAATTTCTCTTAGCATTTTTCTGGGCCTTTCCTCATTCTTACCCTACACTGTCTTGTATAATAGGCATTTGTATTCATTATATACAATTGCCCTAGTTAGATTGTCAACAGATTAACTAGGGGGAAGATGTTGTTTTTCATTTTTCTCATCTCACTGCCCCTGTGCTTTGCACATAGTTGTCGTTTTGAAAATGTTGAATTTAGTTGGATTAAGTTAAGCCTTGAGACTAAGTGGAGCTAAGGAATTCAGGCCACCTCTGGTCCAGAGCTAGAATTCTAGAATTTTATTGCTGAGAGGAGCCTTGGGGACCATCTAATCAGCCTCATTTTACAGATGGGGAAATGAAGACCCAGAGGAGTGAACTTACTTCCCCAGGGTCACCCAGCTAGTTAGAAGCATCTGAGATAAAGCCCATATCCACTAACTCCCAACATGATGCACTTCCCAACATTGTTAGCTCTTTTTGCCCCCAAATGGCCCACATATGCACATACAGAGCTCTGTGGTACTTACTCCCTGCAGTGTGTGGGAGCCAGGAGTTTTGAGCCATATTGGGAGATGGGGAGATGACCTAGTTTTTCTCCATTCACATCACAGAACAAGGGAAATCTTCCCTGTGGAGGTAAAGAGACAAAGTGGGGGAGTGGCGGGGTAGGGGTGGGGGGGAAGAGGCAGGTACTGCATCAAGGACTTCTGCATAAAGTAAAAACAAACTTGAGAGGCCATTATGTGGATGGGGAAGACCCCGGCTCAGATGGGTTTCATCTCCTTTAGAGAATCAGAAAATCTCTCTATTTGCCCAATTAACTCTCATCCAGCTTTCAAAATCCTTCTCATAGGTGTCTCATCCTAGGGATGAGGGTTCATGGGGATAGAGGCCAGAGTGTTACCTTCCATCTTACTTCTCACTGATCTGCAAATGAAATTTCTCTGAGTCCCAATCCAGATTTTTAAGACAGAGAGTAGGGTTGAGGTTACTAAGAAAATCTTTTTTTTTTTTTTTCAGGCTGGACCTGCAAGGATGACTGTAAGTATGAATGCATGTGGGTCACCGTGGGTCTCTACCTCCGGGAAGGTTATAAAGTTCCTCAGTTTCATGGAAAGGTGAGTTGGAAGAAAGGATGGTGATGGGTATATTTGGGAGGGAGCCTTCTGGTGAGCTGGGGAAGGGTGGTGGGAGTTGGAGTGTGGTGCGGAGTAGTGTGGTCTAGGATGCTACAGTGCTAGGAAGGGGGCTATAGGCTCTGTGTTTCTTTTTTACCTTGTTCTTATTTCTGATGGTCCAGTGGGAACTTTGTGTTCCGGCCCAAGCCTGGGAAGATCAGAGGGGTGAGCTGGGCATGAGGCTCATTAGTGCCATAAGAACACAGACTTTTAAGTCATTTTTTTTTAATAATAAGAAAAAGACTTCATAAGCAAATATGACTTTCTCAGCCTGCCATCCTGCTTGGAATTGTTTCTCCAGTAGTGGAGGTGGGTCATCTTAATAATAAATAATAATAAACATTTATGTTAATGATAATTTGATAAGTATTAAATAGCTTCCAAAATGATCTCATAGATATAACCTTTCTTTTTATCCTCAGTTAAAACATGTGGGATAGACAGGCAGATGCTGTGAGATGAGGCCCGTTTTACAGATACAGTACAGCATGGAGAAATGGAAACACAGAAGGGCGACTGTGAGCCAGTGACTTGGCCACAGCCACACAGCTAGTAACTGGAAGAGCTCAGATGGGAAGCCAGGTCTCATGGCTCTCTGTCCCTGTTCTTCCCATTGCTCACCCCTGGTATATTCCAAGGGGAGCAGTTTGCAGCCCCAAGACCGGCTCTTGTACAGCTCACAGGAAAGAGCAGGGACTGAGGCTGTGAATTTGGTCAAACATTTTATCCTCTCAACCCATCACCCAGTAGAGCTTTCCACTTGGGAAGAAATACCCACAAATGTGCCTGGGATGCAAATTAATTGAATAGAACTCCCAGACCTGTTTATAGGCGCAAAGCAACATTGCAGGTTTCTCATCTACAAACCAGACCCAAACCACTGTAAGGAAACCTTTGAGTATTATGGACTAAGGCCAAGTAGAAGACAGAAATGTAGAAGAGAGGCCTCCTGCTTTCCTGATGATGCTGGAAGCTGTCACGTATAGCTATGGATGTGTGTTGTGGTGCCCAGGTGATGCATGACAGAGCTGCTTTTTCCTTTTCAGTGGCCATTCTCTCGGTTCCTTTTCTTCCAAGAACCAGCCTCAGCTGTGGCCTCCTTCCTCAATGGCTTAGCTAACCTGGTCATGCTCAGCCGATATCAGACCTCTGTCCCAGCTTCCTCCCCTATGTACCACACCTGTGTGGCCTTTGCTTGGGTAGGTAACTGGGCGCTAATCTGCCCTGGGGCTTGATTCCTTAAAGAGGAACAGAGAACTCCTGACTGGCAGCAGCAGCATTGGGGGTGGGGGTGCGGGTGTTGGAGACTGTAGGGCAGGCTGGAACTCCAGACTCCCCAAACAATGCTGAAGAAAGGAGACTCAGCTCCTGCTGTGTAGAAGCCCTTTTTTCTAAATGGGAGGAAATACCAACAAATGCAAATATGCAAAAAAAAACACCAAAAAATTCAACTTGATTGAATAGAACTGAAACACTTTTTTGTAGGTACAAACATCTGTAAATGAATCTGTGAGCACCTAGAGGACTGAAGCCTAGTAAAAGAGTGCCCAGGAAGGTAGGGTTGACTAGGAAAAGCTTACTGGGAAGGAGGCAAGGAGATGAGGGCAGCACTTTGGAAGGAGGGGAAGGAGATGGACACTTTTAAAGTGCCCCCATTTCTTTGTCTCCAGGCTGCCTTTCCAGGCTTATTGTCCCCTACACCCTCTCACGTTGCTATATCCTAGCTTCCTTCCCCGTCTCTGAATTCTATCCTCTGCCTCTTGTCTCTGCCCCCGCCCCAGCTGTCTTGCATGCCTGGAATGTATTCCTTCTTCACTCCACTTCTTAGAATTTTCAGCTTCGTACAAGATTTAATGAACTGAGGCAACATCCTCCTGGAAACCTTCCCCGATCTCCCTATTTAGGACACTCTCCCTTCTCAGATTTTACTACGAGTATTTCTCGGTTTTGTCTTATTGTTCCAGCGGGTTCTGCCTCTGATACATACTAGCTGTGTGCCCCTGGGCAAGTCCCTTACCCATCCGGTACTTAGAATCTGGAGCTATAAGTTACCCAGAAGGTTCTGGCCTACATTCATTATGGGAGTTTCTTATACTGTATTCATGAAATCATAGGTCTAGTTCCCATCCCTATTGTGTGCAAGTCCTGGTTGCTAGGTACTGGGAAAGGTACAAAGTTTAGGTAAGACAGGCTTCTTGCCCTCATGGTATTGACATATAAGAGGGATGGAACCCATTCAGAAATACTGTAATACAACATAATGCTTGAGGAGAGGTAGCAAAGGACAGGGGAAGTGGGGGATGACTTGTAGCCTTGCCAGGCTTTGTGTATCCAGTCCTGGTGTTTCCCAAATTCTCTAGTCCCACATTACCAACTTCTTCTTCTGTATCTCCCGCCAGATGTCTGTTAGGCACCTTAAACTCAGCGTGCCCCATTCATTATTTCCCCCTGTCCCTCTCCCTTTCTAGGTCACCGCCAGCCTTGGAAGTACTCAGAATCACAACCTGTGACCCATCCTGGACTCTTGATTGTCTCACTGTCCTCCCCCATAGCTGGTCAGCTGCCAAATCTTATTCTTTCTTTCTGCACAGCTTCTTATATTTTTTTTCCTTTTCTCCACTCATATGGTCATTTCCCTATTTTAGGCTCTCACCACCTAGACTGTTAGCTCACCTTCTTCCTAATCGGTCTCCCTCCGGGTCTCACTCCTGCAATCTGTCCTCCACAGAGGTGCCAAAATGAAATTCCAAAAGCTGAGGTCTGACCATGGCACTCCCCTGCTCAAAAAAACTTTAGCAACCACCTATTTTCTCCTGTTAGAGAAATTAAATTCCTTCATTCCTTAAATTCCTTCATTGTCTTACTTTAGCTGACCTTTCCAAATTTATTATATGTTACTACCTTTAATATACTCATTATTTTAGCCAGACTGCTGTTTAAATCTTATATAGAAATTTCCATCTCCCATCGCCATGCCTTTGTCCAGGCTGTATCCTATGCCTGGAGTTCTCTCCTTCCCCTTTTCTCCCCTACTTTTCAGAATCCCTGGCTTCCTTCAAAACTCAGCACAAATGCCACTTGCTCCTTCCTCCAGGTCTTTTCTGATCCTTCCAGTTGTTTATGTCTCCCCATTCCCCCCAAATTGTTTTTGGTTTGTCTGATATATATTTTGCATTTACTTTTGTGTGCATGCATTGTTTTCCCCAAATGGCTAGTAAGTTTCTTGTGATTATTTGTAGTTTTGTTTTTTTTATCTTTGTATTTCAGAGCCTGGAACATAGTAGGCATTTAATTGATTAATTCTTTTGGCTGAAGCACAGAGTACCTTTGAGGAATAGAATAAGTCTGGAAATCCAGGGAAGTAGGAATACCAGGTGCTGTGAGGTCTGGAGCCAGTCACTGAATGTATTCACTAAGGTGCCTACTATGTGCCAGGCTAAAGATTCTGAATTTTTCTCAGTAATTGGTCTGGAGCTATTGCAGGACTTTAGCAGAGGAATGACAGGGACAGATCAATGCACAGGGCAGATTCTTCTGGCGGCAGGATGCAGGATGAATTGGAATAGAGAAAGACCTGTTAAGAAGTGGTTGTGGTAATCCAGGCAGATAGTAGCAAAGGTCTATATTAAAATGGTAGCAATAGGAAGAGAAAAGAGAGTACAGATACAAGAGCTATTATTGACAAGGAATGACTGCGACTTGGTGATTGGCATGAGAGGAGCCATCAGAGGAAGCACCGAGGTTTCAAACATGGTGTATTATAACCCCACTGACATGTGAGGAAAGAAAGGATGGCAAGTTTTAAGGTTAAAAAGCTAGATTTTTGATATATTGAGTTTGAGGTATGGATGGGACAGCCAGGTGATAATAGCCTGTAGGGGCCTGGAGACTGGGAAGGTGGTGCAGAGCTGGAGAACTGCATTTGAAAGTCACCTGAGGAGGGATGATAGTTCAAGCTGTGGGAGGGGGTGAGACTGCCAAGGCAGAACCCCGGAAAACCCCCTCCCTGAAATCTTCTGAAGAAGAGAAGCCATAGGGAGAGGAGGGCTGACTTAATGGGTACCTGGGTGTCTCAGAAACAAGGGAATGGGGAGAGATGTAGATGGAGAGGTCAAACAGCATCAGATGCTTTTGGGAGGTCAGAAAAATGCTGACTTTTTTTTCTCTTTTTTTTCTTTTTTTAAGACATTGAGTTCCAAATTTTTTTTCTCCCTTCCATTCCCCCTCCCCCAAAATGAAGACTTTAAAGATGATTGGATTTGGAAAAAAAAAACAATTGTCAGGGGAGCTGTGGGGATGAAAGCTGGATGACAAGGGGTTGAGGAAAGGGTGGGCGGTGCCTTGTACCTAGTAAGAACTCAGTACATGTTTGCTGTGTTGAACAAGTGGAATCCGATTTTTTGAAGTTTGTTGATGAAGGGGAGGAGAGATGGGATAATCACTGCAGCCGGTACAAAAGTAGTCAAGGGAAGACTTGGAAAGATCCCACCATGTTTGAGATGAAGTAAGATGGAGCTGGTGGAAAGAGAAGTGGATCAGGGTGATGAGAGCTCACATTTGCATGACACTTTACATTTTTGAAGTGTGTTATATCTGTCATCTGATTTGATCCACTCAGTAACCCTGTGAGGACGTGCCGTCTTTATTCTCATTTAACAGATGAGGAAACTGGGGATCAGAGATATTAAGTGACTTGCTCAGAGTCCCACAGATACTTAGTGTCTGAGGCAGGACTCCAACCCAGGTCTTCCTGACTTCAGGCCCAGCACCGGAACAAAGGCCAGGTCTCCCTTCTACACCCCTTCCTCATTCTGCTGACTCTGGAACTGGGTGGAGAGGTCCTCCAGGCCACTGCATCCAGCAGGGTCCTTAGGGTTAGAGAGTTCTTAATCCCACCTGGCCAAAGGACTGAGAGCCACTGAGAAATCCAGACCAGGTTCTGAATGACAGTTGGGAAAATGAGGGAAGCCTTATCTCCCGGGACATAAGGAGATCAGTATGTGTCATGCCATTGTAATTTTTCTTTTGGATTGATGGCCAGGAGTGGGGGGAGAAGGTGGAAAGGGAGAGGAGGCCTTGTAGAAGGGCTTCATCTGTGCACTTGCCCTCTGCTCCTTCCCTGCTTTCATTTCCCCTTAGAGAGGCCGCCTGTCTCTCTACGCCCGCCTCATTATGCTTCTGCCTGGGCTCTGTCTTAGCTTCTCACACCTTCACTTGTCACATGAGAACAAAGCATTCCTGCTTGAGTTCTCTCAACCTAGTTCTCTGAATTTTCCATGTGAATCATAGGGCAGGAAGGGACTCCTGGGGTCCTTGTCTTAAGAGAGGCTAGTGACTAAGTATTCCAGATGGTTCCAGAAACTCTTGAAACTTTCCTCCTGGCTTTAACGTGTTGGGACCCCCCCCCCCTCACCTCCCCATCCCCCACTAGGACTCAGATTCTTTTTCTTCCTGACCTTGAGCATTTTCCTTTTTAAAGGGACCAGGCCTTTGAAGAAAATGAACCCTGACTTCTTGTGACGATCCTGGGATTTCCAGGGATGATGAAATGGAAAAGTGGGGCCTCTCTTCAATGGGCCTACAGCCTTCACATTGACTTATCTCAATTTGCTAAGTGCTTTATGGAGATTTGTAGAACCCAGAGAGAGCTGTCATTTAAATGGGTTTCATAATTCACCTTCCTTTTTTTGTCTTGGTCTTTAGGCCTTTGGTTGGTTTCTAGAAGAATAAGGGATTTTATTCAGTGTTGTGTCATCTGAGCAGATTATTTGTAGCCTTGGACTTCTGGAAGAACCAGGGTGTTACTGATTTAAGGGGGAACTGGGAAGGTTCCCCTCCCCTCCCCTCCCCTCCCTTCCCCTCTCCTCTCTTCCCTTCCTTTCCCCTCCCCTCCCCTCCCCTCCCCTCCCCTCTACTCTCCTCCCCTCCCCTCCCCTCTCCTCTCCTCTCCTCTCCTCTCCTCTCCTCTCCTCTCCTCTCCTCTCCTCTCCTCTCCTCTCCTCTCCTCTCCTCTCCTCTC
>CM053593.1:154103926-154147854 GCA_028646575.1 Pseudocheirus occidentalis
AGAGAGAGAGAGAGAGAGAGAGAGAGAGAGAGAGAGAGAGAGAGAGAGAGAGAGAGAGAGAGAGAGAGAGAGAGAGAGAGAGAGAGAGAGAGAGAGAGAGAGAGAGAGAGAGAGAGAGAGAGAGAGACTCTGGAGGAAACGAGAGTATCTTTTGAAAGGAAAGAAAAGGGAGGCTAGGGCTAGTGCCTCACTGCTATTTATGAACAAACTCTTCTGTTCTTAAGGGTTTTCTTAAGAGCTGGTGGGAGCCCAAATGCCCAGGACCCTTCTCTGAGGCATCTAGTCTCCTAGGTTTTTCTGGATTTCTCCTCCTGTAGGGAGAGGGGCTACCCAATGTATTCCACTAGTCACAGCTCAATTTCTTTTATACCCAGGAGAGAGGGAAGGCATATTTTGGCCAGGCAGGATCATAGAATTTAGAAGGGACCTTAGAGATAGACGTAGTCTATGTAGTACCCTCTCGATTCTACAGATGGGATAACTGAAGCTGAGAGAGGGAAAATTCCTTGCTCAAGGTCACACAGGTAGTAAATAACAAAGCTGGGATTTGAACCCAGATTTTCTGACTTTGAATCCAGTATTCTTTCTCTTATACTCACTCCCTTCTCTGAGTGGGGCCTTCCTAAGCACCCAGATTGGCCTTTCCTGCCCTGCCTTGTTCCCAGAGCCCCCCATAAGCCTTAGATTCCTTCCCCAGGGTCTAGACTTTCCATCTTCCTCCTATCCGAACTGTGTAGAGGCTAGAACAGTGGTTGCTTGGGGGCAGGAGGAAGATTTGCTGGGGGGGGGGGGGGTAACAGTGAGAACATTCTCTTCCTGCCTGCCCTCCATGGTTCGGACATGAGTCACCATGACATTTGAGCACCCTGCACCCCCTGTGCCCTCAGGTTCCCTGAATTTGTGGGATCAGGACATAGCTGGGCTCCCAGAGGAGGCCCACATATCTAATTCCACCTTCCTTAAAAAACAAGGACCAGGAGTTGGAGGGAGGAATTGGTGTCACTGACCCGCTGCCCATCTCCATCCAGTATGACCATGGACAGCCCTAACATCAGTTCTTAGGGATTAATCTTTCCACCCATTTTTCCAGGCTCTTGGAACTCTCTGCCTGTGTCCAATGTTGCGGGGAAGAGTGTGGAGAAGCAGGCAGCTGCCCCTATTTACAGCTTTGTCCTTGTACCCTAGCCCTGAGTGCTGCCCAGAAGCCACACTATATTTAACCTAGAACCTTGGCAGGAGCTAAAGGGCCATTTGCAGATCTGGACATCAAAAGAGTGTGGGCATTAGTGGGCTGGGAAGATGTAACCCCATGCCCAGGGGCCAGAGGGAAAGGCAGACAAATGCAAAGTCAGCTTTCGCTTTTTATTGTAGCACTAACAGATAATGCTTGGGTGGGACCCCAACATTGCTCCCCCACCCCTGTCTTCTACTGGAATTCCCTCATCCAGTCTCACATCCCCCTTCCATCTGGTCTCTTTCAGGGGGCTTTCTAGTCCCCCATTCACATCTCTCCTTTTCCCTCTAGATCTTGGTGTTTAGCCACCTAGTCTCCCATCTAACTCTTGTCAACAATTTTCAGATGATGTTGATGTACCCTAGTTCCCCATCTTTTTAGTATTGCCTCCCTCCTCTGGGAGCTCAGAAGACCCTCATGTCCACTTTTCAGCTCCCACTTTCCCAACCCAGCTCTGGGCTAACTACAAAGCTTTAATGACCAGCCCTCCCCTCCCCCCCAGGTCTTAGCTGGGTAGTGCCCACAGCAGGGTGGGCACAGGAGTCAGGGGAGAAGGGATTTCACCCCCAGGGTCCCCTTCAGCCTCTCTGTGCTTCCTGGGACAGGGATCGGGATAGAGAGCGGCGAGGAGCACCCGGCTTGCCAAACTGAGGATGGCTGGCGGCCACCACAGGAGGCAGCTCCTTTTTGATGTCAACCACCTCTCGCCGGTCCAGGCACTGCCCTCCCAGAGCTGTTTCCAGAGCCAGGAGCTCCCGAAGCTGGATGGGGGTAGCCTCACGATCTTCCTTTAAGCCCACCTTCGAGGGTGTAAAGATGGGCAGAGGCAGTGTTCTCGCATAAGGCAGCTGGTACTCCTGCAACCTCTGGCCAAGGATGCCCATCCGCATCATCTGCAAGGGTGAGCGCTGCACCAGCACCTGGCACTGCCCCTGCCGGTGGTATGTCTCTCGGTGTTGGGTATCTTCTTCATGCACAGAACAACTGGAAAAAGAGCATTGTGTGGGGAAAGGAGAACCCTGGGGAAGAGCCACTCCCCACAGCCTTTGTTCCCAAGGGTGAGTAGGGGTGAGAGGACACTTACCCCTCCTCTGGCCGGGAAGACAGTGTCAGATCCTTCCATTCAGCCCAAAAAGTTTCCCTGCGGTCTACATTTTCTTCTGATACCTCGCAGCTCAACTCGAATGCAGCCATGGTCACTCTGGGTCGGCTCTCTCTCAATCTGGTCCTCTCTCTGATGCTTTATATAAACCACCTCCCCCCACCACCCCCAATCTATTTTCAGGCCCATTGCGAAGGAACTATATCTGGAGCCCAGACTCAGGGAAGGAGGGGGGGCACGGTGGCTAAAGTGTGCATTTTATTTGAGGGGGGCAAAGGAGGGACAGGGATCATCTACTTTCAACTTCGGGGGCGGGGTGGGAGTGGGGTGGGACAGGGTTAAACACTGTTCCCTCTGACTTCCCTGGGATGATGAAGGGCGAGCGGGTGGGACAGAAGTCATAGATTTGGCTTGATATCAATTGCCCAGTCTCCTTTTGGGGAGTGAGGCAAGAGACAGACACTTCTGGAGCCCTCAGCACTCCTGATGCACCTTCAGAGGCTGGCCACATGCATGCGTCACTGGGGTCCCTGCCCAGAACTTCTGGGAACAATAGTCTTGCCCTCCCTAGCCCAGTTTGTCCCCCTCTGCAGAGGGAAGTTTGGGGACGTGTTTGTAAACAGATCAGCACATGTCAGGCTCCAGTAGTGCCCAGTCTCACCTCTAGGGTTGGCAGGCTTCACACCCCACAACTGTCCTTTGTCCCAGGCATGCTGCAGCCCCCCTTCCCATTCTCTACCCTCTAGGTTACTAAAAGGGGTTAATAGCTCTGTGTTCACAAACCCCTGGGGCTGTAAGAAAAAGGACACACTCCCCTGTTGCCCAACAGTTCCCTCTAGAGAACAGTAACCAGTTTAGTTCAGTGTTTGTACGCCCATCCCCTTCCTTAGAGAGGTGGGGGAGGGTGGTGGTGGTGGTGTTAATCCCCCTTCTGGTCTCCTGGGCACTGATGACCTTTGTCTGTTGTTTGTCTTTCCTACGGCCAAGCTGGGCCAAAGCAGCTGTTCCCCCAGGCGGTGCCAGCACTAGAGAGTGGCCTAGTCTCTGGGAAGGGCAGCATCCCTCAGCTCCACTTATGTTTTTGCGTGGGGAGGTGGGGTAGCCCGGCCTTGGAGGAAGGATCAGGTCTAAGTTCCGAGTTCTTACTAGAACCCAAGCAGGGTTTTTTCCCGTTTTAGGAGGTCTCTTTTCTCCTCTGTAAAAATAAGGGGGCTGGACCTCTCCCAGGTCCCCTCCAGCCTTGAATTTTGCTCCTTAGAGGTATTAATTGTCGTTCTTCTGCTTCTGTTGTGTGCAGCTGTCTGTGACTCCATTTGGAGTTTCTTGGCAAAGATACTGGAGTGATTTGCCATTTTCTTCTCTAGTTCATTTTACAGATAAGGAAACTGAGGCAAATAGGGTTAAGTGACTTGCCCAGGGTCACATAGCTAACATCTGAGGCCAGTTTTGAACTGAGGAGATGAGTCTCTCTGCCCAGCACTCTGCCTACTGCACTACCTCTCTCTGCTAATTAATATCTTGAGCAGTTCCCAGCACAAGAACCTGGTAGGGTGGTGATGGGTATCCGTGGCAGGGCTTTGTGGGTAGAAAGGCGCATGGATCATAGCTTTAAAGCAGGAAGAGGTCTTAAAGGTCACGAAAGCCAATCCCCTCATTTACAAGGAGGGTAGAGCTGGAAAAATGCCCATGGCTCCCCAGTCCCTCTAGGATCGACTGCAGAGCCCTCGGTTTGCTGTTGGTCCCATCCTACATTTCCCACCTTATTCTCCATTTCCCCCTTCTGTGAACTCTATGATCTGGCTAGATCGGCCTGTTTCTCTAACCCAACACTCCATCTGTTATCTCCATGCCTTTGCCTAGGCTGTTTTGAAGGCCTAGAAGGCATTCTCTCCTCTGTTGCTGTCTTCCTCCAGCCCCAAGTCCCACTGCCAGCTGTAGTTGCCTACCTGGTCACAGGTCCTACCCTCCCCAACTTCAGGGGCTTGAGAGAAAACATAAGAGTAAAGGGTCTTGAATCCAGACCTCTAACGAGACCTGCCCCGACACTTACCTGTATTCAAATAGGGTGGCTTGTGCAAGCATGTGGGGTAGAGGAAGGGCAGACTTTCTTCTTGGACTAACCAAACCCTGGGCTCAGAGATTGGGGGCGGGGGGGGGGGGGGGGGGTGTCACAGAGACAAGAGTAAGCAGTGGCTGAAGCTCCTCCCCATTCCCCAGATCCCCTTCCCTGGCCTCCTGGCCCCACCCCAATGACTGTCCCTTCTTCGAAGGTCATTCCAACAAAAGGTCAGTCAGGCTTGTTCCATTCAGGTTTTTAATGAGCTGGGGCAAAGGCCCCCAAGGAAGCACTAGTGAGGGGAGGGAAGGGGAGGCAGGTGTAGCACCCAGGCAGGCAAGGTCATATCCCCTCCCTCCACCGGTTTTTTGTGGAAAAAAAGAGTCCCAGACTCTAAATAATCGTTATAAAAAAAAAAAACAACTGATGGGAAATCTGAGGAACCAACAATTCCCTATTCCACCCACTGGTTACAGGGAGCATCTGATCCTGTAACACAGACCTGGGCATACTGGGGACATCTCTGCCTGTTACCCAAGCCCAGACCTCTATCATACCCTGACATTGCTGAGAAGTCAGGAGGTGGTTGCTCTCCCCTCAATTATGTCCTGCCCCCCTGTGGTAGGACGTGTAAATACCAGCAAGACAGACACACCCCTAACCAGCAGAGTGAGTCCTAGGGAGTCTATCCACCCACTGCCCCCTAACACTTTTGAGAGCTGGTCTTTGAGGGACAGGGGCTCCCAAGGAACAGTCTGGCTCTAGGGGGCAGGGGAAGGGAGGAGCCCTAAAGCTCCCAAGCCCCTTGCCCAGGGCAGGCTTGTAGTCCCAGCTGAAGAGGAGGATGTCTCTAGGAGTGATGGATGGCCCTGCTGCCCTGTTGATGGTGATGGTTGGAGGGCCACTATGCTTGAGTACATAACTCCCCGACCCGTTGCCGGAGGTGGAAGGCAAATTCAAACATGGTGGCAGCCAGGCTCTGGTGAATGAGGTATCGGGGCAGTCGGCCCTAGTTTGGGGGAAAGAGAGTCACTAGATAGGAAGGAGTTAAATGTCTTTCTTGTCCCCCTCTGCCCTCCACGTTTAGAGAGGGAGAGATAAGTGGTCCTTGTAAGTTCTCCACCAGAGGATGCTAAGCTCGGGCTCAGACAGCACAGGCTGGGGTACCTGGTTGCCAGCAGGGGGCCCCTTCTGGCCAGGCCACAGGGGGAGGGGTTAGGTAGTTTAGGAAGGGGCCTAGCTCTGAGAACATACTGAAGCCCCACATTGCTGAGAGGGGGATGAAGCATCTCCAAGTCTCAGTGGGGTGGGGAAATGGTACAGAAGGCAGCATGCTTCTATGGGACAGGGGGTCTGGATGACATTCACATAGTCCCATTTCTAAGGTACCTTGAGATCTGTGTTGAGGACCCAGACAAAGGTGCAGACTCGAGGGTTGTTAGGTGACTTGAGAACAATGAAACCACCAGGTCCATTCTCGCCCCTGGGGAGTGGAGAGGTAAAAGGGTAAGGCTCAGGCTGGGTACACTGTACCATATCCTACCTGAACAACCCTCTCCCCTCCTCGCCTCACTCCTGAACCTGAACTGGGGATGAGGAAAGGAGTGGTGAAGTGCTGCTGGGGGGCACCCAAAGATCCCTGAGCCAAGGGTGAACCTGAGAGGCACTTGGCAGGGGGTGGAGGTGGGATCCCCACTCATGGTTCCTTCACACAAAGCTCTAGCCTAGCTCATCCACATCTCTGTTCCAGCGTGACTTGATCCCAGCCCCAAAGGGACAATCATTCTTGGTTACCCTCTTCTGAGGTTTGGAGTCTCCTCCCATCAGCCTGACTTTCTGAGGAACATCGGCAGCAAGACTGCCATAGGGGCTTTGTAAGGACAAGGTCCAAGGAAAAATGTAAGGCAGAGACCCAGGAAAGGGCAGATGGACTCCAAGAGCTGTTTGCTCTCTCATTGTAAGGACTGAGGTTAAGAGACAGAATGATGCTAGGGCTTAATGTTCAGGAGGGATCTCTTAAGTAAAAGGGGGAAGACAGCCCAGAATGGCTGACAGCAGATTATGTCCTCCTTTTTTCTGGTGGGGCTCTGTGCCTCTACATAAAGAGAGACAGAGAGATGCCCAAGACCACCAAGTAGGGACCTACTTGTCCCTGCAAGTCACACACTGGAGCATAGCCTCCTACCACCTAGGCCTCCCCCAGGGATAGACACTCTTCTTTCTCCAGCCAAGCTGGGTGCCTGATGGCAGTGTCTGTTTCCCCGTCTCCTGCACTCCCTGGGGGGGCTGCCTACTCTAGACTTCAGTCAGGATTCCTGACTTCCCTCAACCATCCCCCTCATTGCTGGACTCCGGCAATTGTGCCTACAATGACCAGTGGAGAGTGCCCAGAGACATTAAGTGGGTTAGTGGTTTATCAAGTGATGTCCAGAGGATTAGGGAACATGAACATAGGGGGACATTAATATCATACAAGTTGCTCTAAAGTTCCTGCTGAGACCTGCCTGGGGATAGAGCCATTCTGATAAGAGAAAGAACTGGCTGAAATGACCCTGAGGGCCTCACCTGACATATTTGTGCAGTGGGGGCTTGGAAAAGTGGGTGGTAGCAATGCCTGAGGAGAGGTATCTGTCCCTCCGCCTCTCAATTCGCCGGACATTCACAAAGTCCCTAGGAAAATAAAGAACGCAAGGGCTAAGTTTAAGATCAGGAGGTCACACCCCAAGCAATCAGGGAAGATGATGGCTGCAAGGGGAGCAGTCAGAATGGGGGATGGGGTGGTGATGGGATAGAGGAAATGGAAAGGGAAGAAGAGAAGGGAGATAGCGGAGGGAGGAGGAGATGGGGGGAGGAAGAGAAGCAGAATGTATGAGTGACAGAACATGAGAATTAGGAAAGCTGCTTGATTGGAGAGGGAAGGACAGGATGGGATTGGTCCCCTCCAGCTCAGGTGCTATGATTCTGTCCAACAAGGAAGCATATAGGAAGAGAAAGGTACGGAAGCAACCTTTACCTGGGGGAGACCACACCTCCTGCAGCCCCTGAAGATACATCATAGGTGATGAGAGTGTTGTCATCTACTCGATGAAGGATCTGCAGTTCAGGAGACACAATCAATTTGACCCTCTCCCAGGCACGACCTCAGGGCTCAGCATTTCAGTGCTGTGGTGGGAGGGACGGGAGTCCCAGCACCTGTGGCTCCATCAAAGATCAGGAATTGAGGCCCATTCCCACCCCAGAACTTCAATGTTCCCTTCCACTAATCAGGGGAAGAGTTTCCTTCTTGGAAGATGAGCAGTTGGGGCAGCTAGGTTGCACAGTGAATAGAGCACTGGCCATGAAGTCAGGAGGACCTGAGTTCAAATCCAGCTGCAGACACTTGAAACAACTAGCTGTGTGACCTTGGGCAAGTCACTTAACCCCAACTGCCTTGCCTTTCCCTCAAAAAAAAAAAGGAGGATGAGCAGTCTAAGGTCCCCTGAACAGGGGGTAGACTTGAGAGTCTTGGCAGACTCACCTGGCAAGCGTTCACAGTCTTGTTCCACAAGACCATTTTCTCAGGTTGCAGGATGACCTCCTGGTACACCAGCTCTGCTGGACACTGCAGGAATGCCTGATGGGAGAGGCAAAGGTAAGCACACAGCTTGTTAACCTGTCTCTCAGCCCCAGGGGACCAGAAAACAATGGCCCTGCTTAAGCAGCCCCATTGGCCCATGTCTTGATCTCTCCCATCTATGAATCTCAAAGCCCCCTTATGTCCTTATGTCCTTTATATACTTTCCCCTTGATAGTATTTCAGAATTGGGAAGGACTTGGGAGGACTTTCAGTACAATCCACAGCGAAACAGAAATTCCTGTTACTATCCCCACCCTCCCAGCCTCCAAAGTGGTTACCCAGAGTGCTTGAAAACCTCTAGGGAAGCGGTTCTCAACCTGTGGGTCGCACGACCCTTTCATAGGGGTCGTCTAAGACCATCAGAAAACACATATTTCTGATAGTCTTAGGAACTGAGACACTGCTCCTCTATCCGTCTCTAGGTGGGTCTGCCCATTTGCAGATACACCCACATACGAATATTAAAGGGTCACAGCATTAGTAAGGTTGAGAACCATTGCTCTAGGGGATGGGAAACTCAACTACTCCCCAAAACAGCCTTTTCCACTTCTGGACAACTCTTACTATGAAGAGGTTTTCCCTTAAGTAGTCTGAAATCTGCCTCTGTACCATTCATCCACTGATCCTGGCTATGCTTTCTGGGGCGAAGCACAAAGCTAGATCCCCTTCCACATGAAGGCCCCTCAAATATTTGAGGACAGCTAAGGACCCTCTTTGGGGATTCTTGATCAGATGGTCTCCGGGACATCAGTTGGTCTGGCAGGTGCTAGATGCATGGCTAATTGTGTATTTAGGGGTGGGACTGCAACTGGGATCACCTCTCACCTTGAGGATGAATGTCTTGCCATGGAAAGGAATTTCAATAGTGTATACTGTGTCCCCATACTCCTGGTGGAGAGAGAGAGAGAGAGAGGAAAGGAAGCTGGAGAGAGAAGGCAGCACTAAGTGGCAGGGTAGCTGAGGATGACTGTCATGGGGCTGAGAAATGAAAGGGAGTAAAGAAGGGAAGGGTGGGGAGGGGTTGGGGTGATGGCAAGGCTGGCTGTGTAAGGACCCAGCAGGAAGAGAGCATCTCTGGCCTAGTAACAAGACCAGCTGGGACACCCCACAAGAGTCAGCAGAGGACTGCTCTACCTCTTCCTATGACATCAGAAGAGAGAAGGGAGGGAAGGCTGGAATTCAATCTGGGGATCACAGAGAGTATCAGTTCTTCCAAGACCCAGATGGGAGGCATAGATCTTATTTTCTGGGGTAAGACTTCAGCCTTAACCTAGCAATCCTGTGCCACCACTGCCAGTCCACTTTCCATGGCCAGACAGAGCCTTCCAGCTCCCCCACCACTCCCACCTCACAAAGCCAGGGCTCGCTTTGGGCTCACATTATTCTTTTCAAACTTCCAATTCTCTTCTTGAGCTAGGATCTGGTCCACCACCTCCATGGCTTCCTTCCCCTGCTGGATATACTCCCGATCCTAGTAGGATCCATGTGTGCGTTACTCAAACAGGTCCAGACAAAGCTCTCCCTTCCCACTCCCTTCCCAGAAGAGGCAGGTAGTGGGCAGAGAGAAGAAAGGGAAGAAGGGAGCCTGGAATCTACAAGGAGGCACAGTTCCTTCTCCCCAGGCCACTCCATCTGCCCCCAGCATTACTCTTCATTTTCCCTCTGTAGGACAGATCCTGCCCTCCTTGGCTCTCTCCATTCTTTCTCATGTTTCTCCCATCAGACTTCAATGACTAGAGTTTAGTGATGATATGGACCATGCAGCCTCTTTTGTCTAAATCCCTCCCTACTCCTGGCACTGCCCAGGCTGAGAAGGAACAGATACTTGACTATCAAAATACTTTTGACCCAAGACCTCTTGTCTAAAGCCCCTTTTTAATCTGTCAGTCTCAAAGACAAGTGACCCTTTTCCCCAAGGTCACTCAAGGGGGCCAGGTTTGGGGTCCCTGGGTAGGGTAATGGTGAATACCTGACTAGTGAAGCCTTTCCTCCCAGCTCCTTCATCATCAGATTCATTGTCAGATCCTAAAAAGCCAAGGGGACAGAGGGATCAGTGCAATGGGGGCATTATGTGTGTATGTGGGAGGGAAGCATGGACATTCTCCCTTTGGAACCTCATATGAAAGAGGAACCCTAAGACTGCTTCCCTTCCTTCCCCTGCCCTCCCATTTCCACATGGATTCAATGACTGAAGGCCAGCTCCCTTCTCACCCAATCTCCAAGATGGCTAGAGGATGAAAGGGGGAAAAGCTACATGTCTCACCTGCAAATGACTCTGGAGGAGAATAGAATTGGCCTTCGGACAAGGCCCCGGGGAAGAGCAGGGGGCCCCGGACAGCAGCAGCCTGGGCAGCCAGATACCCTGTGGGATACATCCACAGAAGCTTTGTTCCCTTTCCTGGAGTGCCCTCCCCATCTTCTCTTCAGCACAGTGCTAGCCCCAGATCTATCCATGGAAAAGCATGGGGCCCACACTTGTCATATTTTTTACCTATCCCAGGCTCTATGGGTGACAGTGATAAGCAAATGGCAAGGGAAAAAGACTCTGGACAAAAGGAAATCTGGGAGTCTGACAGCCACTGAATGGCCATCAGCTGAGACAGCTGGGAAAAAAATCCCAAGACTTTTCCAACTATCCCTAGACTTCTCATGAGCACGAGAAGGATTTCCTCCATAGTCACGGCACTCTTCCCCAAACCTACTCTCTCTCTTACCCAAGACACTTTCCTCCCTGGCCCTGCCAATCACTGGATCGTAGGATTTAGAGCAAGAAGTAACCTTACAGATAGTCTAGTCCAGTCTCCTCATGAAGATGAGGAAACTGAGGCCTGGAAAGTAAAAGTGAGTTGGCCAAGATGACCCAGGTAGAAAGCGGCAGAACTAAGCTTCAAGTCCAGGCCTTGTGACTTCAGTCTAGGTTTCTTCCCATTCCATTTTGCTTCCTCCCCATGAAACTCACATCGCTCTTCCTCTGCCTCCTGTGTCAGGACCTTGAAGTCAAAAAACCAGGTCTCCAGCCAGGCAATAACGAAGGAAACGATGGGGAGCACGTAGCCGAAGGCGCCTTTGCTGAGCAGCTGGGGAGAGTCGGCTGGGCTGGGTGAAGGGGTGTACCAGCCCACCCCCAAAGCTCCACCCCTGGGAAGGCCCAACCTGGCCAGCTGTGAGTGTGTGTGAGGATGGACCCTTTCCCTGATCTCAACAGCTCAGGAGCCCTCTCTTTCTCTGGTGCTACAGCAGGAGTGACTGAGGTTGAACCTAAGGGAGAACTTCCTGATTATCAAAGTGGCAGGGATTCCTGAAATGGGAGAGGCTTCAAGGGATAGGGGACAGAAGAGGAATTTGCTACTAGCAAATCACTGGAACAGGACGCCAACCCCAATTTACTCAAATATAACTATACAAAGGGAAAGGAGGGAGTGAGCCCAGGCGAATTGAAGCACCAGAGGGCATCCTTGGTCAACCTTCCACCACAGGCCCTAATATAGCATCCCTGACAAAAAGGAGCATATTTCCAATGCTCTTCCTCTCCAAGATTCTTATCCCACTCCCCACAAACCCCTTCTAGGATCACTGACCTGAGAGAGGATCACTTTGACAATAAGGAAGGCACTGGACACGAGTGTAGTAATCTGGCCAAACAGGAAGAAAAGAAGCCAGGAGTTCAGGCCCCTCTTCCACCTGTTCCCCGACTCCCACCCACTTCCCTAAAGTCAAAAGGGCCAACGTATTCCATAGAAGGGCCCCTCAATGTAAACTGGGCATAGGACTTGGCATCTTACCGCAATCACCCACCAGTGTCGAAGCCTCAGTACGGCATAGCCCATCAGCAGCCCCGAAAACCGAAAGAAGGCTAGAAGCTGGAAGAAGGGGCCATGGGTGGAGGTAATTCACATTCATGTGTTAGATGAGTGGGCAACATGCATCTCAGTCCTGTACTTGGTGTTCCAGGTGATACAGGAACGGACATGGTGCCCATCCCCAACCACCAGGGCTTACACTCAAACTAGACACAAATCTGTCCCCTCTCTTACTTCCCAGCTTCCTTTATGATGAGCAGGTAAATTTGATTGCCTTTGTCCTCCCATGGGACTAAGGGGCTGGGGCCACACACTTCCTCTAAGCAGCTTTCCCAAGCAAATCCTGTCCAAGAGAGCCCCTGGCCCCTAAAGAGCACACCTCACCCAACTATGGTCTATTTACATGGTTGGGGGAGGCTCTGTGTGTCTTCCCCAGGAGACCAGGAGCTTCCTAGGGGAAGCAAGGTGTTTCCCCCTCCCCCCCATTAGATTGGGAGGAAAAACGCTGAGTGAAAGTGAACAAAGGGAGAGGGAGAAGAAAAACCCAAAGGATGATCTGAAAGCCACTAATGGGCTGTTTCCTTCATGCCTGGGCCACTCACAAAAATATCAAAGAAGGAGGTTTTGAAGTTGTAGTTGATGATCTCTTCCTCAAGATTCTTCTTGATGCCCGTCTTTGTCTGGGGGTGGGAAGCACAGAGAAAGTATGGTGAACTGGCCAAACCATAGGCCAGGGCTGGTTCCCCCTTCCTCCACTGCCCTGGACTACTCATCCCCCAACCTCTTAATGCTTTGTCTTCTGCCAAAAATGTCAATGGGGAAAAGAAACTTGTGGTGTGAGCAGGTTAGTGGTGAATTCCAAATCCTCTATGACCCCTGGAAAAATACCTAGGCCAGGGGTGGGGAACCTTTGGCTTTCAGGCCACATGTGGCCTTCTAGGTTTTTGGGTGTAGCCTTTTGACAGAGTCCAAATTTTATAGAACAAACCCTATTATTAATTAAGGGGATTTGTTCTGTGAAGTTTGGATTCAGTCAAAGGGCCGCACTTTGAGAACCCTGAGGGTCACATGTGGCCTTGAGGCTGCGGGTTCCCCACCCCTGACCTAGACCCATGTTTCTGAAGCATGAAGCAGGCCCATTGAATAGGCAAGCAGTCCCATACAGCTCAAATCCCAGAACTTATGGCTCCAGGGACACTCAGCTCCGAAGGAGAGTGGAAGGGGAGTCTGGTGGCATACTGGAGACTTTTGTTTCCAAGGCAACCTAGACTGGCAGAACCAAGTTTAAGCAACCTCTTGAGTTTGTATGTGTGAGAAATATGCAAGATTGACCTGAGGGTGGCGGCTAGGTGGCACAGTGAATAGAACACCGGCCCTGGAGTCAGGAGTACCTGAGTTCAAATCTGGCCACAGACACTTAACACACACACACACACACACACACACACACACACACACACACACACACACACAAACTAGCCGTGTGACCTTGGGCAAGTCACTTAACCCCAACTGCACTCCAAAAAGCAAAAAAAAAAAAAAAAGAAAAGATTGACCTGAGGACAGAAGAGAGATAGGGATATGGAGCTGTGGAAAGCCTCTCTCCCCCTATGAGGATGTAGGAAGTACGATTCTTGGGCCCGCCTCTCACATAGAAGGACATGGATCAGATCTTAGTGAACACAATATTTGCATAACTTAATAGCCCTCCACTTTCTCAGCCAACAATCCATCTAGGGAGTCAGTGGGGCTTGAGCGCAGGGGATAGGGAGAGGAAGGGTGTTGGGTAGTGGTGTCAGACAGAGCCCCAGGTGGTAAATCAGTTGATCAGATTTGCACTCAGATTTGCATCTAACGGAGAGAATCCATCACTCTGCCTGACTGGTCAGGATGAAGGAAGAAATGGATGTGCTGTTCTTCTCCCTTATCCTCAACTACATACATGTGGTTTAATACAGTCAATTTCCCCTTTTCCACTAGGACAGGACTTTGGGGAGATGGAACCCTTTCCAATTCTGGCTAAGATAACTGGACTGGAAAGTCAGAGTGAGAAAGGGGGCACATAAGGGGGCAACCCATGAATGAGCTTGAGAGTGGTAGAGCCTGCCCAGCACAATTCAAACAAGGCTGCTAGTGCAAGGAAGAAGGCAGCAATGCCCTCAGTGGCACAACAGATGAAGCAAAGGCCTGGGAGTTAGGATGCCCAGGCTCCAGTCCACTTAACAAGCTCTATGACCTTGGGCAA
Organism: Pseudocheirus occidentalis; assembly: GCA_028646575.1. Classification (NCBI taxonomy): domain Eukaryota; kingdom Metazoa; phylum Chordata; class Mammalia; order Diprotodontia; family Pseudocheiridae; genus Pseudocheirus; species Pseudocheirus occidentalis. Next base: position 154,117,980 of record CM053593.1, read on the forward strand.
GTCACTTTGCCTTTGTAGGCCTCAGTTTCCTCTGCAAAAACGAAAGCACCACAGGCCCCGATGACCTCACAAGGTGGTTGTGAGGTACAAACAAAATCACAGGTGGAGAGCCTTTGAAAACTGCAAAGTGATACGAGAGCTGAAGGTCATGTTATTATTCTCCTCCTACTTCTTTGAATCTTCTTCCTTCTGAAACCCATAAACCATAGCTGCTCCTGGGACTCTGTCCTCAGCCTTCTCTGCATGCTGACCCCTCAGAGAAATCATTTTAGTTTGTTTTATTTATTTGCCATTTCTGTACTTATGATATATCTGAAATAAGGGGACCTGGGTTATAATCCTGGCCCTTTCATTGGTCAGCCTGTAGCCTCTGAGGAACCAACTTCTCTCCTAGGGGCCTCAGTAACCTCTCCTGGTCTCTAAGGTCTCTCTCAACTTGTTAACTCTTAAATCTCTGTCTCTAATTTTATTATTATTATTATTTATTTATTTAGTTTTTGCTTTTTGGAGGAGCAATTAGGGTTAAGTGATTTGCCCAAGGTCACATGGCTAGCTTTGTACCAAGTGTTTGAGGCTGGATTTGAACTCAGGTCCTCCTGACTCCAGGGCCAGTGCTCTATTTACTGTGCCACCTACCTGCTCCTCTGTCTCTAATCTGAACCTGCCCCAAGACCAGAGCTACAGACTTGGGGACTACAGAATCCTAACTGGATTAGAGGTCTACTCTCCTTCGTCATCCTGCTTCCAGGCTCATCTTTGGAAAATCCAGATCATCCAGCCCTGCCAGACTAATATTACTAAAACAGCTCTCAGCAAATTGGCTTCTGTTCAAATACCTTCCTGCTGCCTGCAAGATATCTCTAAATTACTCTGTCTGGTATTTACAGCCCTTTACAATCTGTCCCAACCTACCTTTCCAGTTTAATCTAACCCAACTCTAGTCTATTACACAAATAATAAAAAATTACTCTATTTATTTTCTGCCAGACATATCACTTCCATTCCTGACTTCCCTTCTTATTAGCCTTCTCCCTTTGCCTAAAATGCTTGGCCCCTTCTGCTTGGTGAAGACCTGCCCATCTTTCGAAGTCCTGAAGCTTTTACCAGCCCACCCTCACCCATAGGAATCTGTACTGTCTGTGTCACACACTTCACCTCTCCTAGACCAGCTGCCAGTGAAAGCTACCTTCGTAATTTACGTATGTAAAGTCTAGCTGGAACTCTGGCATGCACCTGTCTGAGTATATGCCGTGTTCCCAGAGCCTAGAACGGGGTCTTGCATGCAGAGGGCATTGATAAATGTCTGTTAATGGTGGTGGTCACCATAAAAATTAACTGAGTTTAGCCCATTCCTCCATCTTGGGGAGGATGGAGTCTACCAAAACCTATGCCAATAGAGGTTTTTCTGGGGAGAAGGATGAGGATCACAGCAAAAAGGGGTGGGAAAAGGAGGAGCAGAGAACTTGATTTTAGAGTCAGGAAACCAAAGGACCACAGAAGAACTGAACTGAAGGCAACCTCAGAGACCCGACTCCCTCATTTTTTTTTTGGAGGGGGGAAGGCAGGGGAATTGGGGTTAAGTGACTTGCCCAAGGTCACACGGCTAGTGTTAAGTGTCTGCGGCTGGATTTGAACTCAGGTCCTCCTGACTCCAGAGCTGGTGCTCTATTCACTGCGCCTCCTAGCCACCCTTAGACTCCCTCATTTTACAGAGGAGGAAACAGATCCAAAGAAAGACGGGCACAAGGGAGCACAGGCAATGTCTAGACCACCTGACTCTGGCCCAGCACTCTCTACATTACCCAATCCTTTTATTTTCTAAGATATTTTGCCTGTTCTTTCATTTTATCCTAAGCCTTCCTGGGGTGGGGGTGGGGCTAAGATGCTCTCTCACTATTGACACATTAAGGTCCAGAGACACCAAGTTTCAAGGAGATCAGGATTCAAATCTAGAATCAGAGAATCTTAGAAATGGGACATGGGGAGGGGGGATCAACAATCTCCATCCTGCCCCCATCTTAAAGGTTAGCGGAAGCCTAGAGAGGTATGGCTGCCCCAGGCACTAGCCCCCCCCCCCTCCCCCCGCCACGCACATTCAGCTCAATGATCCAGAGCAGAGCAATGAAGAGCAGGTCGAAGGTGACGAAAAGGCAGAAGGTCCTGCGGACATCAGAAATGGCCCTGCGCTTCTCTGGGAGGGGCGGGAAGAAGGGTGGCTGGAAGCTCTGGCTTCTGGGCAGTGATGAGCTCAAGGAGGCAACAGCTGGAAGACTTTGTTCCAAGTCCCGTGAGGAGTTGACAGGCAGCTTGGTCATCCTGGTGGGACTTCCTCCCCTCTCACTGGAGGGGAGGAAGAGCTTTCAGCAATGTATCTGTGAAAGTAAATGGGGGAGATGCTAGAAAGAGCAAGACTGATCTGTTGGGATGGGCAGTGATAGGATCCAAATCTGGGCCCTTGGCACCTGCTGTCCGCATCTCCCTCCTCCAGAATCAGGGAAATAACCATAGGTAGTAGGGAGGGAGGCAGAGGGGGAGGCACCCCATTAAATGGTCCCTAGTTCTATTCCCTCTGCTCCCAACAACCCTTCCCCCACAGCAGCTCACCAGCTCCCCCTCCCGCCACTATAGTCTTCTAGAGACAACACACGATCCCCTCCCCCTCAATTCACAGCAACTGCATAATTATCAGATCACAGAGTCCCTAGAATTTTAGAATCTTTTTTTTTCTTAGCAAACTCTACTGGCCCACACCCATCCTCACCCCCACTGTTGTCCCTTGGGATCTGAGCTGCTTCTTCTCCATACCCACCATCCCCAATCCTTTCCTGGGGCACTCCCAAGAGTCCAGTCCAGTCCAACACTGGCCTGGCCTTTGTGCTCTGCCAACAGCCTGACCCCCCTCCCTAGGAGGAGGGAGCCCAAGCTCTGTTCTTTGTTTGCTGAGGACAAAGCCACATTCCCTTCCCCCTCTCTCCTGGCAACTCTAGGGGTGGGGTGGAGATGGGGATTGGGTGGAGGGAGGACACTTCTCAAAGAATTCTTTAATTCTTTATGTGAGTGAAGACCATCACAAGAGAGGACCAGCCTGCTAACAGTTGGTGGTGAGAGTAATGTCTGGGAGATACCCTCTGCCTCCCTCCCTACTACCTATGGTTATTTCCCTGATTCTGGAGGAGGGAGATGCGGACAGCACACACATCCTCAAAGTCTAGCCTGTGAAACATCAAGGGTGTGGGACACGGCTCACCAGGGAGCCCCAGTCCAAGGCACTGATAATACCAGCACCACTGTCCAACATTTTCTTAGAGCTTTATATTCTCAAGGCACTCTCACATACAGTATCGCACTGGGAAGAAAGCAATAATAGCTCACGTTCATGTAGCACTTTTATGTTTACAAAGGGTTTTATTTCTCTGATTATCTCCTTTAAGCCACATGGCAGCCCTGTAAGGTACGGACCATTATTACCTCCATTTTATAGGTGAGGAAACGGGTTGACCGAGGTAAAGAGACTTGCCCAAGGGTCACACAGCTGTTAAGTGTCTAGAGGGAGGGGGATTCAAGCCCAGATCTTCCTGACTCCAGATCCAGCATTCCATCTGCTCTGCCTCAATGCCTCATGGATACTGCAGGTACTATTATCCCCATTTTGCCGATCTGGAAACTGAGGTTCAGACAGGTTGAATCATCAGCTCAATATCTAGCTTTTGCCTTGATCCAAAGTGTCTACGGCAGTAGTGGTCTTGAGGCCACAGGTTCCCCACCCCTGGTCTAGGATCTCCTTAGAGATTCCAGAAAGCAGTGATGCCATCAGAAAGAAGCCTGATGCTCCTTTCCCTTTGTCTGCTACACAAAGAAGCAGCTATCCCCAACTTCAAAGGGGGATGGTTTCAGGGGCTATAGCGGGGGAAGCTCAGACAGAAAATGAAGGGTGCTGGGGTTCAGTTCAAATAATGTTCTGTGGTGAGTGGTCAGTCCAGAAAGATATGCTACAACCTCTTCTCTCTAGGTCTCCCTCACTTTTCCTAAAACCACCTCTGCTCCACCTCCTTCCAAAGGGATGGAGTCTGATGAATTATAAGTCAGGCATTACAATGACCATATTGAGGATCTCCTTGTAGGAGGGGAAGGAGGAAACTCTGGATTTTCTGCTCCTGATCTCAGGGTGCAAGATCCAAACAAAACTCCCTCTAAAAGCTCATTCATCCTCACTCATCCACTCAAGGTAGGTAAAGTGAGAACAGAGAGACAAGCAGCTGAATTGCTACCTGGGATTAAGGAGGGTCTGTTTCTTCCCTTTCTCTACCATATCGCTGGATCTCCCTCACCCTCAATAATCAATCATGTGATAATGGGTTGGGCAAGGGGTGGGGGTGGGGTGGGCTCTGGAGAAGTGGGCTTATCTGTACCCTGGTCTCGGAGCAAGGCCACATCTAACTCTGCCCCAACTCATAAGAGTGATTCTGTTCTTAAAAGATCTGAGATTTTAAAAACCACTGCCAAGGTAATCAGTAGAACTGTATGGCATCCCCAAGCCCCTCAGAAAAACCTAGAAGTTGGAAGCCAACTCCTCCTTCTATCCTCCAAGCATCTCTTTGCATTAAAGTTCAATCTATATAGATATGAGGAACCTGGGCAACTAACTCCCCATGGGCAGCATTGGGGGGAGTGGGAATAGGCAAAAGAGAGTCGTGCTGTCAGAATATGTGTGTTCTTGTGGCTTCTAAGAATGGGACCCAGGAGTCCTGTCCTCAGGGAGAGCAAGAGGATCATTTGTGCCCTGGTCAATAATACTTCTCTCCACTGACAGAAAAAGCATCCTGGGGAGATTTTGTCCCAAGCTGGGGTTCCAGCATCCACAGGGCTGTCCCAATTCCTTCCTGGGGGGCAGGGAGTGTGAGGAGGGTGTGCAGCAACAGCTAGGACCTCCAATAGCAGCATGAAGCATTAGAACTCTGGTAAATGCCCATCTTTCACTCCCTTTGAAAGAGGAAGCTCCAGGGCTCTTGACATTTCCTAACATCTCTCTTTGTTTTTACTCATGTCTGCCTCTCCTTTCTGCTTCCTCCATCATGCTTCCTCCTTCTCATCGTGTTTCTCATCTGTCTCCTCTCTCTCCTCCTTCATCTATGAGTTCCCTCCCTAAGTATGTGTCTCCTCTTTCTCTGTCTCTCTCCTTCCCAGGTCTGTCTCTACTGTCTCCATATTTTTTTCTTCTATTTCTAAGTTTCTCCTCTAAACTAACTCTGTGTGCCTCTCTATATGTCTTCTTCCTAAGTCGGTCTTTCTTTCTCGTTTCTCCTTCCCTCCCCGCTCCCTTCAAGAGCAAATACAAATGACAACAGCTTGGGCATGAGATAGTATAGCATCGACACTCACACCCCCCAGATAAACCCAGGAGAAGTGAGACACAAGGCAGGGGGGAGGGGGGGGGAATGGGGAGTGGGGAGGATGTCAGAGAGAAGACTGGAGGAAGAAATGCAAGCAAACTAGAGAACCAAATATTGTGGTTTACAAAAAAGTAGAAAGAATTGAGGGGTGGGAGTGGGGGCAGAGGTGGGAGGGCTGACCAATAGTCAGAGAAAGGAGTTTCTATCATTTCAAGGCTCGGGCAGGCAAAGACATGGCTTGGGACTCAGGAAATCTGAGTTCTTCAGAGGATCGTGGGTCTGGTCTGCATTCTATCACTAAGCTGTGTCCTTAGGCATGTCACTCCTCCCCTGTAAACTAAAAGGTTTGGTCTCTTATTTCTAAGGACCATGCCAGCCCTGACATTCCAGGGTTCTCTGAAGTCGAGAACAACTGAATTCTCAGTTTGCAAACACAGCTCATAGATCCCTAAGGTTTCCTTCTGACCTACTCTACTCTACTCTTTCCACTAGGCCAGGGAAGGTTGGACAGAGAAAGACTGCAAGGGCAGCAGCTAGCTGAGCCAACCCATTCGCTGCTATCTTTGCTCTGTTATTGGGGCACTCTTTAGAATTTTAATATAACATGCCCCAATTTGTTACATGGGCAGCTCAGCGGGCACAAGCCTAGTTTTCGTAGTAGTCTTCTAAGATCAATTTGTGTCTTTACACATGAACAGAGGAAAGGGAAGGGGGGAGTGCTGGGGTGCCAGAGACAGCCTGCCTTGTGCTCACCCCTCTGGGAAGGAGTAAACTCTCTAGCCCTCAGCTCAGCCAGCCTGCTGCTAATGTCCCTGTGACAGTGTCTGGTACAGGCCCACCACCCCTCCCTAGCACTGGCAGAGGTGTTATAAAATGAATTGCAGGGCGTGAACGAGTCCGCCCGGAATGGCTGCAGATTTGACACTCAATTTGTTAGCAGGAATTGAGCTGCTAAGACAAGAAGGGGGAGTGTTTGAAGTTTTAACGTCCTAGGGTAGAGAGGGAAAGGGATGGAGTCACAGGAGCTGGGTTCAAATTCCACTTCTGATATCTGCAACCTTGGCAAGTAACTTAATCTCCTGCACCTCAGTATTCTTATCTGAAAAAAATGAAAGGGTTGGACTGGAGAGCCCTTGAGGTTCTTCCCAGCTTGAGATCTACATTCCTATAAACATCAGACTCACAGAACGCTAGAGCTAGAAGGGGGCCACTGAGCTTCTCTTGGCCAAGGATTATCATTTTGTTTTTTAATCATGGGCCCCTTTTGGGGCCTATGGATCTCATTGGATCCCTTCTCACAAATAATGTTTTGAAATATATATGGAATATATATATATATATATATATATATATATCATATATATGAAAAATATATGGGATTACAAAGAAAATCAATTACTCTGAAATAAAGATTTAATTTTTTCCCCTACATGAGTTCATGGACCCACCAACGAGAGGCCAATGACCCCTAGGTTAAGAACCTCTGATGGAGGCTAATTCTCTCATATGACAGAGGAAGAATAGTTAAGTCTGAGCCAAGCTTGAGACAGCTAGATCTCATCAGAGAGAGAGATGAAAAGTCATAGAAAACAGAAACCATTCTCTTTCTCCTTTCCCTAGGAAAAGCTAAAACCCATTTCAAGATGCAAAAGTACTGGCAGAATCCCTTGCGCAGGGCTTTTAACAGATTTCTGGGTGGGAGGTAATTAGCAGAGTGCCCAGAGAGGGGCAAGGCAGACCTCCCTCTTCTGTTTGGCAAAGCTCCTAACGAAACCCTTCCCTGCTTCCATCGAGTAAGCTTTTCTGACTATCCTCCCGATCTTTGCCTAAAGTGTGATCCCATCCCTTGAAACACACCAGAGCAGCTGACTAGTCACAACTGTCCTCTGAAGCCACAAAGAACCTGCCTGACCCCTGAAGGGGAAGTTTCTCCCAGAGGAGGAAGCGAGCTGGTCTTGGGGCCCAGGGTATTCCCATGCCCATCCATCTGGTCTATAGCCCTTTTCTTGGACAAGGGCAAGAGTAAATACAACTAGGCAGCCTGAGTGACGTTTCTATGGTGCTTTAAATCTCTCATTTCCTGATAATAATTTTGTGAAGTAGGGGTATACCCTCATATTAAAGAAGAGGAGCCGCACAGAGAGGTTAGGTGATTTGCCCAGGATCACACAACTGAGCTCAGGGCAGAGTGGAGATTTGAACTCAGCCCTGCCATAACTTGGGAGCTCTATGTGCTTTCTCCTTCCATGCTGCCCTTCCATAGGGCAATGATGACCATAAGAAACAGAAATCAGGGCCATCTTGGGTTGTGAATCCACGACCTTCAGTGCCCAGCTCTGATCTCCGGCACTAACCAAGCTTTCTCCAACTAGCTGAGTGAAGGCTGGAGGCTTCAGGCAAAGAGTATCCTTACTGCATCACGCCTGCTTTGGGGAAGAGGTGAAGGAGCCCCTAGAACATTCATTATACCGAGCTCTCTAAGAGGCTTAAGAACAAATTCAGGCAAGTCTTAGAAGGAACAGCCTGGCTCCAACGACCCGTACACCTCCTTTTGTGTGCTTCCTTCCTTCTGAGGAGTTGGGGGAGTCAGAGCTACCTCTATTTTATGAGAGCCTCTCTCCCAACCCCTGCCATCCCATTAATACTTTCAGCAGTTATTAGCAGCCAATTTAGCACAACTCAGCACAGGCTCCTGGCTCACAACCTAAGTTAGCCTGCCCCCCACCCCTCTAAAACACACATGCTCTCTGAAGTCACACCTCAGACCCATTTGCTCTCATATAATGCGGCATCAGCCCCAAATGCCAGGCTTTTCCACCCCCACCCCGCCTCATCTGGCTAAAGATTTCAAGCTTTGTCTCACAGGCTAATCACCTTACTGGTAAACTCCACTTTTTTTCACTTTTTTTTTCTAATGTCTCCCCCATCAAGCCCCTAAACCAATCAATTTCCCCTGGGTGCCCCATATTGAGAAAGAGGCTGAACTAAAGCCTCCCATCCAGAGATCCTGATCCACCAGCTACTCCATGCATGCTGGGGATAGGGCTCCCACAGTCCATAATCCAGTGAATGATGAAGATCCATGAGTAACCAGGCTTTGTTTCCTAACCACTGTGCTCCCTCCCCACAACACACACAATGGAGCAGTAAAGAGCAGCTCTGCTCCTTCTATTTCCCTTCATCACAATTCTGGGACAAAGAGGAAAAGGGTTTGAGGCTGGAGAAGTCATATGCTAAAAAATAGTGCCCCCTGCCTCCAATAACAGAAAGGAGCTGAGATAAAAGACACACCACTGACATCCAGCACGATGAAGTTGCTAGGGGCCTGTCTTGTTCTCCCCCCGGCTCTATACTGTTTCATGAGGGCAATGATGACTGGCAAAGCAGATGGAATATGGCTGAGAACATCTAAGACAGGCCATTCACCTGAGAAACAACAAGGAAACTGGTATGAGTCCATGGGAGGGGTCAGTTTCTACTGTAAAAGTGTATGCAAATACACACAGAGTTAATTTTTTATAGCCATCTTGATCTGACTATAATCTCCACCTGTTTAGGGGAACCACTAGAGTTTCTTAAATCTGGTCAGGTGAAAACTGGCTAGTGGTGGAGGTTCTTCGTGCCCTGAGAGGCAAGATAACTCCCAGGTGCCAGAAAGCACTGCTGGGCTGGGGTGCTAATGGGGAAAAGATCTGTTGTGCTTTTGCCAAAGTTTCAAAAAAGAAATGGAGGCTAGAAATGGGTAGGCAGCAGAATACCTTTGCTCCCTCCCTCAACTCAACAAAAAGGCCTGTTTCAGAAAAACTACACTCCTAGTTCCTCAGAGGATCCTGCCCTGTCCTTTTGGAGACAAATGCTTTTCCCTTTAGGGTATCTTCTATGAATCCAAAGTGCTTAAGAGTGGAGAGGGAAGCTACCAACTTTCAATGGAGCCAACCTCACCTTCCCACTGCCTAAGTTTCTCTGGAGAAGCTAAAATCGTCCCCACCTTGTAGGGCAGTGGTTCTCAACCTTCCTAATGCCATGAACCCATTAATACAGTTCCTCATGTTGTGGTGACCCCCAACCATAAAATTATTTTCCTTGCTACTTCATAACTGTAATTTTGCTACTGTTATGAATCTGATATGCAGGATGTATTTTCATTGTTACAAATTGAACACAACCCACAGGTTGAGAACTGCTGTTGTAGGGGAACAATCACCTCTCATCAGACCTTCTTTTGTGTCTCTTAGAAAGCCAACTTCCAAGGCCAAACAGGTCATGAAGTTGATTCTGGACTGCATTTCTGAATTCATTTTTTTTTTTTAACATGGAGACAAAGAAGTTCATGCCACCTATTCCTGGGACTGCTGCCTCCTCCCTCTTCCCCCCATCTTAGGCAGGGCAGAGGGTTCATTCATGTAAGCAGGAGATCACTAGAGAAGTGAAAGGATAGGGGTGGAAAGGTGGGAAAGTCAAGGGGGGTATCAGAGATACCAAAAGCTGAAATCCTTGTTCATTTTCCTCTCTCAGTTGTGTTTGGAAAGTGCAAGATAGAAAAGTCAAAACAGAAACCAGATTCTCAGGTCTGGTTTCCTAGATCCCATCCCTTCATCAATAGTCCAACCCCTACTGAAGGCAAGTAATTAAGAGTCAAGCACCAAGTGCTCTAGGCCAGCACTGGTCCCTGGCACCAGGGAGCTCTCTGAGCTTCAGAGGTGAGGCTGAGAGGAGCCCATCAAATTCTTCTAAAAGGTCAGGACTTCCTCCCCCAAAGCAGGAAGGATTTTAGCTTTTTTTTTTTTTTTTGCTTTTTGGAGGGCAGTTGGGGTTAAGTGACTTGCCCAAGGTCACAGGCTAGTTTTTGTGTTAAGTGTCTGAGGCCATATTTGAACTCAGGTCCTCCTGACTCCAGGGCTGGTGCTCTATTCACTGCACCACCTAGCCGCCCCAGATTTTAGCTTTTCTAGAGAAGTTTAGGTAGCAGAAAGGGAAAACTGGCTTCCTTCAAAGGTTCATAGTTTTTTCCTCCACTGCATCCTTGTGAACCTGTTCCTGCCCATGGACAGGTAAGTAGGTAAGGTTTCCCCCCTCCTCCAAGTATCAGCTGTTTGAGTTCTTTAATTCAGTTGGCTAAACACGCTACTAATGAGGCCAAGGTCCTGGGTTCCTTTGCCCTAAGGGCCAAATCCCTTCACACAGGGTCAAAGTGTTCCAAGAAACATTGGTCAGGGCCAATGCCCTTCCAAATGTGTACCATGGACCACCAACATGGGGAGCCAAACGGTGATATGTGGCTGAGCAGAGTTTTGAAGTCAGCACACCTGAGACTGAATTCTAGCCCCTATTAGTTGCATGCCCCTTGACAAATCCCTTCACGGCTTCCAGTCTCAATTACCCTATCTGTTAAAATGGAGATAACTACTAGAGAAACAACTCAAAGCATCTATGTTTCTCAGGAATATATGTCAAGGTTATCACTTTCCTATGGAAAGGACTGCATTTCTGACACTGATACACAATTTCATTGAGGTTCCAGCTCCTTGTTACTGGCTCCTCCCTGAAGGTCTTGTTTTTACTTGTAGCTCCAAGACAAACTAGGCTGGGTTCTTAAGCAATTTCTCCATCTGAATGCCCATGAGATGAAGGAGTTCTTAAGAGTCCTGTAGATGGTCATGTTATTTGGGAATACCACTCCACCAACTCAATCTCATTCTCCTCTGGGGCTGCATGACTTTCCAAAGCAAATGGCTGCTGGGGCAAATGTTCAAGAACTCAGGCTATAGGTGCACCCTGATCTCTTGGAAAAGGAGTTACAAGGCAAGCATGTCTCCTGCTGCTCTGCAGTCTAGGGGATACCATTTCTTCATGGTCCTGTTCTGTGGCTGGGAGAAGCAAACAACTTCCAGCTACTTACCATATGCACAAACAAGTCCTTAACCTCTTCAGGCCTTGTTCACAGCCTTGATTTCCTCCTTTATAAAATGAGAGGGTTGAACTAAATGACCCAAGGTCCTTTCCAGGTCCTTTCCATAAGTCCTATATAGTGAGATAACTAAGTGTTCCTGAAAATCCTGGGTTGTGCATAAGAGAGGTTGGGGGTCAAGAAGTCACTGGTCTGCAACCTAGGTTCCAGCCTCACTGATCTGGCAGATTTCCAGTGTGGCAGGATTGTGGGTAATTTAAGGATTATGAGAAAAGATCATTCATGCAAGGTGGGGAAAAGGAAGCTGCTGAACCTTGTTGCTGCTTTAGTTAGCCCTATTATCCAGATGGGTCTTACCTCCATCAAGCTTAAGGATACAACAGTTATGACACGCCCCCAACCCATACACACAGATCTGTTTAAACCTATTCTAACACCATAAGGTGGAGGATAGGAGAAGGTGTCCCTGAGACTCCTGAACTGGAAGCAGGAGTGGATGATGGCTCTCGAACCCAGGTTCCAATGACACTGCTCTGCAAGTGTGTGTCTGGCAGTTTTAGATGAGCAGGAAAGTTGAGGTTGGGGAAGACACTGATGATGGAGCCCTGGTGCTGCCTTATATAACCTTACACTTCCTAACCCCCAAATGCATAAGCCCCTCATCAGGACCCCCTACTCCTAGAAGTACCGAGAGTCCAGGAAGTCCCTATGATAGTCCTGGGAGTGGGCCTGTAACTTACAGGTGACTTAAGGAGTGAGTGGGGGGCCGGAAGGGGGTCACAAGTGGGAGGGGGTGTGTGGAGGAAAGGAGAGGATGCTGAGTTCCACACCCACATCTATTACCCCAATATCCCCTTCTCTTTAAGGTACAGAGCCCCAACCCTCATACATAAACCCGCCCCCTCCAATGGTGGGACGGGTGGGGGCCCCCCTGGGACAGGAAGGTGTCAACAGCTCGGGGGGGGGTTAGGATAGGAGGAGGAGGAAAAGCTACATCCTTTCCAACTTGTCACCACAGTCCCCAGTCCCGGTATGATTGTCCCCTCCCCCTTCTCACCCCGTAGAATCCTAGGTGGGTGGAATGGGGGGACAAATTCCCTCCACCTACGGAATGGCGCACGCGCGGAAGGACGCGCCCCCTTCCCCAATCTTCCCTCCCAAGCTTCGGGAAGACAAGAGGGAGAGAGTGGGCAAGAGCCGGAACCTGGGACGCGAAGGGGTGAGGGCACGGACGGACGGAGGGAAGAGGACACCAGGCCGGAAGTAGGGGGTAGCAGCCGAACTGAACATCTCCACGCGCACATCACCTACCTTGGTCCTGTTCTCTTCACCAGGGCCCTCTGGCTCCATGACGGTTGCGGCTCCGGGCCTTCCTCCTTCTCCAGTTCCCGGTTGTCCGGTCCCGGCAGCGGACCAGACCGGAAGTCACTAGTCTTACCGGAATCGATTCTTCCGGGCTTGAGCCCGCCCCTGGGTCCCAGAGCACCCGCCGTGACTCTCGCTAGGTCCCGCCCCTTCTGCAATGCCCCTCCCTCTTGTGCTCAGGTCCTGCCCCCGCTCCCATCTCTTGTTCCAGTCTAGCCTCAGAACTGGGAGGCTAGAGCTAGAGGCTCTTTAGAAGTTAAACGTTCTTGAAAGACTTCTCTTCTACCCAGAGTGGCGACACACCAGAATGAGGATATATAGCAAGAGCAGAAGGGATGCTAAGAACTTTCTTCCCTCTATGGTAGTGATCTCCAAAGTGGGGGCCAGAGCCCATGGCCCACGGATGATCAACCAGAGGATGATTAGACGGGTCGCGTCCCACCCTCCAGGAGATAGCCAATCCCGAGGCTCGTCTCCATCACAAGCCACACCCACCCTGCCCCGGACTGCCCATTTCGCCCCTCCCCTGTACCCCCTACCCGAATTAGTTATAACCTGGCCACAAAACACAATAGCTGCTGGGCAGGTTTCTCTGGAAAAATCCCAGTTCTACCCAAACCTGCCCACTCTGGGAAAAAAAAAATAGTTTGCGGAGCCCCCCTTCTCTAACTGCTTTAAGGAACCAACTCATTCATTTAACAAAGGTGTTTGTTTTAGGACAGAGACCTCTGTGCCAGGTCCTGGTGCAGAGCCAAAGTTTAAATAAGACCCAGTCCCTACTCACATAGAACTTTACAGTCTAGTAAGGGGATAAGACACCTACGTAGACAACTATATTATATAAATGCGTGCCGGGGTGGAAGTTGGGGAGGGCTTCTTGTCGGAGAAGCCATTTGAACTGTACTTTAAAGGATGTGTGAGGAAGGAAAGGGAACATCACCCTAGAGCAAAATCAGAGGTGAGAGAAAGAACTTTCAGTGGGCAGGTAACTTCAATGAGAGGCAGTGACTGGAATGCTGAGTTTGGAGTCAGAAGACCTTGGTTCTGCTGTGGACAACTAGGTGGTGCAGGGGACAGGGTGCTGCATCTGGAGTTAGGAGGATCTGAATTCAAATTTGACCGTAGACATTTACTAGCTGTGTGACCCTAGGTAAGTCTTTTAACCACTGTTTGTCTGGATGATAAAATCATCTCAGGTTTGTTGTGAGGATCAAATGAGACAATTGTAAAGGGTTTAGCAGAGTGCCTGGCACATAGTAAGCTCTATATAAATGTTAGCTGTTATTATTTCTACCTCTGACTTTGGATCGCTTAAGCTCTCTGGGCCTCATTTTCCTCATCTGTAAATTAAGGTTGGACTAATTGATATTTTGTATCCCTCCCATCTTTAGATCTAGGTTCTTAAGAGCACTCTGTATAACCCCAAACACAGTCTGACTTAGTTCAGTAAGGGTAACAGTGATGTGAGACACTTACTTATTGGTGCAGTTCTGGGTAAGTCACATAACTCTGTTTACCTCAATCTGTAAAATGAGCTGGAGAAGGAAATGACAAACCACCCCAATAGCAAGAAAACCCCAAATGGGGTCACAGAGAGTTGGGTATGACTAAACAAGAAAACGTGAAATAAGCCTGATTGTGAAATGCCTTGAATGCAAAGGAGTCTAGATTTCACTCTGGAGGCAATAGGGATCCAGCAAAGATGTTTGGAAGAGGGGAGGCATGAGCACTTTTTACGAATAACAAAGATTATTCTAGCAGGGGAAAAAGCTGAGAAGGAGAATTGACTTGGCAACTTATTGGATAAGAGAGATATCAGTGATAACCCCATGTTATCATGTTAACCACGGAGTTAAGTATAATGAGTTTGGGTTAGGGCATGTTCAGTTTGAGCTTCTAGCACAGTGGTTCTCAACCTTCCTATTGCCATGACCCTTTATTTAATACTCATATGTGGATGTATCTGCATATGGGCAGACCCACCTGGAGAAGGGTAGAGGAGCCTCGGTTCATAAGACCATCGGAAATGTGTTTTCTGATGGTCTTAGGCAACCCCTGTGACCCCTGTGAAAAGGTTGTTCAACCCCCAAAGGGGTTGTGACCCACAGGTTGAGAACTGCTGTAATCTAGCAGGAAATTCAGATAGAGCTATCCTGTTGGTTGTTAGGAAAAAAAAAAACAGATCTGGAGCTTAGGAGGAAGGTCAGGGTTGAAAAAACAGATCTGGGAGTCACCTGGGGAAAGGCAGTAGTTTAATTCAGTTAGTTAACAAGCATTTATTAAATACCTGCTGTGCTCCTAGCATTGTTCTAAGTGTTGAAGATACAAAGAAAGGCCAAAACAATTCCTTTTCTCAAGGAATCACAGTCTAATGGGGGAGACAACATCAAAACTATGTATAAACAGAGTACGTATGGGATAAACAGGAGAGAATCTCAGAAGGAAGGCTCTAGCATTAAAGGCGATAAAGAATAACTTTTTGCATAAGGTGAGATTTTATCTGAGACTTAAAGGAAGCCAGGGGATCCAGTAGGCAGAGGTGAGGGAGGAGAATATTGGTGGCATAGGGGACAGCTAGTAAGAAATGCCTAAGTCAGGATGTCTTGTATGAGGTGCAGTATGTAGGGCAGCCTCCCTGGATTATCAAGAATGTGGAAGGGAAGGAAATGTAAGAAAACTGGAAAGGTAGGAAGGGGCCAATGTATGGAGGGTCATAAAAGCTGAACAGAGGATTTTATATTTGACCTGAAAGTGACAGGGAGCCACTGGAGTTTACTGAATGATGATGATGGTGACATGGTCAGACCTCTGCTTTAGTAAGGTCACTATGATAGTTATGGATATGAATGAGATTTTCAAGGGAGAGAAAATAGACAAAAAAGAGCCAAGAATATACCCTTGAGGGGGAACACTCAACGGAAAAGGGCCATAAGAGTGTAAAGTTTCTTAATCCAAAGGTAGAAAAAGTAGCTAATAAGTAATAGTGTATAGTTATCATTATCAAAAGGAGGCATTTAGGTGATTCAGTGGAGAGAGGGCCTGGAGTCAGGAAGACCAGAGTTTAAATCTGGCCTCAGACACTTAATAGCTGGGTGACCCTGGGTAAGTCATTTAACCTCTGTTTGCCTTAATCCACTGGAAATGAAAATGACAAAGCACTCCACTACTATTGCCAAAAACAAAGCCAAAACCTCATGGACAGTATTGGCGTGCTATGGTCCATGGGGTCATGATTGAAGAAGAAGAACAATGTTAGTATCAAAAACCACAGAAAGGTCAAGGAGAATAAGGACTGAAAACAGGTATTAGAGTTGGAAATGAAGTAATTCCTGACCTTAGAAAGAAGAGTTTCTTGCAGAGGAAGGAGCAGGTGATAATAAAGTTGAGGCATCATCAGACAGCTTTTTTTGAAAAGTATGTGTCAGTGCACACATACCTGTGGTCCAGGCTATCTGGACCATGAAGGTCAGTAGATTACTAAGGTTTAGGAGTTCTGAGCTGCACTGTGCTAAAACAATCAGCTTATTATACTAAATCCAGTATGAAGGCAGGTAACATCTGCCTAAGGAGATGTGGACTGACCCAGAACAGAAACAGAGTGGGTCAGGGCTCCTTGACTGATCCATAGCTAGGACTGGGTCTTGAAGGGCAGCTGCACTTTTAGCCTGGTTGAGATTAGAAGCTCATGTCTCCTTTCACCAAAGGAAAAAAACAGTGAACTGGAAGGAAGGAGGGTAACCTATATTCTGGTCCTGACACCTGGATCAACTTTACTGTGATGAGTTACTGGGCAAGTTACTCCTCATCCCTGAAGTTCAGTGTCCCATCTGTGAATGTCCTAAGCCTACCTGCCTTCTTCCACTCCCCCATAACCAAAACCAGGGGTGGGAAACCTGTGACCTTCTAGGTCCTTGGGTGCAGCTTTTTGACTGAGTCCAAGTTTTACAGAACAAATCTTTTTATTAAGGGGATTTGTTCTGTGAAGTTTGGATTCAGTCAGAGGTCTGCACTTGAGGACCTAAAGGGCCACATGTGACCTCAAGGCCACACATTTGCCACCCCTGCCCCCATCTGTTCCCAAACAAAGTCTGTGAGCAGAGCATAGTTATTTACAAAGCTTTATTCCAGCAAGGGAGGGGAGCAGGCCCATTGGCAGAGATAGGGAAAAGGGAACCTGGGTAATAGGGCAGATGGAAGGTTAGGGGAACCTTGTCCCACCCCTACCCAGCACAAGTACATATCCCCACACACATAGGCTAGGTTGCATTCCTGGCATTGAAGCAAAACAAAACAAACACAATTCCCCCCAGACCGTCTTAGGGTGAGAGAAAGGGCTCCCAGGGACTCAGGCATCTAGGCTCCCCATCAGAAGTGGTAGGAATGGAGGGACACTTGGGCCCCATGCCCTGGGGAAAGCTAAATAAGGGGAAAGGGGCTACAAAAGGTCCTTCAAGAGGAAAGATGCTGAGAACTCCTGAAGCCAGAGGAATGGGGGAGTTCTCATCTCCCTCTGCTGCTCCCCCTACTCTGGGCTTAGGGTCCTGCCCTGTGGGTCTCCTATGCCTAAGAAGAAGGGGGCTCCAAGAAACAGAAATAGTGGGAGGTTCAATTATTGAGTCCAGTGTCTTGGAATCTTCAGCATGAGGCATTGGCCAAGACAGGAATGGGACTCAAAACTAACCCAACCTCACCTCCTTAACTCAGGTTGGGGGCAGAAATTGGGGAGTAGTATGGATAGTAAGGGTGGGCATTGTCTGGGGGCCCTGGGCATCAGCAAAGGGACAGGCAAACAAGCAAACACATAGACTAGCCTCGGTCTCCTAGGTATCAGAAGCTGCAGCCTTGGCAGGTGAGAGGTAGGGGGTAGGGAGTGGGAAACAGTGCTGTTCCCCCATCTTCCTCCCTCTTTAGGAGTCTCCAGGGTTGTTGGCGGAAGGAGGAAACAGCATTCAGGGGTGTTTATGTGCCAGGGACAGGAGGACCAGGATGCTGGGTCCCCTCACCAGGTTCTGCAAAATAAATGTGAACAGGCTCAGTATTGAGCCCTCTCTCTAAGCTTGCCCTTTGTCCTCTGGCTCTCCACCCCAGTCCAAGTCCTCAACTAGTCCCTGTCCCTCAGTCCAAGCCTGCACATGGTCCCTTGGCCTGTGAGCTTCACCCCTTCGCTGCCTCCTCCAGTGCCCTCTGTTTCTCACCATTCTGGACAGTCTCTTCTTCCTTTCCCTTGCCTTCAGAGGTTCCATCCTTCTGGGGCTCATCCAGAGGGGGTGGCCGCTCCCAAGGCCCCTCCAGGCCCTGACCGCAAGAAGTCGGCTGCACAGCTGTTGGATTTGAGGTGGGAGAGTGGAAGAAGGAACAGAGGCAAATAGCTTTGTTACCTCCTCAGGGTATGTATATATGGTATATGTGTGCCTTGATTGTCTCTGTCTCTCTTCTTTTGTATCCCTGTTTCTGTCTCTTTGCTGGTTCAGTTTAGTGTTTTGTTCCTTAACAAATTAGTCCCCAACTTGCCTATCTCTTAACTTTCCCCGAGAAAAAGCAGACTGCCCTCCCATTTTTTCCTACTGTTGTCTTTGGGGGCAGGGAAGAGTGCAGAGCCCCTTCCAAACAAACAATTCATCTCTTTCCAATTCTACCTATTTGAGAGGATACACTGCTCTCTCCCTCTCTCTCTCTCTTTCTCTCTCTGCCCTTCCATCCCCCATGAATACAGGCAATTAATTAGGGGGCAAGAGTTTAGACAATTAGTTGTCTTATATAATAAGATTCTGACATTCTTCTTCCCACTCACCCCTTCCCCAAGAAGAGAAGACAGAGAACCAAATATTTACCTTCTTACCTGGGGGCAGGACATTATTAGCGATTCTTCATTCCCATGGTCAAATGGGAATGTAAACTTTAAAGTGCTATATAAATATTGGCTATTAATATTACTTTTCTGTTTGACAAGCCCTATGGGAATAATGCTAAAAATGCAGTAGAAGGGATGGTGGTAGATAGTGGCAAGAAACCAAGAGAATGAATAACATCACTGTTCTAAGAAACTTTCTGTATAAGGCATATCCCCACTTCAGGATTCCTCTGTGGGGCCAGGAGCTCCTTCTAAGGTTTTCCTCTGGGCCTGGAAGACCTTCCAATGGGGTCTCTTTCTGGGTCTAGGGTACCCTCTTGTGTGGTTCTTATAGGATGGGGAGGGTCTCCACATCTGGGAACTCTTCTCTAGGGGATCTCTCTAAATGAAGAGCTCCTCTGTGGGGTCTCTCTGGGCACCCTCCTGTGGTATCTTTCTTTGTCTGGGAACCCCTCTGTGGTGTCTCCTTGTATCTGGATGCTTCTTTATTCATAGATACAACACTCAGTTATGCTTCCCGGTGGCCTTGTCATTTTTTAGATTTCAGTTTCCACCTCTTTCAAATGAGATGTTTGGATTAAATGATCTCTAAGCATACTTCCATCTTTGATAGACTATGATGTTATGCTTAGGATCTTCTTGGGCCTTCATACTGGCTGTCTCTCATAACGCCTCAACTTCTGTCTCATAGCATCCCTTTCTTGTAAGGTCCTTGTGAGTATGTACTGTTTCATTGTTTATTATTTGTCTCTCCAGCATTTGCTTCTAGCACAGTGGTATATAGAAGGCACTTAATAAATACTTGATTGATTCCTAAACATAGGAGAGGAAGAGGTGGGGAATCAGATATTTCAATTCCCCATCCAGACACTAGATGGCATTGTTCCCCTCACCACAGGGCAGTGGTTTAGATTCCTGAGTCACCTTCGAGTTTGCGGTCCTGGTGGGACCTAGGAAGACAACCCAGAACGTTGTCTCAAGGACGCTTGAGAGCTCATCTCATCCTGACCTTTACTTCTAGACTGACCTGCATCCTTTCTCTGCGGGTAGAGGCTCTCAGGAAATGGACCTCTCCAGCATCCTCAATCCTTTGTCTCCTACCTTTACCTGCAGGGAAGATCTTTCTAATTCTAACCTTAAACCTCTCTGTGGCAGCTGTTCTTCTTGTCCCACCCAGTCTTAGAGGAGATCATGACATTTCGAGCCAGAAAATATCTCAGAGAAGATCTACTGGATGAACTGAATTAGAACTGGGTACCCCTCCTCAATTTGAGAGCTTAGATCTGGAATATGTCCCATAGGCATTGAAGCTATCCCCCCACAGTTTTGAAACAATTCATAAGAGAAACTATGAGCCAGAAAGGAGCTGCCCAGGACCCCAATAGTCTCTGATCTTCTAACTCACCAGGCTCATTTCTGCCCTTGATGACCTCTGCTTGACTGGAGTCATCTTCTTCCTCCTCTTCCTCTTCCTCTTCTTCTTCCTCCTCCTCTCCCTGACAACGTCGGCTTCCTTGCTCACCTTCCTCTTCTTCTTCATCAGAAGCCTGGTTCTCACTCAGGTTGCTGATGGACTGCAGGTGTGATTCAGCAATGCGCTGGACAGCTGGCACAGAGAGGGCATCGTGGATCATCCATTCCCATGTGGTCACTTAGGACCAGATGGGAGGATGAAACAAGGAATTTGCCCCTGAATTAAGCCTGTGGGAAACTATGGCATTCCTACATGTGAGATAGAGGATGTCACCCATTTTTCTTGTGCCTCCTTATATGGAAAGGATCAGGGCAGCTTTCAGCAGACAAACTGAAAAGAGCATGGCAGGGGCTGATGGGTGAGGCCTGACTGGCACCAGCTGTGCCCATGGTTAGCTCTGAGGTAGAGTTTCTGGCCCCCAGGATCCTGGCAAAAGAGAAGCTCCCCCTCAATACCTTGTGCCAGGCGCCAGAGCCCAGGCAAGACCAAGTGGGCAGAGTATTGAGTCAACGTTCTCTGGCCAGGAAGCCAGCAGCCAATATGGCCTGTAATTCAGCTGGAGAGTGGGCCATGTTCTGGAGCCAGAGTGACAGTGGGCAGAGAGGAAACGCCCAGCTGTAGCCCCCCCTCCCCAAGGACATAGGGGTACCTGGGAAAAGGGCTTTTTTTCCAGAGGGCAATATGCCAGTGTCACAGTAACCTCTCACTACTCCCATTGCCAGGTTGGGTGTGTGCTGGTCCAGAATCACCTCTTTTTTTTCTGGCAGAAGAGACCAATAATGGTCTGAGCCCCTGGACACTCTGCCCTAGAATAATATGATTATAGATATAGAGTTGGAAGGGACCTCAAAGGCCATTTATTTCAACCCCCTTATTTTCCAGATAAGGAAACTAAGGCCAAGGGAAATCGAATGACTTGATCAAGGTAATGTAGGTAATAAATGTCAGAGGTAGAATTTGAACCCAGATCTTTAAAGCCATCACTATTTCCCCTGTAGTCTGGCATGCTAGGGATGGTTTGGCTGACCCTGGGGCTGAGCATCCCACCCACTCTGGTGGCTGCTCCTAATTCCGTCTCTCTGTCATTGATTACCCTTGATACCAGTCCAGCCACCCCTGGTGAGTACTGGCTGTCCCCTCCAGGCACCATAGGGTGCTCACAGTCATGAAAAGAGGGTAATGCCAAGTTGTATTGAGGTAGACAGTGTCCAGGGACCCAGAAAGTTCTCAGCCCAGCCCCCACTGGCTTGACCCACATCCCCTCCTTCCCAGCTCCCTCTGCATTGACCTAGAAAGCAGAAGTCATTACGAGCCTCAATTGGATAGGGCTGACAAACAGCAGGCTGGGCACAGACCTCATGACAGGGATAGCACAGGCATGGTTCCTACTTCCCCAAGCCAGGCCTACAGCCAGGGAGGAGCCCAACTAGGAGCTATTCCAGCTTGGACTATGTGGGGAGAGACATGGGGAAATGAGGGGCAGAAACTTTAAGGATAGTGGAGGAGATGAAAGGGCTGGGAGAGTGGAGTGAGGCTGAAGGAGACACCAGGGGAAGGGGAAGGGCAAGACTAGAAAATACTCGGGGAGAGAAGGGGAGGGGGTAAAATCTAGAATGATTTCTGAGCATTTGGACATTAAATGAGCATCAAGTAAAGGAAATGCAGGATAATGAAGCAAGCTTCTTTTCAAAGTCCACAGCTCAGGTATTTCTTTAGTGGACCATGTCCAGCTTCCTGCCCTCTTCCCTCCCAACCCCCACTTCTTGGGCACACCCTCTCTCCTCCCTGATCCCCAGGTTGGCACAGTGCCCCAGCAGGGAAGGCCCAGGGGGGCCCATCCTGGCTGGAAATCTTGCCTGCTGAGCCTGGGAGCAGAGCAATCCTGGCTTCTGCCAGCTCCCTGGATGGCAACAGTGCCTCCATTGTCTGTCCACTGGTCCCACCCCCAGTGGCCCCTCCACCCCCTTCACTCCACACCCTGGGAGACCCAGGCCTTCACTACAGCCTGCCTGACTTTCTGAAAGTTAGAGACGCAATAAAAACATCATAAATCCCTCCACCCTTGTCCTTGATCCCTTGCTCCAGAAGCCCTTAAAACCAGAGACATCTGTGTCCTGGCTCTCCTTGAGCTCCTAAAAGGTCTTAGACCAACTCCCTTCCCTCTCTCCAAATGTTTCCCTACAAGCTTTTATCCTTTTCTTAATATCCTCCTTGCCCCCTCCTCTTTCCTTCCCTATTCCTTTCACACTTTCCTCTCTACCATGGTTTCCTCCCAGCTCCCCTTCTTCTCCCCACCTTAAGGTTATCTTTCTCCAGTGCCTTGCAATTTTTCGCCTCTTACTTTTTAGCCCATCCCAGCCCCTGGATAAGAGGATAAACAAAAAATAATGATGACAGCTATAACAAACTTTTGCATAGCTTTTTGAGCTTTGCAAATTGCTAGATGTACCTTATGTCACTTGATCCTTCCAACAATCCAGGATCTCAAAGCACTTAGCAACCTGTATGCTCTTCGTGCTGTTTGTCTCCCCTTTTCATCCAAAGGAGAAATCACAGAGGTTCAGAGAGAGACAGAGAACTGTAGGGAATGGCACTGTATGAGTGTGGGGGTAGAAGCAGAGAAAAGGACAAAGAAGTCCAGGGAACCTGGGGGTGAGGGAACAATTCAGTAAAGTCCTCAGACGAAGGGATGGGAGAATTCAGGAGTTGAGATGGGCATAGGAGTCAGTAAAAGAAGAGGTGTGTTCTGATGGAGAAAAAAGGATAGCATTGGGAGTACCCAGGGTAAAAGGAGCCCAAGGAGAGAGGAGAGAGGAGGCAGAGGCTGAGGCATTCCCGCCACCCCCACCCAGGGACTATGAGATGAATGGGGGAGGAGAATCTCAGAGCTCGTGAGGTGTGAGCAGAGCCTGTAACAACAATAGGTGTATGTGAGAGGTGGGAAGTGGGGGTTGGAGAGAGCTCCTGAGTGGTGTGAACACTGTGCTCATGCTGGAATTTGGCTTCTTTTGCCTTTCTGTCTTCTCCCTTTTCTCCTCTTCTCCTGCCTGTATCCAACTAGGTCCTTCTCCCAATGTCTCTCTTTATCTGCTCCTTCCTTTTAACTCAGGGCTGCCTCTCACCAGTTCCTCTTTCTGTGCTGACCTTCCTTTTGACAGTTGCCACCCCTCAGCCTGAAACACCTGGAGTGCCCTGGCTGCCTGACCCCAGGAGTGGAACATTCCCTGGGCAACGCGAGTCCCCACTGAGAGGAACAAGGCTGCCTTTACCCCTCCTCTCCTGGCAGGCCCAGCCAAGTCAGATGCCTTTACCTAAGAGAAAGTGGAGAGGGGGTAGGGCTGGACCAGAAGGTCCACTGAATCATAGACTACCCTTCCAGGCCCTCTTGTGGTCATCTCTCTCCCTCAGTCTCCAGGAGCCTTTCCCCCAAGCCTATTGGGAGTGGGGCTAGGGATTTGATATTTTCTATTCTTTCTAAGCAGTAAAAATGCCATGATATTTAACATTCCCCTGTCCCGGGACCTCCTGTTCTGGACTAACTTCAGTGTCCTTCCCTCTTCTTTAGATGGGAATGTTGAGAGCTAGGAGATGAGGAAAGAGGGTGACCCAGGGGCCTGGGAATGGGAGCCAATCAGTTACCTATAACTAATAGGCTACAGTCCCATCTACCTTCTCCTTTCACTCCCAAGCTGGATGCACTTGTTGACTTTGGCTGGTATGCTATGCTAGGTAAAGCCATCCCCCACCCCCAGGAACTCCAGGTGCTCTCATTACACTCTTTCTGGCCTGGGGAAGGGGGTGGGAGAGACAGAAGGGGAGGGGTTCAGGAAGAACCTTAGGCAGGAGTTGAGAAGAGAGGAAGGGCCTTTAAGTACTTAGCCCCATATAGTGCTCAGAAGGGGAAAAGCTGGGGACAGTGACCAAGAGATGATGGTTAGAGACATCTCCCCCCTCCTTCTACACATATACGTAACCATTTGGAAAATGTTCAACACAGAAAAACAGAGATAGATTCAGTCTAAGTAGATATTTGCAAACACATGGAAAGGGGAAAGAGGAAGATACTGGTATTGTGGGTATTACCTCTCCTTCAAAGGAAGCAAGAAGGAGGACCTGTCACTCTCCCCTTCCTCAATCTGTGAAGATTAGAATGGTAGTAAAGAGGAAACAGGTCGAACATAACAAAGTAGGTCGAGTTGGCTCCATTTCTTAAAGTCTCAACAATAGGATTTATAGCAAGAAGAAACTTTAGAGAATTTAGACTGTTCTCCACTCCTGACTCCCCCCCCCAAAGGGTAACTGAGGATGGAGGAGGAGAAGTGATTTGCCCAAAGTCATACATACACTCTTAGTTACTGACAGAATCAGGTCTCCCAATTCTCAGGTAGGAAACAAAAGAGTTGGGGCTCAAACCCAGGTGTTTTGACTCCAAATTCAGTGCCATTCTCGCTATACCACACAATTTCTTTAGGAAAGCCACAAAAATGCTTTGTAAACCATGTGACCCTATATAAACATGAACTTTTATTGTATTATACACACACACACACACACACACACACACACACACACCATTAACATCTCTTTAGGTTTTGCCACCTGATTTTTTTTTTAAGGCTCAAAGACTAAATTTTTTCTTGCTAATACAAGAAAGCTGAATTACACAAGATGGGATGGAGACTGTAGAAGAAAGCAGCCCGTTTCAGAGGTTCCTCCACTAAAGATCACTCTGAATCCCCCTTTCACCCTCCCCAGTCCATCTTCCACATGGTCACCAAATTAAGATTCCCAAAGCACAGGTCTGAACATATCATTCTCTGGCTCCAGACAGGATAAAATGCCAATTCTCCTATTTGACATTAAAAACCCTTTGCAATAAGGTTCCAGCCTTTCTTTTTTTAAAAAAAGTTAATTTAATTTTTAAAATGTTTTATTGATACTCTTTTTTTTTTCTATGTCCCATCACTTTCTACTGATTCCCCGTGCCTCACCCTAGTAGAGTCCTCCCTTGTAATGAGTACAGTCAAGACAGAGAAATCAATATGTTTTCATCCTATGTTTCTGGGCTGATTATACAGTAATCCCTTCAAGAACTCTTGGTTCCAACCAATCTGTTGGATTTGCTGTTGCTCAGTATAGAATAGTTCATGTTCCACTCCTATTCCTTTGCTTAGCAGGTGTAGGGAACCTACAGTCTCAAGGCCACACGTGACCCTCTAGATCCTCAAGTTCGGCCTTTTGATGGATCCCAAATTTCACAGCACAAAGTGAAATTTGGGTTCTGTCAAAAGACCACATTTGAGGACCTAGAGGGTCACATGTGGCTCCAAAGCCACCGTTCCCTTACTCCTGGAGGCCATCTCTGGTTACAACCCTTTCACTCTTTACCTCTGCCTTCTGGAAATCTTTAGCTTTCTTCATAGAGGCTTTTTCTGATTCTCTGAAAGTACTTTGTATTTCTTAGTACATATTTTGTATCTATCTACATATGTGTTGTATACCTTTGACAAAAAGGAATTTCCTTGAGGTCAAGGACAATTTCCGTTTTGTTTTTGTATCTCCAGCAGGTAGCATGAAGTCTGGCACATAAAAGGCACTTGTTGAATTTAATTGATTCCCTCCATCTGCATGTCTGTGCTCTTAGCTCCAGGCCCAGAAAGGAGGCAAGGAACAGAGGAATAAGTAGTACCTTTCAGAGAAGGAGGAGTGTAGGCACAAGGGTTGGCTCTCTTGGTCTTGAGGTGGTGCCCCTCACCAGAGGATCTCTGCCAGAGGGAAAGATTGGGGTTAACAGAGGAAAGCTACTCATTCTACCCCATCCTTTTCTCCCCCTCCTGCAACCACTTGGCTCCCTTCCCCATGCCCACCCTATCTCTTTCCTTCTTGGTCCTTCCATAGTGCCCTGCATAGATGCCAAGAAGAAGCTGAACAAATTGTCCCTGGTATCATGGTTGTGTAGGGGTTATGCTAGCCTCTAAGGGTGACTCATGGATTTGCCCACCTTGGTCATTGATGCCTGTAGAAAAGAGGGAAGTTGATCATGAGAGAGTCAGAGGTACCTTAGAGCCAGCAGTGACCCTGTAAAGTACTTGCCTATTGGCCCTGCCTCCAGCTCCTTGGAGGCCCCACCCTATGTCCTGTACCATATCCTGTTTGGAGTATAGGAGGTAGAGTGAGATCAGAGAGGGGAGAACTATGGGAGCTCTGAACCTTAATTCCATTCTCTAGGCCCATTTTGTCTTCTGAAAAATGAGGACACTAGACTACATCAGGGGTCCTTACCTGATTTTTAATATCATGGACCCCTTTGACAACCTGGTGAAGCCTATGGACCCCTTCTAGGAATAATGATTTAAAAAAAAAAATCATAATTGAGGGAAATGCTCAATTTAACTTTTCCATCTAACTTCACAGACCCTCCTGGAATCTGTCATTGTCTGTAGACCCCATATTAAGAACCTCTGGACTAAATGATCTCTAAGGTTCCTTCCAGCTCTGTCTATCTATAGGTCAAGGGCAGATAGGAATAACTTGTGAATGAGAAGGAAATTCATATGTGAATTTATTTTCCGAGTTAATAGCTCAGCCACTTTGCTGATAGGGTGACCCTCAAAAGGACACAGTACTTTTCGAATAGATGTTTAATAAATGTGTGTTGAATCAAATCAAATTGGTTGAATTGACCTAGATGACCCCATCTGTTTATATTTCTCTGGGAAACTCTTACCTGATAGGGGGAAGCCTCTTCCTCTGGAATCAGACCATTACCGGACAAAAACAACCAAAAAAGAAAAAAGTCAGATACTGGAGTCAGTGTCATTGTCCCCAAGCTGTAGCCATCAAGACAGTGTGGTTAGGGGAACCAGCTTTAGACTCCTCCTACCTATTAGTGAGCTAGGGTTGACAGTGAGGACCTCCGATTACCCAAACTCCAAGACTTACTCCAACTCTTTAGCCTCTAACTAGTTGGACATTTTCCATGGCTTCTGGAGAAGGAGGTAGACATCCCCCAGGAGATTGGGGCAAATGGGCTAACTTGAACAGGAGGGGACTAAGGGACATGCAGAACCGAAGGAAGGGGAGTTCTAGGAGAATAGAGTAGATAGTAGTGGTTAAGGGTAGCATCAGGATGGGGACCTATAAGATCAGCTGAGATATAGGGGAACACCAGTGCCTGAACCCCATCTGTATCTGGAGGGATCTCACCTGGAGAAGAGTGTTCTGAAACACGGAACAACATGGCGGGGGTTGGTCTTCGGCGGCGGATCTGCAGAAATAGAGAGTGAGGGCCATGATAGCGAATGTGGCTTACGCTCCACTTAGACCCTTTTGCCTACCAGGAGACAGGAATCCAGGTTCCCTAGGGGCCAATTCAAGAAGCCATCTCTAGAGGCATCTCCTCCCTCCATCCTGCATCATCCTTCATCCAGATCTGGAGAAATCGAGTGTTTCCTCAGAGTCTTTGAGAGAGTCAGAGGGGAAACACATGTGAGTCTGGCTTCAGTTGCCAGGGCTGTGCTATTCAGGGGAAGATTTCCTCATGTTCCACTTGGCACTGCCCCCCCTGTAGGTCAATTCAAGGGCTCCTGGGGAAACCCAATCTACCTGCGGAGATGAGGTAGTGGAGATGGGCTCTCTATCTAGCATTAGCCAGTTTCCAGGTGGAAGAGATTTATGCCCTAGGATCTTTCTTATAAAAGGGTCTGCTCCCCCTCTACAGACTTTCTCTATGTCTAATCCTCTGCTATGTAGTCTTGCTGGGTCTGAGAAATCTTCTGTGGAGGGTCTTTCTCTGTCCAGGGGCCCCTTAATAGAGCTTGACCCTGGTATAGGACCCCCAATTGAACAAATCCAACTCCCTAAGAGAGCTGGAAATTAAAGCCCCCCCTCCAGGTGTCCATGTCATGCCAAGAAGGCAGTGGTTTTAGCCCCAGAGCTGCTTCAAGCGCCTGAGATCCAAAAGTGGAGACGTCAATTAATTAGGTCCTCTCTATGGGCTCCAGGGAAATTCACAAAGAGAACCAGGTGAGAGTTAAGATCCAACAATTATCTCCCCCATGCCAGATTACCAACCCTTCCCCCACTCATTCTTCTACCAAAAAAAAAAATGCAGTAGAGCATTAAGGATCCCCCACTCCCTGCCCTCCAAAATGAGACCACGTATGTGTAAATGTGTTTTAGATGGTAAATCGATATATAAATATAAGGCAATTGTTGATATTGTTTTTGTCCTTATTCCCTTCCCTAGCCCATTTAATGGTTCCTTTAGACCTGGGATTCTCACTTTCTTTGCTTCTCTTCAGAATCAACTATATTTCAGCAGCAGGTGACATAGCTGTCCTTCTTGACTGGTCAACAAGAGACCTGCCTGCTTCAATCCACTCCCCACTGAGCCAGTGACCCTTTGGGGAAGCATTAAGCCCCAGGGACTGAGTCTCCAGAATGTTGGTCTATTTTTCTCTAGAGCTGGGTCAGCTTCATTTCAACAAACATTATTTTGAAACAATCTGGGGGAAGGGTCCTGGGGCAGGAGGTCTAGTTGTTCTGTAGTCAGGGCTGCAGCTTGTTTCCTTTTTGCATGTGGGGGAAGGGAAGGGAGGGGGAAGCATTTCCCACTGCCCCACAGGGGACTCTGAGGATCCCAAGGGAACCTAGTACCTCAGCCCCAAAGGAGATGAATGGGACCAGTATGAGGAGCTAATGGTGAGCTAGAGAGGGGCAAGCTACTTGGAGAGGGAGAAAGCAAGAAGTGGTTCTTCAGGGGATAGGAATAATGGGGTCAGTGTTGGGGTCCCCGGGGAAAGGAGCTCAGCTTTGCTAATGTCCTTTCAGTCCAGCAGTTCTCAGATAGGAGGCAGCATTGCTGTGGGGGAGGAATGGGGACAGTATATATGTGGTGGAGTGGATTAGAGGAGGTTGGAAAGTTCCCTTGGTAATACATTCATGGGCTTGACCCACAAGCACCAAGTACCCCCTGGCTGCCGGCTGTCTAGGGCTCTCATTGAAAGATCCAGGGGAAAGGAGGGGGAACTGGTGCCCCAGGAAAAAGTTGACCAACTCTCCAGCTAACTTTTAGAGTTTTGGTTCTCTCCCTCCAATTCCCATGTTAACATTCCCCTGGGTAGCAGGAGCCCCCCACCCCCCACCCCCACCCTACTTGCCTCTGTACCATTCATCCTCACCCCTTGCCCCTAGTCCCAAACCTTTCCCCTTCTAGCAGGCAGGAATCCAGCCTGGCATTTGGTGTATAGGACAGGTATTCTAGTGAGGGGGAAGAGAAAGTCAAGTAGAATGATCAAAGGAAGGTGGGTGACTCTGGGGCAGAGAGAAGGGCGTAGAGTGACCACAGGGACATCCAGTGCCCTCCGAACCCGCTGTGTCCCCTTCTCTGCTTACCATCTCCACCTGGCGAGGGTCTAGCTGGCTCGGGGGCGCAGGCACGGAGAACTGAATCTTCTTTCGGTCTTTTGGATCCATGGTGGGGACTGAGAGGTTGAGGGGTATGGCTCTCCTCTTGCCTCTGCGTTCCGGGGAACCGGAGGAGCCTGTGGGTCCCGAGCTGTTCTTCTCCTCCTGGGGCTCTGCTCCCCCGCTCGCCTCCCTCCTTTTCCTTCCCCTCTCCCCTCCCCTTCTCTCCCCTCCCCTTCCCCTCAGAGGGTGCGGTGACAGGCAGGCAACGTGTGGAGGAGGACTGTTCACGCACAGATAAAAATACAGTACTGAGCGATGGGGAATGAGGATTTGCAGGCGTTTTTTTTTCTTCTTTTCTCACTCTCTGTCTCTTTCTGTGTCTCTGTCTCACTCTCTCTGCTTCTCTCAATCTCCTGTCTCTGTGTGGAATGAGTGAGTGTGAGTGTGTGTGTGTGTGTGTGTGTGTGTGTGTGTGT
>CM053593.1:154148354-154184837 GCA_028646575.1 Pseudocheirus occidentalis
GGATGGGGGAGTGTTGAGAGGGCAGGAGGGAGGGGGAACTGGGGCTTGAGCTTTTAACTATTTCATCTCTGGGATACTCTGAGTCCCGGGGCTGGGGGGGGGGGGCGGGGCAGGAAACAGGGCCAAAAAGAATGTAGATGCTGGACCAGGTTACATGAGTATGTGGAGATGTCAGGTGTGCAGGAATGTGTTGACGTGCTGGTGGGTGTATCAGAGTGTGTAGGAGTGTAGAAATAGGAGCATGTGAAAACGTGTAACATCTTCCCCTATGTTTGCTCCCTTCATGCACATAGGGGAGAGAGAAGTGCATGTGTGTCTATGCACACTTATGAATGTGTGTGTGTGTGTAAGTATATAGGAGTGTGAGCATGGGGACTCATGTATGTATGTGGAATTTATCCACCACCTTTTGTC
Source organism: Pseudocheirus occidentalis (assembly GCA_028646575.1). Taxonomy (NCBI): domain Eukaryota; kingdom Metazoa; phylum Chordata; class Mammalia; order Diprotodontia; family Pseudocheiridae; genus Pseudocheirus; species Pseudocheirus occidentalis. The sequence continues at coordinate 154,148,769 of CM053593.1, forward strand.
TGCTTAGCACTTGAGAACACGTGTGAGGCATGTTCCTCATATATGCTCATAGCTGAGAGGGAAGAGCAGTAGGGCAACATTAGGGTTGAGAAAATTCTGGGGGTATTGAACTGGGAGAGGGGAGTGACTGTCATCTTATGTGGGAAGCAGGAACAGAGTGAGGAGGGACAGAAATGCAAGGAGATAAAGATGTATTACACGTGTATTTTGTCACAGGTGTATTTTACTCTGTTCATCAAAGAGCCATAAGATATCTGAGCTGGAAGGAGATTAGAACATAGAACATAAAATGTCAGAAGTGGTAGGGAACCTAGAACCTAGAACATAAAATGTCAGAGCTGGTAGGGAGCTTAGAACAAAGAACATAAAATGTCAAGAGATTAAAGGGAGTTTAGAATCTAGAATGTCAGATCTGGAAGGAATTTTAAGACATACAATGCAGATTGTCAGAGATGAAAGGGACCTTAGAACAGATGATACAGAATGTCAGAGCTAGAAAAGGACAAAAATGTCAGAGGTGGAAAAGACTTGGGCACATTTTATGTAAGCCCTTCATTTTACAGATGAGGACCCTGAATTGAGAACACTGAGGACTCTGGAGGGTTAAGTGACTCGCCCAAGAACATGCAGCTAGTTAATGGTATTGTGGAGCTAAGAGACCAAAGAACCTAGGTCTTCTTGTTGACTGATTGACTAACTCATTATTCAGGGTTCTTCCGAATGTACCATATTCCCTCTTGTTAAATGTATGTCAACATAATGATATAAAAGTGTGTATATGTACCCATAAATCAGTAAGTCAACAAACATGTATTAATTTTCTGCTATGGACCAGCTACTGTGGTGGGTGCTGGCAATACAAACACTATAAATGAAACAATCTCTGACCTGGACAAACTTGCATCCAAATGGACACCAATGAGTACGTGTAGAATTAAGTGCCTACAACTTGCCAGGCACCTGGCTAAGCATTTTACAGGTATTAGCTCAGTTGATCCTCAAATAATGCTAGGAGAGAGGTGCTATTATTAGCAATTATGGCAAAGTGGATAGACCACTGGGCTTGGAGTCAGGAACACTCAAATCCAGCCTCGGAAACTGCCTAGGTATGTGACCTTGGGCAAGTCACATAACCCTTCTGTCACTGGAGTAAGAAATGGCAAACCACTCTAGTATCTTTGCCAAGAATACCCCATGGACTGAGGTCCACAGGGTCATAAAGAGTCAAACTTGATTGAAATGACTGAACAACAATAACAACAACAACACTATTATTATTCTCATCTTAGAGTTGAAGAAACTGAAAAATACAAGTTAAATGACTTGCTCAGGGTCACACAACCAGTAATCAGCTGAGGTTAGATTTAAACTCAGGTTTTTAGACTCCATGCCCTGTTCTCTATCAACTATATCACCTAGCTGCCTCTAATTTATATACAGAATATATAAAGAAAGGCAAAATCAGTCCCTATCCTCAAGGGACTAACATTCTAATGAGGGAGAAAACATGTAAACAAATCAGAATATATGAAATAAATAAAGAGTAGATAGACAGTAATTTCACAGGGGTAGACACCCGCAGCTGGGGGGACTGAGAAAGGTCTGTTGAGAGTGAGATTTAAGCTAAGTCTTTCAAGAGACCAAGGGAGCTGAGAGGCAGAGGGAAGAAGGGAGAGCATTCCAGGTGTGGGGGACAGCCAGTGCAAAGACGTGGAGATAGGAAATAGGGACTATTGTGTGGGAAGAACAAGTAGGCCAGTGTGATTGGATTGTAGTGAGTGGAGAGGAGTCAAGTCTCCTTGCCAAGACTGGAAAGGAGAGATTTAGATGCCAAATAGAGGAGTTTATATTTGTTCATGGAGAGCCATTGAAGTATACTAAGTAGGCAAGTGACATAGTAAGATTTGTGCTTTAGGAAACTGGCTATGTAGAGGACAGATCAGAACAGGAGGGACTTGAGGTAGAGAATCCAGTTAGGAGACTATAGCATTAATTGGGGCAGGTAGGTGATGGGTGGGTAGAGCTCAGGGCTTGAAGTCAGGAGGACCTGAGTTCAAATCCAGCTTTGGACATGTCCTAACCATGTGACCCTGAGCAAGTCACTTAACTCTGTTTGCCTCAGTTTCCTCATTCGTCAAATGATCTGGAGAAGGAAATGGCAAATCACTCCAGTATCTTTGCCATCCAGTATTTTGGGGGTTTTCTTCAAATGGGGTCATGGAGAGTCCCCAAAGTGACCAAAAACAACAAAAGCAATAATCCAGGTGATGAGGGACTAAGGTGGTAGCTATGCAAGTGGAGATGAGGGGACATAGATGAGAGATGGTGTGAAGATGGAAACAAGATGTGAGAACAGTAATACGTATGGGCTGAGGGAGTGAGCAGTGACACTGAGGGTGTGAGATTGGAAGGATGGTAGTGCCCTCCACAGTGATAGGGAAGTTGGGAAGAGAGGAGGGTTTGGAGGGAAAGAGAATGAATTCTGTTGGGACACATTGAGTTTCAGTCATTTACAAGATATCCAGCTCAAAATGTCTTTAAGGCCATTGGCAATATATGACTGGAGCTCAGTAAAGAGATTAAGGAGATAACACTCTCCTTTTCCCTCTCCCTCTTTCTTTTCTCTCTCCCTCTTTCCTCTCCCTCTCCCTTTCTCCCTCTCTCTTCACTTGACTCCCCCCACCCTGCCCCCTACACATACACACACACACACACACACACACACACACACACACACTCACACACATACACAGAATAGCTATAGCTGGGCAACTAGGTGGCTCAGTAGATAGGCCACCAGGCCTGGAGTCAGGAACACAAGTTCCAATCCAGCCTCATACACTTACTAGCTGTGTGACCCTGAACAAATCATTATTTGCTTCTATATTCTCATCTGTAAAATGAGCTGGAGAAGGAAATGGCAAATCACTCCAGTATCTTTGCCATCCAGTATTTTGGGGGTTTTCTTATACCCCAAATGGGGTCACAAAGAGTTGGACATGACAGAAAAACAGCTGAACAACAACAAATATATATATATATGTGATATATAAAGATATGTACATTAGGAATATGTGTGTGTGTGTGTGCGCATTGTGTAATATGCATGGTGATGATACTTGAACCTTTATAGGCTAATGAGATTACCAAATCAGAAAAGAGAAGACCCCAAGACAGAGCCTACGGAGATACCCATAGCTAGTGGGAGTGATCTATGGATGAGGATCCAGCAAAAACTAAGGAGGGGGTCCAAGAAGTAGGAGGAGAACTAAGAGAGAGCAGTATCACAAAAACCTAGATAGAAGAGAACATGTAGAAAGAGATGATGACCAGTGACATGGACCCTGACACCTGCCATCCTAGCACTATGACACAGGGCACATCACTTAGACTCTCAGAACTCTAGGTCAGCAGCATCACACTCAGAAACTGATCCCTGTCACTACACATTGACTGAGAAAACCACAAGTTAACATCGTCTATGTTGTGCTGTATTGTTATTTTTTTCATTAAACATCCCAGTTTTAACATTGTTAGGGTCCCCTTGGACAGGGAGTTTGACAGCTCTGCTCTGAGTAACTCTTTAAGTCTAGAAATTTCATAGTAGTTGTCACTGATCTTGGTTGAGTGTTTCATTGTCCTGGACTTCCCTACATCAGTCTCTATCCCTGTGTGTCTGAATATGCCTCAAAAGGATGGTGTGTCTGTGTGTATTTGTGTGAGTGTGTGTGCATGCCCCTTAGGGTTCTCTATGCATTAGTATATTCGTGCTTACCAGCAAGGTGTAGTTAATGAAAATTACACTGGATTTTTAATAAGGAATCTTGGATTTGAGTTCTGACCCTAGCATTTAATAGTTGCATGACTTTGGATCCCATTAGATAGGGCTCAGTTTCTCCTTTGTGAAACATAGGGATTGGCCCTTGTGTGAGTTAGAAGCAGTTTCTTTCCAATAAATAAAACAACACTGAAGATTGACTTAGATCTCTGAGATCCTTCCAGCTCTATGTCCTATGATAAAAGATTTATAGTGTGTGTGTACTTGTAGGTGTGTGACATTTGTTTGTATTTCTGTAGGACTGTGTGTCTTTGTAGTGACGTGCTATGACCGTGATTTGACTTTGTAGCCCTCTTCAGGACTCTAGGTGTATGTGTATCTTTGTATGTTTGTACCCTGGACTACAGCCTCCCTGGCTGGGTGTTTGTGTTGGCTGCTCCTTCTCTTGGTCACAATCAGGAATTAGATGGACCAGATTGAAGTTGGAGGAGTTGTTCCCTCCCTCCCTTCTTCCACAGCTCCCCACACTCCTGCCTCCCACATTCCACCTTTGCCACTCCCCCAGGGACTTTTTCATTAAACCTCCTTGGGCTCAGAGTCTAGGCCTCCCATAGTGGTGCCTTTGATGGTTGGAAGAAGGAAAGAAGGAACAATTCTTTGAAAACAGAGGTTGTTGGTTCTGATGAATTCCCTTGTACATGCTCCTGGCAATAATTTTAGGACCAGGGGAGAAAGGGTTGTAGGACTTTTATGGAAGCACTAACTTTAGGCCCTGGGGTGGGGTAGGGGGGCAAGAAATTGGAAATCTTTAGCCCTGCCTCCCACCCTCATCCACTTAGGCTCAGTCTGACTTACTATATTTGTTGATTTATAAGCTTGTGGCAAAGAAGCCGGATACAAGGACACTGGGATTAGGGTGTGGGCATCACTGGCACTGCCCGTGCTCCATTGGCATCAAAACTCTGAGACACAGTGGAGCTGGCAAGCAGGGTTGGCCTGGAACCCCCCCCCCAAAAAAAAAACACACACACCTAGTATTTTGAGGGAAAGGACATTTGGCAGTACCTTCAGCACAGTAAACAAGGCGTGCCCAGCTGATGTCCCTAGAGTTGAATGGACACAGTGAAGCCATGTCCTGGGCAATACTTGGAGGGTGGGCATGACCGGGGCCTAGAACAGGCAGAGAGCAAAGATGAGGAACAGAATGATGCAGTAGAAAGAACGGGGATAGATTTGGCATCAGAGGACCTGGATTTGAATCCTAGCAATACTATATTATAGTTCCTCTGTGACCTTGGGCAAGTCACAACCTCTATAGTCTTCTGTTTTTGTCATCTGCAGAATGAGGGAGGCCAGACTCAATGACTGATAATATCTCTTTTAGATCTAAATATATGGTTCTATGAGAGGGAAATGCTGCCTGAATTGAGTGTCACGACCCAGGACAAATCACTTAGCTTTTCTGGGTCTCAATTTTCTCATCTATAATATGAGAGGGTTTATAGATAATTTCTGAATCCTGTAAGCCTATATGGAGGATGGGGAAAAGAGAAGATGTAGGCAGTGTGGGATCATGAACTGAATAGAAGGAGAAGGGATAAGATGGGAGAGGAAAGGTCCTAGAATGGAGATGGGAAGAGTCTCAGGGGAACTCAGAACCTGGTCCATAGAAACTGGTAGGAGAGGGACGCAGGTGGCCAAGAGAACAGATGGGTGATGAGAGGAGGGTAAAGAGAGGACAGTGAGTCACCACCCCTTCCTTCCTTCTCTGCTCCCTCCTCCTTCCCCCTCCCCCACCCTGCACTGACGTCTGTTTGGCTCCTGCCTGAGTAGGGCTGGGGCCTGGAGAAGAGGAGACTCTGGATAAAATATTTTAAGCCATAAAGGCAACAGGAGGGACATAAGTCACAGGTCATATAGACTGTGGGCCTATAATGACCTACATTAGCCCTTCCAAATCTTAACATATCCTATGAGAGGAAAATGTGGCCTGGATGGAGTGTTGTGACCTAGGGCAAATCTCTTAGCTTCTCTGGGCCTTGCTCTCGAGGATGATTTAGTAGTCTCCAGGGCAGAAGTGAGTTAGAGCAGGATAGGGAGGGAGCCACTTTAGGAGGGGAGAGTAAAACTTTGTTCACTGTAGCCTTGGGCAAGTCACACCACCCCATAGGCCCAACCTGATAGAGGTTAGATTGGATCATCTTTAATATCCCTTCAAACTAGAAACCTACAGGCCCTACCCAAAGTCCTAACATTTCCTTCTTGAAGGTCTATGGACAAAGATTCTCTGATGGTTTTAGGGGGTGGGGTGAGTAATATGGAGGAGGAGCAGGCCAAGAATTCAACTGTACAGGCAGACCCAGGCATGGGAGTCACCTTGGGTTTGAAGAAGCATTAATTAAACTGTGTATGCAGCAGAAAGAGAACACCTGGGTTGGGGTGGGATTCTTTGCCTCTTGCTTTGCTCCTTGCTAGCTCCATTACCTTGGCTAAGTCATTTCCCCTCCTCTGGACCTCAGTTTCCAACTCTATAAAGTGAAGGGGCTGGCTTAGATGGGGTTTAAAGTCCCAGCTCCAAGTATAAGAATCTCAGCCCATCCCCCTTTCTTTCCTCTCTTTCCCAAGCCTCTGAAAGCCTTGACCCCACTAAGCCCAACATGGGCTCCAGAATAGGAAGGGGTGAGGGAATTGGGGTAGGGGAGGGACTGTCAGATTAGAACAGGAATGAAGAGAAAGACAGATGAAGAGAAAGCACAGAAGAGACAGGAAGGAAAACAGAGCAGTAGAAAGAAAGATCGACAGAGAGAAACAAAGACAGAAAAAGGAGGCAGTTCAAGAGAGACAGAGAGATCAGGAAAGAGTGAGTGAGGGAGTAAAAATAGCAGAACATTAAGATAATTGCAGCTCCCAGCTCTGCCCTCCGTTAGGAATTAAATGAGGTTTTATTACTTTGATTTTTTTCTCTTCTGGATCCTACGCGATTGCAAACCCCCTCAAGAACTTGGGGAGAAAACTTTTTTTCAGGTGGGTGGGAAAGAGGTGGGGGCTGTGGGAGGCAAGAGAAGGGCAACCAGGGTATCAGAGGTCACCTAGAGCAAAGGAATGGGTATTGGGGAAGAGAAAGGCCATAGAGACTCGGGGCCAGGGCCAGGGGCTAAGGCTAACTATGGTCGGTTTCAATATTAAATTAACCCTATGCAAATGAAAAGCAAAATCCCATGCTAATTCTTCTTTATTATTCATGAGGCAGCAACACAGGTACTTTGAGTAAAAGGAGCAAATAAATCCTAGATACTCAGAAATCTGGTCTTCTAGGTGACAGATCTCCCCACCACTCCCCACCCTTCCCCACCCCATAGGTTTGATTGAATAATTACAGCTGTGTGACCTTAGGCAAGTCGACCTCTCTCTCTGGGCTTTATTTTCTTCTAGAAAATGATAGAGGTAGACTTTTAAGAAACTTTTCAGGTCTCACTCTCTTTAATTTCTGACCTTCCTTCTTTGATTACAACCCTAAACAGTGCAGACTAGTTCATTCCCTGCCTTTTGGAGGGCAGGTTTTGTACTAATGCTATTTCAGAAGATGGAAGGCTCCCTTAAATCTGACTGTGTCACGGACATCAAGGACTGAAGTTCCAGTTGTGACCAGCAGATGTCAGCAGCCAGCCAGGATTTCCTACTGTGCCATCAGCTGGCGCAGATAGGGCTGGCACCACCTCTGTTAGGAGCTGGGCATCACATCCATGACCTTGGCATCATGAAGCCAGAGCCAGCCCAGGCTGGATGGCAGGGACATTGGCACACTGCTGCTGGCATGGAGTCCCCTAGAAACCCTGGGCATTGGCTAGAGATAAGCAACATAGGAAAGGTTGGGGTGGCAGACGGTCATAGGGACTACCCAGGCACTGGTGGCCCAGCACCTCCATTGGGCACTTTGGAGATTCTCTGTCTGGAACCTTGAAATGAACAAATATCATTACATCTTCTGGAAACTCATGCTGTTTGGGGGTGGGGAGAAGGTTGCAGAAAGAAAAGGATCCTCTTGGTGACAAGGGGATTGGTAGCACCCAGTCGGACAACGCTTTGGGACTTGGGACAGCGAGCATCCCTATGGGGGAACAGAGTTAGACTCTGAAACGACCAGGATTTTGTAATACATGGGCTGAGACTCCCCTCTGGTGGCAGAAATGGGAACAGCGCACATCTTTATCCTCTCGTGCTCCCAGGAGGCAGTTGGGAGTAACAGCAGTGCCAATCTCAGGAGAGGACCCGCCCAACTCATTCTGGGAGCATCCTCTGTCTGGGGTACCTGGACAAAGGCTGACTTCCTGCTTTGGACACTGTCTGGTGCCCTCCAGAGGTGCCAGCTGTCCTGAAGAAAAGAATTCCTCCTTCTGGAGCCTGTTCTTCCCCTCCCCAACATACACACTACCCTCCCCTCTACCCCTCAGCAGCCAGCCTCACACACACACTCCAATCCCGGTCCAGTCGACTGCCTCCATTCCCTGAAGAAGAGGCCTAAAGTTAAAACAGCTGTTAATTTATAAACCAATTTTTCCGTGACTGCTTAATAAATCGCCAGCAGCTGCCATGCCCTCTCCTACCGCCCAAGCTCCCGGCCCGGTGAAGGGGGGGGCCTCACAGAGAAGCTCTGAACTACTGAGCCCTATGCTTCCCCTGACATTCTCCATTTTCCCAAGCCCCCTGGGGAATATGGGGGCTGGTAAGGGCAGTTCACTGGACTTTAAATTTTAGAGCTCAGTTTGAACCTTTCTTACTTTGGGAGAGCCAAGGTAGGAGTGGGTTCCCTCAAACACTTAAAAGCTCTGTTCAGAAGTTGGGAGGTGGACTGTGTCTCTCACCTAAAGAGATCTCTAGGGATCATCTAGGGGCATCTCAAAGGTTCACTTGGTCTAGGATACTCCAGCTTGGGGGAGTGGGATGGGGGAAGAGATGAATGTACCTCCTTTAAAAAGGTACCACAGAGGCAGAGGCAGGAAATGCTACCTGCCTGATGCAGACAACCCAGAAGAAACCTGGTGCATAAACTCCCAGTTTGCCCCTTACCCCCCGCCCCAGGATCACATTCCCTTTCCTTCCCTTCCCTTCCCTTCCCTTCCCTTCCCTTCCCTTCCCTTCCTTTCCCTTCCTTTCCCTTCCCTTCCCCTCCCTTCCCTTCCCTTCTTCATTTCCATTTCCTCTCAGATCCTGTTTTCTTTTTTGTAATAGGATGGATGGAAAGGAAGGAGAACTGGAGGATTCTTTCCTTCCCTAATGGAGAGGACCCCTCTCTCCTTTCCCATCCTCAGAATGGTGGGAGGTCACAACCATCTGTTCGCATGACTTCTTGGTTGTGACCTGAGGTACTAAGGACTGAATAGCTGCCTTTGCCCCTGACAACCTCCCTTATTGCTCCCCTTCCTTATCCTGTTTTCCAGGGACAGTAGGTGAACTTTGACCCAGGTGGGTAAGGGAACCGATCCAGCTATGTCCCTCCAGCAGGCAGAGGGCTAGGGACTAGAGAGAACAGATCTGACATGTTAATCTCTTTCTCCTTGCTGTTGAACCCCAGCTGCTCTTGGGATAGATTAGAACAGTGGTTCTCAAACTTTTTGGTGTCAAGATCCCTTTACATCTTCAAAATGACTGAAGACCTCCAAAGAACTTTTGTTTACATGAATATTTACTAATACTTATATAAATATCTATTGATATTTACTGCATTCAAAATTGAAATATCTTGATATTATTATGACAAAACTTTTGACTTCCTGGACCCCCCTGAGATCCTAGACCACAGTTTACAAACTGCTAGACTAGAGACCATTACCTTGGGTAGTTCCTTTCCCCTTGCCCTATATAAGATGGGAACTGGGATGGAAAAACTTGAGATTATCTGGTAGGAAGGACATAACTGAGGCAAGGCTTTGATGACAAGGTTAAAAAGGGGCTAGAAGACCAGATTTCTAAGATTTTTAGATGGTTTGGAAACCAGGAATCACAATGGATCTCAGTGGTAGGAGTCAGGGAGTCATAATAGGGGCTCTCTTGGGGTGATCTTGGCCATCCTCTGGTCAACAGACAGGATAGTCCTCAGCTCTATGACATGGAGAGAATGGGAAGGGAGGTAATCTTTTCTGTTCTTTGAGATTCTGGGAAAATAGAGTCTATAACTTAACTCAGTTATCTATTCTTTATCTTTTACTTTGTGATCACAAAGTCCCTCCTGTTGTCTAATCTTTGATTCTAGCCATTTTCTCTTGATCGTTTGGGAGAGTGAGGGAGGGTTGTAGGAAGGTTGTGTTTGCCATTCTACACCACGAAGGCCCAATATGAAATTCCTCCCCCATTGAGTTGCTAGCAGGATTAGAGCAAAGATAGGTAGTGTATTTTGTGGGCAAGAGAATTGGATCCCTAGTCAGGAAAATGAGTGTGAATCCTAAGTTCAGGTTTTATCACTTATTGTAACCCCGGGCAAGTCTTTTCTGCTCTCAAGTCCCAAGTTTCCTCAAATGAAAACAAGGGGATTGGAGATTCCCTCCAGATCTAAACTATTCGAATTCCAAGGTTCCTTAAACTTCCTCTTCCCTGGGAGACCAAAGCATGTTTCATTCAGACATGGTCTCATTCTCACACTTTGGATTTAGCAGGAGGCCAACTAAAGGTAGGGATAGAGTAGGGGGTGGAGGGTATCCCACTTTGAGGTGCTCAGCACCTGCTTGCTCTGTCCCAAGTCCCCTAGGGAAGATGATGGGTCACTCAGTAAAAAACCTCTGACAATTCCGACTCCCACACATCAAAGAAGCCAGATTATACTACCCCAACCCATGCCCCTTACTCCCTTCTTGTAATAAAGACAGGTCCCCAGGGCTCACTCAATCCTAGGGCTGCTCTGCCAGGGTGCCAGCTGGTGCCAACAAGGGCGGGGGCATTGGCTTGATCATGTAGAAACTGAGAGCTGGAGGGTACCCTCCATAGGCCTAAGGCTGGCAAAGAAAAAGAAAGGGAGGAGGTTCTGTACATAGGGAGCTAGGTGGCACCAAGGACATTGGGCTTCTTTTTCTCCAGATGAAAAGTCAGTGGTGCCAGTCCTCTTATCTGTGCCTTGGTTTACTCAACCACTCTGAGGTTGGTATTGCCTGGGAACAGGATCTTGGGGTCTCATGCTTTGCTGGCATTTCTCCATCCTTCACTTTCCTTCCTCACTAAAATCACCCCTGGGCAAGACAGGGATTTCCCCCCATCAACCACCACTGCCAAGACCACCTTCTTAAAGAGGTGGATAGGGCCCAGTTCTCCTCAATTTTCTTTTCCTCTTAGATTCAGGCAGGCACAGGATGAGCAGCAGAGCTGGGAATCTCAAAGCTGATGCCCCTCAGGATTGGAACAGGAAGCTCAGGGACCCACCTGAACCAGGCCAGGGGTGAGGAAGGAACCAATGGAACATCGCCAACTGTGGAGGGGGAGGCCCAATTTGGCTCCTGTTCCTGAAGGAGGAAGGCAACACAACACCCAGCCGGCTCCCCATCCCCACTCCAGCTACGATCCTCACTTGTCCCCCCTCAACCCAGGCCCGGCGAGGTCACTCTCCGACACCCCATCCTACTCCCGCTGCCACTGCCCCTTTAAGAGCCCTTCTCGGAGCTGCTGTCCCGGATCAGCCAGAGAGACCATTAAAATTTTATGCGGAATGAAAATGGGCCAGGTCTCCAGCTTCCTCGCTCCCATCCAATGATTTATTACTCGCAAATACCACAGAACTAATTAGTATAGTAATTAATTAATACACATTTGCATATTTGCATGTGCAATTAGTGCAGTGGAGTGATTACTGGGAGAATGAGGGCCCCGGATTGTCAGATGTGAGTGTGAAGTGGTCTGGAAAGAGTTGGTAGAAATGAACTTTGCGGGGAGAGAGATCGTGGGGAGTGGGAATGGGGGGGAAAGCAGGCGGGGAGGGGGCTGAAGGTGGGGGTTCGAGGTGGTCCGGTGGGAGGGGACAAAGGGCAGGGCATGGGGAGGGGGTCAGGGGCAGCCGGACGTCTGGTTCCGCCGTCGGGCCATCGCCACGCTCTCCCTCCCTGACGTCCCCCTCCCCTTTTCCCCCCTTGGCTGGCGGGGATGGGAGGCTCCGCCCGCCCGCGGATGGCAAGGCTCCAAGCGTGCCTGAGCCCGGCCTGATTGTTATGCATTGTGTTTCTCGTTGGTAGCGGAGCCGGGTGGGATGGGGATAGCGCAAGCTGTTTCTCTGCCACGCGGCGGTGGCACCTTAAAGGGGCAGCATCCTTTCCCCGCCCTCCCGCCAGCTCTGCCGCCACGCGCCTCTTCTACTCACCACCCCCCTCCTCTACCCTCTCCTTTTTCCCCCTTCCATCTCCCCGAGCAGACAGCCTCCTTCCCCAAGGAAGCGACCTTCTACCACACCCCAAATACTGCAGGGGGCTAGGATGAACGTGTGTATCCCAGTGAGCAATGGGACACGTGTCCAGTAACCTGGGATGGTACTGGGGGCTGTGGGTGTGTGTGTGTGGGGGGGGAGTGGATCAATCCTGGTTTCTCTTTCTAGTACAGCTGGGGTCTAAGCCCTGTGCCACTCTTTGCCCTCTGGCCGTGGGGTGGGGAGTGGGGGAGGGCTAGGGAAAAGGCTTTTTCCTCAGGCCTGACAAAACATGTGCCTAGTAACAAATAAACCTCGCCATGAAAATCCCTCATCCTACAAGCAGACTCTGCCTCTCTCTTCCTCATCATCCTGCAGCCCCTTTCCAGGGCCCTGCTCCTGAAATCCATTTGTCTCCTTCCTGCCTTTAATTCACTGACAGCTAGATGGCACAGTGGATAGAGCACCTTGGAGGTAGGAAGACCTGAGTTCAAATTTGACCTCAGACACTTACCAGCTGGTGACCTTGGACAAGTCACAACCTCTGTTTACCTTAATCTACTGGAGAAGGAACTGGCAAACCACTCTTGTGTCTTTGTCAAGAAAACTCCATGGGCAGTATGGTCCACGGGGTCATGAAGAGTCAGGCATGACTGAACAGCAACCTATGATTGTAGGGGAAAGACAGCAAATGCTCACTTTGTCTTTGCCTTTCCAACTCTCTGTCTTGACCCTTCTCCTACTGGCAGTGTAATCTCTCTCTCTCTCTCTCTCTCTCTCTCTCTCTCTCTCTCTCTCTCTCTCTCTCTCTCTCACACACACACACACACACACACAAACACATACATACACTCCTAGCTTTTCCACTAAATTGCTGTGCAACTTGAGCCAAGTTATTTCTTCTCTGTGGGTCTCAGTGTCTTCTTCCATATAATGGGTGCATTGAATTAGATGGTCTGTAATATCTTTTCCAGCTCTAACTTTCTAGGGTTTTCTGAACATTAGGCAATGTCCCTCTGGGGTAAAGGGGTACTTGCAAAGGATACCTAATGATCCTCTCAGAAGAAATTTCTGTGCCCTCCCTCTGGCCCTGTAGGGTTAGCTGGTAAGAAGAGATAAGCGAAGTCCAGGGCTTGGACTGTACCACCCACTGTGCCAGTCAGCCATCTGTGAAGGAAGGGGAGTGTGGTGAGGGAAAGGAAGACGGTTTCACACTTGTTCTGGTCTCAACAACCCTCTCCCTCCCCACCTTAGGGACTGAGCCAAGAACTCTCTGGTTAATCTGTGACATACTGTTATGGCCCCCGCCAAATACACCACTGACTCCTGGCAGCCACCCTCCTACAGACTTTGAATTCTCTGGATGTGCTGTCTCTCCAAGGGAGGGACAGCCCCAATGGCCCTAAAACTCTCCCCAAAGGAGTTCATAGTGTTCCCTCCTTCCCTGATTCTGAGCCATGAGTCTAAGGAAAATCTAGTGGAATTCCAGAATTGCACAGTGTCAGAACTGGGAGGGCCCTTAGAATAAAAGAATGTTAGTACTAAAAGTAACATTCGAAAATAGAACATAAAATATAAAATATCAGACCTGGAAGTGCCTTCTGAACATAGCATATCAGAGGTGGGAAGGACCTTAGAACATAAAATGTCCGAGGTGGGAGGGACCTTAGAATATGTCAGATCTGGAAGGGAGCTTAAAACATAGAACTAACATAGCAGAATGGCCGAATAGCAGACTATTGGCAACTAGATAGTGCAGTGGATAGAGAGCTGGTGGTTCTGGAGTCCGGAAGACCTGAGTTTAAATACAGCCTCAGGTGCTTACTAGCAGTGTGAGCCTGGGCAAGTCACTTAACTTCTCTTTGCCTCAATTTCCTCAGTTACAAAAATGGAGATAATAATAGCATCTACCTCCCAGGGCTGTTGTGAGACTCCATTGAGAAAATCTCTGTAAAATGCTTAGTGCAGTGTCTGGCACATAGTGGGCACTGTATAAACGTTAGCTATTAGTACTATCATCATCGGAGCTGGCAGGGTCCTCAGAACATAAAATCTTAAGTGTCTTGGTAGTCTGTGTCAGACTACCTGTGTCAGTCTTGGTAGTAGAGTGGTAGAACTGGCTGCCCTTTATTGGGGGAAGGGGGGAAGGATGCTTTTTTCCTTCTCCACCTCTACCTCCCAGAATCCCTTATTTCCTCCTAGATTAAGCTTAAGAGCTAAGGTTTATATAAATAAATCCTTTCCTGTCAAACTCCCCATCACCTGACCTGCCCATCTGCTAGTACCCTCCCTCTACCTACCTGGAAAGATATATATATGTGTGTGTGTGTATATATATGTGTGTGTGTGTGTGTGTGTGTGTGTGCATATATATGTGTATATATGTGTGTATATATATATACATATATATATATACAGAGAGAGAGAGAGAGAGAGAGAGAGAGAGAGAGAGAGAGGCCATACTTAACTGCCTATGTGATCTTGGGTAAGTCATTTAACTTCTCAGTACCCCCAGACTGCTGCAGAGAACATGTTAATAATATTGCAGAAGTTCCCAACAAGGAGCTTCCTAGACTGATGAAACCATGGGTCTAGCTTTAAATTTCTTTTTCAGGATATACTTATATGTGTACGTGTTGTTTCTGCCAATAGATTGTAAGCTCCTTGAAGGAAGGAACCATTTCCTTTTTGCTATTGTAGTTATCCAAGGTACCTTGCACAAAGAATGATTATTAAATCTTTGTTGGTTGATTGATTGCCTGGGAGGGACCTTAAAACAGGAGAATGTCAGCACCAGAAGGAACCTGAAGACATAGCAGAAGGAGCATTGTTTTTTTGAAGTCCTAAGACCTGGGTTCAAATCCTAGCTTATCTATCTTATTAGCTGAGTGACCTTGGGTTAAACATTTTACTTCTCTGTACCTATTTCCTCCACTGTTAGATGACCAGGTTGAACTAAATGGTCTCGAAAGTCCCTCATTTTGGCTCTAAATCTTATCAAGATATTTGCCTAAGGCATGAAATATTACCCCCTTTACGTGGGAGCAAGGAAAGGACCTGATTAGCTCAATTCCAATACCCACCCTGACCCAAAGCAGCCCTTTCCTTGGGGAAAAACAAAAACAAAAATGCTGCTGGTTCCTCAAGGGCTTTTCTGAGACCCTGGAGAAGTCTTTCCCTTACTTTATTGCTGAACCTGTTGCATGTGAAGCTTTCCTTCTGCTCACCCTGTCTCCTCCCCAGTTGAAGCCCTCACCACCCAGCCTCGGAACTATAACAACAACTAGTATTTATATTGGAATTTACGGGTTATTTCAGTTGATCCTTACAACAACCCTGAGAGGTAGTTATTATTATTCCCATTTTATAGCTGAGGAAACTGAGCCTGAGAGAAGTTAAGTGTTCTAAAGCTAGCAAGTCTCTGAGGAAGGATTTGAACTCAGGTCTTTCTAGCATCAAGTGCCAAGTTTCAGAACTTGGTCTCCCTGGATCATCTCTCTTCTCTCCAATCTGTCACCTGCATATAGCTGCCAAAGTGACTTTCCTGAAATGCAAATTCATCCAAGTCATTTTTCCCATTTAGTAAACTCCAGTGGCTCCCTCTTACTCCAAGATAAGATCTGGACTCTGTTTGACAATTGAAACACTTCACTCCCTAGCCCTAGCCTTCCTTCCCAGACTTATTACAAATTACTCCCTCACTTCCTCTCTTCAGTCTAACCTATTGACTTTCTTTTTCTCCATCCACCTCTGATAGTTTGCCCTCTGTGTCCCCCATACCTGGAATAGACTCCCTTTTCACCTTTGCCCTTGGAATTTCTTGTTTCCTAAGCCTAAGCAGCAGTACCCACAACTTTTCCTGATTTCCCCAGCTTACAGTATCCTCCATCCTAGAATTATTTTGTATTTATTTTTCTTGAGAAGTCATATTGCATAGTGGATAGAGCACTAGCCAGGAAAACCTGAGTTCAAGTGCTATCTCTATACTGGCCATGTGACCTTCAACAAGTTTCTTTACCTCTCAGTGCTCAAGGCAACTTTCTAAGACTGTAATTTCACTAAGTCTGCATCCCACAGAGATTAAAAAACAAAAAGAAAAAAGACCCATATGTACAAAAATACTTACAGCAGCTCTTTTTGTGGTAGCAAAGAATTAGAAATTGAGATGATTGAACATGTTGTAGTATATGATTGTTATAGAATACTATTGTGCTATAAGAAATGATGAGCAGAATGCTCTCAGAAAAGCCTGGAAAGACTTACATGAACTAATGGAAAGTGAAAGGAGCAGAACCAGGAGAACATTGTACATAGTAACAGCAATATTAGATGATGATCAACTATGAACAATTAACTATTCTCAGCAATACAATGATCCTAGACAATTCTGAAGGACTCATGATGAAAAATGCTATCCGTCTCCAGAGTAAGGACTGATGGAATCTGAATGCAGATTAAAACATACTTTTTCTTTGCTTTATTTTCTCTTCTCTCTCTCTCTCTCTCTCTCTCTCTCTCTCTCTCTCTCTCTCTCTCTCTCTCTCTCTCACATCTGTATTTTGTTTCACAATATGACAGTTGTGGAAATGTGTTTTTCATGACTACACATATATAGCCTATATCAAATTGCTTGCCTTTCCAATTGGTGGGGGAAGTGACGAAAAGAGGGAGTTTGGAACTCAAATTTTTAAAAATGAATGTGAAAGATTGTTTTTTTCATGTAATTGGGGGAGAATAAAATATTAATAATTTTAAAAATAAGATTGTAAGTGCTGAAAGGGAGCAGATCTATCTATATGCATAGAGTCAAGACAGCAAACCTTTATCTATCACCAAGTATTTGCTCAGTCCTGTGCTAAGAACTGGGAATGCAAAAAAAAGGCAAACAACAGTCCTTGCTCTCAGGGAGCCCACAGTCTATCGGGAGAGACAACATGCAAAGAATCATGTACAAATAAGATATAGACAGGATAAATTGGAGATAATAATGAGAAGGGAGACATTAACATTAATGGATTAATTCTGTTTCTTGCAGAATCTTGCAGGGATTTTCATTGGGACTCAAGAAAACCAGGGAAGCCAGGAATCAAAAATGAGGAGGTAGAGAATTCTAGGCATGATAGAGTGAGGTTCTGTATCTATTTATTTGTGTATATATCTATTTATGTGCATTTCCCCCTATCCTACCCCCAGAATGTAGGCTTCATTGGTCAGTGATAAAAAGAAAGGTGCCATATACTCCAACATATTTATAGCAGCCCTACTTATAGTAGTAAAGGATTAGAAACAAGGTAGATGTAGCCTACTCTGTAGCTAGTAGACATCCATTGGGGGAATGGCTAAAAGCAACATGAATGCAATGATTTCCATACTGTAGGAAATGATGACTATAATGAAGACAGAGAAGAACGGGAAGATATTCAAACAGATGTTGAGTGAAGTAAGAAGAACCATGTATATAAGATGACCAGTATATAAGATAATTACAACAGTGTAAATGAGAAATCAAAACAAACAAAACAACAAAACAATTTAAATGGAATACTGAGAAATTATAATGACCACATTTGGCTCCAAAGAAGAGAAATGAGAAGGCACATCTTTGCAGAGAGACCAAGGGTGTATATTGTCAGACTTTTAAAATGTGTTAATTAGTTTTGCTTTTTTTAAATTCCTTGTTATATGGGATGACTCTCTGGGAGGGGAAGTGGAGAAGAGAGTTCATGAGAAATGTAGGTGATACGAAAACAAAGGAAATTTACACCAACTTGTTTTTAAAGCTCCTTGAGGGCAGGAATTGCTTCATTTTTATCCCTGTATTCCTAGGGAATAGAGTACCCAGTAAACTTTTAATAATTGCGCATTGGTTGATTGATCAAACATGATATCCAGACAGTAGATTGCAGTCCCTCCCATGAAGACAGAGACCATGATCTTTTTTAATCTTTGGGTCCCTAGCACATAGCAGGTACTAAATAATTAAATTATTTATACACAGAGAGAGAGAGAGAGAGAGACAGACAGACAGACAGACAGACAGACAGAAAGAGAGAAAGAGAGAGACAGAGAGACAGAGAGAGAAAAAAAGAGAGAGAGACAGAAAGAGAGAGAGAAAGAGAGAAAAGGAGAGAGAAAGAGAGAGACAAAAAGAGAGAGACAAAAAGAGAGAGAGAGAGAAAGAGAGAGAGGGAGAGAGAGCACGTGCGCATTTTACTGAATGTAAGATAAAGTGATAGGAAAAAAAAAAAAAGAAAATGCTAAGAGATTCAGAGACTAGAGCCCCGGACCTACTGTTAACTTAGTACTCTGCAGACTGTAACCTAAAAAATGACCCATGTCTCTCTCCATATTTCTTACTCCTGTCCCCAATGCTTCCCTGCTTCTTCCCTCCTCACTCCTATCCCATCACCTTCCTTTCATCCTTCCATGCTCCACAGATGACACAATAGGTTAGGTCCATACCTATGGGCTCTTGAAATCCTGAAACCACAAAATCTCTGAAATCAACATAATAAACTGTCTTCTTCCTTCCTCATCCATGGGTAACATGCTATAGTTTCCCAGTCTGTGGTAGTATTCTAAAAGTGATGATTTAGCTTTAAGCAAAGATTTGAGGCTTCTGTTCCTTAGCCTATAGTAGATGCAGTGCCAAATTCCAGTATCTTTGCCAAGAAAACTCCAAGTGGGACCACAAAAGTCAGACTGAAAAATAACTAAACAACAAAAAACACTCCAGTTCTAAATCTATGATTTGATTGGGTGTTATCAAAAATCCCTCCTAGTACTAAATTCTCTGAACCCATCCTCATGTCTCTCAAATAATAGCATTTCTTTTCTTTTTTTGAAGGGGAGAAAGCAAGACAGTTGGGGTTAAGTGACTTGTCCAAGGTCATATAGCTAGTTAAGTGTTGCGTGTCTGAATCCAGATTTGAACTCATGTCCTCCTGACTCCAGAGCTGGTCCTCTATTCGTTGCACCACTTAGCTGCCCCTTCCGATAATACTATTTCTTTAGGAGGAAGTGTAGTTCATTGGTCTTGCCCTGAAATTGTGAAATAGGATGTCTGGTCTCACATTCTAGCTCTTTGACTTTCTTGTTCATGGAAAATCACTTAAACTTCTCATTTATAAAATTAGGGCAACATGAACATTTCCTGCTTCACAGGGTTTGCCAGAGTAAACTATAAGATGATTTAGAAATGGGAGCTGTTATTAGGAATGATGTTTCTGACAAAGAAGTGTTGGAGGTGGGAGATTGGAAACTTTGATAACAGAGGTAAGTGCTAAATAAATGGTTTAGACAGAAAGTCATTCAGAGAAGTTATGAGTGCACTAAAGGCAAAGGTAGTCAGTCAGTCAGGGCTCCATGGAAGAGGTGACACTGAATAGTTTGAGGGTTCGGGGAAGTGGATAGGAATGGGAAAAGGCATTCCAAGCTAGGGAGAAAGTAGAGACTCAAGTGATAGGGACTCTCCCTGACACCTGGGGAGGAGAATATTCATTTGTTCATTCATTTGTTTACACTTGCTAATCAATCAATCAGTAAGCATTTAGTAATCACCTGCTGTATACCAGGCACTGTGCTAAGCAACAAGGACACAAACGTAAAGAATATAAACAATTGCTACTGACCAGGGCCTTATCTCCTAACATTTTTTTCTTGGAGGGGGGAAGGCAGGGCATTTGGGGTTAAATTACTTGCCCAAGGTCACACAGCTAGTTAAGTGTCAAGTGTCTGAGGCCAAATTTGAACTCAGGTCCTCCTGACTCCAGGGCTGGGGCTCTATACGCTGTGCCACCCAGCCGCCCCCATCCTAACCTTTAAAAGATAAAAATGAAGTTCCTATCCTTCAGAACTTTACAAGATAAGGGATGGGGGAGTGTTTCCCATCAGCAAAGGTGATACAGAATACTATGTGATAAAAGGGCAAAAGAAAAGTCTAGACAAAGGTATTGTAGTTCCATCATTTTAGTCATATCCAACTCTTCGTGACTCCATTTGGGGTTTTCTTGGCAGAGATACTGGAGTGGTTGGTCATTTCCTTCTCCAGATCATTTTACAGATGAGGAAACTGAGGCCAACAGAGTTAAGTGACTTGCCCAGGGTCACGCAGCTAGTAAGTGTCTGAGGCTGAATTTGAACTGATCCAGTCTTCCTGACTCTAGGCCTGACTGTGCTACCTAACTGCCCAAACAAAATACCACCAAGAGGGAGAAATCTTTTTGTGCTGCTGGAAGGAGGGATCAGAGCATCTGGGCTCACCCCAAACCAATCAACATTTATAAGGCATCTACTATGAACCAAGTACTGTTCTAGGTTCTGGGGATACAAGGCAAAACTAACAGTCTCTGTCAGAGGTCATGCCTTTGCCCGTTCACCTAGAAGTCTGACCCCAATCTATGTAGTTTCGAAGAAAAAAGTGTTCAACCAGAGTCATAATAGTAACCCCCATTTTTTTTTTTTTTGCTTTTTGGAGGGCAATTGGAGTTAATTTACTTGCCCAAGGTCACACAGCTAGTTTTGGTGTTAAGTGTCGAAGGCGGGGATTTGAACTCAGGTCCTCCTGACTCCAGGCCGGTGCTCTATTCACTGAGCCATCTAGCCACCTCAACCCCCATTTTTCTTGAGCTTTAAGCTTTGAGGCAGATAGGTGTGGCTGTAGATTGAGCAGGGGCCTAGAGTCAAATCTGACCTCAGACAATTCATTCACTTAACTTCTGTCTCAGTTCCCTCAGATGTAAAGATAAGTAACAATCTTTCCCTCCCAGGATTGTAAGGATTAAATGAGGTATTTGTAAGGCACTTTGCAAATGTTAGTTATTATATTCCTGATTTCCAGATGGGGAAACTGGAGTTCAAAAAGATTCAGTGAAAGGATTCGGAGCAGTCCTCTTGACTCTGAGTCCAATCCTTGACTCACTATACTACATGAATTCTAAAAACCAATTCTACTACCTATTGCCTCTATGACCTTGGGCTCCGTTTCCTCATCAAATAAAGGGGTTAGACCAAATGCAATTGATTTCAATTCAACAAACATTCATTAATTACCTACTGTATATGAGGTACTATGCTAGTGTGTGGAATGAGTGAAAACTTCTCAATTTGGGGTTCTTAACTTTCCCTTCCTCCCCTTCTCCTCCATTTCTGCTGTCAATCACTTTTATCTTCCTTTGTCTATTTTCCTGCCTTGGTTGGACCCTCCTCTCCTCTCTTCTCTTGCTGTCCCAGTTGGGAAGAATTTGGTGAGGTCTGCCTCTCCACCAATGAGAGGAGACAGTCAAGAAAGGGGACTTGACTAAGTTAAGTTATAAATTCTGGTTCGGTCCTTTGTAATATGCCTCTTCTCCATGATGGGCAGACTGCCCTCTTCTCCCAGGGAAGAGAATAAACTCCTGTTCGTATCCTAAGACCTCTCGGTGTTTACTTTTTTTTTTTTTTTTTTTACTAAATTAAGGATAAAGGGTATTTTTCAACCCAAACACTAGGCTCCACGGCTAACAAAACAAAAAAGGAGCAATTCCACCTTCCCTCAAGATTTTATTGTATTGAATGGACTTTAAGTCTCTTCCCATTCTAAATTCTACAGTCCCTTCTCCCCTTGTCCTTACAGGAGATTAAACTAAGGACCTCTCCACACAAATCCCTTAGAGTTGAACTCCCTCACTGGGGATGATTATGGTACATTAAAGGCTGGGAAAAGAGTAAGGGAGACATCTGTTCTGGGAACATAACCCAGGTATTCTGGCTTCTGTCATGGATAATCAAGACCCCTAGTTGAAATAAGACATAGTAAGAGTAAGAGGAAATTGCTTTATGATTTGGAGGTCAGACATAAGGCTGTCTCTAGACAGCTCTGAGCTGCCCACAGTGGGAAAACAGTGGATGGCAAATCAGACAGTAACAGTAGCAACAGCTGAGAATTATTTAGGGCTTTAAGATTTATAAAGTGCTTTCACCATTAAAACTTTAGGAAGAGAGTTGCACAAATCAACACAAAAGTCAAGCCAGGCTCTGTGTCTTCGCAGAGCTAAGAATAAGAATACAAGAAGAAGAAAAAAGAAGATAATCCCTGTCCTCAAAGAACTTACAGTCAAATGAGGGAAGAAACACATAAAAGGAAAATGAAAGGCGGGGGGGATGGGAAAGGATGGGAAAAGTGGCATGGGGACAAAGTCTGCCGAGTCAAAAGCAGAGCTAGAAGGGCTGGTCTGGGCCTTTCTTCAAAATGGAGGCTCCAGAAGAAACTCACCAATGAGAGAAGTGGATAAGGGGTGGAATGTTCCAGAGTGAGAAGGACACAGGCACCAAATGCACTTCTAGGGCTCCTGGAAGGAAAAAAGAGCTGAGCCATGGTGGTAAAGTCCTGAGAGTTCAAAGGAAAATTGCATGTGGAAAGTCAGAACTGGAAAGGACCTTAGAATACTTCACAGAGAAGGAAATGGGGGCTCTGAGAGAAGAACTACTTCTCCTAAGTTCAAACAGTTGCTAAGGGGCAGAGCTGGGATTTGAATCCAGCTGTCTTTTCAAGTTGCCCAGAGGTGCTCTATTCAAAATGGTTTTGTGGGTCCAAAAGTATTGTCCAGCAGAGAGGAATGGAGAGAAATATTGGAACTCACAGGCATCAGGAGGGGAAATGCTTCCCTTTCTTAGAGAGTTTTGGCTCCATATCTGTAAGTCTGAGGTCACTGAGGACAAAGGTCACATACCTCATCCTGGGCAGTAGACTTCCTTGTTAATGGACCATTCTGCCCCATTTTTTTGTCTTTTGTTGATGGAGCAGAGGGAAGAGGGAGTTTGCCTTGTTTGTCTTTTTCCATGGAGGGAAGGAACAGCAGTGGCTCCTTCCCAGAACGCTTTGCCCAAGGGCCTGGCATCCTAGGGGTGTGCTCAACCAGCTTTGGGAGAGTGTCCAGCCCCAGAGCAAGTGGCACTGGGGTCAGAGAGAACAAATCAAGGAGGGCCTCTGTGGGATTGGCACCCTGGTAGGGGTCAGAAGACGGGGTGGGGAGGGAGGAGAAGGGCTCAATGATGCACATGCCCTCCCCCTCCAACCCCATGGCACCACAAGGCAAGTTGCTGCTTCTCTCCCATGCCAGCCCTCACCTCCCGGCAACGTCGCTGCGTTCCCAGCCACGCCATCTGGTGTGCCCGCCGCTCCCTAGCACACTGCAACGGGCGGGGGGGGGGGGGGAGGGTTGAGGGAGGAAGACAGCCCGGCTGGCGCCCACCCTGGAGCAGAAAAGGCATTGAGGGTGGGTGTCCCTCACCACCTTACTGGAAGACAAGGGGGCAGCAAGGGGTAGAGGAGTAGGCATGCTCTGCCAAGGCATCAGGAAGAAGCTTGGGGACAGTTTTAGTTTACAGAATGGTCACAGGCTGGACAGTGCCAGCCCGGCCACCTCTCCCTTCCCCCTTTCTTTCCATGCCTCATGCTAGGGGCATAGACCTTTAGTCTGGACATTCACAGGGCTCTAACTCTGGACCTGTATTGTGTCTATGGTGGGAGAAAGCTGACCTCCTCCTCCCCCCACCCCCACAATCCTACATGCTAGATGCCATGAACACAAAGACTGTCAAATGCTTAGATATTTGGGACTGAATAATGAGGGCTGGAAATGAGGGAAAGGGGTGGGGGGTGGGGAGGCTTGGGGCTGTTTCATAGTAGCTTCATCTTCCATGTGAAGTAAGATTCCCCTAGTTTGCCAGCAGACCGAGGAGTTCACCACTGTCATACTGTCATCCCTCCCTCCCTCTACCACACTCCTGTTCCAGTCTACTCCTCACCCTTTGCCCTCTCAGAGTCCCAGTTGAAACAAAATGGCTGTCACCCCCTCGAGGCAGCCATTTTAGGTGCCCAGAGATCTATTTCCCTTGGGGTGGGGGCTGTGTCACCATAGGAACACCAAGGCTCCCTGAACATAGGACCCATGTGGAGTGGGAAGCTTTAAAAGGGCCCTAGCTTAGTCTGAGTCTTCACAGCTCCCTTCACCTTCCCCCCCTTTTTTAAACCAACTCCCTCCCTCCAATGCCAGGGGGAGGAACAGATGGTATCTCTGGGTGTCCTGCCTCTCTCGGTCTCTTTTTCTCCATTTCTGTCTCTCTGTTCCTCTCTCTGTGTGTGCTTGTGTGTCTGTGTCTTTCAACCAATCACAGAGACAAGCTCACCCTAAATTTCCCTTGGCTCCAATTCCTCCCCTGGTTGTTTTTTTTTTTTTAATGTTATTTCCTTTAAAAGAAAAGGTTGAAATGTGTCAAGTGAGGAAAAACTTGCTCCATTTTTTTTTTTAAAGAAAAGAGAAGACAGAGATTTAAAAGGAGATAGAGCTGGAGACAAGCAGAAACAGAGATTCCTGATCACCACTCCCATTCTCTTCTCTTATTGGGTAAAAAGAAAGGGAGGACCAGGGCAGGTTAACAGCAAGGGGAGGGGGCACTACCCTGAGGTCAATACTGGGTCAAGAGAGAGGCAGGTAGAGGAGCAAGAAAAGGGGGAAAGACAACCAAACCAGCAGTTGTTCAATATTTGGGCCTCTGGTCTCCTCATCCACCTGAGGATGTCCCTAGTTCGAGAAATACTGATACTACTGATCTATGCCTCAGGGGTCAGAAAGAAACTGGAGCAGAAATGTATTCTCTTCCCAAGATCCCTTTCTTCCTCTCCTCCCCTCCATCACCTCAGAATTCCCCTTCTGAAGGGCTTGAAGGGAGTTTCAGGCTGGAACAGGCAGAAGATTTGGAGGAAGGAAGAGAACTATAACAACCTCCGAAGGGTCCTACTTATCCAGGATGTTCTGACACCGTTCTTCTTCCAGAAAACACCGCTAGCTTTTTTTTTCTTCGAGGGGTTCCCCAAGGAGAGAGCATGTGGTTGTGGGTGCCCACCCAAAATAACTCAGTGAACAGGGGCACCTGAAAACCTGGAGAGAACATACTTAGGGAAGCAGGTGTGTAGCCTTTCAATCCCCAGGGGAAGCAGGAGGTTAGCTTCTGATGGAGCCTAAGGTATCATCCCTGGAGAGACAGCAGAGACAGAATGTCAACTAGCACAGAACTAATCCACCCATCCTCCTTTCTTTCCTTCCATCCTTCCTTTCTTCCTAGGGTAATGGTGTCTGTTCTAAGATCCAGTGTGTGGATGTGTATTTATGTGTGTCTCAATGCGTAGTTTCTCTAGTTGGCCCATGATGGGGGTGAGGGTGGGAAGCAGTGGGGGTCACAGTGACCTAAGGCCCTAGATAGTCTCTCTGTTCCAAAGTTTGGCATCCTGGAACGTACCTGACCAACTCTGGGGAAGAGAGAATCTTTTTCCAGACAGCAGGTATCTTTTTCTAAAGAGTGGAGAAATCTAGGATGGGAGTGGGGAAAAAAAGAGAGGGGGAGTATGAGGCTTCTTTAAGTCCTGAAGAAGCTAAGGAGACTGTCCCTTGGGACGGAGAAATTCTGTACTTCTTGGCTGCCAGTTTTATTTCCTGTCACATACCTCTCCACTTGGACTGGAGCAGAGCTAGCTTCCTGGAATTTCAGAAAAGAGGGCAGAGAAGTGGACTAATGGGGGTGGGACTGGGCATCTCTAGCAGTCATCTCCTTCCTACAATCATTTGTCTCTTATGCCTGTCCCCAAGGCAAGTTCTGGCATAAGTGTGTTGGATGCAATGAGTGTGACTATCTCCTTTTCTCCCTGTTCCTGTTGTCCCTGTTCTCCCAGACCCAGGATCAGTGAAAAGAGAAACTGAAGAATGTGTATTTGTGTGCATTCTTATACGTGCACAAGTAGGAGAATATGTGAAAGTGTGTCAGGTTATGGAGGTGCAAATGTTCAAGTCTATGCACAGGTGAGCAATGCAGGAGTGTACTTGTATGCTCGTGTGTGTACAATAGCATATATGCATATACATACATACATATAAACACATTGGAATATGTATGCATGTGTAGTCACTACATCTGTATCATTGTATAAGGAACAGCTTTGCATGTATGTGTATGTATGTATGAATGCGAAATATTCCTGACTGCTCCCTTAAGGATATGTTTAGGTCAGCGAGGGGGGAGAGGCAGACTCCTGCCTTAAGCCCCTCAACTGCTCTCTAGGGTAGTTAGAAATAGCTCTGTAGGGGTTACTGGAGTCTGACTATATAAGTATCAATTGAGAGTTCTCCCTCTCCCCTACCTTAGTGCCTCTACTCAGTCCCCTCACCTTTTTTAACCAAAATTGGCTCCCAAGGAGGGGCATTGACTGCCCAGGGAGTGACTAGGGCCTGGGGAGGGTTGTGTTAGTAGTCCATGCCCATACCCTTCCCAGATGGCTGATGTATATGGACCCAACCCCCCCCACCCAAACTGGGAAGCTAGATGCAAACACGATCACAGAAACACACATGGTCACATTAATTCTTCCATAGTCTCACACACATGTAAGTAGAAGCACAGAAATGCAGACACACACTGAGGCAAATCTTTCTTTCTCTGCTTCTCCTTCGGTTGAATTTCATTCAGCCACATATGTTGTGTGTGTGTGTGTGTTGTATGAGGGTGGATGGAGGAGGGGCAGATAGAATGAGGATTGGCATGATGCCAACACCTACCTATGGGGCCTGGGCTGGGGACACCCCCTCCCCACCCACCCAGGGACTTCCACCCTGGGAAGGGGGCCTCAGCTGTCCCTTTGTGGCTTGAGGGGAACCCTCTTTGTAGGTGGCAGCAAGAACACAGCCCCTTTTGCCTCCCCAGTCCTGAGTCTGGTCCATGACCCACCTTGGGGGCTTAGGGGGTGGATGTGAGGAAGATTCCAGGAAGGGAAGGGGGAAGGGCAGATTAAGGGGCCACGGTCCCCCTACAGTCCTTCCCTTTCCAACTTCTCCACCCTATTGTTCCCGTCTGGGGGGACATGCCCCAAGGGATCTATTCCCCCACCCCCACCCCTATCTACATCCCCGTTTTCCCCTGTGCAGGGAGGGGAGGGGAGGACCGAAGAGATATTTATTTATTTTCTTTATTTATTTATTTAATTTTTTTTTTTTTTGGGAGTAGAGAGTGACAGATGGCGGCTGGTCCCGGGGGAGCCGGCTCTCCCCCAATGCAGACGCATGCCAATCACCGTCTCTCATGTGATAGCTGCTGCCCGTGACGTGCCAAGCCCATATGGCCCTGGCATAGAGGCTGGTACCCCCGCCTGGTAGAGATGCCACACTCGCTCCCCGCTTCGCATGGCGCTCTGAAGACGCCGGCGCCCGCCGCCTTGAGGAGCCGCTGCCCCCGCTCCTTGAAGATGGGGAAACAATGAAATAGACAGGAAGATTCCTGCTCTCCCCCTCTCTCTCTTACCCCCCTCCCCCCTCCCCTCACCCCTGGACTCCGCTTCGAGGTAAGTTGTCCGAGGGGCAGGGAGATTTGAACCGCCAGCTGGGGAGGGCTCTGGTTGTGGGCTTTGGAATCGGGGGATTAGGAAGTCCCCAAATGCCCCGTTGGCTTCCTGGGGTTATGGTCCCCCTCTATAGGGTGGGGAATGGAGCCACCCTGGGATCCGGGATCCCTGCTCCCCACCCCCACCCCCACCCGGGGTCTGCGGCTCTGGGGCTTGGGCTGCGGAAGTGGTGGCTTTGGTTTTTGAAGGGGCTAAGGGTAAAGGCAAGAAAAGAGGGCTAGGAGCTAAGGGGCTGAAACAAGACAGACATCCTTCTCCGCTCGCCCATGATTCCCATACCGAACCCGAGATGTCCCTCAGAAAAAAAGAAAAAAAAAGAGGGAAAAAAACCGGAATCTCACCAAATCCCAAATATAACGAGATTCGGGGAGCCATTCCGTGGGCGGCGAGGTTTAGGGGTGTCCCGGGTGTCTTTGGACGCTGGGGTGACGAGAAGGGCTTGTTTTCCTGGCTTCGTAACGCGGACCCCGATTCCCCTGTCCGAGACTCACCGAGCCCTGAAGCCGGGAGTCCGAGGACAGAGCCGGCGTTGGCCTGGAGGAAGGAGCTGGAGCTGGAGACGGAGACAGGGACCGATTCGACTCTGAGACTGGGGCAGTTGGGGGCGGGGGCCGGGCTGGGCTGGGGGCGGCTCGGGGCCAAGTTGAAAATTGGATTAGGGGTTGAGGGCGGTAGAGCGGCTGGCAGCAAGGATGGGGAAAGGAACAGAGGGGCAAAGCAAAAAGAAGTCGGACCCACCTGGCACAGGGCACGAGGCACGACCGGGAAGCCGGACGGCCAGAAACACTCAAAGTCTCCGCCCGGAGGGAGAAAAGAGAATTATTTCGGGGCGTGCCCCCAACGGAGAAATTCGTTCTCTAAAATACCCCTCCACCCCCACACCCCTACTCGTAGAGAAAATATGCAGAGAGAAGGGGGAGGGGGTCGGCCCCAAATCCAAGCCAGGATTATAACAAGGAGGTCGGAGTTGAGGGTTCCCGGCCTAGGAAGGGGGGTGCACTGGCGCGCGGGGAAGGGAGGAGCACCTGATCCCCAACACCAGAAATCTGGAGACTCCACAGCCGAGAGTAAAATGGACCGTTCTAGATAGGCTCTCGGGGCGAGTGTTTCTCCGAAGCAGGAAAGGAGGCCTTGGAAGTGGGGGTACCTCTTCGCTCTACGTGCCCCAGGGGTGGATAGGAGTTGCTATGGGATAAAGGGCAAGAGAAGTCAAGAGGTGGAGAGAGACTCTTTCCCTGCTGCCTATTCCAGTAGGCAGAAGTCTGTGAAGATACCAGGGATGGGAGGCTTGGAAGAGGTCACCTGAGGAAGAGGTTTAATTTGGGACTGGGGGAGGGGGACTGTCTGAAAAAGGGGTGTGTGTGTGTGTGTGTGTGTGTGTGTGTGTGATTGTGAATGAAAAGCCACCTCTCACAGGAGCGCGGAACTTTCGAGGTTTGGCTGTACTGGTTCTTGAGCCCCATGCTCACCTCTGTGTCTATGTCCGTCTGTCTTTCCCCCTCCCCCAACTCTTCAGGCCACCATGCTGACCCGCCTGTTCAGCGAGCCTGGCCTCCTCCCCGACGTCCCCAAATTTGCCAGCTGGGGAGACGACGGCGACGACGACGAGCCCAGGAGTGAAAAGGGTGACACGCCGCCCCAGCCTCCGCCTCCGCCGCCTGGGCCTGGGGCTGGAGTTGCGGGGCCCGTCCGCCCTCCAAAACCGGGCCCTCTTCGTGGCGAAGACCCCCCAGACCCTGCGCTGGGCGAGGCCAAGGACGACGGCGAGTTGGGGGGCGAGGAGGAGGAGGAAGAAGAGGAGGAGGAAGGGCTAGACGAGGCAGAAGGCGAGCGGCCCAAGAAGCGGGGGCCCAAAAAGCGGAAGATGACCAAAGCGCGGCTGGAGCGCTCCAAGCTGCGCCGGCAGAAGGCCAACGCGCGCGAACGCAACCGCATGCACGACCTCAACGCGGCGTTGGATAACCTGCGTAAGGTCGTACCGTGCTACTCTAAGACGCAGAAGCTGTCCAAGATCGAGACGCTGCGCCTGGCCAAGAACTACATCTGGGCGCTCTCTGAGATCCTGCGCTCTGGCAAACGGCCGGACCTGGTGTCCTATGTGCAGACATTGTGCAAGGGCCTGTCGCAGCCCACAACCAACCTGGTGGCCGGCTGCCTCCAGCTCAACTCGCGCAACTTCCTCACAGAGCAAGGCGGCGAGGGGGCTGGACGTTACCACGGCTCGGGAGGCCCTTTCGCTATGCACCCCTATCCGTATCCCTGCTCGCGGCTTGCGGGAGCGCAGTGTCAAGCAGGTGGCGGGCTGGGCGGCGGTGCCACGCATGCCCTGCGGACTCACGGCTACTGTGCGGCCTACGAGACGCTGTATGGGGGCGGCGGCGGGGGCGCCTCCCCCGACTACAACAGCTCGGAGTACGAGGGGCCGCTGAGTCCCCCACTCTGCCTCAACGGTAACTTCTCCCTCAAGCAGGACTCGTCCCCGGACCACGAGAAAACCTACCACTACTCTATGCACTATTCCGCCCTGCCCGGCTCCAGGCCAGCTGGCCACGGCCTGGTCTTCGGCTCCTCGGCAGTGCGCGGGAGCGTCCACTCGGAGAATCTTTTGTCTTACGATATGCACCTTCACCACGACCGAGGCCCAATGTATGAGGAACTCAATGCATTTTTCCATAATTGAGAACTCTCCTCCCTCACCCCCTCTTTTGTTTTTGTTTGTTCCTTCCCTTTTAATTTATTTACTTTTTTTCGGAGAAGGTGGGCCACCCCCCACCGTGGCAGGGATTTGGGCGGCAGGGCCACGTTAACTAGAGGCCACCCCCCCTCCTCCAGGCTCCCTCCGTTCCCCTCAGCTGTGCAGTCGGGTTACCTATTGATGTCTCCCCCTTTTTCGTCCCCCTTCTTTGTCACTCTTCCTTTGCCCTATAAGTTTTCCTTCCCCAGGGGGAACCCTTCCTAAAGAACATTTCCCAAGGGGTCCGGCTTCTTTCAGGAGCGCCTTCTTCCCCAGCTCTTCCCCTCGGGTTTTCTGCCCTCACACGCTCTCAACTCCTTCCCTTAATTTCCTCTTCTCATTCCCAGTCCCCAAACAGTGCAGTCAGCTCGGGCCTGGAGAAGGGGACCGGGGAAGGGGGCGGCCCAGCGGCCGGATTACATTTCGTTTGTTAAGTTCTATTTTTTAAATACCAGAAAGGGGGAATACAGCAGCGGTGGGGAGGGGCGGGGTGGAAGATAGGGGGTTCTCTTTGCTAAAGGGGACATAATAAGTTCACCATGCCCGGGGCCTTGAATGCCTCCCACGAACCCGGTCTTTCCCACTTTGGAGTTCTAATATGAGTTGGGAGGATTAGAGGAGAGGGGGAGGGGGAGGAGATGGGGATCCGAGAGGAAAGAAAAAGATCAAGACCATTGTAACCAGATTCCGACTTTTTTCTTTTTTGTTTTTTTTCTTTCTTTTTTAAAAAACACAAAAAAACAAACACAAAAACGCAAAAAGGCGACGGAGGCCGAACGCAGAGTCCGGAGCGGAGAGAAAACACAGTAAGAACTTTTAGAAGCAATAAAAGGCAAAAAAAATAAAATAAAATAAAATAAAATAAAAAATAAAAAAGACACAAATATCTATGCAAGGAGGTTCTGACTGAGCCAAGCGGCCCCGCCCCCTGGTCCCCCGGGATCCCCCCACCCCTCCTCGGTTCCAGGGCCGGGGTCGGAGCTGCAGAAGCGGATATGTGCACTTTGGTGAAGTTGGGGACGTGGCGCCTCCCCTCTCTCCCTAGTCCCCTTTCACCCTTTCTCATTCCTTCTCCCTTTCCTCGGTTCTTACAATCAGTGACTCCGAGATTTGGGACATCAGTGTCACTTTCCTCACCCTCCCTTTTCCCCTCCTCACCCGTCCCCATTGTGCGTCATACTGTTTTTTAAACCTGTTTCCAAATTTGTATGAAATGGCGAACTGTTGGGGGAGGGTCGGTTTGGGGAGGGGGGTTGCATGATAAAGACACACACTGACACAGCACGCACGCACACACGCACACACAGTGACACAGCGACATACATAATGACACAGAGGAACACACACTTAGCCACTCGGTAAATATGCAATGCTACTTGGGAAAGAAGGGAGCTATATAGCCTTTCTCGGGTCTGGGGAATCGAAAGAGGAAAGGAAACATTGCAGGCCAGAGGCATCCCTTTAGCCCCGGTCTCCCTTCAGACCTCCCTCCCTTCCACTTTCCAAGCCCGGTCAATCATTTCCCTGGGGCTTTGTTGCTGTGGTCTTCTTTCCCCTGTTGACGCCTGGGAATGGATAGGAGGATGCTTGGGCCGATGTAATTCCTGGAGATGAAACTTTTCTGAGGGGTCTTTCTGGTCTTCGCCTGGCCTTTTTAGCACCCAAGGTCGGGAGGGGTCAAGGATCTCCTCTTTGTTACTGTTAGAAAACAGAGAAAAGTTAAGGAGAAACAGGTACTCGCAGAACAAGCCCGAAACCAAACAGGCGGATAGACACATGTTGACACAAAGCAAAAATGCAAACACACACGCAGACACACTCAATCTCTCTTACACTCAAACACACGCAATTTCACCTTCACATCTTATCGAAGCTGAAACTCCCGTTGGACACCCGAAGTGCATTGCGTGTTTCTGTTCAGTTTAATGACGATTAATAAATATTTATGTAAATGAGATGCAAAGCTGGACGGCGGTTTCTCACGGTGGCGTCATTTCATTTGGGGGCAATTGAGTTTGGGGATCCGGGGAGTGGAGGGGTTGGGGTGACGAAGCAGGTTAAAAAGAGATCGGAAAAGGAAGGTGGCACCTCAGGGTCAGCCAGAAGGCGTCTAGAGATCTGGTCCTGGGCAATTATATCCTCTGTGTGGAGATGGAACTCCACAGAGACATGCCAGTCAACACCCTTAGTCAAACAGGTACTCACAGATAATGCATTTGCACAGACACGTACAGGCACATGCAAGAACATAGGCACTTCCTTGACAGTCACATACTCAGACACATGCTCACATAAGCACATGCCTTCTCTTTTAAAACAACAATAACAACATACATCTGTTTCTATATCTGGTTTCAAAGGGAAAAAAGTCAAGTGACAGGAGGGGGATCATCTGCACCTGATGACAAGAGAGACTCGTATCTTCATGTGTCAGACACGAAAGGGGGGGGGCGAGGAAAATCCTAATAAAGAGTCAGTTGTCAGGGGCAGAGCAATACATTTTTTCTAAGATCCTAAGGAAGAAAAAAGGAGAAAATTGTTCTTTTTAAAAATGCAGTTTTAGTTAAACCGATCGTTTTCAGCCTCTGTGGATTCGGGAGCATCAAGTTTTAAATTCGTACCCTTTGGGGAGAGGAAAGAGGTCAAGAGGAGGCCTGAAAACATTGGGAGCTGAAGACTGATTCTGGATAAGCCTTTGTGAATAGACCAAACAAAATCCTCCGTGTTTTGAGCACTGAGAGTTTTAGAACCCCAGCGGCATCAAATACACACTCAATATCCCTACACTGTCGAGTTGGCAGTTCTTCATATTGCTCAGAGAAGAGAAGACCCTGAAATAATGGGGAAAGGAGGAGGACACAACAGATGAGAAGCCTCTGCATAATTTTATAATGCTCAAAGCTTTCTCTCAAAATTCCAGTTCTCATAAAAATCAGTGCCACGTTTCTTTGAGGCTTGTCACCTGTGGTAGACTTGGATCTACTGCTAATTAAAAGTCCCCTTCCTTTCTCTCTTCTTTGCCTAAGCCCTACTATTTATCACTAAGAAACTGGATTATGGGGGGCAGTGATATAGAAAATCTTCCCGCTATACATACTCCTCAATCATGGAAAAAGCAAGCCTAATTTCTTTTTGAGATCTGCTACTGTAGTTTTTTCTAAAACTGAAAATTAAAAAAAAAGAATTATCTTTCCTTTTGAGTGGGAGCTTGAAGGCTATAGAGTTCCTGAGGTGTTGGCCTCATTTAAGACAGGGTAGTTTAGTCTAAGGCGTCAAAAAAGAGTGTTGGGATATCAAGAGTAAGGAAAAAAGAGAAAGAGGATGGGGACAGGGGAGAGCATATTAATTCGAAAGTGGTGAGGCAAATTATATTGTTTTACTATCCATATACCCTACCTTTATGCCTCTCCCAAAAGGAAAAAGGAAAAGGAATAGAAGAGGAAACACTCCTGACACCTGAGCAGGGAAAAACTGTTACATTGATGAGCTGTCCATTGCCTTGGTGCTGAACTCTCAGGTTGACGATTAGGCCGGCCATAGCGGTCCTCTATTACTCAGTCCATGACTGCAGAGAGACGCTCACAGTCCCCGGCCTCTCCTGCATCTCTCCCAGAATTCTCCCGCAGTTTTCAGGGAATTTCACTGAAATTTTCTCAGATTTTCACTGGATTCTCCTGGGATTTTCTCTAGGTTCTGGTCTGGGCTCTAAGTCATCAGCATTCTCTCTCAGCGGCCTATCAGGACTATAGGAACCTTGGGATCTCTTTTTCTAGGATCTATGTGAGATTCCTCCCAACCATTGTCCATGAGATAGAAGAATCTTTCCTTTCTTGCCTCCCCCCACCTTGTCCTCTCTCCCATTTCCTGCCCTCTCAGAACTCAGGTACCTTATGGCTCAATTTAGTTCTGTACAACTGAGCCTAGGGGCAGAGCAGAGGCCTGAGCAGTAGGATCTTGAAAGGAGAAAGGACTCAGGTGTCTAGATCCTGAGACCTGGAGATAGTTTAACCGGTCTTCTGCAGTCATTACTTTTAGAAGAAATCAATCAATCACTCTAAGATTTCCAGGAAGGGTCCACGTGGAGAAGGAGGAAGACCGAAGATCTCTTTAAAGACCCTAAATTGGCATACCCTCAGTACTCTGCTTCTCCCAGAAACTGGTTAGATGCTGATCCCTATTTCTTGGGGCTAAATTCCCAGTCATTTGGAGGGAGAGATCTTGTTGTACAGAAGCTTTATATGGGGGCTGATGAGGTGGGAAGACTGGTTTGGGAAGAGTTGTCATCCCCACCCACTATAATTCTGAGCAACTCCGCTTCCTACAAATCTCCAGAAACCACCCCCCTTCCTGTCCTAGCCTTCTTCCCTTACTCTCCCATATACAGATACACAACAGACAGTTGTCTTTTGCCCTCCTTCTCCACCCTCAACTTTTCCAGTGAATAGAGGAGGTGAAAAGTAAATGATAACATGGACACAAAGTCCCAAGCTTCTCCCCTCTCTCTCTCTCTTTCTGTCTCTGCCTCTGCCTCTGTCTCTGTCTCTGTCTCCTCTCTCTCTGTCTCTCTCTCTCTCTCTGTCTCTCTCTCTGTCTCTCTCTCTCTCTCTCTCTCTCTCTCACACACACACACACACACGTACACACAGAGTCATACAGAGCCCCCAGAGAAGTGATATCAGCAGAAGGAAGAGGCGAGGGAAGAGGAGAAAAAAAGGCCTGCGTTGTGCCCTAGGGCCAAAGGGGAAAGGAGGAAAAGATTTCCTTCCTCTTCCCTCGATTCCTGTAAGAGGGATCTCCAAGCGTAGTAGTGTTAAATTTACTCTAATTCCAGCAATCACTGGGACTCTAAAGGGTTGGAATACGTGATTGAACTGGGATTTTTTTTCCTTTGGGTTTATTCTTGTCCCTGTCAATTGCCCTCCTTTGAAATACAGAGAAATATATACATATAT
Organism: Pseudocheirus occidentalis; assembly: GCA_028646575.1. Taxonomy (NCBI): domain Eukaryota; kingdom Metazoa; phylum Chordata; class Mammalia; order Diprotodontia; family Pseudocheiridae; genus Pseudocheirus; species Pseudocheirus occidentalis. The sequence continues at coordinate 154,184,037 of CM053593.1, forward strand.
GTGTATATATTTCACTTTTCTTCCAATCCTTTTTCTAATTGTCCTGAGTAACAAGGGAGACGTACTGGTTTTTATGCCAGTATTCCTGGCTTCTCCACCTCACATTCAATCTTGCCTGCGGTTGGACCCTCTCCCTTCTACCTCCCATCCCTCCCAAGTACAATAGATAACATATTCAAATAACATACCCCCCCCCAAAAAAAACCTCAAAGAAGCCTAGTATAGCCATCTGAAGAGAGGCAGAGTGCTGGCTCTGTGGCCCTCAGGTTCCCCACCCCTTCTTTTTCTCTTCTCATATTTTGAAGAAATCTAACAAAACACAGAGTTTTTCGGTACTTAATGGGTGAGAATAGAGAATTTCAGTCTCCTTCTGTCCTCTTCTTTTCCTTCCTCCCTTAAGAATCCAGAACCCAGAAACTCCAGAGTTATCACCTTCTAAAGACTCGGAAACAATATTTTTCCCCTGAGAGATTTAGTTTCAGTGTTTGAGTTCCTCCCACCCTCCTACTAAAGAGAGAAAGAATCCACGAAACACCAGTCTGGTGAGGAGCCTCTGACTCCACAATCTTAACACCTGGTACAACTTTCTTTCATCCATTGTCCTACCCTCCTAACTCAAATCTCCATCCCACAACTGAAGCCCTGAGAGAGAACGAGACTGTCTGTGGCCCGAGTATTTTTTCAAACTCAAAAAAATTTTTAAGAGGAATTTAGATTCTCTCTCTCTCTCTCTCTCTCTCTCTCTCTCTCTCTCTCTCTCTCTCTCTCTCTCTCTCTCTCTCTCTCTCTCTCTCTCTCTCT
>CM053593.1:154185337-154205725 GCA_028646575.1 Pseudocheirus occidentalis
CCCCCCCCCCCCCCCCCCCGTACAGAGACCGAGACCTACAGAGATCGAGACCTACAGAGATCGCGTTGCAGGCTCAGACTGGATCCGCCCAGCGGCCTGTCTCCAGTTCATCCCCTCCTGCTAGGGCTAGCTGAGCCCTGCAGCGACTTCGACCCCGCCCCCGGGCCCCTCCCTGCCTCTGGCCAGAGTTCCTGCCCCAGCCCCGCCCGATCCCCTCTGCCTGCCCTCAGCCAGCCCAGCTAGCCCGGTCGCCGACTCGGTCCGTCAGCCAGTTCGGCTGCCAGGGCTCCGGGGGGAAACAGAAAAGGGGGGGGGGAGGGAGCGCCACGCCGCAGCCGGTGCCAGCTGGGGGGGGGGGTTATAACGAGGAGGAGCGGGGAGCGCATCTAAAATTCCGAGACATCTGTTCACCCAGAGAGGAGACACGGAACGGGAGAAGGCTCCGACAGTTTCCACACACCCCTTCCCAGCCCTTTCTTCCACTGTTGAGGGCCAGGGACCGCCACCCAAATTCTCTACGACAGCCCACAGACCTAGGAGTCTTCCACTTTTTGCCCTGGCTGGGCACGTTTGGTTTAGGGAACAGAGAAGGCGCGGGACAGGGAGCCGTGGAGGCAGCCTGGATTGGGGAGGAAAAGGTCTCTTCTCACACTCAACAACAGCCTGAACTGGGAAGAAATAGGATGCTCTCACTCATCCATGCTAAGGGTCACTGATGCCTCACAGACCAATGCAGAGGGAGAAAGCGACTATGGGAGAATGGTTGACTTTGAGGGCAGATAGAGGGGAGGTCTGGAGCCGAAACAGAGGTTGAGGTGGGGAGGGGAAGGGAGATGAGGGGGAAGGTGGATGGCGGGTTGTGATTGAACCGGATTCCCAGCCCTTAACATACACACTACTCATACACATAGACAAATATGCCTATTCCCACACACAATGCTAAACACTCATAAGATTACACAGGTGCCCCCCCATAGATACAATTAGCTATATATACATTCAGAAAAACAATTTTGTTATCAGACAAACCCCTCCCCAATTCCCAATCTCGAAATTTCAGATATAGTGGCAAATTCTCCTCCAACCATGTGTTCAGGAGTCAGTGGCATGCTTTATTTTAAATGTTCTTGTAATAACAATAATCTCCCCCCAACACATGCACAGCCCCACAAATATCCTCCTTTCTCTAGGCATGAAACAATAACACATATACACAGTGCTACAAGTCTCACATTCCTTCCCTGCCCCACTAAAGGCATACAAATACAAACCAGACAATTACGCATATATCCAGTCCTACATTCTCTCCCCCTGCCACCTTCTCCAAGTATCCACATACCACATATTCCCACCCAGTTCTAGACAGGCATACAAACACATATACAATCATACAGATTTCCCCACCTGGTCTATACGACCTCCTCCCCAAATGTGGGCACACCTACACAGGCACACACACACCTCTCACACCTATTTCCAATCTGGAATGGCAATAGGATGGAGGAGCTGAAGGATGGTAATTCCTCTGGACAAATTTACTAGCATTCTTTATTTTTTAAACAATGACCTCTGGAATAGCTGATTTTGAGTGAACCAAAAGTCCAGGAAGGGAAAGGTCTGTGAATTTAGGGCTTCTAAAGTTCAGGTTGAAGTGTTCTATCCCCTTTTTCCATGCACCTGTTGCCCCACCTTTTTCCTGCCCACTCATAGATGCCCCTAAATCATCCCTAGGTCAAGCTTGCAATCAGCTCCCCTCCCTTCCTGACAGAGTTGGGCAACTCCCTCTCTTAGGAAGCCCCTGGCCTTGGAACTGTATCCCCCTCCCCCAAACCTCTGCCAGGCTTGCTCCTGCATAGGGCCGGCCGAGGCTTGGGCTCTCAGCTGGGAAATGTCCATTTGGTTGCTACTTAAAAACTGATTTATGAGGCCACCGCGGCTGTGGAGCTTTGGCCTGCAGTCCTGGTAGTAATCAAGGGCATATGCCCATCTCGACTGGCACTGCCCAGCTCATGTGCCCAGCTCTGGCCTCTTCTCTCCTGTTGGGAAGAGAGGGTGATAAAGAAATATCAAGTCTCCTTTCTACTCAACTCATCCCTCTCCTCCTTCATCTTCTGTTATTCCTCCTCCCCTTTTCTCCCTCTATCTTCCTTCCTCTGTTTCCCTCCCTCCTTTTCTCCCTCCCTCCCTTTCTTTTCCTTCTCTCCCAAGTGGCATGGACCAGCCTGTGTGCCGTGCTGGCGCTCACAGCTGCAACCCATCTGCTATGATTGAATGGTGACAGTGATGAGACAGGAGCTGGAGAGAATGTTGGAAATATGAGGGGGGTGCCTTTGCCCCTATGGCCCCCTTACTCTTCTATTGCTGAACCAGGACACCCATTTCATCTGAGATCTCTCCCTTATAGTACATAAACGCTCCCCCTCCCCCTCCACCACCCCAAAGCCTAGGAAAGGGGGAATAGATAGACAAAAGAGGGTGATAGGAAACAAGTTCGTGGAAAGAAGAGAAATGGGAGAAGAGAAAGGGGTAGTTGGGGGTTGAAAGGAGTCTGGGGGGTGAATAACTAGTTAATACAATCTCTATAAATCTAGAAAGTTAAGGTATTGGGTTCAAATTAGGAATTTGAACCCTGGGTTGAAATATAGAAAGAGTGGTCTGATTGGATTTTATGTTGGAAATCAAAGGCTGAAATCTTAGCTTCTTCATCAATCAAGGAGTACCCCCCCACCCAGCCACACACCTCCTGTAAAGGTAATTCTAAAGTCCAGCTCTTACTGGCAATTCATGCCTTTCTAGCTTGGCTTCCTCCTTGCCCCCTTCTTTCTTCCCTACCACCAGACAGTCCCAATTAATCCTGGGTTAGAAGAGAAATATGGTAGCAAGAGTTGCATTGGGAGGTCATGACCTCCATGTCCACAACAAACTGAAAAAGAATGATGGGTATGGGACTGAGGGAAGAGGGTAAGAAGTTAGGTAAGAATTTAACAGCCATGAGAAGTGTGAGGTGTAGACATAGGCCTAATGCAGACATATACACTTACAGAGAGATGGGCATCACATTAAGAAAATTTCATTCTCATGGATATATTTGAAAGTATGCCTACACATATACTTATGAACACTCAAAACATACTTTCAGATAAGCACACAAATCATCACACACAGACAGTCACACAGAGACGAACACATTGTCATACATGCCCACACACTCACAGAGTGATATAATTATGCCCCATCTTTCTTGCACTCACCGAGGGCAGCTGCTCCTTCACACTCATGACCCTGATTGCCCTGAGTGGAGTCTCAGTGCCCATGGTTCAAAGAAGAGGATGCCAATGTGAACAGCTGCAGAACCAGTCTTGAAACTCAGCCCTAATGTGGGGTCTGGAAAGTCTGAGGGATCCTACTTTCCCCACCTGGCACAATCCACCTGCCCCCTCCTTGGACACCTGACACAGAAGCCACTAAAACTGGCTGGGTCAATGAATATCATGCCAGAAGCTGGCAGTACCATGTGTCCACCACATATCTGACTGGCGGAAGGGGTGGTCCTCATCTCCCTCTGTCCATGGATTTCCCAATGCATTAGAATCTCCTCTCATTCTGGCTTCCTCTTTTCCTCTCAACTCTTCCCTTTTTTTATCTCTTGTCTCTTGATTTCTCTCATTTCTCCACCTACCTTTCTCCTCTGTACTTTTCTCTTTTCTCCTCTAATCTTCCTCCCTATCCCAATTTACCCTTTTCTTCTGTCTTTCTCTTCCCTATCTTTTCCTTTTCCTCTTTCTGCATCTTCCTCCTTTCCTTTGTCAGAAGATCCCCAAGGCACATTCTCTCTCAACACTCTAAAGTGTTAAAAAAAAAAAAACCAAATGTCTCCTTTCCTTTTTCAAGACCAAGGGGCGGCTAGGTGGTGCAGTGAATAGAGCACTGGCCTTGGAGTCAGAAGTACCTGAGTTCAAATCCGGCCTCAGACACTTAACACAAAAAAATAGCCGTGTGACCTTGGGCAAGTCACTTAACCCCAACTGCCCTCAAAAAAAAAAAGCCTTTTTCAAGACCAGAAAAGTAAGCATTCCCCTAGTCTCAGAAACTTAGGGAGTTTGATATAGGCTAATTGGGGGTTGGTTGTGGGGAGATATACTGGGGTATGATAGATAGATAGATAGATAGATAGATAGATAGATAGATAAACTGGAAGCAGAGTTCCACAAAGCTGAAAAAAAACCCAATCAATTAATTGACTGGCCAACATGAGGAAAAGGAAGCAAAATAAGAATAGCAATAAAACTCTAGAATCCTTTTTTGTGGACAAAAAGGAGCAAAGCATGGAATGGGAGGAAGACAACACAGTCAGAACTCCCACACCAAATGCTTCCAAGACACTTGAAGAATGCCTAGAAGCTATACATCAACTGAAAAAGGACTTGAAAACCAAATTAAGAGAAGTGGAGGAAAAATTGGGAAGAGAAATAAGAATGATGTGAGAAAATCATGAAAAGAGAGTCGACAACCTGACTGAAGAAAACTACACTTTAAAAAATAGATTAACTCAAATGGCAAAAGAGCCCCAGAAAGCCAATGAGGAGAATGCCTTAGATAGATAGATAGATAGATAGATAGATAGATAGATAGATAGATAGATAGATGATAGATAGGTGGATAGATGGATGGATGGATGGATGGATGGATAGATGGATGGATAGATGGATAGATAGTTGAGGCTTGGATTTCAAGGAGAATAAAATAACTAATGTAGTATTGTATATAAACACTGCTAATTGGCTTAACTTCTGCATCCTCTGCAGAACAAATCTATGTCAATATTCTTTCTTATTCATCTGTTATAAACAGGGATAAGGAGTCAAATGAGCAGCTATTTTCAAGGTCTGTCTTATTGAACCTCAACATTTCCCCCCTCAAGGTAGCACTCTGGTGGAGAGGGATGGTTCTGGGAGCAACATATAATTAGGCCCTCTGTGAAAGTGTATCCATTTGATTAAATTGGACAAATATTTGCTGAGTCTCTAGTATGTTTTGGACATTGTACTAGACACTATTGGGGAATATAAACATGGATGAAACAGTCCCTGTTACGACACCACTCTCTGGATGTGGCAAGGACACAAATGGTTATAATAGAAGGCAAGATGTGAAAACTTCCATAAAAGATAAATGTGAAATGGAAATTTCTTTTAGAGAAAGAAGACATTCTAGGGGTGGCTAGGTGGTGCAGTGAATAGAGCACCAGCTCTGGAGTCAGGAGGAGCTAAGTTCAAATCCAGTCTCAGACACTTGACACACCTACTAGCTGTGTCACCTTGGGCAAGTCACTTAACCCCAATTGACCTGCCTTCCCCCTCCAAAAAAAGAAGAAGAAAGAAAGAAGGAAGGAAGGAAGACATTCTAGTTGGTTGAGAGGGTCAGAAAGGCTTATGAAATGAAGTGGCATTTGAGTTGGACTTTGAAGTATGAGTACTCATTGGCAATACCATGTCCACTATCCTTCTAATCTCTGGCAACACAAATAGAGTTCCCTATCTGCCAATCTCTGGGTTTCCTCCCAGAAGTTTATAGAGTTGATCATTCCCATTTTCCATGTCTGCCCTTTTGTCCCCTCTTCCACCTATCCACTCTTCCAAGTCTTTCTTTTTCTCATCCTTTTTTTCCCTCATCACTTCCTTATCACATATCTTTCATTTATTCTCTCCCCTCCCCTATCTTCTTCCTCTCATTTTCCTCTCCCTCACCCTTCTATGGAGAGAGCAGTCTGGCGCTCCGTTTTCAGCACAACGGACAGCGACAGAGAGTAGGCGTCTGCTTGGTCGTGAGAGCCAGTAGTATCTATGTTTTTCTGTGTATGTGCTTTATATGTGTGTGTGTGTGTGAGTGAGAGAAAGAGAGAGAGAGAGAGAGAGAGAGAGAGAGAGAGAGAGAGAGAGAGAGAGAGAGAGAAGGAGGGAGAGGGAGAGAGCGCATGTGTGTCTGTCTGGATCTCTGTGTGTACAAGCACGTGTTTCTCTGTCTGTGTGTGTGTTGGTGTTTGTGCTGGTGTCCCAGCTTGCTTCCCCCACATATCTGGCTTAGAGAGAGATCAGGAATGGGGACACTCCGTTCTGGAGCTGGGAGAGGCATGAGTCCCCTAGCCAGGGTCTGGGGGCGTCGTCCTTGCACAGACGCTTCACAGGAGCTATGTGGCATGTGGTGCCAAGCGCACAGACTGAGGGCATCTTGCCCGGCTCTGGGGGTTTGGGTGGAATAAGGGAGGAAGCACCAAGTGAAGGCCAAGAGAGATGTGTGGATGAGTCTGGAACTTAAACTCAGAGCTAGTTATCCTCTCCTTTTCACCCCTGCTCTCTATAAGCAAACACATATTGTACACACAAAGGATACATACTTCATGCACTTCATGCATACACCCAAGTGTACATAGTGAGCATGATCCCTTCGAACATCTCTACCTCTTTCCTCACTAAATCCATGTGGGATACACATAAAACTATGACAACAAACAAAGATCATGGAATTTAGAGCTGGAAGACACCTTGGAGGTTATCTGGCTTTATCCAAAAGGACACCAACACCCTTGGGTGCTGGGTCATCAAATGTTCACAGTTGTATGTGTGCCTTTCCCCACTTCAATTTTCTTTGAAAAAAAGAGGAAAAGGGGCAGGTAGGTAGCACAATGAATAGAGCACCGGCCCTGGAGTCAGGAGGACCTGAGTTCAAATCCAGCCTCAGACACTTGACACATTTACTAGTCATGTCACCTTGGGCAAGTCACTTAACCCCAATTGCCCTGCCTTCCCCCCTCCAAAAAGCAAAAAAAAAAATTAAGAATGAAATAAAAATTTAAAAAAAGAGAAAGAAATAAACCAACCCAAACCAGCAATAAGAGTTGAAGGGATTGGGGCAGCTAGGTGGTGCAGTGAATACAGCACTGGCCCTGGAGTCAGGAATACCTGAGTTCAAATCCGGCCTCAGACACTTAACACACACACACACACACACACACACACACACACAAAAACTAGCCGTGTGACCTTGGGCAAGTCACTTAACCCCAACTGTCCTGCAAAAAATAAAAATAAAGAGTTGAGGGGATTGAGTCACCCCTCCTACTTCCCCTCCCCACAACTTGTAATCTAGACAGGGTCACTGTTGTGAGAACTGTTAGACTCCTCCCGCCATGATTTCCAAGTCAAGATTAACAAGAGTGTTTTGGGGCTCATTTAATTCCTTTTTCCTCCTTAGTAGAGTTAAGAAAGTGGTGAATTTGGAGTCAGAAAATCTTGGTTGAAATCCCAGCTCTGCCACTTACTACATATGTGGCTTTGGGCAAGTCATTTAACGTCCCTCTGTGCCTCAAAATATAAAATGAGAGGGTTGGACTCCATGACTTCTAAGGTTCTTTCAAGCTTGAAATCTGAGCCTGTGATCCCTGAGAAGAGGGAAACAGAACAAGTTTTGTCCAAGGCCTTACTCTTGTGGCCAGATAGGGGTTGGGAATTTTATATAGTTGAAAGCTGAGAAGGAACCTTAGAGAAGATGACATTGGGGCTCAGTGAGGTCAAATCATTTGCCCAAGGTCATGGAAGAAATTAGTAACAAAGCCAGGATTTTAACCTAGGTCTTCTGACTTCAAATTTAATAAATTCCCATTGCACTATGCAACCTTGTAGGTGATGGTGCCCCATCTTTTTTCCATCCTTAACTAACAAATATTTATAAAGCTCATATTACATTCCAGGAACTGTGTTAGGCCCTATGGAATACAAATACAAAGAATTAAGTGATTCCTAATCACAAGGAGCTTACATCCAGGGATCTAAAATAAGTGACAATGTGATTATTGAGTCATTGTCAATGACCTCTGGAAGTTCCTTTCTTAAGTCAAATCTTTCTTCATTCTGTGGCAAAGGGAAAAGATAGACAGAGATGGTCAGAACTAGAGAAAATGCTGATATAATTTGGTAAGACTCTTCCCCCATATTGCACACCCAGCCAAAGTGATTCTTACTAGTACATAAAAGGTCACAACTCCTAAAACTCAAGAAGGGGAAGGTGAGAGAGCTGAAGTATGAAGGAAACATATAGAACAAGGTGGTTCTATGGGGAGAAGCAGAGAGTCAAGTATAGGACCACATAAAGAATCAGGAAGAACCCTGGATTTCTGCTCTCTGAGAGGATAGTTGACAGTTATGAATAACAATAATGCTTTATCACCCGAATGACACTTTCCAGCATTTCCTAAAGTACTTCCACACAGATGATCTTGTTTGTGTCCCACAAACCTCAAAGTAAGCAGAGCAAGGATTTTTTCCCCCTTGCTCCCATTTTACACATAAGGAAACTGAGAATCAGAAATGTTAAATGGCTTGTCCCAGAGTCAACGTTAAATGTTGGCAGGGGATGGACTAGAATCCATGTTTGTTTGTTTTTTCAATCTGAGTCTAATGAACTTTCCACCATACCACACTGACTTTTTTCATGAGGCTACCTGAGCACAGAAAAGAGAGTTGGGAGGTAGATGAAGTGGGGCTTTACGTGGAACTTCATTGATATGGTGAAGAACCTCCTTCCACCAATACAATGTAATTTGGCACTTTCTCTTCAATTTATACTCTTAAGGAGTGTCCTGGAGCATTGAAAGGTCAGATGAGTTACTCAGGATCATAAATCTAGGATGTGTTGGAAGCCAGATTTCAAATTCTGGCCTTCCTGATTCCCTGGCCAGTTCTTAATCCACCATACCATATTGCCTCTGCAAGTATTGTTGTTTCTATTGTACAGAAAAGAAACCAATACTTACAGAAGTTAAGTGACTGGTCCAAGGTCACATTACTACTATAATTTTAGTTGTGTTCAAATTTGAAATTTAATGAATGAGCCTTGCCACTTACTATACTTACCATTTCAGGGCATTATCTGTAAAATTGAGAGTTCTTGATTAGATGGCCTCTAAAATCCCTCCCTCTTTGCTCTAAATTTGAACTCCCTTGATTTCAAGGAGGAACAGCTTGTGGAGACTCCATTAGGGCCAGGCAAGTACCAGTTGCTTCTCTGTTCAAGTTCTGAGATGTGCTTTGAGATCATTGATAATAGGTGAGGGACAATTGAGGGTGGCTAGTAGCTGAGTTCTGTCAAAACTCAAAGAGGGGGTCAGTGTAATTTTCCTCAGCCCATTCCCCTCATCCCCTGCAGATCTGTGTATCTCAAGAGCCCTGTCCTCTGGCAATCTCCTAATTAAATTTCACTTGACTGTAAATCTTTTCGTTAAATATAATTGAAACACACACCTTTCATATCATTGAATTAACCCAGCAGCCGATTTATGACAGTAATTAGGGGCTTCCCAAAGTTCCTTGATGGTCTGGGGAGGATGGAAGTCTAGCTAATCTACACTACCCCCTTAAGGCAGTACCTGTAAGAAGAATATTGACCTGGACAGACTAAGGTGAGGTGGGGGGAGAGAAAAGTGGACAAGAGGTGGAAGAGTCTTATGGGCTGATGTGTCCTATGTCAGAATCTCCCCTGTCTCCATTACTGTGGGACCCAGGCTTTAGGGAATCAGAGATAAGGTTCTTCACCAGCTGCCCAAGGAAGATCAATTATTGATCTATACTACTCTTCATAAAGTAAGCCCCATTCCTTGGTTTTACTGTTCTGAGCCTCTGAACTCAGCAGTATGTTGGAAAGAGCACTAGAGGTGGAATAAAGAAGTATGACTTCTACCTGTCAGTCAGTCAGTCAATAAACATTTATTAAGTGCCTACAACATGCTAGGGATACAAAAGGAGGCAAGACATGGTCCCTATCCTCAGGGAGCTCACAATAATTATTTTTAAACAAGTTATGTATAGAATATATAGGAAGTAATTAACAGGGGGAAGGCACTAGAATTAAAAGGGGTTGAGAAAGTCTCCTTGAAGAAGATAGGATTTTAGCTGGGACTTAAAGGAAACCAGAGAAGCTAGTAGGCAGAGGTGAGAAGGGAGAGTGTTCCAGATATGAGGGACAACTATAGAAAATGTCCAGAGCCAGGAGATGTAGTGTCTTGTTCGTGCCATGTTCATAGTGTCAACAAGAAGGCCAGTGTCACTAGATCAAAGGGCATGTGAGAGAGGACTAAGGAATAAGGAAAGGCAAAATAGGGCTAGGTTATGAAGGGCTTTGGATGTTATCAGGATTTTGTAATTGATCCTAGAGGTGATAGGGAACCGCTTGACTTTAATAAGTGGTGTGTGTGTATGTGTGTGTGTGTGTGTGTGTGTGTGTTGTGTGAATGTAGGGAGCAGATCAGTCAAGAATCCAGTAGAACATAGGGGTATACTTACTGACCTTTATGATCTCTCTTGAGGACTTTGCTTCCACAAACAAGGTAGACCTTCTTCAGAGTACATAGAGAGACTGAGGAGAACCTTTCCTAATAAGGTATTCCCAGCTGATAAAGTGGGAGAAGTAAAAAGCAGAAACAATAGAAGACATAATAGATATGGAGTTGGAAGGAAGGAAGAAATGTCTTTCTTCCTAGACCAGAAGCAGAGTCACAATAGAAAGAGTGCTTGACTTGAAGCTGGAAGAACTAGGTTTGAGTCACATCTCTCTGTCTTAAGTCCCTTTCTTTTTCTGACTCTGAGACCTTAAACATCTAAATAAATAGATGGATAGATAGATAGATAGATACATAGATACATAGTTACAGAGAGAGAGAAAGAGAGAGAGAGAGAGAGAGAAGGAGGGAGGGAGGGAGAGAACATTTATTAAGAATTTACTATGATGGGGTGGGTAGGTGGCGCAGTGAATAGAGCACCGGCCCTGGAGTCAGGAGTACCTGAGTTCAAATCCGGCCTCAGACACTTAACACACAAAAAAACTAGCCATGTGACCTTGGGCAAGTCACTTAACCCCAACTGCCCTCCAAAAAGAAAAAAAAAAGAATTTACTATGTTCCAGACACTGTGCTAAGCACTGGGAATACAAATACAAGCAAAAATGCAACCCCTGCCCTCAAGGGGCTTACATTCTAATGGAGGAGGATGGTCCATTAAAGGGAGATGAAAAGTTGTGGTGGAAGAGATCCAGGAGAAGTCATGAGCTAAACCAGGTTTCGAGTAAGCATAGTTGGCATGGATGCTTCCTTAAATGGAGGTTTAGGGATAACTTCTCCAATCAGAAGAGGGGATTGTAGAAGTGGAAATGTTGCCCGTTTCAAAAAGGTCACTGGGACAGAAGTTCAGAAAGGGTCCAGCAATGACCACAAAGAGAGCCCAGTTGCCCCATTCCTTGTTACATGGCTCTAGGCAACGCTCTTCCATTCTCTGGGTCTCAATTTTCTGGTTTGTAAAATGGGACTCTGACTTGCCAGATCCTATAGGGGTATTCTGAGTCTCAGATAAGAGACTGTATATGAGAATTCAATATATATTTATTTTAATACTTGTATGAATCAATTATCTCAGTGATGTGGGAACTGCTACCAACCCTATAGATGGGAACCCATCCTTATCCTGTCAATGAGTCAGTCAATAAACATTAAACACCTACTCTGCGCCAGACACTATGCTAAATGCTGTCAATAACAAAATAAAATAAAAGATAGTCCCTACTTTCAGGGGAGTCACAATCTAATAGGAGAGACAACATGCAGATAACTATATATGAACAAACTATGATTTTTGTCCATGTCCTCTGATAGATCCTCCATGGAGTCTTTCTGCTGAGTCCCTTAACAGATCTTTGTCACTTACTCTTGATATATGACTGAATGTCCCACCTCCTTATTATTTCACTTAAGATTCTCATATGAAATTTGTCGTTATTGTAGCCTATGTGTCATAGTGGACAGAGAGCCAGACTTAGAGGCAGGAAGATGCAGGTTCAAGATCCAACTCTGACACTAGTTATACAGCCCTGAGCAAGTCATTTAACCACTCATGGAAACTCCCGAAGACTGTAAGTCAAAACGAAGGTGCCAACCTACTTCGGTAGAGGGAACTTCCTCATTTGGGAGTTCTCCATAAGACAAAATCTCAGGTCTCGTATTCGTTCTCTGTTTTTCTCATTGTCCTTTACTGGTTATGATTCAAAATCTTAGTGTCACCACCGGAAGATTGTGTTTCAATGATGAGTTTTTGTTTCAGTGAGAATTTTAGCGTGGTGGAAGGCACTGCACCATTTCCCAATCACAATTTAATCCATTTTCTTTGTCCTAGTAAACAATGAACTAATCTGATTATTCTTTTTTTCATTCATCTGTGACTTATTTTGATGGTTTGAGGTGCTGGTCTCTGTAAAAGTAAAGCAAAGTTTACAGATCAAACTAAGTTCATTATCTTCCCCTCCCCTAACCCTCCTCTCTTCCTAATTTCCTGGTTACTACTGAGGGCATCACTAATCTCCGAGGAACCCAGGCTTGCAAACTTGGTGTATATAATCACATTGCTGTGATTATTGCTTATTGCCGACTGCAACTGTAAGTGTAACAGTCCCTTTTGGGAGACCCTTTTCCTAAGTAGAAGAAACTTTAAACTTAAATACGGTTTCTTGCTTTTTGCTTGCAAGGTTTGCAGTTTTCTTCGAAGTGTTGGTACATATAGCTTCATAAATTAGCTTGTTAACCTGACTAATGTCTAATGTGAAAGCATTTGCAGATCCTATACTTGATTGCATGCTGCCATGGGGGAGGGAGGAGGAGGAGAAGGACGGGGAGAAAATGTGAAGCTCAAGAGAATGTTGAACTGAATTTTGTAAACTAAAAATAAACAAACAAATTAATAAAGACAAAAATTAGCTTGTTAAAAATGCACCACATTTTTTTCTCCAAACTTTCCCACAAGGTTTTGTACCCCTGCATATGTTCAAGCGCGCACGCGTGCGTGTGCACACACACACACACACACACAGATAACAGTACCTTTGATTAAGCATTTTTTCAGTATATCTATAAGTATCCAAGATAAGTGAATTGCCCATCCTGAGGTATCTAATATTTCCCACTGCCACTGACCATACAATTAGGTTAATTGTAGTAACCAGAACATCGTTAAGTTTTCCTCCAGAAAATAGGTGTCTACATTTGAAGTTGCTGAAGGTTAGAGACCAATCATAAGTCCAGAAAGGACTGTAGCAGAAACCTCTGTCCATGAACTCAGCGCAATACCTGTTCCATTAACACTTGTAAATCTTCAAGAATACATGGAGGTGGGGCAGTGAAGTGGCCAAGTGAATAGTGCACTGGCCTTGGAGTCAGAAGGACCTGAGTTCAAATTTGGCCTAGACACTTGACACTTACTAGCTGTGTGACCTTGGGCAAGTCACTTAACCCCAATTGCTTTGCCTTCCCTACTCCAAAAAAAAAATACATGGAGGACCAGAGTCCTCATTGATAAGAACTGATATCAGAAGCAGAGCACTTGGACTACACAAACAGAAGCAATCCTGATATCCAAAGCATCTTGTGACCCTCACTCAAATCCATGGCTCTCCTCCTATCAATCTGCCTGCTCCTTTTCAATCTCCTTTGCTGGAGGACCTCCTTTGCTCCAGGACTCACTAATCAGGGAGTTCAAGGTTCTGTTCTGGGCCCTCTTCTCTTCTCCATTTATACTATTTCAGTTCCTATAGATTTAATTATCATCTCTATGACTGCTTATTCCCAAATCCACTTATGCAACTCTGACCTTTCTGCTGACCTCCAGTCTTGCATCTTCATCTCACTATTAGACATCTTGAACTGCATGTTCCATTGTCATCTTAAACTCAATGTGTCTGAAACTAAACTCATCGTCTTTCCTTCCCCTAGCCCTCCTCTCTTACTAATTTCTCTATTATTATTGAGGGTATCACTAATCTCCCAGGGACATCAAGCTTCCAAGCTTGATGTCATCTCTGACACCTCACTTTCATTGGCCTCCATCCCCATCCAGTCTGTTGCCAAGTCTTGTTGACTATCTTTATAAGCATATGCCCCTTCCTACATTGCTACCACCCTTGTACAGGCCTTTGCCACTTCATGCCTATACTGTTGGAATTGCCAGCTGAGTGATCTCCCTGTTTCAAGTGTCTCCCCACTCCAATCTATCTTCCACTCAGTTATCTAATGGATCTTTCTAAAACACAGTTCTGACCATGTCACCTTCCATTCAATAAACTCCAGTGACTCCTATACCTCAAGGATCTAATATCTAATACTTAGGGGTATATGAGGTGCTGGAGCAGGACTAGCACCTTTGGTGTGATGGCTTGCCAAATGCTTTTCGGTGCTGCTCATCCATCCACCTTTGGCATCTACCTGGTGCTCAACTCTCACCTGCGACTCCAAGAAGCTATAGCATGCACAGCAGCCACACCTTGGTAAACTATCTCAGGAGATGGGCTAAACCCATAGGATTTAGGGTAACTGATGGGCATCAAATCCATCAGTAAGTTAGGAGGGTATCTGCCCCAATCATATGATGACTTCCCTTGGCAGAATGGACAGATGAGAATAATTTGTTCTAATGAGCATGAAGGTGGCTGAAGCAGGTGCTGTGGAGCGCTTAGAGCATGGTCAGTCACTGAAGATGCCAAGGTCACCCATTGCATCCTGGGCCATTGCCAGTCATCCTGACTTCTGTCTTGTTATTGGACTTCAATGACTCTGGAAGAGAAAGTGAAGCTGATGACTTTGTGAAACTCTGCCTCACATAAATCCAATTCACAGGCAAGTCAAAAGGTCATTCTGTGATGTAACTGGTACTCTTTGAAAACGAAGGACAAAACAACAATATATAAAACCTTTTGTTTGACATTCAAAGCTTTTAATAACCTAAGTTCCTAATTTTCCATTCTCCTTATACTTTATTCTCTGCCACATAATCTATGACTCAGTGATGCATTTTAATCAGGTTCTGGACACATTAGGGAGTGTTGTGGACAGCATGCTGCCTGAAGACTGTATGTTTGACACTTCTGCTTTACTGATTCAGAAGATCTTGCCCTTCCTTTATCAGGAAGTGCCCAAGGGAGCCAAGAATAGCACTCACACTTCAAATGTTGGTTCTCCACTGGCGATCTGGAGAGCTACAACTCACCTCTGCAATTACTTCTAGTCTTTAACAAATCTCACCAGAATACAGAGGAGTTGTACACTGGATTTTGGTTTCTCCATTTAGTGATATAGAGGTAATGTTTGCCACTTCATTTAGGTTCTCAACCTGTGGGTCATGACCCCTTTGGGGTCAAATGACCCTTTCACCAGGCTCACTGGGGTCACCTAAGACTATCAGAAAACGCATATTTCTGAACCTCCTCCATCGTCTCCAGGTGGTTCTGCCCACATGCAGACACACCCACATAAGACTATTAAAGGGTTGTGGCTTTAGGAAGGTTGAGAACCACTGATTTAGAGAAATGCTACTTATTAAACAATTGGCTGGAGGCGGTGAGATGGCTCAGTGAACAGAGTGCTGGGCTTGGAATCAGGAAGGCCTGGGTTCAAATATGACCTCAGACACTCAATTGTTCTGTGACCCCGGCGAAGATCATTTAATCTCTCTCTGTTTGTGTCAGTTTCCTCATCTATAAAGTGGAGAAGGAAGTGGCAAACTACTCTATTATCTTTGCCAAGAAAGACAACCCAAGTGGGATCACAAAGAATCAGACATGACCAAAAAAATGCTTGAACAACAAGGAGAACCTGATTCCTACCGCACCCCTTGGAGCTGGTCCTGAGAACTTAGCCTGGCTCATTGTCAGTATGCATTGTCTGTCCAAGATGGATGTTGATGTAGCTCAGCGAGCTCCCTCCATCGAACTGTCTATGTTATCTGGACACCAGGAACTCTAGCTGCTTGGTTTGTTCTGTGCAAATTGTTAACCTAATTCTATTGAATGGTTTTGACTCACATTTAAGGACTTAAATGACATGTGCCAACAGGAGCCCCTAGGAGGCTTCACCTTCTATAATGAGTCCCTCTTTCTTCCATTTGGCCTCTGTGCTGGACATCCTCCATAACAGAGGCAAACACCTATAGCAAAAGGAAATACTCCCAGGGAAAATTTTAGCCACTGGTATAATGACATTTGGCAATCTCCCATTTCCCAGTGTCCTTCTGCTTCTTTCTCCCTTTCCTGCCTTACTTGCCTCAAATCGTTATCCTGCTCTGCTCTAGATGTACTCCCAAGAAATTCTCAGGCTTTATCTACCTCCTTGTATTTGCATGAAACATTCCCATTGCCTGGACTGAACTTCTTCCTCGTCTATGTGTCTTCAGGTTTTTAAACTTCATTTAAAGCTCAGTTCACTCTGGCAACGGGAAGTTTGCCAGTTCACTCTGGACCTGGGAAGAAAAGTATCCAAGGTAGCTAAAGAATAGGCTTGGACTCAGGAAGACCTGAGTTCAAATGCCGCCTCGGCTACTTTTTAGCTGTGTGATCTTGGGCAAGTCACTTAATCTCTGTCTGCCTCAGTTTCCTCAACTATGAAATGGGGATAATAATAGTACCTACCTCCTAGGGCTGTTGTGAAGATGATCCTCACAAATACTTGTGCTTAACAAAGTTCCTGGAGTATAGTGAGCACTTAATAAATGTTTCCTTCTTTCCTCCATGAAACCCCTGATTCTCCTGTTTGTTACTGTTCTCTCCTATCACAGGGTGGTGCAAAGAAAGAATATTGCATGTGGAGTCAGGGCACAGCAAATCACTTAACCTGTCTGGGCCTCATCTGTGAAATGGGGTGGTTAGACTAAATAACCTATGAGTTCCCCTATGACTCTCTCTATGGTCCTCAAATTAACTTTAAAAAAAGAACAGTTTATCTATGTACATATATCCATGCCTCCCCTAGTAGAATATGTGCTTTTTGAGGGCAGGCACAGTTTCATTTTTTCCAGGTCACATAGCACAACCTAACAAATATTTGAAAATTAAATTGAAGGAGCGCGGAAGCCCCGATTATTTTTTTAGGTCTCATTCTGGATTTCCTTTAAGTTTCTGGACTCAGTAGTTTTTTCAGGCCCAGCCTTGATAACTGAGGAGCTATATGCACCCTGGAACTATAGACCCCCACCCTGAGCTCCAGTGAAGTCTCACATCCACCAGATGGTAGGGTGACATGATATTCTCTCTACTGTGTCCATGACCTTGTTATCTGACCTGCATGCTTGGAATGCTCTCCTTTCTCACCTTCCAAATCCCCAGGATACATCATGGTTTAGCTCAAGTACAACCTCCAACACAGAATCTTTCCGATCGGTCCAGTCATTAGCATTGCCACCTCCCCATTACTTTGTGTGTGGAGCGTATTTATTATCAATGTACTTGTCATTTCCCGAAGGTAAAATGTAAGCTCTCTGAAGGCAGGGACAATTTGGCTCTTGTCTTTGTGTCCCTGAGATCTAGCCCAGTGCCTAGCAGGTAGCAGTCATTGAGGAAATGCTTGTTGAATTCAATTCCTTTTCCTAAGCAGGTCTTATTTTCTTTAAATCCGGACTGTCTTGGAAAATCCAGGACAGATGGTCTGTTCGTTGTAGGTATGAGGAATGAAAAGACAGCCTTTATGGGCCTGAGGAGGAAGGGAGGGAGGCAGAGAGGGAGAGAGGAGTCACCTACACGACCCTTCCTCTTTCCTCCTTCCTCCCTCAGACCGGTAATGAAAGGGATGTTTTGGGGTTCTGAGGATGAAGAAAAGGTTGAACCTTAAAGTGCCCAAATCTCCAATCATTTTCACACCCTAGGGACCAATTCACAAATCCTATGCCACCCCCCCTTCCTGGGCCCTTTGCCAACCCCTCCCTCTCCCTTCTCCACTGCCCCATTGTCACATGAAGACAATGGCCAAGGACCCAGGCCATTGTGAGCAGGGTTAGGCCAATTAATCTCTGGGCTGGGCTACCAGGCAGAGGGGATGAGGAGGACAAGGCTGGGGGTGGGGGTGGGAGGATCTGGGGAGCAAAGTCTCCAAGCAGGCCTTGGGGAACATTTCCTCCGAATGTAGATTTGAGCTTCTATTAAACTTGCCAAAAATTTGTGTTAGCTAATGGATTCTTAATTCTGTCTAAAATGAGAGGGGGAAAATTATGCTATTCATCTTGTATTGGTTTGAAATTACATCTGACATCTAATCGATCATACTGTGGAACATTAACTCTTTGGAAAGGACCCAACTTTTCCCTCTCTCTCTCTCTCTCCAGTGCTCTCTCCTGCACCCAACCCCCCCCCCCATTCCTTCTTTTGTATTCTATTAGCTAAGTAAAGCTCTGGACTTGATGGCTGGGGGCTTGGGGAGCAAGGGGGCCTGTGTGTAAGCATCGTTTGGTTGAATTAAGGGGGGGACCTGCTCCCTCTGTTTATCACCCATCCCCTACATAAACCTGATCACCCTTCTAACCTTCATGTGACCTCACTGGCTCTGTCTTCCCTCTTTCCAGGACAGTCAGATTTCAGGAATGGCAGAATGGAAGATCTAGGAGGTAGTAGTGTGAGATGATGGAGGGGAATTTCTTCCTCCCTCCCCCAACAAGGGAAACGGGGAGGGGGAGGAGGGAGCCTGGCAGTGGGGCATGAGCCACGATGGCATGTGAGGGTGTATCAGCTTGGTGTCTGTGAGCCTCCATCTTGCCTGGCAGATGGGTGAGAGAGTGCTGGGGACAATGAAATTTGGCTTGGGTAATCTCAGTGAACTCTTCTTGTAAAGTCAACCAAATTTTTTTCCAGGAAGGGCATTCCCCCCCCCCCAATCCCCCTTAGTCCTATGAACTCTCTCTCAATGCTCCCTCCACAATAAAAATCAGAGGCTAGAGTCCTGGACCTAGAATCAGCAAGACCTGAGCTCAAATCCCATCTCAGGAACTTACTAGTTATGTGACCCCAAGCAAGTTTGTCTGCCTCAGTTTCCTCATCTGTAAAACGGGGACAAAAATAGCATCTACCTCCCAATGAGGATGAAATTTATGTTTTTAAAACTATACTTAAGTCAATTTGTGCCTTACAATGACCCCAAGAGGAAACCAGAATTACTCTCATTTTACAGATAAGCTTAGGCTCAGAAAGGTTAAGTGATTATGGTAAGTCACATAGCTAGATCCCTGCTCTCTCTTGACTTCAGATCCATCTTTTCTCCACTCCCCAGAACTGCCTCTTCGGTCAGTGCTCTGACCGTGTGTGTTAAGGTTTTTTCTGGCCTCAGATTCTTTCTCTGTGATCTCTTTGTCTAGGGATTGCTCTCCACTCGTAAGGTCTCTCTTGGTTTGAGCCCTTCTTTGTGGGATCTTTCTGGGTCCTGGGTCCAATTTGGAAGGTCCCTCTCAATTTGGATGACCCCCACGGGGTTTCTACATCCAAGACTCCTTGTGTTGTGTTCCTCTGAGTCAAGAGTCCCCTTGGTAGGGTGTCTCTCAGGGCCAATAAAGAAGCAGAGAGCCAACATTTCCAACTGTTCCATGCTTTGCTCCATCTAAGTTTTGCCTTTACTTTTTCTCTCATAGGCCACATCACAGACCTGCTGCCATCACCAGTCCCAGCCTGCTTTTCTTTTTAATCTTCTGGGGCCCAGAGGCCTCCCGTGGGTTGTTCCTATCCTTCTCTATTTAGGTCTCTCCCTGGAAACCCAACTACTCCCTTCCTCCAAGTGGCAAGATTGCCAGCCTGGGTGCTGGCAAGAGAAAAGCTGGTACCCTCAGATAGTCAATCCTGTGCCTACTGAATTTTAGAGAGATTCCCACTCCCCACCTCAAACTTTATGAGTTTGTTTATTCTGCTAGGATCAGAGATCTAGTGAGCCTGAGGAAGGCAGGCAGAATCTTTTGTGAGCTAAGCTATGTAGGTTATGAGTTCTAGATTTAGAGAAGCAGAGGGTTAAAGCTGGAAAGGACCTTCCAGTTCAATGTCATTTTGCTCACCACACTGTTTCTCCCTTCTTCATCCTGAGGAAAGTTGGGAAAAAGGCCCTTAGAAGTGCTGATTGTCCTGGTGACTTGAAGGTGAAGAGTATAGTAGAGTCATGAAATAAAATAGGTCAAATAGAAGGGGACAGAGGCATTATATAGTACTGGACTTGGAGTTAGGCAAGACCTGAAGAGGAGCCCTATCTTTGACTTTCACCATCTGTGTGACCATGGGAAAGACATTTAACCTTTCTGAACCTCAATTTTCTCATCTATAAAATGGGAATAATATTTGCACTACCTAGCTCCCAGAGCCTTTGAAAAGATAAAATGATATGCCCTAAAGTGCTATATAAATATCATTCTGGGGCTACATACATTTAATATGTGGATTTTTTTAATTTTAATTTATTTTCTTGGTTATATCATTCATTTCCACAAGGTTTGGAGTTACAAATTTTCTCCCCTTTTTGCCCCTACCCCCCAGCCCAGAACATTGATCCCACTGTAAGGCCCCTCCCAC
>CM053593.1:154206225-154218408 GCA_028646575.1 Pseudocheirus occidentalis
AGATACTCGGTTTAGAGTTTATGTCTTTCCTTCCCTAAGCCAAATTCAATGAGAGTAAATGAAAGTAAAGTTGTAACAGTTATCCCTTGCCTCTTTTTTATGGGATGATTAACCCCATTTTGTCTCTCCCTGTCTTCTCTCCTTCAAGTCCCCTCCCACTTCAAAATTTCACCTTTTGAAGTGTCATCTCTTCCTAGTTAATTGATCCTGAACCCTCTATGTACACATAATATGTAGATTTTTTAAAGTTAATTTATTTATTTTTAATTTTCAACATTCCTTTCTATAAGTTTTAAATTTTCTCCCCCTCTCTCCCCTCTTCCCTCCCCAAGACAGTATGAAATCTGATATAGGCTCTACATATACATTCCTATTAAACATATTTTCACATTATCATGTTATATAGAAGAATTATAAAGAATTGGAGAAACCATTAAGATACAGATCTTGGCATAAGGGATAGGGATGGGAGATAGTTGGCAAAGAACAGTCCCTTCCCTCAAGAAACTGGGGGAGGGGGGAAGACAACAGATAAAAAGGAGATGAAAAGTCAGGGGTAGAAAGGTCTCCTATGAGGGAAGCTGATGACGAAGTTCTGTAGGCAGCTGAGAAATGACTGAACTGGCTGTCCTGGGCCCTTTCCTTAATGCAAGATCTTGGAGGGCCTCTCTGATGGCCACCTTCCACCTTCTCCAGTCAGAGGGAGGGAGGGACTGCAGGAGCAGGGAGGTAGTGAGGGAGAAGGGGAATGAAGAAGTGTAAAGGAATGAAGCCCCTTCCAGCTCTGGCATGCTGTGATCTGTGACCTGAAACCCAAGAGCATCACTATGGTTTCCTATCCCACAGCAGCATGTGGTTGGGTGTTGGAAAGCTGAGGAAAAGAAACCTTCAGGGTCCCATAGTTAGGAATTCCCCATGGAAAGGATGGATACCTCCTTTAGGAGGGGGAATGGCTCAGACTGTACCCTGGTCAGACTGGTTAAGGGACACCTCATTGAATTCTTTGAACTCATCTCATACGTATCTTATATTTGTTTCTCTGTGTACATATTATGTCTCCCCTGCTCATAGATGGCAGAGTCAGATTCATTTATTGTTTGTGATTCCAGAGGCTGGTAGGTGGCAAGATGAATAGTGCTCTTCAACTGGGGGCAGGAAGATCTGAGTTCAACACAGCCTTCAGACACTAGTTGTGTGACCCTGGGCAAGTCACTTAAC
Source organism: Pseudocheirus occidentalis (assembly GCA_028646575.1). NCBI lineage: Eukaryota > Metazoa > Chordata > Mammalia > Diprotodontia > Pseudocheiridae > Pseudocheirus > Pseudocheirus occidentalis. The sequence continues at coordinate 154,207,444 of CM053593.1, forward strand.
CTCAGTTACCTCCACTGGAAAATGGGAATAATACCAGTACCTCTCTCCCAGGGTCATTGTCAGGAACAAATGAGATAATACTTTGGAAGTTCTGGTCACTTAATAGATGCTTGTTTTCTTCCTTCCCACAACCCATCGATCACACATAGGTGCTTAATGAATTGAACTGAAGGCAATACTTCATAGCAGGAAATGGGGAATTCTCTGGAAGTCTTCAGCCCCTTGTTAGCACATAGAAGAGCCTTAATAAGTAGTAACTGAAAGGCTGAATTAACTGATAAGGAAGGTGAGTTTCAGAAGCAATTCCCAGGTGCCCAAGGTCACTTTTTTTTGGCTTTTATCTGAATTCCCCAGCACAGTACCTAGAACGTAATAGGTGCTTCATTTTTACTAACAAAGTTGTCATTTTTCCCACTGAGAAAACTTTAAGTGGAGAAAGACGAGAGGTGGAAAAATGGGTGGGGGGCCATGTGGAAAAGGGAGGGGCTGGGGGGGGTTCCTTAACCCTTTCGTTCCTATTCCTCTCTCCATTGGCGGGCATCCTACTTCTAAACGCACTGCGGTCCCCCCCAGGAAGCACTGTTCCCCCAAGGACGGTGGATCAGAATCCCGTCCTTGCCGGGATGCTCGACCACCGCTAGGCGGCTATTACGGCTTCGCGATCGGAGACCGTTTTCTGCCTGGAGACCGGCCCCAGAAAGGGTCCCACGTGGTTTGTATTAATAGGAAGCCGAACCTCCGCCAAGAGGCTCTGGGGATGGGCCGGCAGGGGCGGGGGAGAGGTAGGTGGCTGAGGAGGGGGGGAGGAAGCCGACTTGGGGTGGGAAGGGGGAGCAGATAGATGGGGGTTGAATGAGGGTCAGGGGAAGAAGATGACGGAAGAAGCGGCACAGGCCATGCCCTATATCCCTGAGCCTTAGCCCCTCCACTCAAGATGATTCGATACTGCTCTCAATGATACAATTGACATCTGAGAGGAAAAAAAAAACCCCCAACAAGAACCACATTTTAAAAGTCCTCAGCCCCAGGACCAACAGCACCCCTCCCCTTCCTCCTTCACCCTGTTTTCACTTCCCAGTACACAACACAATTAGCCTGTGGACGGGTGGTGTCCTAGAATCACAGAATGTCAGAGCTGGAAGATCAGCTGGACCAACCCCCTCCCATATGGCACTGCCTTGTATGGAAGTTATTTTGTGTTAACCTCCCAGCTGGACTGGATGCTCCCTGAGGGCAAGGACCGTGTCATTCATTTTTACATCTTCTCCACTACTGTATGCATAAAAGGAGGAAGAGAAAAAAGTTTTTAGTAAGTGCCTACTATAAGCCAGGCACTGTATTAAACACTTTACAAATATCTCATTGGATCACTCAATAAATATCCATTGAAAGAATAATTTTGTAGGTTGTAAAATTTGCTACCCCAAAAGTACCTTTATTTCTCCCTGAAGTTTAGAGCCACACCATCCTAGGCACAAAGAATCTCAGAGTTGGGCTCGACTTGAGAAGTTCAGAGATAAAAAGTTCCCTAAAGGGAATTGAATTCAAACTTCACATTTTTCCTGATGAGGCCAAGAGAAGTTAAATGCCTTGTCCAGGTCACAGAAGAGAAGCTTGAACTGGTACTGAAATCCTCTGGTACCAAATCCAACACTCTCTCCATGGCACTACAGTGCCTTCTTTCCTCAAATGAATTCTGACTACAATATTACCAATAAATATCACCTAATATCCTCTTGAAAAGCCACCATTGATGAAGAACTCACTACCTTCTAAAGAAAAAAATATTAAGGAAGTTTTTCTGTATATTGGGTTGAAACCTTCCTGAACCAGTTAAATTGAATTCAACAGGCATTTATTATGAGTCTATTAGATGATGCAAGGCACTGTACTAGAATCCAGGGATTCGAAGAAAGATGACTCTGTCCTCCAGGTCCTTACTTATTCCAAAAATAAATCTAATTTTTTTGCAGATGATTTTTGCTCAAATATTGAAAGTAACTTTCATCTCTCTCCCTTTGTCCCTGTCTTTTCTTCTCCAGACTAAACATCCCAGAACCTGTAGTATATTCATTAAACACCTCACTCTGTGGTCTCCTCACATTCCTGCAGGTCACTGCTTCCAGTTTTTGGTTTTTTTTTTTACCAGTTTATCAACGTCCCTTCTAATATATGTCATCCAGAAGTCCCTATAGATTTGATCTGACCATGAGACAGTGAGGCAGGATTACATCCTCCCTCCACCTGCATGCCATAAGCCCAAGGTTGAATTAGCTTTTGTTGACTTCTACTGTTTATATTCCCCTAAAACTCTTAGGTCTTCTTTTCTTTACAAATGATTTCCTAGATGTATCTCCTTTGTCTTTTAATTGTACAGTTGTTTTCTCTTTTTAAAAATTATTTTACGTTTTCAACATTCACTTCCATAAAATTGGGTTCTAAATTTTCTTTCCCTCCCCCTATAATTTCTTTTTAAACCAAACTAGAATTGATATCCAGTACGCAGCAACATATATTCCTTATTAGTTTTGGTCCCTGCTTCTAGCTTGAAGAGATCTTTTTGTATCCCAGTTCAAATGCAAGAATGGATAGCTGTTCATATAACCACTGTATCCCAGACAACATCTCTCCATCCTGTCAACAAGGATGGTTGGAATGATTTTTTTTTTTCCAATGCCTTCCAGGTCCCACTCCAATAGCACTTCCTCTAAGAAACTTGCTCTGATTCCCTTGACTAGAACTGTTATCTCTCTCCTCAGATATGTCATAGGATTGTGTTTGTTTCTCTTCTACCCATTTATCATATTGTAATTTGTATTACAGCTTCTCAGCTCTACTATATTCTTTTCTACAGGAGTTTTATCTCATTATCTTTGTACACCCTCCCACTAGACCTCTCACATAGCTGGTTGATGTATTTTCATTTACCCCAAACCAGTATCCCAATCAAGCTATATTGTCCCCAAATTCCAGGGATGGATACACTCAAATTCATACGCTTTAATGAGCTCTACTGAGCTGGGAAGGACTTGGTCTAACCAGTCCAATTTATGGATGAATAAACAGGCCAAAAATGGTTAGTTTGCACAGGGTTACAAAGAGACTAAGTATTTGAGCTAAGACTCACATCTGGGCCCCTTGATTCCAAATTCAATGCTCTTTCCACTCTAGCAGAAGGCCTTATACACACTGGCTTCCTCCATTCTTCTCAATCAGTTGGCCAACAAGCATTTATTTAAGTGTTTACTATATGCTTGTGCTAACTGCTAGGAATAAAAGGAAAAGTGAAAGCAGGAGTTCCCATTCTTTTATTTTTGTTTTTGTTTTTGGAGGGGGAAGGTAGGGCAATTGGGATTAAGTGACTTACCCAAGGTCACATGGCTAATTTTTGTGTTGAGGCTGGATTTGAACTCAGGTTCTCCTGACTCCAGGGCCAGTGCTCTATTCACTGCACCACCTAGCCGCCCCAGGAGTTCTCATTCTAATAGGGGAGGTAACATGCAAAAAAACCAAACAAACCCATGTATGTACAAGGAATATACAATGGAAAATAATGGAAGGTAATTTCAGAGGGCTGCTGCTCAGGGCTGTGGGTATATCCAGCACCAAGATTTGTGTAGTTCTAGAGGGGAGAACTTTTGGTGGTAGTAGGATGTGGAGGGGGAAAGAGTCACTGAGGAGATGATTTAAGCTTTTTCTGTAACTGCAGCTCTTCTTCTTAATACCTGTGAGATATTAATACCTCTGGGTTTCATTTAATCTCTCTGAATCTGGAGGGAGGAGGCTCTGTGTGTGTGTGTGTGTGTGTGTGTGTGTGTGTGTGTGTGTGTGTGTATGGAGGTGACAGGCAGATAGATTTAGGGGGCAGGAGTGGGAAGTCCCAGGAGTGGAAGAGTGCAGTAAAAGAAAGCTTATTGTGTAATTACAGATAACAGGCACCCATGCTAATAAAACACAGTCTGGTATAACAGGAAGATTATTGGGTCTGCAGGTAGAAGACCTAGGTTTGAATCTTTTTCTTACAAAAAATTGTTTATTTATTTTAACATTCATTTTAAAACTTTTGAATTCAAATTCTCTTCCTCCCTCCAGCCCCTCTCCTACTATTGAGATTATTGAGTCTGGAGTCAGGAAACCTAGGTTTGAATCCTTTAAAAAATAATTAAGTTTAGCACTCATTTTTAAAATTTCCAAATACGGAGTTCCAAATTCTCTTCTTCTCTCTCCCCCAGGCCCCTGCTGAGAAGACAAGAAACGTGATACTCATTATATATGTGAAGTCATGCAAAACATATTTCCACACCTAGGTTTGAATCTTGAGGATATCACTTACTAACTTCATGACCTTGGCCCAGTCATTTCTCTGATATTCTATGTCCTACTCTATTAAAATGGAGATAGGAACACTTGTAGCACTTAACCTAGAGTGTTAGAGAAGGGAGAATTGAAGCAGTGAGGGCTATAGGGAAATGCTGGCTATTAGTGTTATGAGTTATGATTTGGTACCAAACAATGCCTCTAGCACTTCCGATGACAATTGTTGTTCAGTCCCATCTGACTCTTAGTAACCCCATTTGGAAGTTTTCTTGGCAGAAGTACTGGAGTGGCTTGCCATTTCCTTCTCCAGCTCATTTTACAGATGAGGAAACTGAGGCAAAGAGGGTGAAGTGACTTTTCCAGGGTCACACAGCTAGTATCTGAGGCCAGATTTGAACTCAGGTCTTCCTGACTTCTATCTACCTAGACAGTGATAGTGTGGGGTTTGATGGGTTCAAATGCCTTCTTTATCACTTAGCTGTATGACTTTGTCTCTCTCTTACTGTATCTCCTCTTCTGTAAGAGGAAGGGGTTGGGTTGGTTGTTGTCTTCTTCTCAAAGAAGACCCAAATGACATTGCTATGTTGGGCTCAAGGTACAATGTGCCTGTGACTGATCAGACCAATACAAAATCAGAAATCCCTACCACAGGACAGTCACCAATAGTCTCTTCTTTGATCCAGGCATGTCAGGCTATGCAGTCCTGTGCCAGTGTCTCCCACATCTTATAACTGATTCTAATGTCCTTCAGAGAGACCTTGAGAGTATCTTTGTATTGATTCTTTAACCTTGGTGTGAGTTCTTCGTAAAATAGTCTTTTAGGCAAATTTGGCATTTGAACAATGTGGCCAGCCCATTGGAGTTGTACTGTCTGCAATACAGTTTGAACGCTAGGAATTAGATAACCTTTAAGGCCCCTTCCAGTTCCAAATATATGATTTTAGAATGAGAGGGAGAGCACTTGATGTTTCTCTTGAGGACACAGAGAAGGTGGTGCAGAATTATGGCAGGAGGGATAGGTTAGTCACAAGTCAAAAGAACTTTATGTTACTGAGATGGAAACAATGCCCAGGAACGATCAACCAGGGGGAGATTGTGGTATCTCTTACTCTGAGGGTCTTTAAACACTGGAGAGATTCTTTAAATCCTAGGAAGGTACCTTACAAATCATTTAATGGTGAGTAGAATATAAGCTCCTTGAGGTCAAGCATTATTTAATTTTTGTCCTTATAGCCCCAGCTCCTAGAAAACTGCCACACAAAGAGTAGGTGATTAATAAATGCTGAATACTTGTAATAAATATGAATAAATAGGTGTGGCTAGGTGGCATGGTGAATAGAGCACCAGCACTGGAGTCAGGAGGACCTGAGTTCAAATTTGACCTCAGACACTTAACACTTACTAGCTGTGTGACCTTGGGCAAATCACTTAACCCCATTCGCCCTGCCTTCCCCCCTCCAAAAAAGCAAAAAAATAAAATAAATATGAATAAATAAAATTGAATTGAGTACAACCCCCCCTCATTTTACAGAGGGAGAAACTGAAGCCCAGAGAGAGGAAAAATCTTGTCCAAAGGTGAATCCTTTCCCGGTAAGAGAGGGAAAGAAAAGCATTAAAGAGGAAAGGAGAGTGTTGGATAGACCTGGGTGTGAATCCTGGTTCTGTTACTATCCTGGTATGATCTGGGGCAATTCATTTTCTTCAGTCCTCGGTTTTTATTGGAGTAGATGACCTCAAGTCTCTTTCATTTCCAAACCTATGACAATTTATCAGGTTTTCCTCTTTTTTTTTTTCTCCCTCAGGTGCTATCAATACCACCATGCAGGAATGTGTTGAAACCAGCCAGCTGATTGTTAAATGTTCAAGGTGATCATTCACTCATTGGAAAGAATCAAACACTACAAATCAAGGCTTGATTTATTGTTCTGCTGCTTGTCTAGGCTTAAGAAAGTGATGGAGAGAATGTTAATAATGCAGATTAAACTTAAAAGGTTTTTCTAGCATCCCGTTCCACACACCCACCCCACTCCCAGAGCCAGTTGTGAAACACATAGCAACACACTATCACCATGGTTCTCCATCACTAAGTGACCTAGTAAATTCCCCAACCAACAGTGTGTTCTTCCCTCTGCCCTTGGGCCTGACTCTCTCTTTTGTTGACTATTCACATTTCTTAGTCAATTTATAATTTGTACGTTGCTTTCCTCACAATAGACCCATGACACAAATATTACAGCGCCCATTTTACAGATGAACAAACTAGGGCCTAACAAAGTGAAATGATTTGCCCAATGACACATAGCTTTTTAAATGGAACAGTCAAGATTTGAACTCAGGTGGGCAAAATTAGAGTCCAAAGTGGGTCACTGTTCACCCTATTAGCCACCCCTGTTCTTCAGGCAGAAGTTATTACTTTAGCACCTCCAGGAACTAAAACAAAGCTCAAGGCCAAGGCATTTCCCCTTTAAAGAAAAGGGAATATCAGGCTCCGAACCGGGCGAGGGCAGGGGCAGAAGGGGCAGGCACCTCCTTTTCTCTCCTCGACGTAAGCAGCCCATGGCCAGTGTAACCCCCGCTCAGGTAAAGGGGGGAGCCGGGGCGAAGGCAAGCCTGGAGAAGGTGAAGGGAAGAGTGCACAGAAAGTGTCTCCTTTCTCTCCATCGCCACCCCCAGCCCCCATACCAGACCACAGCCCCCATGGCGGGCGAGGAGCAAGAGGAATCAATCAGGGTAATGAAGCCACAGCCTGCCATGCACCGCGGGGGCACCGAAGAGCCGGGGACGGTGCCAACTCTGCCAGACGGTTTGGAGGAGCTGGCCCAGGCTTGGGCGGCGGCGGCGGCTGCGGCGGCGGCGGCGGCGGCGGCGGCGGCGGCGGCGGCAGCAGCGGCGGAAGCAAGGCAGCCCGGTGCTGGTGGCGGCTATGCTGAATGTGATTACCTAGACGGGCCCCTTAGCAACTGCACCTTGACAACACCGAGGCTCAAAAAGGGATGCTCTTAAAGGTGCAAGACTGGCTTTCTTTGCTTTCCCTACCCCCATCCCCATCCCGCCTCCACTACCCCAACCAAAGGCGGAGGGAAACGGGATGGGGACGTGCCTGGAAGTACAGATTTACTGTTTGCCCTCCTGGGAACAGAAGTGGCCCTAGATGTTCAGTCCAAGAGCCAGGAATCAAGGGGTGATGAGTCTGCCTACCATCCCCTTCTTTCAGCTCATACAGAGGGAGGGACAAGATTCCCAGCTGTTCCCTAAATGGGCTACATCTTAGAAGGTGGGAGAAAATGCAATAAGAAGCTTGGAGGGTTAGACATATGAAGGGACTTCCCCATTTCAGATGATTGTGGACAGGAAGAAGTAGCTGCAGGCTCTTTATCAAGGTGAAATCTCATCTCTCTTCACTCCCTGCATCATCTTTGCCAAGACTATGGTGTAAGAATAACAATTCTCACTGTTAACTGGATCTGCCACTGAACTAACTGTATCTGCCACTGAACTAACTGTATCTGCCACTGAACTAACTGTGTGGCCTTGAGCAAGTCACTTCACTTTGTGGGGCCTTACTCATCTGTAAAACGGGCTCACATTTATACAGTTCTCTAAGGTTTACAAAGCACATAACAAAAACCAAGTGAGGTACAAAAAGTAAGCATCATCCTATTGTTTTACAGATCAAACAGTCAACTGTTGGAGGTGTTAAATCACTTGCCCAAAGTCAGAAAGGAGTGTTAGAAAGGGATTTAAACCCAGGCCTTCTAATTTTAAATCTAGTAATCTTTCTTCTACACTGGAGGTTGGCAAACTATGCCTGTGGGCCAAATACACACCAAAGTCTTGAGTTAAGAATGTTTGTTTGTTTTTATATTTTAAAATACTTGCACAAAAATAGGTGGCAGACCAGATTAAGCCTGGAGCTGTAGTTGTTGGCCAGCTGCTCTACACTATGAGGAGGGATGGGTAAGACGACTTTCGTAGGCCCCTCGAAGCTTTGTGGCTCAGTAATTCTTCCCCACAGTCCCTGCATGGTATCACATTTTCCAGGCTTCAATGGTTAACAAGGGATGTATTATTTAGGTGTCTTCCAGGCACCATTGGGACAGGAGAAGAGGGAAAGGTGGGAGTGGAAGGAGGCCGAAATGCCAAGTGGTGTTATGGGCATACTGATTTGGGGAAGGAAGAAAGGAGGGAAAGAAATAGACACGGGGCAACCCTGTTTTGTGGTTCCCACCTTCCCTTCCACCAAGCTTCTCCACAAACTAATAGGTGAGTTATTCAGAAATTCCTTAAGGGAGTTAGCTGGGGGCCCAGCTCTGGGAGATACTGACCTCTCTGGCCTCTGTGTCCAGTATCTCAGAAAGGCTGGCTCACTGCCTTGTTCAAAAAAGTGCCGACACTATTGACTCCACCTAAAGAAAAGCTGATTTGCATACTGTTTGCACATTGTTAATTAAATGTGAAAGGCGGTTATTCTCCCAGATCTGTCCCCTCCATCTCTCAGTGTTCCCTCAAGCCCATGCACCTCTCCCCCAAGTCCCCATCACACTCTCCCTAGGATCTGCTTAGCCCCTGCCTCTCTTCTTTTGATATTCTCTTAGTTTTAGCTCCTCTCCCCTAAATAATCCCCCAACCTCCTTTCCCTTTCTCTCTAGTGCCCCCTAGTCCCTACTGTACCAAATGAAGTCTTTTCCCAATGAGTTTTGTGACCATGCATGGCTTGCTCCCATGGTTGAGAATTATAGAAAGATACACATGCACACATGAGTCTGGGTACACATGTGACATGAACATGTAGACGTGGACAGAGTCAAGTATTCATACACAAACATTCTCAAACCCTTGTGTGGAATGAGTGAAAACTTCTCAGTCTGGGATTGTTAACCTTCCCTTCCCCTCCCCCCCTTCCATGGCTGCTGTCAATCACTTTTACCTTCCTTTGTCTGTTTTCCCGCCTTGGTGGGACCCTCCCCACCTCTCTTCTCTTGCTGTCCCAGTAGGGAAGAATTTGGTGAGGTGAGCCTCCCCACCAATGAGAGAGGAAAACAGTCGGGAAAGGGGGACTGACCAAGTTAGGTTATAAATTCTGGTTCCGCCCTTTGAAGCACGCCCTCTCTCCCACGTCCAGGCCTGGGCACAGATTGCCCTCTTCTCCCAGGGAAGAGAATAAACTCCTGTTCTTATCCTAAGGAATCTCTGTGTTTACTTTTTTTTTTTTTTACTAAATTAAGGATGAAGGGCATTTTTCAACCCAAACATCCTTATACATACATGTAGTTAAAAATGAAGAAACAGTCCTAGGTGTGCCCATGTCACATAGTACCCCTGCCTTCATTCAGATTAGCTGACACATCTTTTTGCCGATCTGAGGGGGGCCCCCAGTAACCCTGTGGGCCTTCACAGTGACCGTACTCTCCGGGGCCCATCAGCTGCCCCCGTTCCCTCTCTGGGAGAGGCGGGATACATTGGCATCAGTGCCCTGGCTCCTGCCAGGGTAGAATGGCGTCTAAGCTCCTAGCTGTATAATAATAATACTGATGAACAACAGCTTACATGTATATTATGCTTACCAGGCCCTAAGTGCCGTGTGCTTTACAGTTGTGGGCATCAGTCCTGAGATGACTGATTCCCTGAATAAACTTCCAGCTAGTCTGTAACTCCTGGTGTTTGGTCTAGATTGGGATTAAAGAATTCTGTAGGCTGTTCTTGGTATGAGCTATATGTCTTGGGGAGGAAGACAGAGATAGAGGGCAGTATCATCGTGGGAAGGAGGCAACTGTTTTGGACCTGACCAGCTCCAGGTTCCAGCCAAGCACAGGGAGGGCCTATTCGTTCTGCCCTGTCCTCCCACAAACAAGAGTCATCTGAGTGAGGGTCGTCAGAGAGGGGAGGGGATGTCTCAGGGATCTGGCCGGCAAGTGCCAGCTGCACGCCCCAGGCCTGCCCCGAGCCTCTTGGCTGGCAGCCACACCAACCCCCAGAGGAACTGGCTTGTTCTTTGAGGGAGGGGTACGGTGGAAGGGAGGTCAGGGGGGCATTTCCTGACATGGCAGCCTGTAAGGTAAAGTAGAGGTCACCAAGTCAAAGGGTTTTAGATGCCTTTTCCTTTAGGGGAATGAAGGGTGGGGTTCAGGGTGCAAAGCAGGATGTCCCACACTTAGTATTTTCTAAGTGATATCAGTGATTTGCTATGTTCTTCCTCCAATTGGGAAAGAAGCAGGTGAGTTCATGAAAAGACTGGCCCAGACTCCCTGTCCCCTGAACCTAGGACCTATCCCAACCACAGTCTGCTCTTTGCTGAGATGTTAGCAGGGAAAGGAGGATATCTGACCCTGCTGTCCTGGTAGTCACCAGCTAGGGCATCACACTAAGCTCCGGACTGATGCCCAAATCTGTATACATTTAGGAGCTCGGGTGCTACCCTACCCTGGAAAGAACTGTGTCCTGCCTTACCCAGAAAGGGGACAGGAGCAGCTGATGAACCGGGAGGAGCAGACTGTGCGGGGTCATCATGGAGGTCCACTGGGAAAAGGTCTGAGTTGGGCACATATCACCTTTTCTAGATGCAAACAAGGCTATGTATGACATGGACACACCCAGGCCTTTTTTGTGTGTTTGTTTTTTACTAAAGGCATGTGTTAAGGTTTGAGAAGG
>CM053593.1:154218508-154307801 GCA_028646575.1 Pseudocheirus occidentalis
GAGGGGAGAGTACTGGTGGGTTTGGCAGCAAAGACCTTTGGCAGCTGGACCACCAGCCTCCAATTCCCTCTTTAGGGCTGGATATTTGCCATGGCTGTGGATCCCTTAACCCTAGCAGATCCCTTTTTCCCCTTCACTGAGAGGAGGGGGTCCTAGATGTACTGGACCAGTGGATCATATCCCTGTCCCCAATCGTTTTCCCCATAACAGATTCCCTTTCTCCCTTGATGGGTCCCTCCTCTCTAGTTGCCCTCCCTCCCTCCTGGCTCTTCCAGAGCCTCACATCCCTGCTAGGGTCCTCCCTGCTCATATGAGAACTGAAAGGAGGGAGCTGGGGAGGAGGAGAGGCTTGAGGGGTATGGGGGTTGTTGGGGGGCAGGAAGGGCAGGGTCAGATATTGTTCAGCTTTTGCCTGAGTCTCCCTGGAGCATGGCTGCTCATTTGAAATTCCGATTTAAAGCCGAGCAAGCAAGCAGCTCTTTAAATTTCTGCATTAGCATGCCGCCCGGATGCCAGGCCAAGATGTTGGGATGGATTTGGCAGGAACGCCTCCAACAGTGGCAGGCGGTGGTGTTTGCCAGCAATAAAACAACGAATGAATAAAAGAAGGCTCGATTGGCAGTGACTGAGGCCCAGGTAGCTTGGTGAGCTGAGGGGGGGGACCTAGTGTGTGCTGACACATGTATGTGTTTACGTATGTTCAGGGAGGGCTTCTGTCTCTGCCTCTGGTGGACTCCTGTTTGCTTAATATCTAATCTAGGCCTGCAGTGGAATGTGGGGTGAAGGCATGGATTGGCTTGGGGCCCCTTCCCCTTGGTTTCTCCCCTCCCCCCTTGGGGGGCGATCTTCCTTCTTGAAGGGGACAGATGCTGCTTTTGATGAGGGCATGAAGACTTGGCAAATGGCTTAGGCTGCCCCACTTCATTAGGGACCTGAAAACAGGTGGGGTCAGAGGGAGAGCAACATTCTGCCCATCCCCCCTCACCCTCCCCACCCCAGTGGCTTCCAAAGGCATAGATCCAGAGATCTGTAGAGGAAGGCAGGGCAATATGGAGGGGCCATGGGAGGAGGGGGGGAGGTGGTGATTGGAGGGGAGTGGCAACATTTTCACCAACCAGCCTCCTTACCCTGTAGAATCAATCCTTCCCTCACCTTCTGAGCCTTGGGAGACCAGCGCAGATTTCGTGCACCAAAGCTAGGGTTCAGAAGATGAGAGAAGCAAAGACTAGGAAATGGTGGTAAGGTTGGTTGGGGGAGAGAGGGGAGGAAAGGAAAAGAGATCATTGAGAAAGGGGAAGAAATAGCCTAATCTGTCCCATCCCTATCCACCTAACTGCACTCACCCTGCCCCCAATTGCTTTTCCTCTCTCTTCTTCCTCGTCCTCCTCCTCCCAACCCAATCAGCCCAATCTTAATTGAAGGGTGTGTGGGTGGGTGGGGGAGGCAGTTTGGGTTGACGGAGCTCAGACTATAGGAGCAGCAAAGACCTTGACAGAAGACTGGATACCCTCCAGAGGTCATCTGATCTGTCATAATGAAGGCAGCCCAGACTTCTTGTACTTACCTCCTTACTGGTTCTTCCTATTCCCTTGGCCTCCCTTCTGCTACGCCTGCCACTCAGCCTGGGACTCAGTTCTCATCTCCCCAGACATCTCCGAGGCAACAGAGACAAGTTGGAATAGGGGTGAGGTGAGGATGAGGGAGGGAGTTAAGTCTATGAGGCTCTGGGTTTTTTTGGGTGAGGGCCTCCTTCAGAGTGCACCCTAGCATAGAGACCCCTCACTCCATACATAAGAAATCAAATGATTTGGGGGCTGAGGTAGGATTGATTAGTTAACCTCAAAGACTTTATCCCAGCTGAGGCTGCTGGGATCTCAGATTGTACTTTCAGGATAGTTAGGGGGTAAGGAGTGACAGGGAGAGGCAAATTGTTCTCAATGGGGAGTGGAACCTCTGCCTGGGGGCCTTTGGAAGGCATCTATCTTGTCTTTTCCTGGAAAAATGACAGACTCTGGATATCCTGCCCAGTGGCCTAGCATCTAAGGTCCATTTTGTGGCCTGTTCTAGGTCAGACATGCCCTGAGGGGCAGGAGGGTGGGGGTGGGAAGTAGAGTAATGGTGTAGGTTTAGGCCAGAGAAACATCTCTCTTCTCTACATTGCCTGACTGTTCCTAAGATCTATTATCCTCCCAAATCTAGGAAAGATAGGACCAAAAAGGTACCATTACTTCTCTGAACTCCTCTCCACCCCAGACTCCAGGCTTAGGGCCCCAGCGTGGTGGCCCTGCAGGAGGTGAGGTGAAGCGCTTGTCTCTTGCTGCCTCTCCGCATTAGTCATGAAGCATTGGGCACCACCGTCTCCTAACCTAGTTCCTGGCCCTGCAGGAGCCCCTTCACCGCCTTAGTGTGGCACTGTCTCCAACTGGGACCTAGTCCAGCCCAGGCCCTCACCAGTAGAAGGCTGGTTCTCCCTTTCTCTGGGTGCTGGCTGGGGTGGAGAGCTGGATTTGAAAGCTGCTTCTAATATGACTAGTAGGTCCCATGTGGATTTCAGTGCCTTGGGTGGGGAGAGGGAGTAGCAGGAAGATGGAGGGGAGCCCTCCCCGCCCCAGGCGGCAAGGAGCCCAGAGCTTGTTCCATCACAGACACCCCATCTGTCTCCCACAGAAGGCTCAGATTGGGGGAGGGGGTCAGACAGAGGAGGGGCATGGGGGGTATACACAACTCCACTGACTGAGGGAACATGACAGTCATGTGCTGGCAAGGGAGAAGAACTTGGTAGGGATGGGGGTGTCCACCTCTGTCCCAGGTAAGGGTGAAGGGACATACACCTTAGTCAGAGTTAGAAATCAAAGGCCAACAACCAGGATGCCAGAGGGCCAATGATGAAGCATGTTCTCTCATGGAGAGGCAATGCACTTAGGGTACAGAATGAGACATATTTTAAGGCTATGGCTAGTGAGGGAATTTATTTGGCTTGACTATTCATGCTTGTTACAAGGGTTTTGTTTTTCTTCTCTCTTTTTTTCTATTGAGAGAGAGAAGTGGGAGGGAGATAAAATATTTTTATTCATTGAAAAAATAAATTTTCAAAAAATCAAGTCAAAAGCTGAGAAAGGAGCAATAGAAGGCATTACTGAGACCCTATTCTTACCAGGTAATAGTATGCTTGATTTTGGTTTTTATCTGTGTTCCTCAACCCCCACATATTCCATTCCACATGGAAGGAGGAAAAGTCCCCACTCTCTGTTTGCCAACAATTCTGATATACCTTTGGCATGTAGGGAATTATGGTAGAGCCTAAGAATGCCTGAGTTCAGGTCAATGTTAGATTGATGTGGCCCTGTCTCCCCTAGGATTGTCTTCATTCATCATTTGTAGTCACCTCCTGCAGGGGTTCTTAACATAGCCCTACATTAAGAGACTTAAGGGACCCAAGATTAGATTTCAAAGGGTGGGAACCTGGATAGGAAAAAAATATATACCCTCATTTCAACGTAATTAATTTCCTTTGTAATCCTACATATTTTATTTGATGCATTTAAAAATATTATCAAGAGAAGGGGTCTATAGGCTTCACCAGACTGATAAAGGGTGGTAAATGATACAGAAAAGGTTAAGATCCCCTGCTTTAGAAGCTTTCTATGGAGAGCTCAAAAGAAATCTTAGCCCATATGTAGAAATAGAGAAAGACCACTGGAAATGTCAGAGGAGTTGTGGAAAGACAGAAACATGAATATTCTATCTGGTGGAACTAGTAACCATTTCTGACTTTTCTGGAAAACAATTTTCAACTGTGATAGAAAAGTCACTGAACTGTACACACCCTTTGACCCATGACAGCACTACTAGACATATCCCAAGAAGCTCAAGGAGAAATAAAAAGGCCCCCGTATGCAAAAATATTTATAACACCACCTTTTGTGATAGCACATAGCTGGAAATAAAGTGAATTTAGGGAATTGCTAAACAAATGGTGGTATATGAATATAATATAATATCACTGTGCCTTAAGAAACTGTGTGGATTGGTGGCAGTGTGATATAGTGGTTAGACGACTGGCCTCAGAGTCAGGGCAACCCAGTTATTTTAAGGCACTCAGATTGTTTGATCCCGGGCAAGTTATATAACATCTCAATGTCCTAGGCAACTCTCTAAAACAGCGGTTCTCAACCTGTGGGTTATGTTCAATTTGTATAACAATGAAGATACATCCTGCATATCAGATATTTACATTACAATTCATAACAGTGGCAAAATTACAGTTATGAAGTAGCAACAAAAATAATTTTATGGTTGGGGGGGTCACCACAACATGAGGAACTGTATTAAAGGGTTATGGCATTAGGAAAGTTGAGAACCACTGCTCTAAAGCAAGAAATTATAGACTTGCTCTCCCTCCTTAGTAGAGGGAGTTTCTTCCCCAGGAATTCCTTTTACCAATGAAAATCATGGATTTAGACCCCCCCAAAAAAGACAATTACAAATATGAAGAATTCAGAAAAATTTGTGAAGACTTGTATGAACTGAAGGGTACAGCAATCTACTCCAAGACCACAATGATGTCAAGAAAAACAATGGTGAAAGATATCCAGACTCTGATCATTGCAATGACCCAACTGTGACTTCAGAGGACTGAAAAATAAAGAATTATTTTCTCTTCTCTGCAGAAAGATGGTGGCCTATAAGTACAGAATGAGGGAACATATAAATACATTCATTGTTAAGCACGGACAATGTTTTGATTTGTTTAATTATATATCTGTTAACAACGGAGGATTCTCTTTGGTGGTAGAGGAGCAACAGTCATTGTGTAACAACATGGATAAAAAGAAATGATGACATCTGTCAATTTTTTCAAAATAGACATGATTCAGTCAAAAAACCTGGGTTTTAGGCCTATATTTGTCATTAACTGTGTGATTTCTTCCGATTTTAGACAAGTCAGTTCCCCTTTCTGGGTATTAATTTCTTCATTTTTTTAAGTAAGGCGGTTGGACTGAATGACCTCGAAGGTACTTTCTGGATTTAAGAATCTAGATTTAGTCACCTTA
Organism: Pseudocheirus occidentalis; assembly: GCA_028646575.1. Taxonomy (NCBI): domain Eukaryota; kingdom Metazoa; phylum Chordata; class Mammalia; order Diprotodontia; family Pseudocheiridae; genus Pseudocheirus; species Pseudocheirus occidentalis. The sequence continues at coordinate 154,223,563 of CM053593.1, forward strand.
TCTTTCCACTGTAGGAATTCTACCCAATGACCATTTGATTCTTCAAGCAATAGTTTTGCTCCCTCATTTTCAACGTTTTGACTTCTCTTAAGATTCCTGGGGGCAGTGGGGAAGAGGTGGTCTCTATAGCAACAGATCAAAGACCAGGTGGTAGATTAGATGGAGAGAGAGTAGAAGGAGAGAAGTGAAGGAAAAGAGAAAAGGAAGGAACATGCCTAATTCCTAGAACTGGTCTCCCTGCTGAGAGTTTTTCAAGTCATTCTCATTTGAACCCTGAGGTCAGATATTCCTCTCCCATCTTGACTGAGGAATTCTGTATGTGTGTGTGTGTGTGTGTGTGTGTGTACTTCAGCTACAGAGACAGAATAAGCTTTTGTGTATATAAAAGGACCAGGAAGAATTTGCTTAAGGCATTTGAGAGAAACCCCAGGAACATCTGAGCTTACTCACTGTAGCCCAGTAAAGCCTTCACCACTTCTATTGGTAGAGGGAACTTCTTCCTTGGGAATCCTCCTTACCAATGAAAAGCATAGGTTCAGACAAAAAGAGACAAATATGAAGGACTCAGAGAAATTTGTGAAGACTTGTATGAACTGTAGTCCATTTGAAGACTACCCTAAAAAGACTAGATCTTCCTGTTATCTCTCTCTTCAGTGTTTCCCACCCTACCCTTTTGGAAAGTTCTTTCTTAGTTTTCAACTCATTCCTTCATGCTACTGCTTATGCTCACCTTTCTCTCTTTGGGGGCACACAAGCTGATGCCTGTCAATACCTTCTGGGAAAATAGTGCCATGTGAACTTGAAGCAGGGGTTTTGATTATTAAAAGTAAATGGTGGGGGGGGGGGGAAGAGTGAGAATAAAGGGAGAGATATATCTCATGGTCCCTGTGAGTTATTAGAAAGAAGGCACTGGTGGTTGCTAAGCAACAGGTCTCTGAAGAGGACAAGGCACACAGTATGGAACAAGGCACTATCAAATGAACATTAGAAAAACAGGGAAGGGGCAGGGGCACCCACTGGAGCCAGGGAGGGGCAGGTACAAGTATAGAGCCAGTCAATTCACTCTCAGTCTAATCCTTTTCCCAGCTTGGGGGCTAGGGAGAAAAGACTCCACTTCTACTATCCTTCAAGATTGGTGGTGGTGGGGTAACCTAGTTTCCATAGCTACTCAAATACACTCCTGGATTGGCCCGCAGGGTCTTTAGGGGTCTTTCCTACTCAACTCTGGGGGTGTGCGTTTTTAGATTACCCTTCCCTCCTCTCCCTACTCCTCCTAAATGGGAAAGGGAGAAGCCAAGGTAAAAGGGGGCACCCCAGAATTCAGATAGGTCATAAGGAGACTTATCCTTTAGGGAGGAGGGAGGATGCTTTGTTGGAGGGGATACGAGGAGTTCCTTACAGAGACACCACAATGGAGGTTGGGTGGGGAGGAAAGTGAGAGCAGAACCAAATGGTAGCATCAGATGTAAAGACAGAGCCGGTGCTTTTTATTTCTAGGATGGTGTTTTAGGAGGCAGAGGGGAGGAGAGTAAATTGGGCAGCTTCTTCTGTACTCCTCTGGCCCATCCTGACTCAGTCCCCTGAACCCAAAGTCCAGCACTGTGGAGACCAGAGAATGAAGATATAGAACATTAACGTATGTCAAATATAAGTGAGTGGCACCGAGGGGCATAATCTGTTTTTCTAATATGACCACAAGCAGAGTGTTAGAAGAATTAGGCCGACAGCTGCTGTGGTTTTTTTTTTTCTCTCCCTTTCTCTCTCTCGCTCTCTCTCTCACTCTCCCTTCCTCCTCGGCGTTTGCACACACCAATGGCAGCAGAGCCCTGCTCGCGATTTCTCTTAATCTTCCTCCTCCATCCTGCGCTCTTTCCGCAGGCGGTGCTACGAAGCCGGCAGAGCCCAGCGTCACACCTTACTGCTCCTCAAGATTGCTCCACAGAGAGCTGAGGGAGATGGCAATTCGGCGCTGACGCCGGCTGGCAGCAGTTGGGAGGGGGGGAAAGAGTAGGAGAGAAGGAGGGAGGGAAGGGGGAAGAAAGTTGGCACAGATACCAAGTTTTTCCCTAGAGAGAGATGGGGGGAGGGAGAAAAAGGGAGGGAGAAAGGGAGGGAATGAAAAACATAGAGGGGGGAGAGAGAAAAAGAGAGCTAGAGAGAGAGAGAGAGAGAGAGAGAGAGAGAGAGAGAGAGAGAGAGAGAGAGAGAGAGAGAGAGAGAGAGATGAGAGATGGTGAAAGTTCTCTCTTGATCTCTTACACACAAATGCATGAGAACATCCCTCTCCCCCCTCCAACCTCAGGCTCCCTCAACAATGACTCTCCACAGACCAAACTCTCTCAGGGTTCCACCCAATCCCATGCCAGGTGCCTGTACACCCTCCCACATTCCCAATCACCCTGGAGTCTAGACTGACTCACACATGTTGTGTGTGTGCCCATACTTGTGTGTGTGTGTGTGTGTGTGTGTGTGTGTGTGTGTGTGTGGATGTGGCGCGTGTGTGTACGCCTGTATGTTGTCTCTGTTTTGGATCGCAGTAGAATGCAGTATGTAAATGAGATGGTTATTACCGCAATGTTCATCAAGCTGAGCCGAGAAGACATTAATAGCCTGATGAATATGCATGTGAATTTGTTAATTAAGTTAATTATTCTGCTGAAAATGCATTCGTCTTCCAAGGACATTTTCCCAATGATTTTTACATGCTCTAGCCATTAGTCATGCTATATTTTATCAGGGAAATGAGTTTGCTTAAGTTGTTAAAAAAAAAAAAAGAGGGAGAAAGAGAAAGAAAGGAGGAAAAAATGGGAAGGGCCGAGTGCTGTTGGAGTTGAGCGTGGGAAGGTGGCAGAGAAGGCCAGCCCTAAGTCTGAGGCCCAGCTGGGCCTTTGAAGCCTGCCCTAGATTTTTATGGGCATTTCATTCTACATTTTTTTTTTTTGCTTTTTTTATGACAAACTTTTTTTTTCCAGTGCCAAATTTCCAACACATTAATTAATTGTTGTAGCCAATTAACTGTAGTTGTGCAAATGAGTTTAGCACTAATTACCATGCAGTGCCTGTAATCACATAAAAAACTTGCTGAGAGAGGGAGAGAGGAGAAGATAAAGGGGAAATTTAAAAAGGGGGGGTAGTGACATGAAAGGAGGGAACCCGGAAGAGATGTCAAGGAATGGGGTGAAAGTGGGGAAGGGAGAGAAGCTTGTCCTAAGGAGACCTTGCCACTACTACTGGGTCTTTGAAGTCTTCTCCAACGGAATGGCATAGTTATTTTTGCCCTCTTTAAGATCAAGACTGTCTCATTGGGGGGAGGAGGTTGTTGGAAAAACTCAAGATGCATGGAAAAAGGGTTTCTCCTTATGGATGAATGTCTTTTCAAAGAAGTTCAGATTGGAAACTGCTGGTTAAGAAAATAAAAGTATACTCTTTAAGGTATCTGGAGATCTCAACCCCTAGTTCCCTCACTTTCTAGGGCAGAAATTAGGAAGCATAAGGTTAAAGAAGAATCATATTTGTAGCAATCATTCCTTCAGTACCACTGAATGATGACCATATCATCCACACTGTCCCAAGATGATATCAAAGGTTGGTGGGAAAATGATGTAATGACACTTAGGGTCTGGTTTCTGAGGCTGCAAGTAATTTGGCAAGATTGAATTATCTTGCCTCCTTTGAAATTAAAGTGGTTGTCCTCTTTTAGAAAAGGAGCTGATAGGTGGCCCAGTGGACAGAGCACTGGGTCCAGAGTCAGCCTAGGACACTAGCTGTATGACCCTGAGCAAGTCACCTAACCCTGTTTGCCTCAGTTCCCTCATCTGAAAAATGAGCTGGAGAAGGAAATGGCAAATCATTCCAGTATCTTTGCCAAGAAAACCCTAAATGGGGGCACATAGAGAATGTAGGCATGAAGAGGTATCTTTACTGAAGGAACACTTTTAGCGATGTAGACATAGGAAGGGTCAAAAAAATAGTGAAGCTATCCTACTTAGGATCTAACTCTATAGGGGTATAGGAAGCGATGATACCTGGTCAGCTAGAAATCAGGAGTGAACTAGAATACAGCATCTCCATTCCCTAGCATACCAATGTCAGTTCTAGGGTTTCACCTGTCAGCCTCGAGCTACACTCAGAGGCATGGGGATGGGATTTTCCTAAGCCTTTGCAGCTTGTCTCTTGTGCCATTTATCATGGGAATTGGGGGAAGTCATACAGAAAATGGTAGAATAGGATGTTATTTTGGATGGTATCCCATTTACCACATTCAGAAATGGGAGCTACTTCACTTGTCATGTAGAAATGAACAAGAATCTTCACCCTTAGACCGTCATCTCCTTCCTTTCTCCTAAGCAAAGAGCCCCTTTTATCTTCAGGACCTACTTCTGGATCACAGTGAGTTGAAACCCAGGGACTTCTTCCTCCTATTTCCTTCCCTTAAAAAAAAAAAAGGCAAAAAAGGGGGCAAAGGCAGTGGCTAGGTGGCAGAGGACCAGCCCTGGAGTCAGGAGGACCTGAATTCAAATTTGACCTCAGGCACTTAACACTCACTAGCCATGTGATCTTGGGCAAGTCACCTAACCCCAATTGCCCTGCCTTCCCCCCTCCAAAAAAGAAAAAAAAAAGAGTGAAAAGGCTTTCCTCCGTATTTCTAATTGTTCCCAGTTGTCTTTTGCCTCTGATAAAAGCCTGCCTTTGCATGGAGGGCCCAAAGGTGTTCCATCCTGGTCTATATGCTGTTCTCTTATCTGACTCACACTTACACATTCATTTCCCTTTCACCCCAGTCATTTGGGGAAATAGGTGTCTTCTCTCTTGTCTCACATTCTTTATAGGACAGACTTGTCCAGAGGTATGGAAAAGGATAAGATTGTCTTTTGGGTGTGTGTGAATAGGGTGCCCAAAGCACTCCCCTTAATAGGGAGAATGTAGCCCCGGGTGGGTGGGATGCTAAGCTACTAAAACTGCAGATCCGCTGGGCTATGGAGTCCCAAGAGTGACCGAAGGAACTGTACGGGAGCTGTCTGAGTTTGGACAGGCTCTGGAAAGATCATCTCTATCCAGGTGGTTCTACACTTATCTTATCCCAGAGAGAGAAGAATCTAGAGAAGAGGAAGTCACAGAATTCCATCTGTATTCCATGCCTACATCTCATAACTGCTGGAAGAAATTAGAGGCAGCTAGGTGGCACAGCAGATAGACAATGGACCTAGAGCCAGGAAGACCTGAGTTCAAATCCAACATCAGATACTAGCTAGTTTTATGACCTTGGACAAGTCACTTAACCTCTGTTCTCCTTAGTTTCTTGCTCTTTAAAATGGGGAAAATGATGGTACTTACCTCCCAAGTTTGTTGTGATGATAAAATATTATAAAAGTGTTTTGCAAACTTTAAAGTGCTATATAAATGCTAGCTAGCTATCCACATAGCATCCATCTATCTGGCTGTAATCTTACTGTATTTCCTCTGTTCTTAGTGGAGGTAGAGGCCAGAAGGCAGGGCATGATCTTTATCAAGATGCTAGAACTGAGTATTACAAGGAATGGATTCTCCTTCCTCCCTTTTGTGGAGGCCACCTCTGAAGCTTACTGGTCCCTTGTGTTTGCAAAGAGAATAAAAACCCACCACAAAATCTGTCAGAAATAGATCAGAGATGAAAGGCCTCCAGGAGATGATGGACCTAGAAGGATATGCAGGAGGGAACACACCCTTTCCCCTAACCTAAAAGATATAGTTGGGTAATGGCCTTAGATGAACTGTCTTCACTGCTTCTATTTGGTCCTTCCCAGTCCTGACACAGGACTTGGAAGGAGCATGAGGACAGAGGGGATCAGTCTTGTCTGCCATGCTTGGCAGCAGGCATTGCCCATTCAGCTCTGTGTGTCTAGCTGGCACTCCATGAGCCTGGCCCCTCCTGTTGGCCACAAGACCCTCGGGTCTGGGTTAAAATGATGTCTCTATAAGCATTTTTGTGGGAAGCTTAACCAAATTTAAATTATAGCCTTTTCTATTCTTTTCAGTGGTTCTCAACCTTCCTAATGCCATGACTCTTTACTACAGTTTCTCATGCTGCAGTGACCCCCAACCATAAAATTATTTTCATTGCTACTTCATAAAACTGTAATTTTGGTATTGTTATGAATCATAATGTAAATATCTGATATGCAGGATGTATTTTCGTTGTCACAAACTGAACATAACCCACAGGTTGAGAACACACTGCTTTAGATGCTTCTGGCTGGGTGTACCAGTTACTGTTCATGCCTCCAGTTCTAACTGCACCCCTTCCCAGGCTCCCCTCTTGGGCCCAATGTTAAACGCAGTCAGCCAAATTCAGGTCATTAGATATTTCCCAGGGAGGTGAATAACCTTGTGGGGAGAATACCCACGTCCTTTGCCCCTCTAGCTTCCAAAGGAGCTAAGGAAGTTACTGGGAAAACTCTGTTTGACCATTGTGAAAACCTAAGAGAATGGAGATTACTTGGGTACCAAATGCTGGAAACAGCATAAAGAAGGGAGGATTAAGAGGGTGTCCTTATTGCATCCCATTCCACCCAGGCTCAAGTGTTCCTACTGCTCACCTTAGCCATTCTCTACAGGCAAGAGAGGGTTAAAGGTATGGTATGGGCAAGCTATAAATTTCCCATCAGAGTGTGGGGAGAGCAGGACTTGGGGAGGGGTGTTTGGGGTGGGGGGGGAACTGGGAAAAAGCCAGGAGGTTGTCTCTAGGTAACAATAAACACTGCGAGCTAGGAGCAGCTGTTACACTTACTCTCTCTGCATCACAATGCTGAAATAACACTAATAAACCAGTGCGCCCCAACGCATGGGCATACACTCAGACACTCAGTGTTCAACCCAGCAGTGACACTAGCCCTCCCACTTCCATCCTGGAGGCCAATCCTCTGCTCCAGTTCTCTCTTTTTGGAGTCCCAGCTCAAGGCATGTCATCGGCCAGATCACTCATTGTCTCAGGCATCTTTCTGGGAATGAGAACAGATAGACCCCCCTGGGCTGGAGTTCCCTTAGAGAGGGGAAGGGAGAATCTGGGAGTTCTGTGTATAGATCTTAGGGGCATGTGTCTGAGGTAAATAGAAAGAAACAGGAGAGATGAGGGACAGATGACACCTTATCTGTGTCCTGGATTGGGGGTGTGTATGAAGTAGTCAGGATGGTAGAAGGGTCAAAGGGAATTTGGACAATGGGTAGGAATGGGAGTGGAAGAGTCAAGAGAATTAGAGGGGAAGCAAGAAGAGTGCACTAATGGGGTATCCAGGAATGTGCCTTCAATGCTTTCCTGAGGCTAAGCCTCTTTACTCCTGCCCTGATCCCACCTTGTTTATCAGCAGCACTATCTTGATATCTAACATCAAGTCTGGTGTTGGTTTGGGGCTGAACTTTATTCTGGACCCTCCCAATAAGCCCACCCGAGGTTCGTGATCTTGCCAAGTCAAGCCTGTCTGCTGCCAGGAAGATAGGAGATGGTGAGGAGGTGGGTGAGGACCATCCCTGTTTGTGTGCAGAGATGTAGAGTGGCTCATTTGTTCTTCTTTGCACCCTGAAGCTACCTCTGGATTTCAAGGAATGGCCACAAGCAGAAGTGCCCCATGCCTCAGCTGGAGAGCAGAGCTGCGGACACAGAAAGGAACAGGAAGAGACAAATGAAATACAGTCATCATCTGATGTAGAACCTCAGCCATACACTCCTCCCTTCCTATATCCCTTCCCTCTTCCTAGTTCACAAGGAGCAGAGATTCTCACGGACCAAGGTGGTTTTCTGACTATTGCAAATCTGTGAGGTAAAGAATCAGTGGATTCTATTTCCCTACATTAACTCTCCAAAGAAGGCCAATAACATAAAAAGGCAAATAGTGGGACTAGGCTTCACCATGGATGGATGCCCCCAGGATAGACACTCAATCTGCCTTTTCTCTGATTAGGCAAGTAGTCAAGGCCCTGTGGGCCTACTACTAGGTAGCCAGGTGGTACAGTAGACAGAGCACTAAGACTGGCATCAGGAAGACTTGGGTTCAAATTTGACCCTTAGACACTAGCTGTGTGATCCTGGGCGAGTCACTTCACCCTATTTGCCTCAGTTTCCTCATCTATAAAATGAGTTGGAGAAGAAAATTAAAAACCACTCCTGTATCTTTGCCAAGAAAACCCCAAATGGGGTCACAGAGAATCAGACATGACTGAAACAAATAAACAACAAGGCCCTAAATTCTTCGCTACTTTTTCTGTTCAGTACCACTGCCCCTTTGTCCTGTAATACAGAAGCTAAGTAGCACACATAAGAGAATTAAACCTGGGGTCATGAAGACGTGAGTTCTAATTCTGCTTTGGCTATTTGCTAGCTGTGTGGCCCTAGGTAAATTTAACCTCTCCATCTCATCTGTAAAACAGGAATAACAGAAACTACCTCACTGTGTTGTTGTGAGGATCAAACAGGATAACATGGGCTTTGCAAACCTTAAAGGGCTATCTATCTACATGCTAGCTATCATCATCATCAATGGGGGTCATGTTTCTGAAGAGAAAAAGGGAAACATTTCAGTACCTGGCATAGTGCCTGGGACATAGCAGACACTTACTGAATGACAGCTGACTGACACGTGCAGGCCATGCCATGGATGGCGAGGAGGAGGAAGTGGACAGGTCCAGGAAGAAGCTGTCAGTTTCTCAAGAACACATTCCCACTCATTTCTTCCTATTCCTCTAACTTTTCTGACTCTTAGAAGCTCCTTTTCTTCCACCTTTACCCCAGACATCTCAACCCTTCCATTCTGGGCACATTTAAATAGCCACTTATCCTTCACACTCTTTCTTCTACCCTTTCTCTCTTCCTCCTGTTTTGGGAGACCATTCATGTCTCTGTGTCAACACTCGTCATAAATATTCTCCACAATCCAGGTATATATCAAAACGAGAATTACCTTTTCAGTCCCAATTCTGCCTCCCCTGGTGTTTATTTCCAGGGAATAGACTGGCAAACTGCTCATAAACCTTTCAAATTCTGTCTTCTCTTTAGGGAGCTACCTCACCCTTCCACCCAGCAGCCACAGTTCAGAACATATGCACAGAGGGGAGCAACTGAGACTGTCATGGTAACCTCTTTTGGAAGGCACACTGGGGTCATGAGACAATCGGGGCTGGGAGATACCTGGTGACCTCTATTATGAGAACAAAAGTAGAAGGGCAGGGCAAATTCAGCTCTTCTCCTATATACTGTCCTCTCACTTCATGCATCAATTCTCCTTTATGACATCTTATCATCCCATTTTATATCCACCTTCCCCAACAAGAAACCAGGGCACTGGATCAGGTCTTGTCTTTTGGTTGCTTGTGTTCATGTGCTGCTTCTGCCCCTGAGTCACCAAAACATTAAATTCCATGGAACTGCTGGCACCTCATCTTACTCCAGTGGACAGGCAGGCACACAGTTAGAGAATCCCAGCCCCTGAAAAATCTGACCCCAGTTCATTCCTCTGCTCCCAGGAATCTGTAGCGCAGAACCACCAAAGAAGAATGAACAAGCAAGAGATTGTGAGAATGAGAGAGACACCCCAACATGTGCTCCGTGTCGGAGCAAAGCAAAACCCAGTTTTCTTGTGCTGTTGAGAGGGATAGCCAGAAAAGCTGGCACAGGAGGGCACACAGCTTTGTTGGCATGAGAGAGGAACATGGATGAGAGCGTGGAGGCTGCTCCAGGAGCAGGCATCTCCGTCTGGCTCTTTCTGGTGGTTCTTTCTCCCTGTGTAGTGGTGAGCAGTGTGGCTTTGTCATCTATCTCTATCCTTCTTTTCTCAGGCCTCCCCACCACCTACCTTCCTTCCCTTTCCTTAACTCTAGGAGCTGGCTGGGATGGGGAGCTGGGGAAAGGGGAATGTTTCAACATTAGGAACCTTCAAAAATTCACTAGGACCTGGGAGTGGACAATAAATTGAGGCAATGGTGGGGCTCATCATAATCAGTAGGACAGTAGTTTTCTTAGCTAATTCTGATCCATCCAGTTGTCATCTAGTCTGACTCAGAGGAAGTTGCTTCTCTTCGCTGGCCATTCGGTTCACTCTTTGTAAAATGAGGGCCTCAGACTTACTATGGATGATATTTAAGATCCTTTCTAGCTTAGTAAAAAGATGGGAGAGGCATAGTTAGACACAATTGTTTGGGGGGAGGTGAAAGGTCTGGGTAGTCCAAACACTCTAGAAAGCAATCTGGAACTATGCTCAAAAGGCTATTAAACTGTGCATATTTGACCCAGCAATACTGCTACCAGGACTATATTCCAAGGAGATTTAAAAAAAAAGAGGAAAAGGATCCATATGTACAGAAATATTTATGGAAGCTCTTTTTGTGGTGGCAATGAATTGGAAACTGAGGGAATGCCCATTAATTGGGGAATGGCTAAACAAGTTGTAGTATATGAATGTGACTGAATACTACTGTGCTATAAGAAATAATGAAGGGAATTTTTTCAGAAAAACCTGGAAAGATTTGTATAAACTGATGCAAAATGAAGTAAGCAGAACCAGGAGAACGTTATACACAATAACAGTGATATTATTAAGATAATCAACTCTGAAACTTTGATGGACACAATGAACCACAACTCCAAAAGACTCATAAAGAAACATTCTATTCACCTCCAAAAAGAGAAACTATGGACTCAGAGTACAGATGGAAACATCTTTTTTCCCCTCTCTTTCTTCTTTTTTTTTTCTGGGGGGAGGGGGAGAGGAGGGAACAGGCTACTGTAGAAATCTGTTTTGCATGTTTATACGTATTTGTAATAGGTTTTGTTTGTCTTGCCTTCTCATTGGTGTAGGGAGGGAGAGAATTTAGAATTTTAAAAAAGTCTCTGCTTTAAAAAATAAAAAAGATCTGGGATTTTGGGTGGTACTCTAAGTTCAATATGAGTTGATGGTAAAAAGGCAGGCAAAAAGTAGCTAACTTGACTTTGGGCTTAATGAACAAAGGTATAGCTTCCAGGTATAAGAAGATTGCACCACCGTAGTCATTCAATGTACCATAGCACCCTGCCTTGGTCAGACCACATATCAAGAGTATTATGTCTAGTTCTGGACACCACAGTTCAGAAAAGACATCGATAAGCTAGAGAACATCCAAAGAAGGACCCCAGGGATGGTGATGGGCCTTAAGTTCATATACCATCCTATAAAGGTAGAAGAAACTGATATGTTTAGTTTGAAGAAAATAAGACTTGGAATAAGATAGCTGTCTTCTAGTATTTGTAGGGCTGTAATATGAAAAAGATGAAAATTTGTTCTGTTTGGACCCAGAGTTAAGAAACAACTCGTAGAAAATAATGAGGTAGATTCAAACTTAATGTTAGGAAATAATTTTATGACAATTACAGTCCTAAAAAGAGAACTGGCCACATCAAGACATAGAGAGGGTCTCACTTATTAGAGGTCGAAGTAAACACTGGGTCAAGACTTGTGTGAGCTGCTGTGAGAAATTTTCAGGCATGGGTTGGACTAGCTTGTCAATGAGGTTCCCTGAAAATTTTGAAATTCTGTGATTCTCTTCTCTTCTCTAAGAGAGAGGGCATTCTGGCAGAATGTTTAAACCTCTGAGTTTCAATCCCTACCTTGGTCTCTTTCTTATCCCCAAGGCTAGGTACCATGTACAGAGATGTCTCTATGCCCCAGATGGTGACAGGCCCTATATTGGGTTGCAACCTCTGCCTACACATTCTTTGTCCAAACCAGGGAACCTATTCAGGGTTAGGAAAGGATCAGGTTTTCGAGGACAGTGATGAATCCAAATTTAAATGATCTGGATGTTTAGGGAGTCTTTTTGATAATTTCAAATCCTATGGGAGGAGACTGGTATGAAAAGAAGATGGGAGAGTGAAGAGGAGGGGGCTGGGCTTGTGGAAAATCTGCCCTTTCCCCCAGCCCTAACACGTCCCTCCCATTAAGTGTCCTCCTCCTTCATTCCAGAGCAGGAATCAGCTCTGTAAACAACCACCACAAAATATATTCCCCAACCAACACTAAATATTAATGCCTTGCCCTACATTGAATGCCCAGCCCCTGATGAGGGCCTCAGGCTACATAGCTCTCTCAGTCCTACTGGAGGGAGTAGCTTTCATTCCTCCAATCCCATCTTAGTTTCCCCAGATGACAGCATTCCCCCGTGCCCACAACTCCTGGCAAGATTTTTTCTGTTGGCCACTGTCAACAGGCTGGAAGTGGGTGAGAGGGTACTTTCCTTCCTTAGTAAGGAGAGGTAGAGGGGAGGATGGGGCTTGTCAGTCTTGGTCTCTGATGGGCATTCCTGGAAGGCATATTCTAGATAATCAAGGGTAAGAAGGATTTAGCAGGCAGAGTTCTGCTGCCAGGTACTAGTATGGATGCTGGTGGGAGAGCCAGGGCCCTGGAGCAGAAAGGGCACTTGGGAGACAAAATGGGATGTTAGGCCAGGAGACAAGGCTGGTTTGAGGGGAGGAGAGGGTTTTGGAGGATAGGTCAGAAGCACATGGATAGAATTTCTGTCCAAGTAACCCCTGCCTCACCACTCTGCTACCTGCCTACCCTATTACTCTGGCACCACCATAGCCTAATGAAGCAAAGAATGGAGTATGCATATCATGTGTAGAAAGGTGGGATGATGTCCCTCAGAGTTCTGGCACTGATGGCTGGCCCCCAAAGTGCCCTAGAAAACTGTTGCCAGAACCTGGTGGGTAAGCCCCCTTCTGCCTGGCTGGTAAAGGAGGCAAAGGATAGGCAACATTCTATACTTTGCAAAAAGCTTCCTTGACAGTGTCTATTAATGACACAGAGGACATTAACAGAGTGGGGTCAGGGCAAGGGTTTGGGGGAAGCAAGAAGGTAGAGCAAAGATACTGATTCAGGGTAAAGCTTAACTAACTTTGAATTTGGACTCAAGGTGAAGGGTGGGAGAGCAGGTGCATGGAAGACACACTGACATACTACTTCTTAATCCATAGTTTACTCTGGTTTCCCCAGATTCTTGTGTTGCAGCAGGAGGACTTAGTATAATATCTCAAGGACTTCTTAATTGATAAGGATACGAGGCATGAGTGAACAGTGGTGACAAGATGGACAAGAAATAACTTATTTTTGGTCCCATAACTGGTCAGTATCAAAGACAGAATTTGAACTTAGATCTCTCCTGCTTCCATGTCTAGCATTCTTTCCTCTTTGTCATGTTATATTTCTGTAACATGATTTCTCTTGGGGCTAGATTCAGGGTTCTTACCTTTTTGGGGGAAGGTATACCCCCCCTTTGGCAGTCTAGTGAAACCTATGGATCTCTTCTCAGAATAATGTTTTTTTTCTTCTTCAAATTCATAATGAAAGGAAATGCAGAATTTTAGTCAGAGGTTAGTGAAAATAAGTATGTAATAATTTTTCCATCCAAGTTCATATCCCTTGAAATCTATCCATGGATCTCAGTTTAAGAAGCCCTGGTTTAAATGTTGGTGTGAGTAGGAGAAATGGAACAACATCTGGAAATTGGCAGATAAGGGAAATGCCAATATCCTTAACGCTCCATAAAAGCTGTACCAACATCCCTTTCCCTCCCTCCCAATCCTCACTTCCACACCTCGTGATGCTTTTTAGATATTTCCAACTTGATGCCCTATTGACATCTGAAAGACAACATGTTCAGAATGGAGTTCTTTTATCTTTCTCCCCCAAACCTAGCCTTCTTATCTTCCCAATTTCTTTCAAGAATTTCACCGTTATTCTTCTAGAAATACATGTTCACAATTTGAATCATCCTTGACTACTAACTGCTTAGGCAGCACAGGAAATAGAGAGATAGACCTGGAAGTCAGAAAGACCCAAGTTCAAATCCCACTTCAGATATTAGCTGCATGACCCTTAACACAGCATTTAACTTCCCCTGGCCTTGGTTCCTCATCTGTAAAACGATGGGTTCAGACTAGAAGGCCTCTAAGGGACCTTCCAGTTCTAAATCTATGATATTTTACCCCTATATCCAACTAGTCACAATACCTTTACCATTTATCCTGGCTTTCTATTCAGTGGGTTACAGCTTTCTTTCAGGTCTTTATCATCTCTTGCCTGGATGATTACAATAGTCTCTCACCTCTCCAGCTGCCAAAGGAATTTTTTTTTTTTTTGGAGCGGGGAAGGTGGGGCAGTTGGGGTTAGGTGACTTGCCCAAGGTCACACAGCTAGTAAGTGTTAAGTGTTTGAGGCTGGATTTGAACTAAGGTCCTCCCAACTCCAGGGCTGGTGTGCTCTATTCACTGCTCCACCTAGCTGCCCTAAAAGTAAAGGTCTGACCATGTCACTCTCTTGGCTCCCTACTGTTTCTAGGATCAAATAAAAATTCCTCTGGCATTCAAAGCCCTTTACTACCTGAGTTTACCCTTTTAGACACATATTACTCCTCTTCAAGAAAGCTATCTTCCAGTCAGACTGGCTTATCTGTCTCTCAGATACAAAATTCCCATTTTCTACCCCTGTGCTTTTGCACAGGCTGTCCTATACATTTGGAACACATTCCTTCCTCACTTATACATCTTAGATTCAGAGGACAGTAGATTTAGGTTTGGAAGGGACTGCAAAGGTCATCTAGTCCAACTCCCTCATTTTATAGACAAGGAATCCCTAGCCTCTATCAAAGTTCTACTAAACTTTCACCTCCTGCATGAGGAGTCTCATGATCCCTTCAATTGCTGTACTTTCCCTTCTCAGAATTACTTTTGTGTATATTTTATGGACAGGTAGGTGGCTCAGTGGATAGAATGCCTGGCCTGGAATCAGAAAGACTCATTTTCCTGTTCAAATCTGGCCTCAAGCATTTACTAGCTTAACCCCATTTCCCTCAATTTCCTTATCTGTAAAATGAGATGGAGAAGGAAATGGCAAACCACTCCAGTAATCTGGCCAAGAAAATCCCAAACGGGGTCACAGAGAGTCAGATGGGACTGAAACACTGAGCAACAAAATATAATTTGCATTTACTTATAGATGTCATTGTTTAAACAGAAATTGAATGTAAGTGAAGCTACTGGAGGGAAGGGACTATCTCCTTTGTGGCACACAGCTAAAACTTAAAGAATGCTTATCAGCTGAGAGTTTGTGTAAGGAAGGGAAGGAGGGTGCACTGTAGGGAAGAAAATCAGCTCTCCCCTTCTCCCCTCCCCCTTCTTCAACACACCTTCCGTGCACATGTTCACTCTAATAATACATAGGGCAATACTTCCACACCTTTTGTAGAAGGTTTAATGAGTGGCTGTGGCCAAAAAAAGCTCATTACCTGGTGGTCAGCCTCTCTGAACTTGGCTGCCCAGACCTACTGATGACAGCACATTGCTAAGTAAAGACTTATAGCCTTTCCAGCTTGGTAGGACCTGCCAGGACTCACCCTCGGCTGGCACAGGCTTCCAAAAGCCTGGGGTCACCTCCAGGAAGGCACAGGAAAAGGACTTTAGTGAGTAAACTCTCCTTGTCTTTTTGAAAACACCAGCAGCAGGGATTCAAAGCAGACCCCAGGACAGGATTTGCACCCAAAATGCCCACGTTGTAAAGTAAAAGTGAACTGGGTTGGCCTCATTTGCATAGTGCTTTGCATCTAATCGCCATGGTACTCATTTCATGTCAAAATGCGTAGACATCTCCCCGGCATCATCCCTCTCCCCCAGGACCCTACTCTCTCCAAATGCCCCATCTGACCTCACCCTGACCTCCCTGGCCCTCTGGCCCTCTACTCACCAAAATTCTCCCAGCCTCCCTTAGGTCAGACTGGACAGGCCCAAAGTGACAAAACTCCTGGCTGGGCTCTGTCCAGAAACTTGAACCCTCGACAACTTTACTCCTTATCCCTGTTCCAACTCAGTGCGTGAGATTCCTCCCGGGCCTGAGCAGGCTGATGCTACCCCATCCTGACTGGAAAGGGGGTGGTGGGAATCCTGGCACCTCCTCCACCTCTTTGCTTTTGGTGCCAGAGCGCAAAGTGGCCGGTGATTGATGGGCCTGAGCTCTCGGTAACCGCACCCAGTGGCCCAATCCTCCTCCCTTCTCCAATCCCTCCCCTGTCCCTATTCAGAGATCAGATTGTCTCATGTCGGTCCCTGAGGTCCCATTAATTAAAAATACATCCAATTAAATGGCAGGTGAAAACGTGCTATTGGAGCTCTTCCCCCCCAACATCCAGCCTAGGCTCTCCCCCTATCCTCCCCCCCCCTTTAAGGCTCAGCTGTGCTTTGAGCTGAGAAAAAAAAATACAGAGATAGAGAGGAAAGTGTGTGTATGTGGGGGGGGGGGGGTTTGAACCTCTGCCAGAGTAGCATGTGCCAGCCTGGGAGGGTGGCATCATGCCCTGGTGTCTAATTTCTGTGGGTGTGAGAAGGTCTCATCAGCTGGGCACCTACCCCTTCATCTCTTAAAGGGGCAGGGGGGCATTGAAACTCACAATTTCCTTTTACTTTAGCATGGCCAGCTAGGGGAGATGCAAATGGTAGGAGGGCTTTGGGGGTCCTAGGGAAGGAATCAAGCATCCTGATATCTTTGGTATGTTCCCCTCTACTTCTTGCCCCTCCCCCCAATCTGGGAAGGAGATAATGAGGAGTCGCCTGGGGACCCCGGTGGCAGAGTATGGTGCTGTTCCCATGTCCAGCTGTGCTTGCCCCATGCCTCCTGAAAAGATGGGCAAGGAATGGGGGCGGGGGAAGGATGTCATACATTGATCAGATAGGAGCAAAAGAGAGAAACAGAAAGCAGATGGATAGGGCAGGCAAAGTGGCTAGATGTGTGGACAGAACATGGCTAGAGTTTTTTATCCCTAGCCCCAAGGGTAATGGGCTTTGTTCTTACTGGAGAATTTGCCTGTTTTATTTATCCTTTCCCCTGAGAGAAGGAAGCAACAGTGTCCAGAGTCTCTAGACACTATGGATAGTGGCCTGGTTACATGGGAACCTATCTGGACAGGCCTGAGGAAGGCATCCCATATTGATGGGCACTGCCTACCTCACCATCCACATTTTTTGCCCTGGTGAGTACTCTGGCTTCTCCTCTTGAGCACTGTTTGCCCCTCAGATGCCAGTCTAGCCAGCCACATGGTGAGGAGGTAGATTTGAGGAAGGCTGGCATCCTCTGGGCACTACAAAAGTGATGGGTCCTCCAGGATCATTGGGAGAGACCTTAGAGAGACTCTGATGGGGAAAGAGGCTGAGTAAAGAAGGCTCTCAGATTCAGGACTGGGGCTCCTGACACTTCAACTTGTAGTCAAAACCTGAAGGTTCTACATCAAGAGGTAGGCTGGAGAAAAGGGGGAACCCAGACAGCTCAGGGTCCCCCACCTAGCTTCCTTGGCATCCTCAGAGCCTCTTCACTTTAACGCTAATTGGAGATTTTAATCTGTGCTGCTGCTCTGCTCGGGGTGCTTGGGGGTGGGGGGGAGCGCCAGCTGTGCAGTAATTCCAACAGCACCGACTGTTTAATCAAGCTGTCTGCCTGGGGAGGGGGCCACAGGGCTGGGAATGGGGATAGGAAGAGGAGGGTGGAAACCCTATTCTCTTTACCCTCTGTAGCCTGGCAAAACTCCATGGGCTTTTGGGGTCAAATGCAAGGTCCCTCCTCTATAGAGGCCCCATCTCTTACCTGTCATAGTACAGATAACCACCCAGAGTCATACCTGGGCCCACTTTTCTGATGCTTTATGGCACAGAGGGGCATTTCATGGTCAGATAAAAAATGGTTGGCCCCATTCTCTTGGTGTTATTCTTGTGGCTTGGCCCCAGAGATGCCAGCTGAAAATCACTAAGCTCATAGATCTAGAACTGAAGGGAAACTTAGTGGCTACTGAGTCTAACACCCTTGTTTTACAGAGGAAACTTTTTTACAGAGGAAACTAGTCCAGGGTTTCACAGCTAGTTAAGTGTCTGAAGCAAGATCTGAACCCGAGCCTTCCTGACCTAGTGCAACAGCAGGCTTGAGGTGAGATAAGACTGTGATGAAGGGTAATGAGGCCCACACTCCCAATCTTTTCTCCTTCATCAAACATTTATTGCACATATACTAAGTGCAAAACATCATGCTTCTCCTCCCTACCAGGCTCCTTTACTAAGAAATGACAATTTGCGATGTCTTGAAGTTTATATAAAAATCACTTTTCTCACTGTGAAGTAGGTTGTATATGTGTTTGTGTATGTATATGTATACATGTATGTCTGTATATATAGACATAAATATATGTGCACACATACACACATGCACACGTGTATACACAATGCATCTACATGTGTACATGCACACACACACATACATACATACATATAATTAACCCCATTTTGGAGATGGAGAAATTGAGTCGGTTTGCCCAAAGTCAGCTGTAAGGGAGAAACCATGGGAAGAAGTTATTTCCTAGAGAAGTAAAGATCTCTCACATCTGTGAGGGAGATGCCTGTGCTAGAAGAGACTTCTGGGAGTCCTGTGGACAGTAAGGAGCCAAATCAGCCAATATGTAAAGAAATTAATTTGAACTCTTTTTCAAATACTGAAGCTTAAACACTTTGGTCACACAGCGAGAAGAAGGACTCAGAGGGAAAGACCCTGACGTTAGGAAAGACTGAAGGCAAAGGGAAAAAGAGGATGGCAGAGGATGATATGACCAGACAGTGTTATGGGAACAACAAACATGGATTTGGACAGATTTCTCGAGACAGGAGGATAGGAGGGTCTGGTGTGCTATGGTCCATGGGGTCACACACAACTAAATGACTGTCAGGACTAGCAGAGGAGTTGCTCTGCTCAGAGATAAGAGATAGATGGGGTGCCCTTTGAAATATCATGCTAGACCCTTGGGGAACTAATCATAACCTGAAAATCTGAAAAACTGCTATTGTCTTCACGGAAGTTCAAGACACTTGGGACCTAGGGTCAGAGGCAAGAGGAGGGGAGCCTTTGATGCCAGGCTGCTGGGAAGTACCAGGAGATTCACCCACAAATACTGGTTCTCCATGGAAAGGAAAAACAGTTCAGGGTGTTATTCCTTTAGTTTTCAAATAAATGTTATATTTCTCTATAGGGGAATCCTGATTGAAGTCCAGAAGAAAAAAAAAACCCTCACCCAGCTTCTACCCTTTAAGTATTGCCCATGGGGGAAGCTTTTAAATGGGCAGGCAGTGCCCTCCTGTGGCAGAAATCGAGACTGCATCCACCCCCATTGTTAATACTTAATGTCCCTTGTCCTAACCACCCAAGGCAGTAGCTCAGAAGTCACAGCTGGTTTGATTGTCTGGGCTGACAAGTGGTGCCAGAGGTGGGCACAGAGAAATGAATTCTTTGCTCCTTGTGCCCCTTGGCACTCTGTACATAACTGCTGCTTTCCTAGCTCCAAGGATGTCTCCTGACCCTTTGGCAACCTGCCTTATCACTCCATCCAGCCTGGGAAGTTCAAGACAGGGACACTACCTGAGATGTTCTTAGTCCACATCTCACTTACTCACTCTCACACACACCCACTCTCTCTCTCTCCTGATGCCTATATTGTAGGGCTTGGTGGTAGACTACAGAGGGAAACAGGAGAAGAGAGGAAGCCTAGCACAGAAAATGATGATTGCTCTCCAACATGCTCTGAAATGGGGGAGATGCCCTGATCCCTTCCTGCCAGCTCTGCACAGGCACTGGGCCCAGGATGACACCTGAGCTCTGACAGAGGGTGACATCTGGTGGCTGATTCCTCCTTATGGCCAACATACTCTCCAGTCCCTGGGGAAGTTCTGAGAATTAGTGGAATCTCACAGCCTCAATTCCTTCTCCTTGGGGGCACAGCCAAACTCCCTTCTCTAAGCTGGCTGGACATACCCTCAGGCCTTCAGGCCACTGGGTTGAGTGAATCTCCAGTGCTTTCTCATCTCTTAGAAAAGGGCAAATGGGGTAGTTTTCCACCCCAACCCAGTCAGACTTTTTCTTCCTAGCTCTCTTCCATCATCTTGTTTTACTGGTTCCTTCCTCCTATACCCATCAAATGAGAGAACTGTCTCTTTTCTGTTTGTTGGAAACAGAGCTACAGCAGGAAGGTTTTCTCAGTGATCAGGGCTGGAAGTCACTGGGGCAGAGGGTAGTCAAGGAAAATAAGGACTTTCTTCTCTTTGGAAATATTGAGCAAGAAGAAAAAAGACACTTTTGCCATAATACTATTTTGAGTTGGCAGACTGGCAGTCCTGTTTGGAGGTTATTTGGAGGTTATTTCACTGAGACTTGCCTAGGCCAGGAGCTGGGAGTAAAAGATGACAGCTGACAAGTCTGTATAAATTCTGGAACAGGATTTAAACTCACCACCCAGGATGTCTGGGTCTTCATCAAGACCTGAAAGGGAGGTATAAAAGTAAATTAGTTAGGAAGATGAGGATAGCTCTTCCCTACCCTGGAACAGACTGGCCTTCCCTCTATCTACTAAATTGAGCTGCCTTTTTCATTCCTTTAGGGATATTCAAACAGGGACATCCTCATCCCTTCTTCCTGCTTGTCAGGTATCTATATGGTGACCCCTTACCTAGGCTAAACAGTCACATTCTGGGATGTCTTCATTTAAAATGCCCCTTTAAGGCAGCGAGGTGGCTCAGTGAATAGAGCACCGACTCTGGAGTCAGGAGGACCTGAGTTCAATTCAGACACATAATACACTTACTGACCGTGTGACTTTGGGCAAGTCACTTAACCCCAATTGCCCTCCAAAAACCAAAATAAAAAAAATGCCCCTTTAGACACCATGGGGTACCCAATGGAAATGGTGGCTCCAGGAGTTAAATGTCTTATCCAAGGTCACATTATTAGTAAGTGAAGGAATGGGGCTAAGACTCCAAGTCTTCAAACTTCCAGCCTAGTATCCTTTCTCTTACACCATGTATGATGCCTCTGTGGGACTGGTGTCTAGATGGCAAAGAGATGCTATAATGGTACCCAAAATGTGACCTAACGGAGACTAAGATCTGAGAACTAGGGCGTAGATATCCCTAAGGTAGTACTTGTCCACCTTTTTTGTACTGTGGACCCCTTTGCCAGTTTGGTGATCTGGATCCTTTCTCAGAAAAAAGTTTTTAAATACATAAAATAAAATACATAGATTTACAAATGGAAACAAAGTTTGGTGAAAATAAAGTTGTAATTGTTTTCTCTTCTGAATTCATGCACCCCCTGAAATCTTTTCCCCAGATGAAGAACCCCTGCCCGAAGGGAAGAAGAGGAGCAGGTCTGCCTTGGAAGCAGTAAAACCTGGTTCAAATGTTAACTAACTATGTGTCCATGAACAAGTCCTTTAGATCTCTCAGTAACTCCAGAAGATAATACAATGATAATCTGCAACTGTGGAGGAAATTTGTGCACTGGGAGTTCCTCATAGCAATGACATCTCAGACACCCCTTTCCCCAATCCTCTGCCCTCCCCACCTAACATACAAGGGGGAAGAAGAAAGAAGGAGAGGGCAAAGGGTGGTAGCATATATAAAGGATGGGAACCTAGCCTGGAGAAAAGAAAACTCAGATTAATGATTACTTGGCTGTTAGCCCCTGATGGGTATCCAGAAGACAGTAAACAGTTCACTGATATTGAGAACAGAACACTGAGAAAGAAATGGATTGCTACATGGAAGAAGTTAAGAGACTTTCTAACTAGAAGGTATCTGTGTCACCAGGATTAATGACCTAAGCAGAGTGATATTATCTCTTTCTCCAAAGATCTAGGGGAAAAGACTAAATATAAGTCCAAAAACTTAACGTGGTTTAAGGCACCAAGACAAAAGAAAGGGGAAAGGGGGTGAGGAGCATCCCACCAAGCTGTGAGACCCTCTTACCTGATTTCAGAATCCCAGAAACCTCTAGAAGGGTACCAAGAGGTTTGTCAGGGCTCTAAGTGGGAGATTAGTGTAGGCATGGTGCCAATTCCTCAGGAGCCTCCCTTCCTGATATTAACTTGTTCTATAAAGAAAGAAAAGACAGGCAGGTCAGTATTATAACCATGAAGCAAGGAACCTCAGGTCAGGGGAGCTATTTCCACCAAAGAACACTAAATTGACATGTGCCAACATTAGATATGATGACAATTTTCTTATTCCCTTAAACACTAATTCCTAACACCTGGAGAAACTGAAACAAAGCAGCAAGTCTTTATTGAGCTTTATCAGAGAGGGGAGAGACAGGAGGCAGTATGTGCTGGGCAAGTAGGCCACCACTACTACCTTCAGATCGATGGAAATAACCCAGGACCCTGAACCCAAGACCCTTGAAAATGGCAATGCTTCCAGCTCAGTGCCTGCAGTCATCATCCTGGGAAGTAGCCTCTGTTCAGATGCAGCCTAGCAACTGTTTCTGCAGGTGGATGGCTACAGCTACTGAAATCTCAGAAAAGAAAGCTCTTGTCACCAAAATCTTTGGCATAATCATTTGGTCTAACATCAGAAACAGATTTTATCAGTGGAAATGATGCTAAAGAAGAGGTATTCACATCTGCTTTGCCCCCAAACCCTAAGAACCATGGGGGCCCTTCCATCTGATGCAAAGCTAAAACCTTCTGATGTAAAGCTAAAACAAACCTATGTGTTGTCTTCCCCAGTAGTATGTGAGCTTTTGGGGAGGAGGGATTGTTTTTCTTTTCTACTTGTATCCCCAACACTTAACACTTTACACAAAGTATGCCTTTAACAAATGATTCCTTTCTTCCTCCCTTCCTTCCTTCAATCATATCAGACACTTGGAGTACTGAGAGTAAAGAACAGACATCATTTCCTAGAGACACTGTAGTATAGATGAGAAGGAACATTGGATTAGGAATCTAAAGAATTGAAGTCTAGGAGTGGCTAGGTGGCACAATGAACCTGGAGTCAGGAGGACCTGAATTGAAATCCAGCCTCAGATACTTAAAAACTTATTTGCTGTGTGACCTTAGGCAAGTCACTTAAGCCCAATTGCCCTGCCTTCTCCCTCCCCCCCCCAAAAAAAGAATTAAAGTCTAGTCATCATTCTATTACTGACTTACTGTATGACCTTGGATCAATCACAGTCTCTTAGTTGCCTGCTTCACAGGATTAGGGTAAGGTTCACTTGAGACATTATATTGTGAAAACGTAGTGTTATACAAATGTAAGGTATTATTACTCCCATCCCTAGATGGCAAACAAAGACAGACTTTCTTTTTTTTTTTTTTTGAAAGCAACTGATCTGATGAGGGAGATAAGAAAGACACGAATCAACAGAAATTAAAGGGATAAATCACAAAATTATACATGTAAATTTTGCAGGTAATACTTTGGGTTGATGGGCTTGACTGGAGAAAGGATGCTGTGTAGACCTGAGGATCATAGTCCTTTATAGAAGTGTGCTCTAACTTCTCTGAAAGGTGGTTTAGAGGCCAGGAAAAAGGCTTTGACTATGAGGCAGATTATTTGGAGTAATTATGGTGAATAAGAGATATATCCTCTGCCCCCAAATTAGGGACCAATCTCTATAGAAGCCAACACCTTATTTTGCTTTTTGCCTCACTCCCATCAGCCTTGAGGCTAACAGGACCAGATGATAAAAACAAGGAAATTCAATGGGTAACAACTAGATTCTGCTGTACTGGCATCCTTAGTGTGTTCACTCCTTATCTCGGTGTACCCTTAGCCTTGACTAGTTAGGGACTTTCATGTCTAAGGTCTCTAGCTGGCTCTTCCTGTCTTTTTCCCTTTATGCCTTGGTCCTGTCTTGGAAAAAGTTAGAAAGAAGGAAACTCCCACTTTGCTTATCATCTTGGCTCTTCTAAACTATGGGCCCAAAGCAAAGTGCTGGCCCAAAACCATAGTACTGAACAACTATGTATAATGTCTTCTCCTACCCACCACCACCAGGTGGAGGCTGCCCCCTCCTCTAGAGACATGCACTTTTATTCTCTCAAATGGAGTCCCAGCATGCTGAAGGTTTATGGACCCTTTGCAGATTCAAAGACTATTTTGATTTGGGTTCTCTACCTGGTAAGGTGAGCCTATTCCCTTTCTTCCTTTCTTCCTCTTTTGCATTGCAATGTGAATGTATTATGACTCAGAGTTCAAATTTAGCAAGAAATCTCTCTTGCCACTAATAATCTTTTTTTTTTTTTTTGCCATGCTACTCTCCCCATTGGACAGTGATAGGTGTCCTAAGACCACCACTACTTAAAGGTGGAGAGTATCAGAATCCCCAGCCATGACCATAACTAGAGTCATGTTCCCAAGTGAGCTGGAGCTTGACTCTAAAAATGCCTTTCTCTCAATTTATATGCCATTTGCATATTATTCATTTAGTGACAAAATGCATAGAAAGCTTCTCAAGCTCCTTTTCCCTAATAACTCCCCACCAGCCCCACATATCAGCCTGGATGTCTCATGCTCCTCTCTTTCTCTCTCTCTCTGTATATATACATATTGTATGTATACATAAACATACATATGCACATATATGTATATAATGTGAAAAAGTGGTATTATGGAAAGAGCATTGGTTTAAAAGTTCTGTCATGACTCCTGGTCCTAGCTCTTCCAACTAAGTAGCTAGGGAACCTCTGAGCAAATAATTCCTTTCACTGTTAACTGAGAGGAATTCCTTTCTCTTCTGTACAACTAGGAAGCTATAAGAGACGATCTCTATGGTTCCTTTATTCTCTAATATTCCCTGATTCTATAACTTGGCATAATCCCATTTAGAGAACACTCAGCAGGGAAGCATCTAACCCACTTGATAATGACAGACCCACTATTGTGTCTTTCGCTTGGACTTAGCCAAAGGGGACACATAAGTGAACTCTAGTGAGGTCCTAGATAAAATCCTTTCTAGAATCTCTTTCTCCTCTCCTGAGAGTGAATCTAAGAAAGCACACCCATTCCCTCCAATTCAAACTCCGCTACAGTTCTAGAGTGTAGACTGAGGTCATTTGGATGGGGATAAGAAAAGAGAGAATAATCTCAACACCCTCTTCTATCTTTGATATTATTAGTACCGCCTGGTCTTTGTTCTTAGGCAGTGACCCTTCATATAATGTGACTGAGTAGGCAGAAGAAGAGCATGTGGATCATAACCACAGCATAAATTTACTATACACTATTCTCCTAATATAGATACATTTTTCAGTCTTGTTTATACCCTTTAAGGAGATCCTTCAGATGTGTGTGTTTAGGGAATGAGACTACAATGACCCAGCCCTCTACCCTCTCCAAAGTCAGAGGAGAGAAAGACAGGAGCCACTTGGCTTCCTATAAACTGTTCTGTCCTTCCTCACAGCTGCAATCAGGAGCTAAGGGCTCCCGCAGGCCTTGTTCTGATCTGCTTCGGGCAAAGAAGAGTTTTTGAAACAGAGGACTTGGCTGCAGCCCCGTTTCAGCTGGTGGGGTTGGCTAATAGGCTCGTTCAGCAAGACCCCCATCCGATACACTAAAGAGTCCCCTGCTGGTCCCCTCCCCATTCCCAACCCAATTAATAAACAAGCCGCCCCCCACTTTATGACTGTGGGAGCAAAAAAGATAGAGACACAAACGACCCCAAGGGAGGGACAGAGAGTGAGAGGCCTTCCAAGCACTGAGTAAGAATGTGCCGTATCCATAGACAGATGCTGTCACAGGCTAGATACACCCTACTTTCAAAGCTCTAAGGGGAAAGAAAGAATTGGCAATATTTCACGTTTTTCTTTCCCACACCCAGGACAAATTGACCAAAACCTGCCAGGCATAGTTCCAATAAGCTAGGCTACTGGGATGAGGATATAGTAGAAGCCACAGCTTCTTCCTTTCTCACACTTTTCCCCCCATCTCAAAGAGAACAGCAATTCACTCTTCAGGATTTCAAGAGTCCTACTATTGTCTTCAGTAGGAGGACTGGGGCAAAAAAGGCCAAGGATTACAGATTTAGAGAGGGAAGGGATGGATCGTTAGTCCAACTCCTTTATTTACTGAATAAAGGGAAACTGAAGTCCAGAATGAGGAAGTAACCTGTCCAAGGTGACACAGGTATTAAGAGAGCCAGGACTCAGAAGCTAATTTTTTCACCTTCAGACCCAAGGCTCTTGCCACTATACTGGGCTTCCCTTACTGAGACTCACACTACCTATGAGCCCCAGTACTGAAATTGGTCCTGTCTTATAGTAGGTTCATGTAGTAACGCCCCCTTTCTCCTAAAAACAAAAACATCCCACTTCCCACATCACCACATAATCAGTTTCCAAGGTTCATAACATTAGAGTTAGCATCTTCATTTTTTCCATTAAAAGTATCATTAAGTATTTTTAGGTTTTCCTCTAATCCTGTCCTTTATCTCACCAGTTCTTACTTTAGTCCAGTCCCTCATCACCTACCTCAAGACCAGACAATTGCAACAGTTTTAATCACCAATTCATTCCTCTCTAATTCATGCTAGAATAATATAATCTTCCTCAAATGCCATTTTCATTGTCATTCCTCTGCTTAAAAACATACAGAGTCCCTAAACTGTCAATCAAACTAAATCTGAATTTGTAAGGCTGACCTTGAAGGCTGTTCCACTAACTCACCAACCTCATTCTTCAGGATCATCTAGTTCTAGTCATGTCAGTCTTATTTACACATGGCAGGATTATTTTCATTCACTTGCCTTTGCTTGTGCCAGTCCAAGTATCTAGAAAGCTCCATTTCTTCTCAGCTACCCCATATCATTCCTTCCAAATATTTCAAAATATGCTTCCCTTAACAAGCCTGTCCTACCCTACCCTTACTTCCCTACTTTGTATTCATTAACATGTTTGCTTGAGAGGCATTTTGTCAGAGTCATATCATAGAGTCAAGAAGATCAGTCAAGATGTCTTTGACTCATACTGGCTGTGAAAATGGGGTAGTCTCTCAGTATCTCAGGAAACTCTCTAAGACTATAAATTACAGAAGCTACTGATCTCTATCAGTGGAGGGAATTTCCATACTGGGAGTTCCCCCACTATTGAACTCACAGGCCTGATCCAAAACCAAAAATATACGTTTACTTATGAGTGTTCTTGAGATTGTTTTTTGTTGTTGTTAAGGTTCTTTTCTCTGCTTTCCATTTCTCCCAATAGGATTCAGGAGCTCCTTAAAAACTAAGACTAGGGGCAGCTAGGTGGCGCAGTGAATAGAGTAGCAGCCCTGGAGTTTGGAAGACCTGAGTTCAAATTTGACCTCAGACAATTAACACTTACTAGCTGTGTGACCTTGAGCAAGTCACTTAATTCCAACTGCCTTGCCTTCCCCCCTAAAAAAACAAAACTAGGACTATCTTTGATTTTTCCCCAAGACTCTCTCCAAATCTCTAGACAGTAGGCACTCAATATTGTTGAATTATTACTTCCCCACTGAAATGTTATAAACAAGGCCAAGAACTAAGAGTCCAGATGAGTTTTTAGTCTACTGCCCT
This sequence comes from Pseudocheirus occidentalis, assembly GCA_028646575.1. Taxonomy (NCBI): domain Eukaryota; kingdom Metazoa; phylum Chordata; class Mammalia; order Diprotodontia; family Pseudocheiridae; genus Pseudocheirus; species Pseudocheirus occidentalis. The sequence continues at coordinate 154,250,946 of CM053593.1, forward strand.
TTCTACTATATCATATTGCCTTTTCCCAGGGAAAACGGTTTCTTGCATCTGAGATTACTAGCTATGGGGCTCTTGAGGCACTAAGCACACATCCAAGAAAGACTAAAAGGAAGAAAAGAAGGAAGGAAGGAAGGACAAGCATAGAGGCTAGTGTGGGTTCAATATACATGTGGATGTGTACATATGTGAGTGGGTATTCTCAAAACAACCAGGGACACACGTGTGTTGTGCCACCTATTAGATTAGTCCTTTTAGCAATCTGGCATTGGATGTGGTTTTCCAAATCACAAATTCAATTGCCTGACTTCAAACCAAGCTACAAAAAAGAAAGAAAAAAAGCTACCCTCCCATAAACCACAAACCCTCAACTTTAAAACAAGGTCAAAGGTATGTAAAAGTTCATCCTCCCTACTTGGGTTGGGAAAGTGCTAGAATGAGGACTATTCCATGTATTCACAATCCATGACTTGAGTCCCTAGAATCTGAATCACAATCTCAAAGCTCCGTTTCTTGGACTTCAGGTACATCTGTGCCATTTTTAAAGGTCTCCAGAGATAGAGATCTCACAACTTCTCATGAAGTTCCTCTTTCAGTGTTTGCTACTGATAAGGCCTTCCTAATGTTTAATTTCACTTTCTCAAAGTTGGCCCTCTACAGTAATAAAAATACACATCTTACCATCTTCCACATAGTTCCTTTTAAATGAATGGTTAAAGACAGTAAAAGTAAGTTATGAAGGGTGAGTCACTCTTCCATGCTATGGCCTCATTTCCTCTAGGTCAAATACCCTGATACTTTCAACCTTTTCTTTTCGTATCTCCTCTTCTCTACTCTTCTCTATCCCTAATCCAGTATTCAGAGCTACAATGAAGAGAAAATCCACTGGAACTAGGTTAGGGTTAATCTAGAGTAAGACAGCCTCCCCTCCCCCAACCACTCAAATGGGTTTTATTCTTCTAGTTCCTGAATAATTCACTTGGGATGTATAAAGAAAGCTAAATCAAGGTCATCACATGAGTTATGTACTTGACCAAACCTGGCCTTCTCTAGCAGGATTCCCTAAATCCTGATACCCAGCTATAACATGCCAGTCCTATACTTCTAAACTCAGGGAAATAACTACTGGTCACTGAAACACAGTGAGTCCCTGGAAGTTAACCTATAATCTGTGAACTTTTAAGAAAACTCTTTTGATAACTATTTCAAAATAACAAGGTTCCTTTGTAATACTATATATTTATTTTATGCACTTAAAAACAGTATTTTAAGCAGGGATCCATAGGCTTTACCACAAGGGGATCAAGACACAAAAGAGGTTAACAACCTCTGCTTTGAAACATTCGGCTATTCTCAGTTCTCCTCCACTCCAGAGATACTTGGATATCCCAAATTCTTTCCCTTATCCTATACCTCTTCCTTTTCTTCAACTTCTTTGCCTTCAATCCTCTTTTAGACCTTCTGTCACCCAGCAGGAATTCATGATTCTAGTACAGGGTTAGATTTAGATGTTTCTGAAGTTGGAAAAGGTCTGGACTTTTGAGCTCACACTTTCTCATTCTCAATGTTTAGCTCCCCCTTCTACAGAACCAAAGACATTAACAATTTTTTTTTCTGGAGCAAGTGAAAGCTGAGAAAAAAAAAAATTCTTGCTCCCACACTAAAGATCCATAGCAATGAGACTCTTCTGCAGCTTAATAATGAGCTATTGGTTTTTGTCAAAGGCTACCCATGTCAGCATGGTCCCATTCTACTTTGTCTCATCAACCCCTACAACTTCACCTCATTCCTCTAATCCCTTTTCAGTCTCAGAGGTTTGGTTTACAGTCAGTCTCTCAGGGTGTCTCACATGTTAATGGAGTACAAGAATCCACTTCTGGAAAGAGTTCATCAGACTATTCTCTGACTTGAGGCCCACTCAGAAACCAAGGCCTTTTCACCCACCCTATATTTAAATTAAGTCTTGTCCTGATCCTTTTATAGCCTCTCAAGAGATGGACAAGAAACTACCTCCTGACTCCCTGGGAAATGGTATGCTTTGGACAGAAAGTCTCTGGTTTATTGTTAACTACCAGGTAGGAAAGGACCTTGAGAAATCACTTTAACCATCTTCTCGCCTTTAAATCAGTGGTTCTCAACCTTCCAAATGCCAAGACCCTTTAATACAATTCCTCATGTTGTGATGACCCCCCCCACCATAAAATTATTTTCATTGCTACTTTATAACTGTAATTCTGCTACTGTTATGAATTGTAATATAAATATCTGATACATAGTATGTATTTTCATTGTTACAAATTGAACATAACCCACAGGTTAAGAACTGCTGCTTTAAACCAAAGCCCACTTAAGCCAATCCAGAGCAACATTTCCAAAGAAAGGGATTCCTCAGTTCCAGTGTCTTAACTATCCTGGGAAAGTTCTTCTTTGCATTTTAACATAACTTTCCCATTGTGGGTCATGCCCATGTATTCTTTTCCTTAGAAGATTATAAACTACAGCATAGCTCCAGCTGACACAGAGGTGAGAAAAGCCTCATTAAGAGATAACCTACCCCAAGTGAACCCTGCCTAGAGAGTAGCACTATTTACCCCAAACTAACTTCTAGCTTCTTTCCCTTTTTCCCAAAACATTATCTTTGAGGTGGGCACAGGAGAGAAATCTAGTGCCCAGGCACAGATACAGGTACCCCAGGGACCCATCACCAGGACACCAGAGTAGCCTCCACATGCCTTACCATGGACAGCAGGCCCTGCCTCATGCCCCTCCCCTTCAGCCACACCAACAGACAACATCTGCAGCTAAGCTTTGAAATGTCAGTGGTAGAAGTAACAAGCCTCAAAGCTGCTGGGGGCAGTCTAGAAGACTACCCCTGCCCCCTTCTTGCCTGGCTGGAAGGCACTCAGCAAATCAATTTATCTTTTCTTCCATTCTACCTTCTCACAAAATAAAACTTCCCATACCCACCAGCAAAGCCAAAGTCCTTCTAAGATATCATTAATCTCATTTGGCTTCCTCTTCTCTATCCTACAAACCACCTCACTCCAAATGGCTGGAAACCTTTCTAAGACACTGCCGTGCTCCTGTGGAGCCCCACTAGCAATCTCTTTAGCCTTGGGTATCCAACAGGGAAATGGATGCCTCTGGCAAGCCTAAGGCATAGGCTGGAAGAGGAAGGGTGGATACAGATGTGTTTATATTGTGTGCTACAATGTCAATTGTAACTCAGGGGCACACATAACAAAAGCTGCTTCTCCTTAGAAATATAGAACTTAAGAGATGAAAAGAACCTTAGATATCATCTAGTCCAATTTCCTCATTTCACAGATGAGGAAACTGAGACCCAGAGAAGAGGCTTGCTTGAGGTCTTTAAGATCGTTAGCAGAAGCAAACCCAGGCCACAACCTTTGTTCTTTCCTATCTTCTACGCCTTGTGCCTCTCCTGATTTTGAGTAAACTCATCTTATTTGAAGAATATTCCTAAGGATATTAGCAAGGAAAGAGGAAAATCCTACACCTGGGACTAGCACCTAGTTCTGGTGTTTCTAGTCCCAATACTGCCTTGTTCATCTCTGCTATAAAAGCCTGAGCAGAAGAGGTTCAGCCTCTCCTGAGGGATGAGACCAAAGTATTTCCTCACTCTCCAACCTATCCTACGTTCTTCAGAAAGACAATGAGGCTGTAACAAAGAAATGAAGCAGAACCAAAAAGATGTAAGGCTGTATGCTAGAATTAAAAACGAAAACAAAGAATCCAGTTCATCCTCTATGGCTGAGAGATTCCTCTGACTCCACTAGACAAATCCCTACAACACAGGAAAAGTCTAAGGTTGTGGAAAATAAACATCTAAGTGGCAGGGGAACTTGTGGAATTGAGTTGCAAGGTTTATATTATATAGAAAAATGAGGAATAGCCTTAAAAGTAGAAGTAATGGAGAAAGGACTATAGATTTAGAGCTGGAAGGGACCTTAGAGGTCATCTAGTAGTTTTTTATAGATAAGGAAACTAAGGCTGAGAAGTTTAATGACTTGGAGTTAGCTAAATATTGGACTTTTTCTTACTATCTGCTAATGGAATCAATGCTCACTATTGTGGACAGGAATGCCTTACCCTTGCCTCAGCTTGCAACATAAACAGGTTGTCTAGAACTCCCTTTCACTGGGGCTTGGCCATCAGAATAAGGCAGAACAATATTAGCAAATATGTCCCAAGAAATATCTAGTGCCTCATTCTCTTGCTTAGAAATACTTCTGCATTAAAGGAAAACTGGGATCATGGGCAAAGAAGCAATGGACTTGCAAGTTAAAAGGTAGTCTTCTACAAGTTATAAGAAACTGATTTCCTGTTCTTGAGCTCATCTTCACTCCTCTTTCCTGTGTCTACCTATCAATTCTCCACTGGCCAACAGGGAATTATCCTCTTCATCCTAAGTTCCTCAAACTTTATTATCTTCTCTCTTTCTTTTGAATCTTATCTATCTTTGTCATTAGATTCACAGGCTGGATGAACTTATTAGAAGGAAGAACTTAACCTGTAACCTTCTCTGCCACGGGGACATTTACTCAGGTGGTTATATAAGAGAAAAATCAGATGCTAGCATAGCTTTCACGTCGTGAAAAGTGTTTAACTTGCTTCCTGGACTTGCCAACTAGGAGAAACGAACAATACAGCAACTATTCATACCTAATTCCTCTGATGGAGACATCACAAGAAAAGGTGTTTGGCTTGAGACCTATGCTACTCCTTCACTTTAAAGGGTTCCTTCCCTACTTTGTTTTCCTTTATCTGCGGCTGAGCTCAAACCCACTTACCTCTCCTGCATGGAGGAGTCAGGGTACATGAAGCTCAACTTTTGTGGTTTGGCAGTGCTACAATTTGCATAATCATTTATTTGCATAACCTTGCATGAGTTATGTTTCAACTGTGTTCTTCACAGACTTCAACTTCAGTTTTCTCTTTAAAATTACATCTCAATTCCAAATTTCACCATCTCCTTATTCTCACTCCCAAATTTTCAAACACCATTTGCCTCTGCTTTACCCCTTAAGTGGAGAACACCCAATTCTGTAGTTTCAAGCCTACAGTGCACTAGATTGAGAATATCTGATTTCAAATAAGAAAATGACCTTTACATATTATCACACCTGATTAGAGGCTACAGAATAAGGAAATGCAATGGAGCAAAAGTGGTACAGTAACAAGGAAATATTTAATTTTCCAATCTCCACTTTCCATTTTTATAAACTGAAAGGAAAAAAATTTTAATATATTACAAAATATCTGTACATAGACAAAGGTACACCCGGGGGGCAGGGAGGGGAGAAGGAAGAAACAAAAAATGAGAAAGATGGGGTTTATGGTGTCAGAAACCCAAGTCAAAGAAGAATAAAGTGGTCACTGACACTTCTCTGCAATAGCAATCTCTGTCAAAACCTGTTAACCATTTCAGCACTGTAACTTTATATGTATATTACATATATATACACACACACACATATATATGTATACACATATATATTTATATATATATATATATATATATATACATATATATATATGGAGGGGATGTTTAAGGTGGAAGCAGCCTAATGAGAGACCTACTCAACTGGGTGCTAACTGTCCTGTTTTAAGCACATATAATTTCCCTCATCTTAAAAAAAAAACAACACATAATTTTTCCTATGGACAGAGCAACTTAAGAAAACTGGATCAAAATTTCCCAAAATGACAAAAATATTCTGGTCAAAACAGTTTTACCTCCCATCCCTTATTTATGAAATGGAATAAAATTTCTCATCTGCTCAAAATAATGTTTAATATGCTTCTCTTCTTCATGGTACAATTAAAAAAAAACTCCATTCCCATTTTAATGGGGTTAGACTATGTTTTGTAATTTATCTTTTTATCAGCAAAAATGAAATTCTGTCAAACTTTTGTTTCTACCACATTTAAATATAGCTGAACAATTTATGGTTATTTTTTTCTCCTCTGAATCCAGGGTAGTCAAGGGATTTTTTCCTCTTGAAAAATTCAAAAATCCCCAATGCCTGTTGTTCTTTTTAAGTTTTAAACAATGAATGGAGGAGTGGAGGGAAATCACACATACATACACACATGCTAACACACCTGTCCCCTTACCTCAGAAGGGGTACAGGTCACAACAGGAAATAAGCACACTGCTTAGGATATTTGGCATAATTTTTTTTAAATGGCAATGGTGGGGGTGAGGAAAAATACACACCAAAAAACTGTGATAGATGACAGTTGACAACCAAAATACAATGAAAATGTAGAGAGAATTTTATTCAGACTGGGTGGGGCAACCAATTCTATTTCATTTCAGATACTTGTGAAAGTATCCCAAGCTCAAGTTCTTTATCAAAGGCAGAGCAAATTGAAGCTAAGTGCCTCTAATTCATATAATCCCAAGTATAAAGGCCCATATATGAGGACTCCAAAGTCAACAGACTAAGAAGTTCAAGTGACTTTTCATGCAGGTCACCAACACTATGTTGGTGAGGCTAGCTAATGCAGCAGGACATGTTGGTACTGAAATATGTCAGGGCCAGAACAGTTTAGAAGATTCTCTTTCCAATCAGTGTTGTGTCACCATGGGTAAAAACCAGACCAAAAACCAAAATAAAATAAAATAAACACACACACACCAGAACTCTGCCATTTGCAATAAAGGGAAAAACAATGAGCGTTATGTATGTCTTTGGAGGTTTCTTCTTTCTTTAAAAAAAAAAGTGTATTTTTCTCTTATGGTACTGCTTTCATATTCTTTCATTTGAATTCTGCAAATCCTCCCCAAGATTGCTAAAACCAACAGCCAATGTTTGCCTTTATTCATAAAAAGGGTCTAACTTCTTAGAAATCATATATAATCTATGCAGATAAAGACTCGTGTGAATGTATGTACCTTTCTGAAACACTATGTATGCTGGTACTCATATCTTTCCTTCCATATGAAGCGCATATAGGTATATGCTTTCATATGTATCCCTCTCCCTCCCCAGCTTTAGAACGTTTCCCTTTTTGAATTCTTGTGATAAGGCAAGGTTCTAACCAGGCAATCACAATACAACCTGCTTTATCGAAACTAAAATAAACATGAAATTTCTCTGGGGGAACCTGAAAAAAGGATTGGCAGGGCATAGGTACTGGTATGTGTACATAGCAAATATGATTCCTTCCCCCCAGTTCCTTAATTTTAAACTTAATAACAATAATAAAGTACCAGGTATTGATACATCTCCAGGAAAAACACCCAATCTATACTAAATTTACATGTCCTTTTACTTGTCCGTTCCCCCCTCCTTTTTTTTCCTCTGACAATATTTCAATGCTCTGTGGGAACCAGAAAGATCTTTAAATACTTTCTGACATCAAAAATATATATGTGTAAACAGTACACTAACTGCTATATCTTTAGCTAAGTACAGAGGCACTGTCTGTAACCCCAGTCCAGCAGCAATATCCAGGGCTGTCCCCATTTACAAACCAAAAACTCCAGTATGTAGCACCTCCCCCACCTGAGTAGGGTTTTATGAACAATTTTTAAACCTTTTTTGGAATTGAAGAGTTACAGAGAACAATGTTGGGGTTTCAATTTCCTTTCCTTTATTTCAAAAAAGTTAAAGAATCATCCTGGGCTCTTGAGCTTCTAAAAGGTTCAATTTCCCCACACATGTCTTAAAAGGTTTTAAAAAAAAAAGGCCCTTCCAAAATGGGGCAAAAAAGGAAGGGAGGAAAAAGTCCACGTTTGCCCAAGACAATCACATTCTGCAACCTGCTTCAGATGCAGGGAGAGAAGGCATACATGGAACAAACTTTGGGTACAGAAAATTTATCAGAAAAAAAGGTGTCCAGCAGCTTAACAGAAAAAGAGATTCACTTAAAAGCAAAAAGTTGGGGTGACAGATGGGAGGGTGCATTTTCTTAAACCAGCCAATGCATTCTGTTTTGCTCAATGCAGAAGACTGAATTTTCTGAACTTTATTTTTTAAAATTATAAAATATAAGACTGGGGGGGGAAATCACTTAAGAGGTAGAAGGGTGGAGGGAACAAAAACAAAAGAGCCTCCTCTCTGATTTTTGCCTCAGAGCTGTAACTGTTTTTTCTCGTTTCTGACCAAGGAGGGCAGGTTCTGTGCTGCTAAAACATTTAGTTTCCAATTTAATGACCTTCCCCAAACCCTTTCACCAGCATCTGCCAGCTAGGGCTGAAGTTGTTCATGCTCTGGCCCCAGCCCAGTAATGGGGGTCTGGCTAGCAAAATGCCCACATCAGTACTATGTAGAACTCCCGCTAGCAGCAACTGAGCAAGAAATAAGACAAACAGCTTTGTAGTAGCCAAATGCAGACGATTACCTCAATCTGGCAAACGATTTCATTAAAAGGTTCAGAGGAGAGAAAGAAGGGATGGAAAGGGAAGGAGTCTTTCAGGAAACCAGTCTCTTGGTTAATAAGGAACTCCTCTCCCTCTTCCCCCTCTTGGTGGGACTCTCCCAGACCCCCGATAGAGCTTTCCATAAGCAGTAGCCTGTGCTTGGGCTCCCCAGTTAAGGCTGGCTCCTGAACCACTGGCCCCAGTGGCCCCTGGCCCAAGTTCCCCATAGTTTTGCAATTTGGCCTCTGTGTGGACCACTGTATTGTTGCTTCCCTCGGCTTTCAGGAATGGCTGCCCGACCACTGAATGTAATGCTAAGGGGACCCTGGCAAATCGGAGGTCCTGGTCCCCTGGGAACTGCACTGACCCTGTGCCCTGGTAACTGCTCGACTCCCCAAGATGGCTCACAGAGCCTGAGAAAGTCCTGCTCTTCGCCAGGGTCTGGGCCAAAGGTTCTGACAAGGCTGGGCCAGAATTGCGCTCATCAGTGTCAGTAGCACTGAACCCTGTTTCAGGCCCCTCAGTGCCTCCGTAAGTCCTGCTTGGATGGGGTCTGGTAGAATATTCCATATATCTCAATGCCTGGTGATCATGTGGCAGGTGGCCAGAAGGTTCCGTTTCAGGCTGGGACAAAAGCTGTAGTAGAGCGGCTGTCACAGCTGGGTTCAACTCTTGGGGGGCGCTGGAAAGATCGCCTTCAACCAGAGGGGGTGGAGGTGGCGGCGGTGGAGGTCCTGGGGGTTCAGGGGGTCTCTTCTCTGGTGGAAGAATGTGAGGAGGACATGCTGTGGAAGGGTTACTTCTTTTAAACACCATCTTTAAAATCACGTGATTATACATACATACGTGCACGCATACACACATATACACCCATACACCTATACAAGCAACCCAGAAGTGGAAAAAAATCAACTCTTGGGATTAGAAAAATGAAGCTTGTATGGAAAATAATTTAAAGAGATAAGTAAAACAGTCGCATGCTACATCTACAGACTGGCATAAATTATTAAACTTCAAGGCATTTTCTGGTTCTCCTTTGGGAGCAGACCCCCCTCCCTCCCTTTTTTCTCAAGGGACATTCTTCTTGTGGGCCCCTGGTAGCCCAATTTAAGCTGTTGGATCAAATGTTATTATTTTTTTTTAAAGCAGAAAAAGAAAAACTGGGGAGAGAAAACACATTTGATTTCCAAATCTAGGGAAGAATCTTCTGTACAGAAAGTCTGATGATACAATATAAACCTGAAATAGATGTTAAGAGTGCACAGGATAGTTATATTGAACCGGCAAACCTTTTATTTTTGTAATTCAGGAAATCCATACCTGTATCCTCAACTTGTCATTTTCATGTTTCAAAGAAATGGGATATTCTAAAGATTTATTGTCCCATTCCCACTCAGAATCCTATTTTATAATAAGAGGATACTTCCCATTTTTAATGGAAAATTACAAAGAATCACCTTCTGTTTCCCTACCTGCATCACTTTTCCCATTGTAAGGACAATCTGATAGTGCCATGTACAGTGTCAGGCACCCACTGGGCTCTTGGAAAAAATTTATTTATCAATGATGATGAATGTTAAGTATTTACAGAAGAGATGAGTTAATACCATGGGCTTGTAGCTCTAAATATCATTGTTTTCCTCAGATTAGTCCCCATACCTTTTTTCCCCCCAATGTTAGCGCAGTTTGCTTGGCTACAGCAACTTGTATCTGATAATGAATTTCCTTGGACCCAGGGTGGGTTGATATAAAGTATCTTTAGATGGTGGATACTACAAGTACCATGAGTAAAGCTGCTATGGTGAGAATAGGGCCTTTGGAATTCTGGGGGGGCCAAGATACCGAAGAGAAAGGTTAAATGCTTTGTAATGGTATATATTTCAAATAACCAAATGTTCCTGTTTGTTACCATTGAAAGTATATGTAAGGATTCTTATATAGTCAACTCTTGATTATCTGAGCTACTAGAGGACAGCAGTTGCACAGATAAATCAAAAATAGTTTTATTTGGCTTTAGAATACATTGTGGGTTTTATTTATATTTGGCAAGACTAATTCTAAAATAAATCTGAATTCCCTGAGCACACATGTGAAAGCACTTAAAAAGTTAAAAATACTATCCATACATATGCAAGTTTGGGTTGAGCAAAAAGAAGGAACAGAATTAGCATAGTGCTTAGATGCCAAGCACAGAGTAGGCACTTTATAAATACTCAATGACTGGCTGGTTGATTGAGTGGCAGGGATTAAAAAAAATAATACTAAAACCCAAACCCCAAAAAACACATTTAGCCAAGGAAAAGTCACAAATTAAAACGTATACATGTAGATAAAAAGTATACACCTAGATAACTAAGGACTGATAACACAAGCACCTATGTACATAAATTTCAGAGGCTTTCTCATCAACCCTTTATTTATCTATCTATCTAGGAAAGCCCACAGTGCCACTCATAAACATTTTTCGGACCATATATATTAAAAATCAGATATTTTAATTCAGGGGGCAAACTACTTTGAAAACTCCTAACTGTAAAGGAAGGCAAAACTATATTTATATTCTCTCAGTTGTACCTCTTTTTACAATTAAATTTTATCTTTCATGCAAATGACCCAGATTTATAATAATACTGTATCTTGGGATCAAACACTTTTTTTCTGTTTTTCATGTGTAGGAAGACAAGAAAACATTCTACTGGTAAGGAACAATGTGGCTGGATAGTAAATAATCATTAGTAGGTTAATAAGGTTCTTTGAAAGAATTAAAAATAAAGATAACATTTTTACACAATACACTATTACACAGCTAAAGAATTTGAGGGGTTGATAGCACTGTCAATTCTCTGTGATCTGTGCAGTAACAAAATACACAGATGATTTAAAAACTTTACTTGGCAATTATACAGCAGCTAAACAGTAGCTAAGTTGACAGCCTTTCACCATCTCTGACATCCCCAGCTTGCCCTCTGCTGGAAATGTTAACAAACAGCAAAACAGCTCAAATGAAAGGCAGCAGGAGGGAGACAAGAAGGGAGAGACATGGTTAAGACACCAACTGGATAATCCAGTGGTAGGTACAGTAATTAACAAGGTGGCATTTACAATCACCTCTGAAAGCAAATCCATCAAGTTATGGCTATAAGCCAGGACTTAATTTTAACTCACAACTTCAACATTTGGTGGATTGTTTGTTGGCTTAATTATCAGGTGGGTTAAGCTTCACTGTGTATTATTTAAAATGGAACATACTTCCCCTTTCAGCAATTTTAATTAGAATTGAGGGCATGTGTGTATTAGAAGGACAGGTACTATATTAGCTTTCTTTAGTATCCCACAGAGTGGAAACCTCTTAATTTTATTTTCTTTTGATTAAAGCAACATTGGAATCTCTGGTTCTTGTCTTGGCTCTGCTATGAATTAGCTGTGTGATCTTGGGCAAGTCACTCTGGGTCAGTTTTCTCCACCATAAAATGAGGCAACGGACAACTCTAAGGTCTCTAAGTCTGAAATTTTCTAACTGGCTCATGTTAGTGCTTTTCTGTAGTGTGTGTGTGTATGCATGTGGAGATCAGGTACACACATCTCAAATCACGCCACATGAAATTTGAAATCAGGAGCCTAAAACAGAAAGGCTAGTCAACTGAATTCTTGGCTTCCTAAAATTCTGGAATCTAAATGAATAACTGCAACTGCTGGGAAACATATTATCAGATATGTTTGCATTTTTACAAAACAAATTCAAACATCCTCCTTCCATCACCCAAAATCACATTCTAGGGTTATCTGAGTGAGTGGAAGAGTGAAAGTTTCTTTTCTTTTATCTTGAAACAAGGCTTACACTTCCTTCTAGGGACCCTTTACATTATCCATTGCAAAGGCAGAAGCTTAAAACAAGTTTGTATGCTACTATTTTTGGTGAAGGAAATGCATGGTATGAATTGTCTAATTAGGAAACATTCCAAAATGGCTCTGATTTTCCTTGCTTGTTTATCTTACAGGTAAACACTGTGGTATCCAACAACTTAAAAGTCCAATACATTACAGGCACAGAAATAAAATATGGTAGTGGCCCAGAGATTTGGAAGTCAGAATTTTCATGTGCTAGGCCTGGTTCTGGCAACTATATATGTGTGTGTATATATATATATGGTCGTACAAGATGAATCATCAGCTACAGTTGCCATTTCTTTGCTTAAATACACCTTAAGGATCCTACTTACCTACTTCCTGGGGGGTTTGAAAAAAGTATGTACAAAGTATTTTTTGAGAGGCTTTGAAAGTTTGGGATGAAAGTGGATGGGGAAGCAGAATGCCATTGGTGCTAGACTCCTCTGTAGATAAAGTTATAGAAAAAAAACAAACCCAAAGCCATTGGTGTGAAAAAGAAAATGGTAAAAGATTTTTTTTTTTTTAAGAGGGCAACAGCACCTGAGCTCAATGAGATTCATGACTGGTCTGTTTACCTGCTGCCTCCTCCTGTGGTATTGTGGGAGTTCTTCGGGGCCCCTGTGGCCCACTGCTCTTTTCTCCATTGCTTTCCTCGAGGCTGCCTGTTGGTTCCTGGGTTTTCATCAGCTGACTCAGGAGGACTGCCAGCACATTCTGCACATCACCTGGTGTACCAGATGCTTCAGGGGTTGTCTGCTCTGCTGAGGGTTGGGCTACCATGGCAGGGGGGGGCTCCTTCACAGTCTCCTCTGGGGCCACATGCTCGGAGTCCTGATGCTGGGAAGTGGCTTCATTGAGGGCATTGATGGATTGGTTCAGAGCCTCTAGTTGCTGTTGCATCTCTGGGTTGGAATGGACATTGAGCAGCTGTGCCATCTGAGGGATGCTCAGGTCAGTCTGGCTCTGCAGCAGATTCAGCAACACTGCCAGTTCACTTTGATTCAGCTGCTGTGTGATGTCACCAAGGCCTGTGGAGAGACAGTGGAGCCATCACAGAAGGAGGAGGCAGAAAAGAGGGGTTAACCCTCCTGAAATGGCAAAGCCAAGTCTCTTCCATTCCAATAGACACTTTGAATTGAAATCTCACTCTATATTCCCATTTCCCATAATAACTGTTATTTGATATACCTGAAAACACCTAAACACACTAAAGCAATTTTTAAAAAGCCACTTATTCTATTTTATGCCAGATGGGTAGTTTCAAATGCAGATTTAATTTACTTTATAAACTGTATAACTCCAGGTAGAGACAAGATTGGCTGGGAAAATAATATTTGTTGTCTAAGAAAAGTTGCTATCATAGCAAGACCTTGTTATAACAGCTCATTATACATATTTGGATATACTCAACTCAGAGAATATCTCTGACACATATAGCAAAAAACCACATGGTCAGTCTTCATAAGAACTATTCACTTGACATCAAGGTTTTCACAGGATGTGGTAGATTATGTTAAAGTTGATGCTAGTACTAGGCCAAATTTGTTTATCTTGTCTTAAATTTGTTTATCTTGTCTTATTTGTGAAAAAAATAAATTAACAAGCATTTAGCTAATAGAATACAGTTAGCTCAGTTTCTTTAAACTTAATAAAGAAAATTATGTTTCAGCTCTCCCTAGCCTAAATGTTTAAGACTGTGTATCACTTGCTCCTCTCTCACTAAGATAGATACCACATTTTTACTGTTGCTTTAATGAAAGAGGTTTAAAGGTTAAGTACAATGATTTTTGCATGATCTTTTCATAGCAGCTCTCGCGAGAAAGGTGCTTTATTCCCAAGACTGACCTATTGCATCCCCAGCCCCAGGTTCCACCTTGACAGGAGCAGGCTGGGGTGGTGCTGGGCTGTTGTTCTTCACCGGCTCCACATTTGCTCCTGAGGTAGTTTCTTTCCGAGAAGTTTTGGACAGAGGTGGTTCCTCCACCACAATGCCACTCTGCCTCTGTCGCCGCCGTTTCTTGCTCCACAGTTCGTGACAATCCTGCCAGTGGGGTAGGCTGGAAAAAGGCAAGGGGAAATGTGTGTGGGAGTGTGATAAGGAGTGAGGAAAAGACATTGGGAAAATAAGCATAAAGCAAGAAGGAAAACACAAAAATTGACCAGGAAAATGAATATAAGAAATCTAGGCTCTAGTTTTTAATATAAGATTTAGGATTGGAAGAGACCTTAAAGATCAGCTATTCCAAATCCTTTATTTTACAGATAAATAAACTGAGGCCCAGACAAGTGAAGTAATTTGCTCAAAGTTGCAAAGACAGTAAGTGGCAGAGCCATGATTCAAACATAGGTATTCATTCCAAATCCAACACTTTGCACAGTCCATGCTGCCTCCATTTAAAATGATTAGGTCTTAAGAGAAGCCTTAGTTGATGAGAACACAAAAGTGAGTGAGAACTTCCTAAAACCAGGAGTGAAGGTAATACTAGTATTACCTATTATTACTAGTATTTGTATTTCAACTCATAGATCCCATTCGTAGTTTTACAACACATGATTCCCCTTACTTGGCTAAAGCCTTTTACCACCGCAAAAAACATCTGTTCAATTTCAGGACAGAGAAGACTGACCTACAACTACTTGCAAAGCATATAAAAAATCTAACAATATATTATTTTAGAAACACTTCTCAATGTTGATTTGAGAGGGCAAAAAAAAAAAAAAGAGGTACTCTTCTGTTTTTATGCATGTCCTATCTCCCCAAGAAAACACCAGAAATTTCTTTATTCATGAGATGCAGTATTTTATAATTTTTTGATCTTTTTAGTCACCTTCTTATACAATATTGTAAATAGTTTCCGTATCAAGTCTCATTATGATACAATACATAAAAAATCTTTACAAAATAAAGAAATGAGCAAATCTCAGTGTATTACCCACTTATGTCAAACAATAGTCAATGTGACAAAATTCCAGTAAAAGAAAAGAATTTGAAGAGCTCACAGCAAAAAAGACCTAACATATTAATTACTGATTTCATGTATATCTTACATATTTCTTTCCCTCAATACATTTTTCTACCCCATTCAAGGCAGGGAAATACTAAAAAGTTTGAAAAAATTCCGTAACAAGTCCAAACACCGGAGGACTTGCCATCTGTCTATCAGCTCTACGTGCTAACAGAGAGCACCTATCACCACTCCTTGGAGTATAGGAGCTCCTAGAGTTTCTCTACAATTCAAAGTATTATATATTTAGAGCTGGAAGAGATATCAGAGGCCATCTAGTCCAATCCATTCATTTTATAGATCAGGGAACTGAGGCCTGGGGAGGTTACGTGACTTGCCCAAAGTCACATAGGTAGTGTTAGAGGTGGGATTTGAACCCAGGTCCTCTGACTCCAGAGCCAATCATGTCGAGGTTCTCAGAAGATACTAGAGAAGGGAGAGAGACATTACAAATTAAGGTGGGGAAAGAGTTACATCCTTATATCTCAGATCTGTGATTTCTTCACAATATAGATTGCCATCCTTCTATAATTTAGTAGATAAAAGTCCTAGAAAGCTTCTTGATGCTCAAACAAGTTATGCGACTTGCCCATAGTCATAAGGCACTCCAAGGGCCAGGAGGGAACTTGGTACTTTCTGACTCCAAGTTCTTCACTCTATAGGACCTCATACCTTCTTGGGTTGAGAGGGAAAGGGTGGAATTACTAAGAAGAAAAATGAAAGTGGACACTCAGAAAAGAAAGAAGTTGCATAATATGCTAGTGACCTAACAAGAAGAGGAAACAAGTCAAATTTAGCTAAAGCAAACATTTCTACCCTCATGTCTTTGTAACTTTTGAACTCAGTTATCTTTCTTGTTGGGACATTGTAAGCTACTTGATTTCTCCAAGAACACTGTTCACATGTTCAGAACATAACAAAAATGCTACTCAGTCCCATATCATCTGGGGAAAGAAGCAGGAGTACTTACTCTGGAGGAGCCATTTTGCTGAGCTCAACATCTCTAAGAAAGTCACTCTGTAGGGCCTGCTCAGCAGTGCAGCGCTTGTTAGGATCCAGTGTCAGCATGTGGTCGAGCAAGTCTAGAGCAGCCAAAGGAATACTGTAAGAGACCAAAAAAAAAAAAAAAAAAAAAAAAAGGGTCAGTCTAAAGTAACCAGACTATTTTCAAAGCTGCAGCCTTCTATTAGAAGGTCTTAGAATTGTTAGTTTCATATGCAGTGAGGAGAAAACAGGAATAGTAACATACTTCATGGACCCAAGGAATAGTTATTAATAGTTTAGGTAGGCAACTCTTATAGAGACATGATTGTGTAAAGAATTTTAAAACCCTATAATACAGAAATATGTGTCAAGAACTAAGGTGAATTTATTAAGAATTTCGAAACAGTATTTATTTCACAAACAAAAATGCTACCAATTTTGTGTTCCAGGAATGATTAATATGACAGTAATGCTAGTATAGTAAGATGTCCATTAAATGTCTTGTAAGGGCGGCTAGGTGGTGCAGTGAATAGAGCACCGGCCCTGGAGTCAGGAGGACCTGAGTTCAAATCTGGCCTCAGACACTTGACACACTAACTAGCCTTGTGACTTTGGGCAAGTCACTTAACCCCAACTGCCCTCCAAAAAAAAAAGCAAAAAAAAATGTCTTGTGAAAATATAAATTAATAATTGAATCTCTTGAAATTACAAAAAGTCAATATGGCTCAAAGATTAAAAAAATGTTATATGACAACAGATAGTACGAAATCATTCAAGAGATAGATACATATATTTAAGAAAGTAGAATAACATATTATACTATATACTAGGAGTAGCTAAGGTTATGCTACCACTATCAGATACAAGTTGCCCACTTCTATCAAACTCACAAAGAGAATTCCTCACGCAGACGCCTACGGTACTGCTTTTTCGGTTTCATTGTGTTGAAGTAGGGTAGCTTAATAACATCAGGCCACACAGCTGGACAGGGGCTGCCACAGAGCCGACTAGAAGCAAAATAGAAAACGTGCAAAGTAGTGAGTCAGCCACATGCTTTTTGAAAAATCCAGACACATAACTATTACCTCCTGAGGTTCTAGGCATCTTGATAAGATTAAGTTCAAGGGCAAGTCAGAAAGGTGAGATTTTGAGATCTCCTTCACTTTCCAAGAGATATCCCTCCTTCCCCCTTCTCTGAAATATTTAAGAGGGTAGGGGAGAGAAGTACACCAGTATAAATATCGTGACACAGACTGGTAGTAGCCTTTTCACTTTTGCAGTTTACCAACAGTTAATAGAAAAGAAAGGACATTTTAAATTTAATTTTCATAGTATCTACTTTATTTGTGAGTGTCTTGATCAATTATCCGGTTAACAACAAGAAATGTGGACACATTTCCCTTTGTAATGTATTATATTCCCCTCCCTTGCTCTCAGTAGATTTATCTTCATTCTATTTTGCTTAGATATTAACATTAATTTACTTTTCCTAAACTACAACTATTGGGCAGCTAGGTGTCACAGTGGATGGAGCACCAGGCCTGGAATCAGGAAGACCCATCTTTCTGAGTTCAAGTCTGGCCTCAGACACTAGCTATGTGACCCTGGGCAAGTCACTTAACTCTTGCTTCAGTTTCCTCACCTATAAAATGAGCTGGAGAAGGAAACTGCAAACCACTCTAGTATCTTTGCCAACAAAACCCCAAATGGGGACACAAACAATTGGACTTGACTAAAATGACTGAACAACAATAACAAACTACAACCAATGTAGAGAGGGATCCTAAAATGTGCCAGATATCAAGAAGTCAACTGGAAGCAAGGGAAAAAAGCTGTTTTGGGTACCATGGATGTTGACTATCACAAATAAGCAGAGCAGAACTATTTTTATACATCTATAATGGATGAAGCCTGATAAAATTTCAGTCAGCTTTTGGTTGGAAACCAAAACTTAGGTCCCCCATCATAGCAATGTTGTCTGAAACTTAAATTTCACCACTTAAGAGATCTCACTCCTATCCCCAAAGTCAGCACAGGATCATATGCTCAAGGCATCATCTGTGTAAGACAGATTTCCTAAACCACAAAGCTTAGTAAGACATATCTCCTCATACTCGTACAACATGTACTTTATAAAACTAATTAGGGTGAATCAGAAAAACACTTTGTGTAGAATGTCCTAAAGACTTTGACATACAGCAAGAAGTAATCATTAATGATGTGGTTAAGACAACTGGTAATTTAACAATGTGACACAAATGGATTTTAGAAGAACAGATTAACTCTCACACCAAGGAATGCAGTTGTACACATACACCTTCTTTCCTTCCCTCCCTCCCACCACTGTTTTACCTGATTAGTTCAAGCTGCGCCAATTCCAGATTAGCTTGAAAAATAGGCTTCTTTGTAAACAGTTCCCCAAGGATGCAACTAGGAAAAATAAAAGTAAGAGGTCAGGAGAGCAAATGCTGAAACCAATTTAAATAGTACTTCAGTAAACTTTGCTTCATAGTGCCAAGGGACAGCCTGGTTTCCTAAAGAAACAACAAATTTCTGGCAGATAGGACCAGAATCAAACTACATACAGACTAACCAAAATATCAAATCCAGTTTAACACTTATGACTCCTAGTGCTCCACACAGCTTAAATGAACAAGCTACTGCAGGGAAAATTTTTATTCAGACAAACATTTAGTTAATACCTACTAGGTACAAGGTAATGTGTTAAATACAGGGTGTTATTATGTAAATAAATAAGGCGAGCCTCCTACACTCCAGTAGTTTAAAATTTAATAGAAGAAATAAGAAGTACACAAGTATTTATAATACAAAGCAGAATGTGTTTGATATATAAATACATAAGTAATTTATTATAATAAGTAATTTATTATATAAATATATAATAAGTATTTATATTATATAAATAAGTAAGAAAAAAGCCTTAATTACTGGGATGAGTTTTGAACTTTATTTAGTAGGCTCCCACTAAGGTTTTTCCTTAGAAAAGTAGTGGATGAACTAGAAGGATGATGAGTAATGACAGGGAAACCAGTTAGATAGCTAATAGTCCACTTAATGAAGATTTTAATATAAGCCCCCTGAGAGCAGGGACTGTTTCATCCTTTGTATTTACATCATCAGTTCCTGCTTGCAGGGCAGCTAGGTGGCACAATGAATAGAGTGAATAGAACACCGGCCCTGGAGTCAGGAAGAGCTGAGTTCAAATCTGACCTCAGACACTTAACACTTACTAGCCATGTAAGTATAAGTGACTTGGGCAAGTCACTTAACCTCAATTGCCCTGCCTTCCCCCCTCCAAAAAGAAAAAACAAAAAAAGTTTGACTAAAGGAGAGGGAATGAAAAAGGAGGTGTTGAATGCAAGAGATATTGCAGAGGAGGAATCAACAAGACTTGGTAAAAGGGGGACAGTACAGATAATGCCAAGGGTAAATAGAACACAATGATGCCACAAATGGAAATAGGGACGTTGAAGGGAGAAGGTTTGGGAGCAGTTCAAGGTGGGTAAGAGTGGCAGACAAATCATTTTTGGGCAGTAAGTTGGAAATGCTACTGGAACATTCACATGATGTTCAGTGTGCACCTGGAAATAAGAGGTTAGCACTCAGAAAAGAAGTTAAGAATCAGAGATGTAGATTTGGGAGTAGCCTACATAGAAGTGATCATTTTGTCCAAGGAAGTTAAAAGGAAGAGTGGAGGAAACAGGGTTAAGAATATTCTTAGAGCACACCAACATTTGGGGAATAAGGAAGAGAATCTAGAGACTGAGAACCAACAGACAAAATGGGAAGAGAATGCCAAACAGAAGTCAAAGGAGCCAAAAGTATCACACAGTAATGAGTCAATGGTTCAAATGTTACAGAGACATCAAGAAAACTAAGAAAAGGCCACTGAATTTGTGAGTTAGGGAATCAGTTACTGATGAATTATAGAAAGCAGTTTAAATTGAGTAACAGAAATGAAAGCCAGACTGCAAAGTTCAGGCTTGAGTGAATAGTGAGGAAGTAGACTTCTTTGGACAAAAAAAAAAAAAAAAAAAAAAAAAGCCTCGAGCAAGGAACCAGGAAGACAATTTAAAACAACCCAAGAAAAGGTGATGAATGAAAACTGTAGCCCTATATACTTTAGTGTAAACAAAGAAAATAACTAAACACTAAAAAGCAATTGTTAAACGACAGAAAAAATAGATTACAGGAATGGTATATTTTCAGATGTTATCACTATATTATTTGGTTTGAATTAACTGTTTTTCTTTGTTATAAAAGATGTTTCTACTGGTGAGTGGGGCATATTGGGAATAACTGTGGTGCCTCAAAAAAGCTCCAATAAAATATTTTTAAATAAAAGGTTGATACAGCTCTTTCCACTCAACTGATCTGTAGAAAGTATATTACACTGTGGCTACCTTGGCACTATACTTGCAAATAAAAGGTTTGCTTTTCATCTGCTGGTAGTGGCTTAAATAGGAAGAGCTTTCAAATGAAGCATGCCTATAAAAACGGCCATTTTCCTGTACAAAGGAAAAGTTTCTGTTCTAGTCTATGTTTTGGCAAAGCTGCATGAAAGCGTTGATGCAAAACCAAAACTTAAAAAGTTTTATCTTTACATTCTGCATTTCTTTGGCCTCACTGAATTCAAGAAGAAAAATCTTCATAGCTTAAATAGCACCATCCTATTTAGCAAAGTACTTAGCAGGTTTCTAAAGCCTGCTGATTTCAAAAGACAAACAAATTCATATTCCCAATAGACACAAAAAGCTGATCTTGCTAAAGGACTCCAAAGCTGAATTTAATTCTAAATCTTGCATTGATTATCAAATCATCAACTAAGTCCTAAACTTTAATATTATAATAATGAGTGGTGACATAAGAGGCAGAAAGAACACAGCTGGATTTTCAGACTCCAGGTGGATGCCATTCCCATCACTTTAAGTTTTCCTGTTAGTTGCAAACTGGGTAGCTCGCATTCACAAATCTCTGAAGGGGAAGTCTTACAAAGATGCTATCTTCATCTATAGGTACTAGGGGGTCAATAAGAAGTTTTCAGTATGGAAAAACATACTGAAACTGATGAAAGCCAAGTAAAATTTAAACTCACTGATTCAGAGATTTTAGTTTACTGTGGTATCTAGGTATTTGTGTTACATTCTTTTTAAATGTTGTTTCCAGACCCTTGGTAGGGAAGATATCTTCATTATGTAATCAACACCCTCCCACAGCACTGAAGATGCAGGTTGTACAGACTGAAATAACAGTAGCAGAAGAGCTATGAACTTCCCCCCATGCATCTTAATGGGGCGTTAACTTTAGAGCCTAGTTGTGACAATTTAAATGCTAATACTATTAAAACAAATAGTCCAGAACATAAACACACCCAGCTTGAGTCACTAAAATTTAACTAAAACTACATTTAATTTTGGTAGGCTACAACAGTTGCTGTGCTTTTCTTTCATCACCCGTTTTGAATCTGGAGAGCAAATCCTGCAGTGCATCTTTTAAAGATAGTGGCATTTTCGCTGAGGTGAAATTGAGCAAGCTGTTACACTATTCTGGAAACTATGTATGGGAGCAGGGGTAACATGGTGTGCAATAAGAGAGTACGTAGTGAAATCATACATTATTTAGTAAGCCTTATGAAACAGTACAGGAATAATATGGCCTGTTGGTGTTTAAGTCTTGGAAAAATCACTCAATGATCAACAGAATTTTCTGGGATTTTGCCAATAATTTTATATTCATTTCTCTTTATCCTGAAAAGTCAGAGATGCAGGATGCTAACTAATGGGGAATAAGGATCTATACCAAGAGTAAATGAGCTATAATCAGAACAAGATGGCCATCTTAAGTTTGGGGTGATGAGAGAAAATAATTTAAAATTATCTGACTCCTCAGAGTTCAGGATTAGTCCTTACCCACAACTCCAAACATCAATGGCTGGTGTATAGCGCTCCTCTCCTAGCAGCAGTTCTGGAGGTCGATACCATAGAGTGATGACTTTATTTGTGTAAGGACGACTGAAACATAAAAAGCAACCATAATATACATTTTATACCAGCAACAAATTTAATCCAGCTAGATAAATAAATGAAAATAGTAATAACTACTCTTATTTTTCTACTGCATTTGCGATTATTGAAAGTAGTTTCTTTAAAAAACAACAATGGACAAATACAAAAATAACATAAACAAGACAGAAGACAGAAGGTAGGCAGGAAAGTAAGAATTTCCATTCCAACTCAATCTCTGGTTGAGCTGTTTAAATAAAGAACGAGATTCACTAACTTATATCATCTTATAGTACTTAAATCTGCCTAACAACAACAACAGTAAACACATCCAGCTAACAGAAGCACTCTAACAATTTCTGAAGTTTATAGATAAAGCATCAAGAGGTGACGATAAATTCATAGTTCTACATAATTTTACTTGATTGGCACCTCACCTCTCTTCAGAGCTATAGAGTCGAGCAAGTCCAAAATCTGCCAGCTTGATCTGTCCACTGGAAAATAAACAAACAATTATTTTCATTCAGTAAGTGACAACTGCGGTCCTCATTCCATATTTGAAATAATATCACTTCTGAAAGTCAGACGTACAATACAATCCAGGAATTATGTCAGTTGTGGAAGATATGCCCTTAACCCTAACTCTCTGGGAGTCCTGAGGGAGTAGAGGGGAAGGGAAGAATGATGAATGTCACCTGTCTCCACAATTCTCTGCATCTTGGAGTCATCTTTTCAGACAAAAGCTGTTTTGACTACTTTAACCCACACTATCTGCTGCCTCTTTTGGGATTGTTACTTTTAAAATTTTTATTGCTATGCTGTTTTTATATCACTTATATTTTCCTATATCTCCTTCCTTATAACAAAAAGTTAATGTTCAGCAAAACTAACCAACACATTGAAAAAGATTGACAACATATACACTGTTAAAAAAAAAAGAATAATATACATGCTCCCACATCCCTAGTCCCCCATTTCTGTGGAAGAGGTCTTCTCATATTTCTTAGGGACTTTGCTTGCTCATTTATAACTGTACGATATTCAGTTTCAATGTATTTGTTGTTCTTTTCACTTACAGTATTGTAGTTAGTGTATATTTTCTTAGTTCTGCTTAAAGTACTCTGTATCAGTCCACAAGTCTTCCAATGATTTTGTCTTTCTTTATAGTCAGTGCTTGTCATAGGGCAGCATTATTCCATTACTATCAGGCACCACACCTTGGTCAGCCATTCATTCAACAGTGGATGGGCATTATAGTAAGGATTATATGTGCAATGTATAAAGGATTATTTGTAGTCCATTGCTATCACAAAAAGTGACTTTATCAATACTTTGGTGTGTGAGGTCTTTTTTTTTATCACTGACTTGCCTGGGATATATAACTCAGGGCAGTTATTTTTAATACCATATGACAATTAAGTTTTCTCTAATAGTTTCATTGGTGTTAGCTTTACCTCTCTAATCATTATGTTCTTTGAGGGCAGAGATAATGTCTGATTTCTTTTGCACCCTAGGTTCCTTCCAGCTCTAGATCTATGATTCTATAAGCACTATTTGTTTGTTGATTAGAGCCTTCTAGGCTATGGTTCTAACAGACATTTACTCTTATCTGTTGAGTTAGTGTGGTGTAGTTGACAGGAGAACAAGCCTTAAAGTTAAGAAGGCTTCGGTTCAAGTCTTGTCTCTAATACATATTGGCTGTGTGACCCTAGGTAAGTCGTTTAATCTCTCAATGCTAAGAAACTCTAAGATGTAGATAAGCTACAGAAAAGGTGCCCATCTGTATTGGCAGAAATCCCCTCTGAGAGCTCTCAATGCCAATGAAATCAAAGGTCCAGTCTATCCCCATGAAATTATTTTGTCCAGTTAAAATAACAAGGATTAAAAAAAAGGTTTAGAAACAGGGCACCCTTCGTAGTCCAAGGATATTGACCCTTAATGTAATAAAGATATAAGAATTCTGACTGATAGCAGAGCTTCTGTAGGAGAAAACTGCCGTCCTCCCTGATGTCATTTCCAAAACACTTAATATCATGGATCAATTATCAATATATCTGTCTCATTTATATTTACTACTTTTTTGGCAGTCATTTATATTTTCAATCTTTATTATTTCCTAGGGAAGAACCAATAAATCATTTTTTTCTAGTTCCCCACTGAGGCTAGTACCTTCTTTAATAATCAGCCTTTAACCATATGACAGGTCAGACTTTACAGGTATAATGACAAGGAAAAGAGACTATCACAAGAAACCTCTGAAAAAACTGTGATAAGACCTTAAAGTATATCAGAATTCCAATGGTCACAATATGAACTAGGAAGGAAGAGACAGGAAATCACTGTCAGCACCCCAAGATCAGACACAGGTGCTCACATAGACTCAACGGGTCAAACTTCATTCATCAATTACATTTCTCCTGGCAAGGTGGGGCACCTTAAGGCCTTACTATATGACCTGTTGCTGTGCTCTTGGAATAAATGAGTCCTGCCCCCTGGCTCACTGCTACCCCTGAAGCATCTGAGCCTGATCATGTATTCTGCCCTGCATCCTAAGGACCTGCCCTGTCCTGCTGATCCCTCCCAGATGTATTATCTAACTAGATTATGTGAGTTCTCTGAGAGAAGAGAATAGCTGTTTTTGGTTTTGGTACCCTAATGCTCAGAAGAATGCCATTAATAAATGGTTTTTCATTCATCTCATATATGATACCAAACACCCATCATATTTTTTATGAACATGGGATCTTTAGGGTTAGAAAGGGCTATAACAATCTTTCAGTTCAGAGGTTCTCAACTTCTCTGCACCTCATTTGGGAGTCTGGTAAAGCCTAGGGACTCCTCAGAATGTTTTTAAATGCATAAAACAGATGAAATTTTAAAGGAAACCAATTATATAGAAATACAGTTACCAAAATAAAAACGATAATGATGATAATGATAATGAGAGCTAGGATTTTATATAGTATGTGCTGGGCACTGTGCTAAGAGCTTTACAATGATTATCTCATCTGATCCTCACAAAAACCCTGGGAGGTAGGTAGGTACTATTACTACCCACCACATTACAGATGAAGAAACTGAATCGAACATAAGTTACGTGACTTGCCCAGGATTACACAGCTGATACACATATCTGAGGATAGATCTGAAATCAGGTCTTCCTGACTCCAGATCCAGTGTCATAACCACTTTGCTATCTGAAATATTTTTTAATAACAAGTTTATAGATTCCAGGTTAAGAACTTGTCATTTAGTCCAATTCTTTCATTTATATATGAAGAAATTGAGGCTCAGAGAAATTAAGCAACTTGTTAATGGTAAAATAGGTAGTAAGAAGTAGAGTCAAGATCTGGATCCCAATCTTTAGATTTCAAATTTAGCATTCCTTCCACCATGCCACCATGTTTTCTTAAATTTAAAGTTAATACCATTCTATAAAAAACAAGCGTTAACTATAAATGTTTTTTGAGCTCAGCCTGGGAGTAGGAGCTTTCTCCCTCTTTTGATTCCCATGTCTTAGCACTGTTCTGTACATGTAAGCACCTAATAAATGTTTTTCATTCATTTAATCCTGTCTTTGGACAGGATTTTTAAGGCCCAGAAGACCTAAAATAGGATCATATGCTTAAGGCCTCTGACAATAAGATTGGGCCCAAAAGATAAAAATCCATGGTAGAAATGATAGGAACCTAGAATACCATGTGTAGCACTGGTACTATTCTTAAAATGGGCAGCTGGTGGTGCAATAGATAAAATACTGGCCCTTCAGTTAGGAAGACCTGAGTTCAAATTCAGACAAGATACTTACTAGTTATGACAAGTCACTTAATCTCTGTTTCAGTTCCCGCATGTATAAAAATGGGGATAACAACAGCATCTTCTTCCTACTAGGGTTGTCGTGAGGATAAAATGAGAAATCTGTAAAGTGCTTTGCAAACCCCAAAGTGCTATATAATTCTAGCTATTAATATGATTAAGATCATTGCATCTTCCTCATATCTCAGCCATCATATTGGTAATATCATAATGGTAAACATTTTGATGAAATGGTGAAAATTCATAGTTATGCTCCTCTAGAAATGCCAGTAGAGCCTTATGTTTCCCTTTATAGATAAAACCTGAGTAGAGCAGCAAGTCCTCAGGAGATTATGTTATAGGATGCAGTACTGGAGCAAACACTGAGCTTAATTAGAATGAGATTAGTAGAACTGTGTGTGAATAAAATGATCATAGAGTCAAACTATTATTACTGTCTGGTGACAATAGTTTTATCTGTTACTAGATACTAGAGCTAGGAACCAAATATCAGAAGAGAGATTTTGTTCTTTGGATGGCAGATTTGCTGCCACTAAACTGTCTGTGATCTGAGATCAATCTAATCTATGAGAAGTCAGACAAAATCAAAGAACACTGTGAACCCAACAACTCTCCAATTACAAGATTCCTGCCAGACTGTGTGTATATCCAGAAATGGCTATATCCACCTCAGTCCTAAATTCTGTGAGAGCACATGAATAGGAAAAGTATTTCAAGTGGTTTAAGGAAATGTCAACAGGCAGATTTCTTTCCTTTGAGCAATGAGGAAATTGCTTAGGGATTCTTAAACAAAAGACCCTGAACCCCTAATATTGTAAAGAAGAATGAAATTTGCTGAGACCAACAGGGCTATTATATTATAATGTGTCACTATTGCTGTGGTTTCCAAATGGCACGCTATTGGGCAATTTGATTCTGATTCACAGAATTTTAACAACTGGAAAAGAAGACAGATCATATAGTCCACTCCATAATTGAACAAGATTCCCTTCAAGAACATATACTAGGTAACACTTTGCAACTAGCACATTAGCCAATTTGACAGAAAAGGAAAATGATAAATGTTGGAGAAGATTTGGAAAAGTTGGGACATTAAAGCATTGTTGGTGGAGTTGTAAACTGATCCAACCATTCTGGAGAGCAATTTAGAACAATACCCAAAGGTGTATCAAACTGCATATTCTGTGATCTATAACTACCACTACTAGGTCTGTATCCCAAAGATAATCATTAAAAAGGGAAAAGGATGTATGTACAAAAATATTTATAGATCTTTTTGTGGTGGCAAAGAACTAGAAATTGAGGGAATGCCCATCAATTGGGGAATGGCTGAACAAACTGTGGTATATGAATGTAATGGAATACTATTGTCCTATAAGAAATGATGAGCATGCAGATTTCAGAAAAATCTGGACTTGCATGAATTGATACTGAACAAAGTGAGCAGAACCAGGAGAACACTGAACACAGCAACAGTAACGTTATGGGATGATCAATTATGATAGATTTAGCTCTTTTCAACAATATAATATTTTATATAATTCTAAAACTCATGTTGGGAAATGATATCCATATCCAGAGAAATTATTATGGAGTCTGAATGCAGATCAAAGCATATTATTGTCACTTTTTTGTTGTTTTTTTTTCCCCCCATGTTTTTTCTCTTTTATTCTGTTTCTTCTTTCACAACATAACTAATGTGGAAATATGATTGACATGATTGCACATGTATAACCTATACTGGATTGCTTGCTGTCTTGGAGAAGAGAGAGTGGAGGGAGAAAAATTTAGAACTCAAAATCTTATAAAAATGAATGCTGAAAACTATCTTTACATGTAAATGGAAAAAATAAAACACTATTTACAAAAGAAACAATATATAGCAGGAGCAATCAAGTTACATTCTGGAATGCTTGTGATTAAGGTCACCCTCATGATCCTAACTGAGAGGGGGCTTAAAAAGAATTTAAATTTGGAGACTTTGCTGGTCAGAGTAAATCCCTTTCAAGGATGAATAATACTACTTCATGATATTATTTGTATTACATCAGTATATAATTTTAAACAGTTTACAAAGTGCTTTTACATATAATATTTCATTTGATCTTCACCATAAACCTTTGAAATTGATAAGACAGGTATTACACTCATTTCATAAACGAGAATATGGAGGCTCATAGGAAGTAAATGTCTAGCCCAATATCATATAGCTACTAAATGGCCAAGCCAGAACCAGAAAGAAGGTCCCCTGACTCCAAGTTTGTACTTTTTCTATTATTACTACCATGCCTCCAATGAATATCAGGGATTAGTATTGCATAAAATTAGTGTCATATAACATATTACTTAGATTGAAACTAAAGTGGGGCAGGGAAGAAAAAGTTTATTTTAATCAAGTTACTTTTTTACCTGTTGTTCAGCAAAATGTTGGAACATTTAATATCCCGATGTAGGAAGTTCTTTTTGTGGCAATAATCCAACCCTTCCATTAGCTGTTTCATGAAAGATTTGATATGGTCCTCAGAAAAATGTACTAATCCAGACTCTAGCAGCCCCATTAAGTCATGGTCCATGTATTCAAATACAAGGTAAAAGGCACCTAGGAAGGAAATATAATATTTAAAAACTGGAAGGGAAAACTGTCCACAGGCTCCCACCTCTAGTTAAAACAGAATCACAGAGATGGTAGAAACCTCACCTAGTCTAACCCTTTTATTTTACAAACTGAGGCCCAGCAAGGCTGAGTAACTTGGAAAAGGTCAAATGTCTCTTTAGTGGCAAAGCTATAATTAAGAGCCCAGATTTTCTGATTCATTTCTTCTGAAAGAGTCCAGTGCTCTTTCTACAATCACACTTCAATAAAACAAATGCTCTATGGCAGGAGCTATTCTATCTTTAATACTGTAAGAAAGGTAGACAAAGATTTCCACAATATTTATGAGAGTCTATGTATATTATTAAAACACAGAAATTTTTTTAAGTAATAGTCAGATTATCTACCAGAATACAAAGGGATGCACTTGAGAATTCAAAGGGCCACATGTGACCTCGAGGTCGCAGGTTCCCTACCCCTGATAATCTAACCACATAGATTTATAGATGCAAATGAAGCTGGTAGGGAAGTATTATAAACAGTACTCATGAAAAGCAAGAAATTCATACCACCTTCATATCTAGCAGAGAAGTACACCTGCAGAACACAGAATTTAGGATATTAAAAAGTCACTGTGGGTCAGATCAGATAACTATTTAGCCCCAGATTCTGTGAATGGCACCAGTAGGATATTTTGTGGGAGGCACAGCTGTCCTCCATGATGTCTAAAGGTATGAAACATACCCCTAAATATAGGTAGTTTTTATTAATCTCATTTGAATTTATACTCCATTAAGCTAATTAAATCCCAGATTTTTTTTTTCTATTTGGCTGTGTATTTGCCTTAAAACTAATACTTTCAAATATCAAGGGATGCCACTTTAATTCTGACACTCCAGATTTTGTGGACCTTTTTTTCACTGTTCACTTTAACAATCCCTTCAAGGGACTGTACTAGGGTATTAATCCAGACTCTAGCAGCCCCATTCTATTCATATGTCCTTTCAGCCTTCATCTCTCCAAATGAAGAATCCAATCCACTTTCTTATTCAATCTATCACAAGCCACCTTTGGTTCTCTGTCTTTCTATTCCATTCACTCTGCCCCAAATTCCCTTCATCATTTTAGATGTCCTCTGAACCCATACCAAGTCAGCACTGAAAGAATGACAAAAGGACTACTGGACAATGTAAGAGGGTTCTTCATAAATAGGGAAGGATAAAATGAAAATTCAATCCATAAAACAGTGACAAAAGTCCTAATTCTAGACACATACTCTTCTGCTGTGGCATAAAGGTATCATTTGAAAGTACCTATGTAAAGTAACCCTATGACCGGCAGAGAGTGGATAGTCCCATTCCTTTTACCTACTACCAGTAGTAGCTCACTCTATAGGTAGGACACCCTTGCATAGACCATATGGCAATAACTACCAATGATTTCTATAAAGCATAAAATGAAGCAGAATTGGCATTTTATTAAATAAGCTGCTCTCAGCCCAAGATAATCATCTTCATTTATATATGCACAAAGGTAGCAGATTAAATTAAGAGTTGGTCAAAACATGTCAATATCAAACTAGGTAAAGTATAATTCTGAATTATGCTACTGTGTTTACACATTCCTACGCTAACTACCTTTGTCCTTCTTGAAATCCAGTGCATCTTGTTTATCTGTGACAATTTCCTTCATATTAACAACACTCCGGTGGATCAACTGACGAAGAATTTTGATTTCACGAATGGCTGTGATCGGGAAGCCCTCTTTCTCATTGTCTAGTCTCACCTTCTTTAAGGCTACCAGCTCTCCTGTGAAAACAAAATCCACCTCTATCAGGCCATTATCAATCAATATATGGAACATCACCAAACGCAAAGTAACATACTCGTCATTTAATATGATTTAAGAATGTAGAATGTAATACCTGCCCTCAAAGATTTTATATTCCAAAGGAAAATATTATTCTGTTTATATTGCTAAGCCTAACCTTATTTAATTAATGATTTCTAAGACTTAGATGATTCTACATACTAGGTAAGACTAGAAAAACTATAGAATGGAAAAATGAAAAGAATCAATAATTCAAATACTTAATTTCAACTTCAAAATAAAGAGATTAGAAAACCCACAATAGACCATTTACAGCCCCTGAATAATTGAAAGTTAACTCTATGTTTTTGGAGTCATTACGTCCTGCTTTATTTACAACCTCTCTATGAATTGTAAAAGCAAAACTCAAGGTATAGTTATTAAGTCTATTAAGTTCATAGCTCTTCTCAGCAATGCAAGTCTAAGACAATTCCAAAATGCTATCTACATCCGGAGAAAGAACTATGGAGTCTGAATGCAGATCGTCGCATACTATTTTCTCTCTTTTTTCCTTCTTTTTCATGGTTTTTCCCCTTTGCTCTGATTCTTCTTTCACAATATGACTAATCTGCAAATATGCTTAATATGATTGTGCATGTATAGCCCATATCAGATTGTATGCTGTCTTGGGAAGGAGAGAAAGGAGGAAGGGGGAAAAATTTAGAACTCAAAAATCTTATGGAAGTAAATGTTGAAAACTAAAAATAAATAATTTTAATTTTAAAAAAGTTTAATAAGTCCAAGACCTGAGCCTTTAAGACAGTGTCACCATGGTAATTTTTTTTAAAAATTCCAAATGTGTAAGTTTTATTCAGTTGTAGCAGCACCCTGGTTACTAGTAAAAATACTCCAATATAAACCAAAAGATTGGTATGGTGATGTTTTACCCGTGTCTTTGTCCTTGGCTTTGTATACTTGTCCATATGTTCCTTCTCCAATAATACCAATTATGTCAAACTTGTCCACGCAGCGCTTGCCCCAATCACTTTCTGTTTGTCTCCTTTCCCCATAACGTGGGCAACAGATTCTATAAGAAAATTTTTTATAAAATAAAACACTCTCACTGAAGAAAAGAAATGCTCTGATGATAAAATCACTGTTCCTTTTGTACATTTTTAAAAGAGAAAACCTAAACAATAGAGTACTGTGCTTTTAGAAAGCTGGATTTACGGGGCGGCTGGGTGGTGCAGTGAATAGAGCACCAGCCCTGGAATCAGGAGGACCTGAGTTCAAATCCGACCTCAGACACTTAACACAAAAAACTAGCCGTGTGACCTTGGGCAAGTCACTTAACCCCAACTGCCCTCCAAAAAGCAAAAAAAAAAAAAAAAAAGCTGGATTTACTAAGCTGATACAAGAAAGTTAAATAGGCTTGTTTTCCTCAAATGAAAAGAATTATTTGATCTTCCCCTATGCAAGATTGTTCTTAAGATTATGAAAATGTTTTGTCAGTCAATGCAAAAAATGACAAGTGATAGGGCTTTAAACAGTAATGCGCTAATTCACTGATTCAACTACATCTTAAAAGAAATTGCTGATACTTTTTGTTGTAGCATAAAACTATAAACATAGTAGTTAACTGAAGAATGGCTGAACAAATGACAATATACAAATGTATTATTGCCCATAACAATTATAAAAGGGTCAGATTCAGAGAAAACTGGAAGAACCTGTATGAACTGATACAGAGTGAAAGGGACAGAATGAAGAGACCACAACATTGTGAAGGAAAACAATCATGAAGAAAAGAATTCTGATCAACGTAATGACCATCATAACCTCACAAGTGACGATAAATACACGCTTTCTACCTTTTGGCAAAAGTAGAAATACTCTCCTGACTAGAGAAGGAGTTCTCAACCCTGAACTCATTTTATTATAATTTTTACAACTCTACTTCAATATAATTTGTTTCCTTTGTAATTCTCTGTATTTTGTTTTATGCATTTAAACATATTCTTCTAAGAGGGAGTTCACAGGCTTCACCAGACCACCCAAGAGGTACATGACACACACAAAGAAAGTTAAGACCTGCTAGAATAGAGGGATGGAATGACACATACATTTACAAATACCGTCAATGTGTGGATCTGTTTCACTTGACTATGCTTTTTTTTTATGAAAAATTACATATCATTATTTCAAAACAGATATTAAACGTAACACTGCCCTGGCTAGTCTGTATCCCCTACTGAACTTTCTTCTGCTTTCTTCTACGTATTTTTAAATGTTTCAATAGTATTCTCCTTTCTTTTCTTCCTTTTTTTGTATCACTATCATTACTCCTCATTCTGATAAAAGCCTTCACACATAATAAAGTTCCTTTGTAACTACATGTATGCATTATAAAGAAGGATTTTTATTTGGGGAAGGGAATCAGAGAGGGTTATGGGAAACAGGAAGCAGGGATATTGATAAGAGACAAAAGTGTTACTGAAATATTTCAAAAACATACATAAGAAAGAAGGAAATTCAGAAGGGCACAGAAAAATCTAGGTTATGTAGAAACTACCAAATTAAATTTGAAATAGTTAAAAAAAACAAAGTATACAGAATGTGGATTCAGTTTCATATGCAGTCTTCTTTTTCTGTCTTTTGGACTGGCAAATATTAATAATAACAAAATGGAATTTTTTTTTTTTTTTACACTTCCAGAGGTCAGTTCCCTTGTTTATTATTCTTTCATTAGTCTATATATTATACTGGTCACCATGATCAAAAAGGCTTATTTTACCTCAGGATTTAAAGTATTCCTAACTTAACACACACAGCAGGATGAACGAGTTGGTTATAAACCTGAGAAATGGCCAATTTTTCAAAAACTTTATGACAAGTAGAAAGGAACAAAAATTATGAATATAATTTATCAGTCTATTGCAAATATTTCAGAAAGGGCTTGAAATTCATCAGTAGGGATAAATTCTACTTATTTTCTATCTTTACCTGAATTTTATCCCATTGTTATGTATACAAGTGGTATTTAATAAATACCTCATTAATTCAGGCTCAGATTTATCATCTATAATTCTATTGGCTTAGTCTAGATGGCATAGGAATTAATCAATCAACAAACAGTTATTAAACTTCTACATATTTAGCACTGTGCTAGGTTCTGGAGATACAAATAAAATAAATGAAACAATCCGTAACAAGGTGCTTACAATATAGTCAAGCAGACAAAGTCATACCTAAGCATATATAGAATATAAAGAAAATACAAACTAGTTAAATACAGGTTAGTTTGTGTAGGAAAGCATTGGTAGTTGAGGGGATCAAGAAAGGTTTCATATAGAAGGCAATGCTTAAGTTGCATTTTGAAGAAAAAGAGGTATTCTGGGCGGCTAGGTGGCGCAGTGAATAGAGCACCAGCCCTGGAGTCAGAAGCACCTGAGTTCAAATCTGGCCTCAGACACTTAACACATACACACACACACACACACACACACACACACACACACACACACACACACACACACACACAAAACCTAGCCATGTGACCTTGGGTAAGTCACTTAACTCCAACTGCCCTCCAAAAAAAATAAAAAACAAGCAAAAAAAAAAAAAAAGAAAAAGAGGTATTCTATGAGGCAGAGAAAAAGTAAATCTCCTTCTAAGCATGGGGAAAAGTCAATAAAAAGGTACAGAGAAAGGAAATGGAGTTAGGAAGAACACAGAGAAGGCCAGTATGGTCTGGAAGAGCATGTCCTCAAGTGTTTCTAACCTCTTATACACAATGAGGCTGGGAAGACAGAATGTGGCAAGGGTTAAGTAGCTTTAAAAGCTAAACAAAGGAGTTTATATATAACACTAGCAGCACCAGAGTAGATAGTCAAAGATGGTCACAACTAAGACAAAAACAGAAATGTGTATTCCCTGAAAAAACTTACTTTGGTCTCTTCTTATATGGTTGCTGAGGTGGGGTGACAGCCTTTGGTTCTGGAGAATCTGGGGGAGATGGGTCACCACCAGGAAGCTCTGGAGGAAGAGGAAGGTCCATGAGCAAATGCCGGGTTCTTTGTTCCTTCTCCTTCTTCATAGGTTTTGGAGGAAGACTCTCCTTTGGACTAAAAAAGAATAAAGGGGAGAGACGACAACTATTTAAAGGGATATGCAAAATGATGGCTTTCAAAGAATATTAAGTTTGTCCATGAGGAAGAATAAGAGGTACTATTACAAATCATTGTTCTTTTAAAAAGATAATTAACAAATATCTATACAATTATGAATGCTCAGAATAAAGATGAGGCATTACTTATCATTTCTTTACCAAATTCTACTCTTATTGGCTTTCCTATTGTCCCGATTTATTTTTTTATTTTTGCTTTTTGGAGGGCAATTGGGGTTAAGTGACTTCCCCAAGGTCACATGGCTAGTAAGAGTTAAGTGTCTGAGGCCGAATTTGAACTCAGGTCCTCATGATTCCAGGGCTGGTATTCTATTCACTGCACCACCTAGCTGCCCCCAACATGTATTTATTAAGTACCTACTATATGCCAAGCACTACTGCTGGGGATACAAGTATAAAGAAACAAACATTCTCTATTAGCAATGAGTTTACGTTCTAATGAGGCAAACAAGTAGTTTAGCAAATATATGTAGAATACATATTTCATATTTCTATCTAGTGACTTAATACACACATTATTATAAATACAAAGTAGTTTGGAAGGGATGATACTAGCAGTTGGGGGAAAATCAGGAAAACTGTCATGAAGAAGATAGTGCCTGAGCTGCATTTTAAAGGACGAGAGAGACTCTCTGAGGCGGAACTAAGGAAGAAATGTATTCCAATTATGGGAGATGGCCAGTGCAAAGGCAAGAAGATAAGAAAAGTGCCATGTGTATGAGGAACAGAGCCAGTTTGGCTAGATCTCAGAGAACAGGAAGGGGAGTAACACCTAACAAAGCTGGAAAATAAGTTGGGGCCAAGATATATAGAGCTTAAAAAGCTAAACTGAGTAGTTTATATTTTATCCCCGAGGTAAAAGGAAGCCACTGGAGTTGGCTGAATAGCTTTAGAGTTTACAAAATGCTTTCCTCACTATAACTCTCTGATGTAAATCATGGCAGTATTACCCTTGAAGCTCAGAGAAGTTAAATGCCATTTAACCCAGGGTCACAAAATTACTAAGTAAAGGTGTCAGAACTCAAATCCTGTTTTCTAGAGCTGCATTTTTTCCACTATATCATATTGCCCTTCTCTCATTCCATCATGTGCCTTTCTAACTTTTCACTAAAATGACCAAAATGAACCCAAGCAGAATCCTTCAGTTCATAGATCATCATTGCAAATATATAAAAGCTCATCATCTCTTCTATATTTTGACTAACTCAAAAGAAATGTAACATGACACCTGCATATTAGAGTTCAATAGCTTAAATCTTGTTATGTTACCAAAGATACAGAACTTAAAGTGGGAATTGTATATTTTGGTATTTTGGAAAGAGGGGGAAAAAAAACCATAAAACTGGGAAACAAGATCAGAGAAAAATGATAAACTGATATTCTAGTGGCTTAGTAAACAAAGCACAGTGCCTGGCAAATATAGGGCATATAATAAACACTTGTTGATTAAGGGATCAATCAAAATAATTATCTTTTATCCTGATCTTTTACTCAGACAGGAAGGAAAATTACCCGAGCAATTTCTTCAGTCTCATTTTTAGAGAAGCTAGTAGAAAGAAACATTTTGTCCTAGAATCAGAGTTCAACAAGGGTTATTGATACTGAAGTAGACTGGAAAAATTCATTTGATTTCCTATCTATGTCTTAATCTACTTTAACATAATACAAGATAAGCAGTATGTTATCACACACATACACAGAGAAAGAAATTTATAAGGATCACAAATCCACATCTACAAAAAAGCTCAAACTGAGACAATCAGTTTACTCTATTTCTAATTTTTTAAATTAAATGTTATTTTTTTTTAAGGAATAAGCCTCCCTTACTCCCCAAAAGAAAAAGAAAATGAATACACCTGTTACAAAAATGCATAGAAAAACAATCCACATAGGGTATATAGAAAAAAAAGTCTTCATTTTGTACTCTGATTCTTTTACCTCTTTATCAGGAGTTGGGTAGCATATTTCATTTTTAGACCTCTAGAATCCTAGTTGGTCAATACAACAATCAGAGTTCTTAAGTTTTTCAAAGCTGTTTGCTTCAGTGCATATAAATCTTCCTAGGTTTTTCTGAAATCACTCCCTGCATCACTACTTACAGTACAAAAGTATGTCCCTTTCATATGCCATAAATTCAACCATTCCCCAGATCATGTGCACTCCCAGTTTCCAACTCTTTGCCACTGCAAAAAGTTAGCTACAAATATTTTTGTACATCCTTCGAGTTTGTTTTGCTTAGGACCAATACCTCCCTTAATCTACCTTTTCTCTTCTCTCCTTTCTGTATTTCCCTGCTGAATGTAACATATTTCTGTACCCAACTTTGTACATGATTGTTTTCTTCCTTCCTCTGATCTGTTCGGATGAGTGAGTTTCATATGTCAGTCATCCAAATCCTTCCTCCTTATTTGTATAGACTTCTGGAAACATGTACACTCTGGTTATGTGATTAATTTTCCATAATGTTCTCTTTCTGACCATTCTTCTCCCCTTTCTTTGGTGTATTCTCCATCCCCTTTCTATTTTTCTTTTAAGACCATCAAGATATAATTGAACCCATGGTGTTTTCTGGACATGGCCAATGGGGGAATTTGTTTTGCTTGACTACATATGTTTTTAACAAGGATTTGCTTTTTCTTACTTTCTCAAACAGAGGAGAGGATTCAGGAGGGAAGGAAAGAATGTGGATCTAAAAATAAAATTTAATTTTAAAAAGACTTATTAACAAAATCTCATTTAGGCTTTCTATTAACTAGATTCTTACAACCCCTTAATGATACTAGAGGTCAGAGGGGACACATGTAAGATTTTCCCATATTAGAATGCCACCAGTTTATTCTTGTTTAGTCTCTTATGATTGCTCATTTATGTCAACCTTTTTATGTTTCTCTTGATTCCTGTATTTGCAATTCAAAGTTTCTAAGAAGTTTTGATCTTTTCAGCAGGTATGCTTGGAAGTCCTCAGTTTCATAAAGGTACATCCTCCCACCCCCACCCTTGCCGGCAGAATTATATTCCAATTTGCTAGGTTAAGTTATTCTTGCCTATAAGTCTTCTGGAATATTGTACTGCAACTTCTCTGCTGCATTATAATGGTGGCTGCTAAATCGTGTGTGATCCTGACTGTGATTCCTCAGTACTTGAATTCTTTCTTTCTGGCTGTGTGCAGTATTTTTTTTTTTCTTTTATGTGGAAGCTCCAGATTTTGGCTACGAAGTCCTGGAAGTTTCATTTTGGAATTTTTTTCAAGTAGTAAAAGGAAGAATCTTTCTATTTCCACTTTGTCCTCTGGTTCTAAGAGAGCTGGTCAGTTTTATTTTATCATTTCTTTTGAACTATGATGTCTAGGCTCTTTTTTTTGTTCACTGATTTCAGGTAATCTAAAGAGCCTCAGTTTTTTTTCCTTAGTCTGTTTTCCAGGTCAATTGTTTTTGCTATCAGAAACTTTAATTTTCTTCTATTTAAGTCTTTTGACTTTATTATGATGTTCCTCATCTCATGAAGGCATTAGCTTCTATTTGGTTCATTCGAATTTTCAGGGAGTTTGTTGGCTGCAGTTTGTCACCTTTGTTAATTTCCTTTCCAACTTTTTCTTCCATAGCTCTCAGTTCTTTCCCTATTTTTTTCTGGTGCTCCAATTTCATTTATAAAAACTCTTACTTCATTCCTTCCAATAATCCTAACTGAATTTGTACCCAAGCTGTGTTTTAACTTTGAGGCTTTACTTGTAGATATTCTGAAGCCATTCTTTTTTTCTGGGTGTGATTTGAGTGTCCCTATCACCATAATAGCTTTTTATGGTAGGATTCTTTTTTGTTTGCTCATTCTTCTTCTAGCCTATGCCTATATGCTTCTGGAGGGAATGTGTGGGCTGTTCCTCCTGCTTCTTTCTTGGGGTTCTGACTAATGTATTATTCTATGACTTCAGAGACAGCTCAGGTTGGAGGTCTATAACCTTTCAGTACTCCCAAAGAAGGCTGATACAGGGCAAATCTAACCATTACCTGCCCTAGGTTTGAGCTCTGCAAATTCCTCACCTGATTTTAAGTATGAGCCACAAGACTATGGACTTGCCTTCTTTGGATTTTCAGTACAGTGCTGCTGGACAGACTCAATTGTGTTCAGAAAGCTAGAAAGCTCTGCTAGTTCAGAGTAACAAAACTGTAAGCTTTCCTTTGGTCTAGGATTTCTACCTCGGTTATTCTTCTCTAGACTTCAGATTAGGCTTGTTGTGGTTCAGTTGGTTTTCAGTCGTGACTAACTCTTGATGACCCAACTGGGTTTTCTTGGCATAGATACTGGGAGTGGTTTGCTATTTTTTTCTCTAGCTCATTTAGAGATGAGAAAACTGAAGAAAACAAGGTTAAGTAACGTGCTCTGCATTACACAGCTAGTAAGTGTCCGAAGCTAGATTTGAACTCAGGAAGGTGAGTCTTCCTGACTTCAAGTCCAGCACTCTATCCACTGCTGCCACCTAGCTGCCCCTTCAGATTAGGCTAAAAGCTGGAAATGAGATCCTAGTCTGCTCCTAGAATCTGAGTCATACTGTTGTTTGCTTTTGAACTTGCTCCACTCTTACATGTAGCCAGGGCCTGTAACCACTCCTAACTTAATACTAGTCCTGGACAGAGGTCCTCCCCTCACTCTGTCCAGGATTTGTGTCTCAATAGTAAAGAACTAAGGTGTCAATTAGTACCTGTTTCCAAACCCTATACAAGGTTGTGATGTTCTGGTATGGATCTTGGACCTCTCTTTATCCTTGGGCTCAGCTTCAGGCCCTGGGAACCGAAATATTCCACGTGGAAAGCCCCTGGCCAGTTCCTCCTGTTCCCAAGGTCTTCAGACTTCTCTATCTACCCCTACTACCTTTTTCTAGAATTTCTTGAATCAAATCCACCAGGATTTGATCTGATCTTTTTTCAAGATCTGATTGAAAGGGTGCGTGTGTGTGTGTGTGTGTGTGTGTGTGTGCGTGTGTGTGTGTGCGTGTGTGTGTATGTGCACGTGCGTGTGTGCGCACGTGCACTGAGTGTGCTGGGTGGCTTGCTGCACTTTTCTTCCCACTACTTAACCATCTTGGCTGTACCTCCCTCAATATAATTTTAAGAACACTTTTGCTCTTTGTGTAGAGAAGCCTGCTTTCCAAAAGCATCGATGAGAAAGAAAGTTTTTCAATATATAAGCACCAAGTAACGAACAAAGTTACTACTGCTGATGTAAAAATGTATCCTTCCCATCTTCTTCCATCATTTTAACCCCATATTAGCAAAACATGACAAGTGTTATATTACATCACATCCAGCAAAGCAGAGCTAATTAAATGTGTCTAGAAAGACAGTACAAACCCTTCTCTAGAAAAATTGACATAGCTTATCTGTAAATTATATTCCACATTACTATTAAAAAAAAGTCTGAAACTGGAAATCAAAAGAAGAGAAAGAACAAAAAACTATTCTATTAAAAAAAAAAAAAGATTTCCAGAGAAAGAGATAACTTTCCTCACTTCACCAGTTCTGTCTACTAACCACTGACGCCAGGAATTCTTTCTATCTAGTTTAAAAAGATTATGTTACAGAAACTTGTTTTTTTCTTCCCTCCCACCCCCAGTAGAAATGAAGAACATCTACAAAGGATAAACTATCTTGCCTTTACCATTTTACTATTAATCCAAATTTTATATTTAACCTTTGTGGTCTCTAAGGTTTTTTGGTTAACACTGGTGTTATCATAGAAAAGGTTATGCACTTTTAATAGCAGCAAAGAATTGGAAACAAAGTAGATATCCCTTGACCAGGCAATGGCTAAACAAACTGTGACACATGAATATATGAGAATATTACTGTGCTCTAAGAAATGAGGAATATGATGAGAATGGAGAAATATGGACTTACATAAATTGATGTTGTGTTAAGTAGAGTCAAGAAAAAAAGGACAACAGAAAGAACAACAAGTACAAAACAATTAAAAGTGAATGTTAAGAAATTTTTTTTTAAAAAGGCATGGCCCAAAAGATAGGAGAGGATAACTTCTCCTGCTCCTTTACAAAAGTGGGAGGTCCATGGAGGTATAACACATATATTTTCAGGTTTCTTTCTATGAACTGATCATTTTGCTAATTGTTTTTTCTCTTCCTCTTTTTTCTCTAAAAGTTATTCTTTATAATATGGGATGACTCTCTGGTGGGAGAGAGGACTATAGGGAAATTTAGGTGATAAAAACAAAAAAGATCAATAAAAAATTATGTTTAAAAAAAGAAATGGTTTTTTTCTGGGAAGAAAATGAAAAATTATATTATCAGCCTGAAACATACTTCAGTACATTTATTAGTGTATTAGTTTATTTAAACTACTTGAAGCTTATAGCAACTCCATCTTACATTAAGTATAGATCTTAGTTAATATATATGCGAATGTATCATTAGGGCACATTGACAAAACCAATACAGGCCCATTACTATTACAATAAATTCCATTTTGTGTCTAACAGAATGTTGATTCTCCCCAACCCCACTGTTGGGAGTGTGGCAGGCATGGGGAGGGGAGAGTCTAATTAGGGATCTGACCACAAAATAGTAAAGTATAGTCAGGAAAAGTCTTTATCTGATGATTTAGATCCAAGAAATGCTGATGTCAATTGAATTCAACAAGCTTTTATTAACATTCCATGACAAACTTCGGCATCTCCTTTTCAGACTATGGTCATATGGTAGTGGTATGTTAAGAGTACTGAACACGTTAGCTGTGTGATCAGAATACTCCTAAGAGTTCATATTAATATTTTACCTAAAACCTTTCCTTTCCATGGAATCTTTATCCAAAGGCACCTTGGTCTAGTTGATAGTTGCTGGATAAATCCCTCCATTCTCCAGTCAAGAGGACCTGGGTTTGAATCTGCCTCAGATTACCACTAGCTAATGAGTCACTTAGCCTCTGGCAAGAACAGGGGAAGTTACTTTGGCTTCTCCGGCTTCAGCTTCCTCATCTGTCAAACACAGTTAAAGCACCCCCCCCCCTTTTTTTTGCTTTTTGGAGGGCAGCTGGAGGTTAAGTGACTTGCCCAAGGTCACACGGCTACTTTTTTGTGTTAAGTGTTTGAGGCTGGATTTGAACTCAAGTCCTCCTGACGCATGGGCTGGTGCTCTATTCACTGCGCCACCTAGCTGCCCACTAGTTAAAGCCCTTTTCAAATCTTAAAGTTATAAACATCAGCTGAAAAACACCCAGGATTTACAGTTTAGCTTACATGGTGATTAACTATGTGCATTTAGTAAAACTGCCAATATTTTTCAAATCTTAACAGCACAGCTTTTAAAAATGCAACCACCCACCCTTTCCTTCCCACTGCAAAAGAAGCTGATGAAAAATGAGCCTCTACTCATTTTTGAAGTCTTTAAAAGAAAAGCAACAAAAGTTATGATATGCATCAACAAAATCTTCAACCCAGGGTCATCAACAGTAAATATGTGCCATCATAACAACCAAAATCTGATCAAGTGTATCTTGCTCCTCTCTTTCTCACAAGATATTCACTATTTACTGGGGGACAGTCTTTTTCTACAACACATAATAAAGAAAAATTCCAATATGAACCAAGGTGTTAGCAAAAAGGCTACACTGAAAGCATGATGAGGCATGTGAAGGGAAAGAAAGATTTATGTAGTTAAG
Organism: Pseudocheirus occidentalis; assembly: GCA_028646575.1. Lineage (NCBI taxonomy): Eukaryota > Metazoa > Chordata > Mammalia > Diprotodontia > Pseudocheiridae > Pseudocheirus > Pseudocheirus occidentalis. The sequence goes on from CM053593.1 coordinate 154,293,303, forward strand.
TAGACAAAAGGACTCTCTCAAGAGAAGAGGATATAACTTAGCCATTTCCAAGGATACCGTACCTGTCAAGGGAAGCTCTCAATTAAATGTGCCCTGACAAAATGCTAACAAAAGATTAGCAGCTATGAGTTATGTGCCTGCAGTTTCTGCTTTCTGAAACCATGAATCAGCAGTATTTCCTACACACTGATCTTCAGCTTTGTTACAAGGAATGGAATGATATTAAAAATAAAAATTAGCTTATTCCTAGAATGAGACCTGGGGTAACAAGTTTCTGTCCAAAATAAAATGCAAATTTGATTTAAGGAAAATTTCCAGCTTCTCTTCAAAAAGAAATACAGACATTTAACTTCCTAAATCATTTTCCATATAAATGAGAAAGGCTAGAAATACAAAGGGACAATCCTAAATTCTTTTTTATAAAAAAAAAGAAGCAATCTCTTGAATTAAAAGAAATGATAAATACCCTGAATGTTATGGTCAAAAATTCTTAATTACCCCAATATTCCACTTACCAACTCACTTATCTTTTACAAGTACTCAATACAGTAATAATTTTTTTTTTTGCTTTTTGGAGGGCAATTGGGGTTAATTATAGTAATAATTTAAAAAATAAAAAATTATATTGGGAAATAAGGTGTTTTGAAATGTCAAAATCCAAATAGATACATAATACTAATGGAGATCTTTTTTGGGGTTGAGGGGGGATAGACAACTACCAACTACCTAGTTCAGTGAAAGACATCTCTTACTGCTCTGCCCCCAAAACCTGTCTCATACACAATTTTTTCTGTGTACATACACATGAAAATTTTATTCTCCTTTCCATTTCATCGCCTAAAAAATAAGCATTTCAGCATGGTTTTTATAAGAACAATACAACCTAGAGGCAAAATCAAGTGCTGGACACATTATCAGTTGACTGAAAAATAATATAATTTCAATTTGACTGAAAAAGTAGTTAACCTGCTTCCAAAAGACAAAATTCTTAGTTACAATGACAGATGAAAATTAGCATCTGAACAGGGAACTTCAAGGGAAGTCTCTTTAGATGAGGGTAGAGAGTGTTCCTTTCCCCTCCCAATAAGACTACATTTAAAAAATGCATGTTTAATCTATGAGAACTTTGAGTATTTTCAACAAGTTTCTGTATAAATTCAAAGAATAGCATTTCTATTGCTGTTACTGTTAAATTCTTGGTATATGACATAAGAAGGCACTGTGATGTAATGGAGAGATGACTAGACTTGGAATTAGGAAGACCTGGGTTAAATCTGCTTCTAATAATTTATTAGCTATGTAACCCATGGCAAATAACAACTTCCTCATCTGAAAAAAAGAGAGTTGGACTAAATGGATCTCTAAAGTTTGTGGTCATAGTTACTGGCTACTACGGAGAGAACAAGACAAATCATTTAAAAAAATTACTGAGGGCTGATACAAACAAAAGGAAAAAGTCTATTTGAAATGACTTTTCCTTAAAAGTCACATCTGAAAAGAAAAAAAAAGTCACATCTGGATTAGTTTGGGGATGACTGAAAATAAATCTGAAAAGCTGAAAGGTACTATTCAGGCTACCAATATCACTTAGGAAATCTGAAATTTAGGGATTGAACTGGAAAGTGAAAAATTCAGCAGTAATCGGGTTTTCTGTGTACAGAGAAAGAATGTTGCAGTAAAGGCAATCCAGATTCAGGGGAATAAAAGAACTAATGACAAGAAACAGTAACAAATGGAGTTGCCATAGCACATGTAATTGTTAAACAGTTATGTTTGCTTGGTAATGCCTAGAGTCAAGCACAGGACATGGGTAAACCAATTTCCAAATGTCTACCATAACATCAAATTTATGCTTCAATGCCACCCTCCTATAACCCTATGTGACTCAATTGTTCTCATTTGTGAAGATTCTGGAATTATTATCTATTCTTTACCTTTTCAAGATAAATTGGTAAATAACAGTTCAAGATTTATAAATGTTCTCCAAAAAAAAGAAAAAAGGAAAAAAATGGCAAAATACGTCCTTTAGGGGCAGCTAGGTGGCACAGTGAATAGAGTATAGGCCCTGGAGTCAGTAGGACCTGAGTTCAAAACTGACTTCAGACACCTGACACACTAGTTGTGTGACCTTGCGCACGTCACTTAACTCCAACTGCCTTGCCTTCCCTCCTCAAAAAAAAAAAAAAAAAAAAGAATTTATAAATATCTGTGAAGCACTTCATGCTTATTCCTTCATCTGGACCTCTATAAAACCCTGATGAGGTGGGTTTTATAGGTGTTAACTCCATTTTTATAGATTAGGAAACTGAGGCTAAGTGACTTACTCATGGTCACAAAGCTAGTGTTAAATGCAGATGTATCTTACTGACTTGAATTCTACCTTTGAGTGCACTATGCCATGCTGCTTTACTTTAAAAATAACTTTAACAACCTTTGATTTGAAACAAAAAGTCTTACTGAAAAATAAAATAAGTGACATGGTTAACATACCTCCTTTATTACTATAAATTTCTGTAAATAAGGGAAGCCCTAGATCTGCCCTTTTCCAGTAAAAGCCAAACACCAAAAATGTACCCTATTTATAAAAGTGATGTTAAAAGCAGTGCAGAGGTGGACAGATCTAAACATAAATCTAAACAGAATCTAAACATAAGACATATATAACTTGACATGCTGAATACCAGGGTTAACTTTTTAAAAGGCAGCTAGTAGACTCACCTATCCAAGTCGTCCTCTCCAAGAAGTAAGGGTGGAAGTGGCAGAGGAGGCAAAGTTGAAGTTTTCAGGTGTGGAATAGCAGCTGTCAAAGACACCTGTGTCTTCATAGAAACCTGTACAAGGGGCTGAGAGTTTGCCTGAGAGGATAGAGCAGATGTCCTTGGGTGAGTAGAAGATGACAAAGTTGGGGTGACAGAATTAGAGACCTGACTAAAAGTTGGTTGGAGAGGTGGCAGAGGTGGTTGATGTGGAACAGCAGGTAATGGAGGCAAAGGTGGCAGGGGAGGCGTCTGAGGTGGAGGGGTGGTGGTTGGTAGAGGGGGTGGAGAAGTAATTGTGGGGAGAGGTGGAAGAGCCTCTTTTTCCACTGTCTCTGATTCCTTTGGAGCCACAATCTCTTCTTTCAATGCTATGGGTTTAGAGTCCTTTGATCCCTGTGATTTCAAGTCTTTAGTAGAAACAAGATGCTTCTTCTCAGAATTCTCATCCAATTTTACTTTTCCTGGATCTAAAGCAGTTTTAATCTCTGTATTCAGATGTGTTAAGTTTACCAGTTCAGTATCTGAAGCAGATTTTTCAGATTTCAAAACTCTAGATAACTTTTTAGACTCAAGGCTTGACTCTTTAGTCTCTCCTGAAATGTTTTCTTTTTTAGTCAAAATTACAGGTGACCCCTTCACCTCTTTTCCATCCACTTTTGCAGCAGCTGCTGCAGCTGCTCTTTCCTTTTTCTTTCTGCTGAGCTCAGCTCCCAGGCTGGAGTTTAACGGGAGCCTGGTAGGTGAGATACTAGAATGGCGGCTGCGTGAACCAGATCGCTTCTTTTTGCTGTGGGAAGATGAATGTCTAGAATATACAGGGCTTCTGCTTCTAGACTTCACTGATTTCCTGTGGGGAGAAGAGACTAGTGGTAAAAATGAATCTTTCACAATCACATTCAAGGAAAATAGAATTAGTATAGTAAGTTTTGGCAGATGGGAAAAACATTACTCAAATTAACATATAGTACAATATAGTGGAAGGAACTCTGGCTCTAGATTCAGAGCTGGGCTTAAACTCTGCCTGTTGTTTACTAACTGTGTGACTCTGGCAAAGTCTCTTGGACCACAATTTCCTTATTTGTCTGTCTCTCCTTAAAGACGGGTTGGTCTTTGAGATCCCTTCTAGCTTTTGATCTATGATCCTATGATCTATCTTAAAAATAAATGGACAGCAACTGATTGCTATAGGACACACAAGCATTTGTTGTTCAGTTGTTTCTGACTCTTCTTGACACCATTTAGGGTTATCCTGGCAAAGATTTGCTTTCTTGGCAGGGTGTTTTGCCATTTTACAGATAAGGAAACAAAGGGAAACAGGGTTAAGTGATTTGCCCAGGGTCACACACACAGTTAAGTGTCTAAGGCTAGATTTGAACCCAGGAAGATGCTTCCTCAGGCCTAGAACTCTATCTGCACTACCTACCTGCCAAACCTAAGCATCCCTGAATCTAATAATACTATGTTACAGTTCTCTAACACTCCAATTTTTAAAGACCTTTTGTCTATATTTTCCTCATTTCACTCAAGAGTAAGCTCTTCTCTACTCACTAGGCTAAGGAAATATGACTTCTTTTGTACTCTTGAAGGGGCAATGATAAGACAGAAAAACAAAGATTTTAGATTTTTAATTTCAAATGTTTTTAAAAGTTGTGAAAATATTAATGAGATTCCTAAAGCTATGATCTTCTGTAGGAAATAAAAATAATTTGCATGCCTCAGATACCCAAATTTTCTCATTAAGTAGCTGTTTAACTTTCAAACTTCAGTCAAATTCTTTAGGGCTAAAACAATCTACTTCGTATTTTTAGTTGGTTTAAATATTACAGGTGTTTCCTCACTGTATCCAAACGTAAAGACAAAAACCTGAATTTTTAAAAACACAGACAAATCTAGAGTTATTTGTTTTACAAACAGATTAAACTTATGATTCATCAGAAAAGAGAGAGACCTTCTCCCTGCCCCCCACCCTTAAAAAAATTTTTTTTTGTTTTTTTGGAGGGGGAAGGCAGGGCAATTGGGGTTAAGTGACTTGCCCAAGGTCACACTGCTATTAAGTATTAAGTGTCTGAGATCATATTTGAACTCAGGTCCTCCTGACTCCAGGGCCAGTGCTCTATTCACTACATACCCCCTTTTAAGATGTTCTGATTTACATTCTATTTTTCAGAAACTCAGATCATATAAAAGGAGGGCACTTCTTTACTTCCAAACACCTTTCTCCCCTCTTCCCTTGAAGGAAACTCTAAAGAAACAGAAAAATAAAACAACCTCAAAATGAGAGAAATCTAAATCAAATCTGAACTACTATTCATTCCATTTGACTGCAGTGTCTATGAAGTCCTGGAAGTATAGGGAAAAGCACTCCTGCTAAAAATCAGGTGGACAAACCACGAATTCTTCCAATGTTCTATTCTTGATCATCAACATCATCTGTGGTCATCTGGCAATTTTGCTCCAGAAAGTCACTGATAAAAACCTAACTTTACCATCATATTCTATAGCGTTCAACATAAATATATTGTCAAATTATGTGCATTTATTAAGATAAAAAAGTCTGTAGGTGATTTTATCAAATGTAGGTATCTTTGAATACTATGTTCTTCTTTGAAATATCTCACTGAAAGAAGGGATTTCCTTTGCTGTCATTATAAGTGGGCTAAAATGAAATTCCCTCCTTTTTCCAAGGAAAACTTTGGAACATTTCCCCAAAACTCAACTACTTGTTTGGAACCTGAGTTCCAAAAACAACTCTTGCTGAAGGCTACTAACTATAGCCATTTGTCTTCAGTCTTTCATCGATATAATAATTAAACCAAATTCTCCAAGGAAATTCTAAGTATTAATTATTACTACTAATTCTACTACCTTGTCTTATGTATGTAGTACTTTACAGTTTTCTAATTGCTTTTTCATACTTAATTCAATTGAAATACTAGGTTGTAAACTCCTCAAGAACAGGAACTATGTCCTATCTCCCACAATGCCTTGTACATAAGTATTTAAAATGTTTGCTCAATTGATTTTCATAATTATCCTACAATGTAGACAGGTTAGTTATTATAATTCCCAGTTGCCCAAAGACGAAATCAAAGCCCAGAGGTTAAATTACTTGATTAAAGTCATGCGGCTACTATGTGAGAGAGAAAACTAGATTAAAACTCAAAGCTTCTGACTCCTATACCCATGTCCTATTATACCCTATGTTTGGATAACCATATACTGAAAGTAAATAACAGAAAATTCAGCACCATAACTGTGTCAGATGTGAGTCCTAGCTCTCTCCACAAGAACATAAAGGTCTAACGGAGGCTGAAATAATGCATTTTCATCTTCATTTCCCCTCTTTTATGAAAAACTAAACCTTTGTGTTCTTGGGAAGGCAACATGGTACAGTGGATAGGGCACTAACTATGGCATCAGAGGCCCTGGGTTCTTATTCTGCCTCTAATGCTTTACTACCTTTGTGACCTTGGAAAAGTCACTTAACCTCACTGGGTCTGTTTCATCAAACGCAAAATGAGGGGGTTGAACTAGATGGGCTTTGAGGCTCCTTCCAAATTTAAATTTACATTACTGAATTAAACCAATTCAATCCCACTTTAACTTGAAGTATAATGATCATGGTTACAACATAGTAATCTCTAACGCAGAATTTCTAGCTTCTTTAATAATGTTGCCAGTCTAAATTAATTTTTTTTAAAAAATCTCTGAGCACCTACTCTGCCTGCTTTCTTTTGACAATATAAAAAGGAAAAAACCACAAAAAATGGACACAGAAAGGCACATGTTCATGTTTAACCCACTCTGACAAGTGTGCATTGAACTTTTGGCACTATGGATTGCTGATGAAACGGAAGAGGAATGTATACACATGACAATACCAAACACTGGTGTTCTGTGTAAAGGCAAAGCTCTTTTAAGGAAAACAAACAAAAAACTACAGAAATGGACTGTGACTCCAGGAATTAATATGTATCAAATCTGCATCCTGCCCTTCTATTTTTTTTAAAATTTATATCACTATAAGACAAGTTTCAACATGGTTAAGGAAAGAAACAGAGAATGAGATGGAGTGTTTTCTATCACTGCCTAAAACAACTACCTAAAAAGAGCAGCTATTGGTGGCACTTCAATTCAATTCAACAAGCATTTATTGAGCACTTAACTACATGCCAGGAACTATACTAGGTTTTGAAGAGACAAAACCTAATATGAAAACAATCCTAGCTCTCAAGAAGCATCCCACTGGGGAGAGGGGAGAAAGCAACATGTACAAAGAAAAGCAAATTTAAAATGTATACAAAGTATACAAAAGCAAAAAATAACTCCAGGATGACAACAGTGGAACACTTAACAACATGGATCCTGAAAGGCCTCATATAGGAAGTGGTTCTTGTGCTTTGAGCCTTGAATGAAGCCTGGATTTTCAAGAATGTCAGAGAAATGAAGCTGGAATGGACCTACAAGACCATCTAATATAGTAACCTAATTTTACAGATTAATGAACTTCTGTAGCCCCAAACCCAATAGACTAATGATATTTTCAGGAAACTATTTTATAACTACTAGGAAACACTCAATAAAATTTACCCTTGTAAGCAATACTCTGTGGCACAACTAATTTTTTAAAAATTACTACAGCTCCCTTAAAGGAGCCATTACACAGACTAATAGCTTAACAGAATATTAGAGTTGGAAGGTGAAATCACCTAGTCTAACACCCTTATAGATTTAGCAAAAATTCTCTTAAGAAGGGTGCTAGATTCTTCCATACTCCATTCCTAGGACTGGCATTGGCACAAAGAGAGAAAAGGGTAGTTTAATGTCCCCACTAGATGAATTTTTTTTAATGGAATAGTTAAACATTGTGACAGCATGTAAAAGTATGCTTGAAAAAAGGGTGCTTTTTCCTATTCCTTAAAATAAAAACACAGAGGAAGAAAAACTTTCCATAAGTAGTTTACTACAAGTTGTGAATCTCAAACTAGAAAAGAAGAAAAGAATATGTTTTCTCCTAAAGACATTATCAAGTGAGGTATTAATTCAATTTACTGAAAGGAAGTGACTGGTCCACAGTCACAAGGGAAGTTGATGATGGAGCTAAAAAGAAGCCTACTTCTCTTTTCACCAATTTCTACCTTACCATGCTGTCAAAAGAAGATAAATTTTAAACAGGAACTAGAAGAAAATGATTTACATTAATACAAAAAGGGAGTGGAGATGATGAACAATAGAATGCTATCAATTTGCAAAGGAACCTGTCTAACAGAAATGGAGTTAGGTTTTTTTAAATTAAGAATAGGCTGTCAAACTTAGGACATCTGGACGACAATTATAAATGGAACAAGTAGTAAATATGGATTATCCCCACAGTCTCATCCTATGTTGGTGGGACCACCTCTGGGAATGGGAACAGGTGGTTGTTCACACTGCATCTTACAGATGAAAGTCTCACCAAGGTAAGAGCGGGGAACAACCATGGAAGTAGTTTTTACTATGTAAACTTTCTACTTTTAAGACATTAGGTGTGCCAGAGAATAAAGAGGCTTATTTATTCTGATAAGCAGCCAATAACAAAAGTTCTTGGTTATTATTGGTGGTCCTGACTACTTGTTGACAGGCAAAGGCACTTCAATGCATTCCAGTCCTTCTTCCCCACAACCTATCTTCTCCCAAGGCAAAGAATTGAAAAGAAAGATCACATACCTGGGAAGAGGGCTCCGACTCACGGAACGCTTGGTCACAAATGGGCTGCTGGAGCGTCTTCGGCTATAGGGACTAGGCGAACGACCACCATATGAACCACTCCCCCTCTCATAGCTGGATGAACGCCTCCTGTTGTATGGACTCACTGACCTCTGTCGCCTACTGTATGGACTCGGTGAACGGGTGCTGGATTGGTAAGCTGATGGTTCTCTGTAAGGTGGACTAATTGACTGTCTTCGTGAGGACCCACCTGGGCTCTTCTTGTAGGAGTCATAGTTGCTGGAGGTATGAGACCTTGGAGGACTAACATCATATTCCTGGCTATATGATGCTCCAGAAGGGCTGTCATCCTGCTTAGGGCTGTCAGACCATTTTCTGTGAGGGCTCCTGGATCTACGTTTGGGGCTATCTACTGATTTGTAGCTTTTTGGTGGGTCTCTTTTCCGATGACTTTTAGAACGATCTTTGTGTCCAGACTTCAACTCCCGTTCTTTTCGAGTCTTCTCCTTATGGAATTTGGCCGACCTGGATTCTTTGTTACTGCTACTCTTAGATACTAGTGCCTTCCCGTAGTCATCATTCTCTTCATTCAGTCGTTTTGAAGTCCCAGAAACTCGGTCCTTTGTGGACACTGACTTGCTGGAGACTTCTTGGTTTTTTTCCACCTTCTTTTCCTTCTCTACCTGCTTGGTTTTCAATAGCTCTCTGATACGCCGGTGCTGATGATGGCGATGTTTGTGGAGCCGGTCACTCCTATCAGTACCCCGACGATCATCATCTCTTCTCTCTAGCTTGAAGGCCATGTCATCAGAGAAGGTGTCTGAATCAGAGCTGATGTCGTCGTACTCCACTAGGGGCTTGATCATGGTGCTCAATGGGGCTGCTTCAGGGGCCAGAGAGCCTACGTCTTTGGAGTGCTTGGACTTGTGCCTCTTGTGTTTGGACACAAGTCTATGCCGCTCTCTGCTGTTGGAGCTGCCACCACCGCCCAGAGATGATGGATGCATGGCCCCAGAACTCCCTCCACCCCCATCCTTCTTGCCCCCATGTCTCTCTGAATTGGGCATTCCCCTTCCCCTAACTTTAAGAGGGGAGAGGAATCCCCCAGAATCCCCAAAGTCAATTCCCACCCTCCCCCCAAACTCACTCCCAGAAAAGAATCCCCTCCTGAAGAGGGGTGGGGGGGAAGGCGCCCGCCCTGGCCCCCCCCTCCCTCCCTACACCTCAGTCCCTTCCTACATGAGGTGAAGGGAAGAGCGCCCGGGGAGGGGGAGGCAGAAAAAAAAAAGCTCCTCAAAGAGCGCACAGGCAGACGCTCCCGCCCCACAAGGGGTGGGGGAGGCCGACCCGGCCCCCTGGAGCTGTGGGGCCGCCTCGGGCTCCGGGCGGGCCTCTCGGTGAGAGCTGCGCGGGCCCTCCCCCAGCCGGCAGCCCGGCTCGCCCTGAGGCCTCCTGACGCTGGGGGCCCGAGGTCTAGGCGCCCCCCTCTCCCTTTGTCCCACCTTCCTGGGGAAGTCACTACCCGTTCCCCTCGCCTCAGACCTCCCTCACACACACTCCCTCACACACACACGCTCCCACACTCACACACACTAGGTTAAACCGAAACGGCACTTAGCTGAGGCTGGGGGTGGGGGTGGGAAACGCAGCCCAAACCTCGCGAGAGTAGCGGCACTCTCGCGAGAGAGACACTGGCCTCTGGCAACTTTCCCCTTTCCTATTTCCTTATTCCCTCCTCTCCAGGCGCTACCAAACTCCGCGAGAACGGGTTTGACTAATGACGAACAAATCATCGACCTCTCGCGAGATATAGGTCGCCTCTTTTTTTAAACTAAAACAAATCTTTATTGATAACCTCCATCCTGGTTTTTTTTTTTAAACAAGACTTTATCGGAAGTTTACCTTAGCTAGCAGCTTCCTTAGTAACCTTACACCGTAAGTGCGCTTGCGTTCAACTTTACTAATACTTTCAGCTGCCTGAGAGGACCACTGCAGGACCTTGTAGGGACCTCTTGCTTCTACAGGAGTATGAAAACATGACAGTTACCTCTTAGGATCTTTGCTTCAATACCCTTCCCACCTCCAAACTTTTCTTGTTACGGTCGAAGACTCCCCTCTCCTTCCCTTTCTGACTTGCAACTAAAATCTATATATTATCTCCTCCAATAGAATACGAGCTCCTTGAGAGACAGGTTCATCTTTTCCTTTTGTATCTCAGTGCTTTGCACATTATAAACTCTTCATCCATCTATCCATCCATTTTAGTCACCAAGGTTCTTAACCTTAGAAATATAATTGCTTCATAGTGTGTGTATAACATTTTCTTTGCATGTGTTGTTTATGTCGTATATATTGTATGTATAATTTGTTTTTTATTTGTTATTTTTGCATATATCTTATATTTATTGTGTATAAAGGTTGTTCTTCCATAAAATGTAAGTTTCTTGAGGGTAAAGACTTTTGGGGTCCCTATTACAAAGCTCAGCTCAGGCAGTTATCTCCTCTATGAAGGCTTCCCTAGTCCAACTAATTTTCCTCTTCAAACTATTTTGTATCTACAAGTGATTGATGAATCAATCACACTTATTGTGTGCCTACTAAGTAACAATCAACAGTTTCTCTCCCGAATTTCAGTCCCACATCAAAAACTACTTATTAGACATTTCAAATGGTATATGACTGTGAGTAGAGTGTAAAGAGGTTGGACTGGTGTTGAATATGTGAGGTAAAGAAGAGTGAAGAGCAAAGGGTTAGTGCAAAGGTTATAAACCTGAGAAAGTGAAAGAATAGTGGTAACTTTGACAGATAACAAAGTTTGGAAGAGAGGTGGGTTTGGGAGAAAAGATATTAAATTCTGTTTTAGACATGTTTGAGATGTCTTCAGATATCAAGTCAAGGAGTATTTATAAAGCACTTATGCCAGACTTAGTACTGGGGATACAAATGCAAGCAAAAAGAAAGACAGCCTGCCTTTAAAATATTACATTCTAATGAGAGAACACAATATGTAAAAGGGTACTGAAAAGTTTGGGGAGAAGGAAGGGTAATGAGCTCTGAAGAATGAAAGATGTCTTGTCATTTCCTCAAAATGGAGGTTCAATTAAGAACTTACCAATAGAAGGGAGCTGCATCATAGTGGGCCTTGAAATATCTAATAGGCAGTTGACAATGTGGATATAAAGTTCAGGGGAGAAATTATTGCCAAATCAGCGACCACTTGATTCAGAATTTCATCACCTTTTGCTTACATATATATATAGACATACATATATGCCTTTTATTTTTAGAGGGGGGAAGGCAGGGCAGTTGGGGTTAAGTGACTTGCCCAAGGTCACATGGCTAGTAAGTGTATCGAGTGTCTGAGTTCAGATTTGAACTCAGGTCCTACTGACTCCAGGGCCAGTGTTCTATTCACTATTCTACTTAGCCACCCTCTTGCTCATATTTTTGCAACAGTCTCATAATTAGTCTTCCTGCCCCAAGTTTTGCCCTTTTCCAATCTAATCTCTTCCACACAGCTGCCAAAGTGATTTCCCTTAAGCACAGATCTGTTTCACTCCCCTTCTCAAAAAACTCTAGTGGCTGCCTCTTGCCTATAGAATAAAATGTAAACTCTTGTCGAGGGCCAGTTTCTGACCTGATCCATACATGGGAAGAGTCGAGTCCAGGATTTCTCCCAAGCTAGCTCCCATGAAAGCTATATTATGTCTTAAGATTGGCTTAACATCTCTTCCTGACTTTTGGGAGTTTAGGACTTGATAACCAAGCAGTGACCTAGACATACATGCATGCAAGGGAACAAGGACATTAAAACATACAGATATATGTAAGTGAACAAGGACATTAAACATTCTTTAATGGGAATCTAAGAGCCTTTACATTCACTATATAAACCCTGTTCTCTGATCAATAAATTGGAACTGTTATAACAGAACCTGCCTGGCTCATGTCCAATCATTCCACACTCTTTGGTTTGGCCCGTGCCCATTTTCATGCAGGCATCAAACTCTATTTACCTTTTGAAACCCTTCACAACTTTGTCCCAAACTATCTTCTTAGCTTCATTGTACATTAATCCCCATCCTGTACTCTGTTATCCAACCAAACTGGCTTTCCACCAAACCCTCTCTTCCACCTCACCTAATCTTTCTCTTTGATTAAGATACATCTCAGGTAGTACCTTCTATATGAAGCCTTTCTTAATCTCCCAAAATGCTACTGTTCTCTTTCTTTAAATGCCTTGGATTTATTTTCTTTATATTCATTCTATATATGATTATATATGTACTTCTTGTCTTTCTGGTTAGAATGTAACCTACTTGGGAATTAGGATTGTTTCATTCATCCTCAGCACCATGCACAGTGCCTGGCATACAATAGGCACTTAATAAATTCTCTCTTGTGGTCAAATAGATCTATGTCATCTGTAAAGAGATGCTAAGCATGGGAGCATGGGAGCATGGGAACTGAACTGATCAAGGGAAAATATGGAGAAAGAATAGAGTCCAAGACAAAACCTTGATGAACACCAACAGCTAGGGTACATGACTAAGAAGGGGTGATCAGATAAATAGTATGAAAACCAGAAGAAAATAGCGTAATGATAACCCAAACTAGAGAAAGTATGCAAGAGTCAACAGTGGTAAATGCAGAGAAGTTGATGAACACCAACAGCTAGGGTACATGACTAAGAAGGGGTGATCAGATAAATAGTATGAAAACCAGAAGAAAATAGTGTAATGATAACCCAAACTAGAGAAAGTATGCAAGAGTCAACAGTGGTAAATGCAGAGAAGTGAAATGAGAACTGAGAAAAGACCATCAGATTTGGCAATTAAGAAAGACTGGAGAAAGCTGTATCAGTGAAGTCAGAAGTCAGATTGCAATGGTTAAAGGAGGGGAAAGGAAGTAGGAGCAAAGAATGTAGACCACTTTTTCTAGGAATTTGGCCAAAAAAGGTAGGAGAGATATGGGAGGGGGGAGACTATAAAGGGATGTTGAGTTTATTGAAAGCTTTTTTTTCTTCTTAAGATAAGGGAGACTTAGACTTGCTTGAAGGCAGTAGGGAAGGTACCAATACACGGGAAAGGCTGAAGATTAGAGAGAAAGGAGGAAGTATAACTAAGAGGAAGGGAAGGCATATGTAGGATTGACCTTGGCAAGGAAAATGGCCACCTTATTATAATGGAGGAAAGGAGAGTGAGATACTACATTTCTGAAAAGAAAAGAGGAAAGAGGGAGCTATTACTCCAATATTCTTATTAAAGTAGGAGAAACCCTCAGCTGAGGTAGTAAGGGAGGTGGGAGAGGGTGTGCTCTAGGAAATGAGGAAAGGAGGTTCAGAATAGCTTCTGTGGGCAGTAAGATAGGTAATCAGTTGGAAGGGGAAAAAAAAAATTTCCTCCTATACCAAGGACCTAACTGAAACTGAACAATATGAAGTTATAATATACCCAGCCAGTATGGTTCTGTGACTTCTAGTTCCTTTCAGCAGCATGTTCAAATAGTGGAACCAAAATGCAATGGAATACTATTATGCCATAAGAAATGACAAAAGGGATAGATTCAGAGAAACCTAAGAAGACTTGCATGAATTAATGCCAAATCAAGTGAGCAAAACCAGGAAAATAATTGATGAATAATAAAATGACAAAGATTCCATCATGATAAAGAATGCTGTATACCTTCAGACAGAGTGAGGATGCATTCAATATGCAGAATGAGATACATTTTTGGACACAGACAATGTAAAAATTTGTTTATCTTGAGTACATGTATTTGTCACAAAGATTTTGTTTTTCTTTTCTAAGTTGGAAGAGAAAAGACTTATTAATTGAAAAACAATTAAATTTTTTTTAAGAGCAAAGGAAGAGGATGAGATTAAGTCAGGGGTGGTGGAGTTTAGCAAGGGATGAACTTTGATAGGACAAAAAAGTGAAAGGTTTGAGAACTGATTGATGAGGTGTAGGCTCTGGGACACCCCCCCCCCTTTTGAGCTCTCCTTGAATCTTTGAGGTACTTACTCTGGAAACCT
>CM053593.1:154308301-154325309 GCA_028646575.1 Pseudocheirus occidentalis
ATCAATCTACTCTTGCATTGACCTCATTAACTCCACCTGAAGACCCTCCCCAAACTCATTACTGGAGTCTGAACATTGACCTCATACTGGAGTCTGAACTCATTGGCTCCTCCTGAAGACCCTCCCCAGGCTCCTCCTCTGAACCACCCCTAGATTCCTCTGTATATAAGACCCTATCTTCCCTCCATGGGTGTGAAAGTGCCTTGATATAGCTTAGCACAGACTTACTCTGTGTGAGAGTGCCATAGATTAGCTTAGCATAGACTGGCTCCTTAAGAGTCTACCCCATATGGCGAACTTGAACTTAGAATAAACTTTACTTTTTCCTTGGCTGAGAAAACTTGAGTGGAATTCTTTCCGCAGGACCCAGTATGTTGGTATTTTGGGGTCTCAGGCAGCCCTAACCCTGTTTGGGCACCCTCTTCATGATGACAGTGAGGAGTTGAACTGGTTAACTATAGAGTCAGGGATGGGAAGGAAGGAAAATGAAAAAAGAGAATGGAAAAAGAACCAAGTGGTGAAGAAATGGGGATTCTGATGATGGTCAAAAAATAGATTTAGGAGGAGTAAGATTTTGAGAGAGTTGGAATGATTAAAAGTTGGTTTTTTATTGTTGTTTGTGGTTTTTTTTGGAGGTGGGAAGGCAAGGCAATTGGGATTAAATGACTTGCCCAAAGTCACACAGCTAGTGTGTCAACTGTCTGAGGCCAGATTTGAACTGAGGTCCTTCTGACTCCAGGACCAGTGCTCTATTCACCACCCCACCTACCTGCCCCATAAATTAGTTTTTTAAGGAAGTGGACACTACTTGTAGACAAAGGTGAGATCCTGAGTGTGACTTTCCTTGAGTGTGCCTAAGTGGAGTGAAGGAATACCATAAGACTTAAGGAGATTGAGTAATTAGTAGCTCAAGAAGATGGAGGGAGGGGCAGCTAGGTGGAGTGAGGAGGGGCTGGCTAGGTGGTATAGTGCCCTAGATTCAGGAGGGCCTGAGTTCAAATGTGACCTCAGACACTTGACACACTTACTAGCTGTGTGATCTTGGGCAAGTCACCTAACCCCAACTGCCCTACCTTCCCCCCTCCAAAAAAAAAAAAGAAAGAAAAAAGCTGGAGGGCGCATCAATTTGCATGTTGAAGTCTCCTACAAAAAGAACAAAAATTGGGAGGGAGAGGAAGACAGTGAGTCTGGTATTGAAATCCCCGAAAAGGGAATATTACCTGGGCTTAGTAAATAAGTCACTATGTTTTGAATGACATGGAAAATTTAGATGGGGATAAACTTCAAAGGAGGAAAAGTTGCAAAAAGAAAAAAGTAACCATGACAAAGGTTGAAAGAAATATAAGAGAGAGGAAGGCTAGGATGAAGAGAATTTTGCTCCCCATGGAAAGGGAGGTTGTTGTTGTCATCGACATTCAGTCTCTTCAGACTTTCAATGACCCCATCTGGGCTTTTCTTGGCAGAAATACTAGAGTGGTTTACCATCTCCTTCTCCATCTCCTTTTACATGTGAGTAAACTGAGGTAAACAGGGCTAAGTGACTTGCCCAAGTTCAGATAGCTAGTAGGTGTCATGAAGATGAGTCTTTCTGATTCCAATTGTGCTTTATCCAATGTGTCACTTAGCAGCCCCATGGAAAGGAAGGGCATAGCAGTAAAAGTAGGCTTGAAGCCACTCTTATTTAGTTCTGATACTTAGATTAGATTAGCATTTTTTTTATTGAAACATACAATCAGAACTGAGTCAACAAGCATTTATTAAGAGCTTACTATGTGCCAAGCACTGTATCCTTAAGCAATTTGTACAAAAGCAAAACACTCTCTTAGAATCAGTAGAAATTTCTTATTGATTTGAGAAACTGGGACAAGCCTGGTGCAAGGAGAGGGCTGATCTGTGGTTGAAAAGGATGATATTGAGGAGAGTTGGCTCTATGGGCACCTCAAGAGAAGAGAACCAAGTTAAGCAAAGTATGAAAAAAGAAACAGCTCTTTAATAAGGTAGGCAGAGATGGAATGGACAAGGGTGAGATAGGGTTAAGAAGGATAGGGATTTGAGGACAGAAATTAGGACTGGCAATTGTTTGTGCCAAGGTGACCAGTGATAATTATTGGGCTAGAGAGATAATAACAATTATAATAATGATAGTAATTATTATTAATAATAAATAGCAGCTAGAATGCATATAAAGAAGAAGCTAGGTGGCTCATTAAATAGACCTGGGTCCAGTGGGTCTGGAGTCAGGAAGACCTGAATTCAAATCCTGTTTCAGATACTAGCTGTGTGGCCCTGGGTAGTCACTTAACTTCTATTGACCTTAATCCACAGGAGAAGGAAATGGCAAATTGCTCCAGTGTCTTAGCCAAGAAAACCCTATGGACAGTATGGTCCACAGGTCATGATGAATTGGATCTAACTGAATAACAAGTATGTATATAGTGTTTTATGATTTGCAAAGCACGTTACAGATATTATTTGATTATCAGAATAACACTGGGAAACAGGTGCTGTTATCCCCATTTAATAGATGAGGAAACTAAGGCAAAGAGACATTAAGTGATGTGTCCAGGATCACACAACTGGTGTTTGAAGCAGAATTTTAATTCAGATCTTGATTTCAGATCCAATGCTCTATTCATTACACTAGATAGAAAGAGTTTGCTAGCCATAGAGTAATAGCGAGTGGCTAATGATCTCTTTACTTCTCCTTACATGAGGCATGGTTCACTTGGATCTGACTTTCCTGCTGGTTTGTACCATCTCACAAATTTTTTATGCCTTGATGAGTTTTAAGTCTCATTCTGCTAAGAGAGTATAACAGTAACTATAAATTAATGTACCCTATTTTGAGTCACTGTCAATGTTTGTGAGCCTTCTTTTTTTTTTTTGAGGGGGGAAGGCAGGGCAGTTGGGGTTAAGTGACTTACCCAAAGTCACAGCAATAGTGAGTGCTAACCTGATTTGAACTCAGTAAATCAACCAATAAACACTTATTGTGTACTTAGCAGGTGCTAAGCCATTGGAGATATAAAAAGAGACAAAAGACAGTCCCTATCTTCAAGAAACTTACAACCTAATGGAGTTTGTTTCCAGGTAAGTGAATCATGTTTCTCTCCATTTCTTGGATATATTTCTTAACTTTCTGGGATGTGTAGCATGGGGCAAGGTCATGCTGTAGTATTCATTCTATCTCCATTTGGGAATTTCTATAAAACTTGGAAACAATTTTGCTTCTCACGATATCCATTTATCACCTCATTAACAGCACAAAATTTTCAGCCCTTCTAGGCCTCATTAAAAAAATCCCCCCAAAATACTTTTTGGGGGGGGTGGATATTTTACCACTGGATGACAATGCTCAGCTTTTACAGGCTCATCTGGGCTCCTACTGACAATTGTTTTGGGATATCACTGAACTTGGAAAATTGCTTTTCCTCCCTTCAAACCTTTTTCAGCCCAGGAATCCTAGGACTACTTGCCTCCACCCCCATGCTTTCTCAGGCACCCAAACCCGCCATCTCTGGGTCTCCTAGTCCCATTGGTAAATTCCTCTTTGGAACTTCTATTTGAGTATGTGCTAACTTTTTTTCCCCTTAAAGACCAGCCTTAACTCCAAATCACTCTGGCTTTCCTGGATTGGTCCAGGTCCATAGGTTCCAGGCCAAGTCCTACTTGGTCTTTGTTTGGGCCCAGATAGGCACAGAACAAACGTAAATAGCAATTGTTTCTCTTTTGACCAGAAACCCTGAGGGTCTTCCCCTCCAAGATTGACTTTTATTTATTTAATTAATTTTTGACTAGGTAAAGAGATCATTCTCTGCCTCAACTCTTATTAAGCCTTAATCATTGAATGACTGTTGCCTCAGTTATACGGATATCTGTTAAAGACCTTAGCTTGAAAAGGCCAAGGTCTTCTACGGAATCTTGGGCTATCTCCTGTGGTCCTGATATATATCTGACCAATGAACCCAGATGGCTCTGGAGGAGAAAGTCAGTCCTCCCTCCCTTAAATCTAATTCACCTGCATGTCAGAGCATCACCTCCCAAAGTCTGGTAGTTTTCAAAAATGAAGGACAAACAGTTGCAACATCAGCCAATAAGAATTAGCCCATGACTCTCCAGACTACTTTTCCACCTTGTCCTCAGGCAAGTAACCTCCCCCTCTCCCCTTTTCAGATTCCTTTTCTGAACAGTCTTCTCTTATTAGCTTGTGACCTCTTTGAGGGCAGGGATTGCCTTTCTTTTAGCCAGTCCCAGTATTTAACTCAGTGCCTAGCATGTAGTGCTAAATACATGCTTTATCAATCAATAAAAATGACCTATTTATAATCTTCAGTGCTCCTGTCTTTGTACTGTTTTGTCTGTGACAAGAATTTTTTTCTATTTAACAGTGGTTAGCAGCTTCTTTTACTGGTCATCACAATGTTCTTTCAACTTTTAAGTGTCAGCTTCCAGGTTACTCTTAAGATCTGTTTATTTTCTGAGGATTAATTAATTTGTTTTGCAACACTAGCTGTCAGTTCTTGGGGTTTGTTTTTTTTTTAAACAATATTTCCTAGGGCTTCAGTGAGACAAATCCCATTTCACTTCTGGTTTGAATGATTCTTGAAATGCCTAATTTCACACCAATATTTCTTGCAATACCTCTCTTAGTCAGCGAAGTGTGCCCTATAAGACATTTGGATGTTTCCTTGGAGTAATATTTGCTCTTTAAAAACCCCAGAATTAAAACTCAGCACTCAGTTATAGAAAACTAAAGAGAAGACACCGCTTAATTTAGTTTCATCTGGTTTAGGTCAGATATTCTGATTAACACTAGTGTCAGCAGAGGACATGCATAACCATGGCTTTCACCAAAATGAAACCACATCAAAATAATTGCTTGTCTCAAATAATTGGCACATTACTCTAGGCTAGGTATACATAAAATGTATGTAAAATAAATAAAAGATAGTTTTGACGAGGGAGGATAGGTGCTTCAGGGACCCCAATGACCAGAGTCTCTTGGTGGGCAGTCTGGAATGAATTCATCGGCTCAAGCATTCTGAGTCAAGTTGGTAAAAGTTTATTGTTACACTTTACAGCAGGCAGGAGGTCTTAGGGAACCTGAAACCTTAAAGGAGTCATAGGTATATTTTTATAGAATAATCCATAGTATAACCTGTGCCAATTATGCTAACTAGGTGAGTAAGGGTGGGATTAGGGAGGAGTTAAGGTGTGGTCAGTGCTTAAAGGGACATGTACTTTTAACATCAACTGGGCAGGCCTATTGCCCATAATTCACTGGGAAATAGCCCAAGGTGGGGCTACACGGAGGTGAGAGGTGTGTTTTTAGGCTTGAAACTGTCACTAAATCAACTAGTAGTCAGGGCTGACTGAGAAGTGTCCAGTCTGTTACTCATCAATGTCCTGTTTCACAAGATGGATGTTGGGAGTATACATATGTCCCAAGCTAAGAAGAGATCCAGGATGTGTATAATGAGCTAAGGAGTATACACATGACTGAGTATGATATATGTGATAGACAGATACCTGTACACAGCTGCTTCAGCCAGTATACAGTTGGGTCAAAGTACTAAATTCTATAGATGCAGCTGACCACTGTAACAGGAAGAGAGATAAGTATTTTGTTAGGGCATGCTGCCCTTGAGCTAGGGAAAAAATTGCCTGAGACTAGGGATACTTGAGACTAGAGAGAAGTGTAATTTTATAAACTGTAAAGCACAGGCATCCAAGTACCCCATCAGTTTTGGGAAGGAAGGTATGAGTAGCTGGATGAAATTTTGTGTGAATCCCAGCTGAGGTTCTATGTTTGGTGCAATGAATCACTCAGAGCCCCAAAATTCAGATAAACAATTCTTTTAATAAAAACATATCCATTATGGAACTTTTACCTCCTTTCATCTACTAAAGAGGAAGAATATTATCATGCATAGAGACCTGGCATTGAAGCTTGAGAGCTGGATTCAAGTTCTGACTTGGACAGAAGATTGGCTGTGTGACCCTGAACAAACTTAAAAAATTTTAAGCGACAAGCATGTATTTACTCTCTGGACATTTACAGTTTTTCCCAAATTAAGCCCATAGCTTTTCCATATATTATCCTAGCTCCTTAATGCAAATTGGTATAGATCTCTCAAATTATTTGGCAATTTTGAGAAAATGAGATTGTTTGTAAATTTTAAAAAGCTTATCAAGAGGAAGATAGGAGTTGTTCATATTTTTACAAAGAAATAGGAGTAAAATCAGTTGCTGGCAAGACCTTTTTGACCCTTAAGTAGGGATTTCTTTTTTGGTTTCCTGCTTAAATGGCAAATAGCATGCCCATAATCTCCATTATTTGTCTTAGGACTAATGTTCCCAGAAAGCTGCATTAAGAGGGACACAGATACATAAAGCACTTATGAATAGTTTTACTGTGCACTGGGCCACTGTATTATAGCTTCCAAGAATAGGTAGGGGATAATATCACAGTCCTCTGATCTCATTAGACCTATCTTAAGCACTGTATTCAATTCTGGGTACCATGATTTAAGAAAGATATCAAAAAATTGTAAAGCAGAGGACAACCAAAATGCGAAAGGACATGACTCCCTGACAAATGAAGATGGGCTAAAGGATTTGGACATGTTTAGCATAGGATATAGGAGAATGGGATAGGGTAAGAGAGAACACAAGGACTGAAACACTACCTTAGAAAATTTGAAGGGTTATCATGTGGAAGAGAGATTATATTCCTCCCAAGTAGGAACAATGGGTAGAAGTTGCATGGGGCATATTTAGGCTTGATGTCAGGAAAAATTTCCTAGTAATTTGAAGTATTCAATACCAGAATTAATTGCTTTAAGAGGTGGTAGGTTCTTCCTTGGAGGTTTTCAATCTGGTCTGGTATGTTAGTAGTAGGGATTCTTTTTGTGTATGGGTTGGACCAGTTAGCCACTGAGGTGCTTTACAACTTTCAAAGATTGTGGACTCACTACTAACTGAAGCAAACCATTGCACTTTTTTTTTTTGGAGGGCAGTTGGGGTTAAGTGACTTGCCCAAGGTCACACGGCTAGTTTTTTTTGTGTTAAGTATTTGAGGCCGGATTTGAACTCAGGTACTCCTGACTCCAGGGCTGGTGCTCTATTCACTGTGCCACCTAGCTGCCCCCATTGCACTTTTTTTGGGAGGTAATTAGGGTTAAGTGACTTGTCCAGGGTCACAAAGCTAGTGAGTGCCTGAGGTTCTGATTCAAACTCAGGTCCTCTTGATTCCAGGGCTGGTGCTCCATCCACTATGCTGCCTAGCTGTCACACCCATTCTACTTTTGAATAGTTGTCTAAACTCTGCCTCTATTACTTTTATGCAAGTTAAAAAAATCTCTATTTTCTGGGGACAAACAAAACAAGAGTCCCTCTTCAAATATTTTCTTTTGTCCTCTCTACCTCCTACAAGTCTTCTCTTCTCTAGGTTAACTATCTCCACATGACATTACATCCCATCTTCATAGCATCCTCAGCACCATGTATGTATGCATTTCTTGTCTGTGACCTTTCAAAAACATGTTGCAAAGAACCAGTTGCAATATTATGGATAAGACCTGACAGTCATATTATGGTTGGATTTGGACACTATACTTTTATTATGCAATATATCATATTTGCTTTTTTAGCTATGTCATGATTAGATTTGTCTTGGGCTTACAGTGCACTAAAAGGCCCTAGGTTTAGTCATGTTTTCCCCAGCCTGTAACAGAAGAGTTGGTTTGTTGAATTAGTGAAGAACTCTGCATGTATTCACATTAAATTTTGTCCTATTAGATTCAGTATGATGAGGTAGTACCGTATACTGGATAAGGGTGGACTAAAACCATGACAATCTGGGTTCAAGTCTTGTCTCAGGTTATGTGAGAGGAACATTGGTTATGTGAGTCATGGCAAGTCATTTAAACTCTCATTACTCTTGGCAACTCTGTACAACTGCATGTTACAGGGAAGGTCCCTATATATGGTGGTAGAAGAGGTACCTCACTGGGGCTCCTTATACAATGAAATTCCAAGTTAAGTCAGATTATTTTCTTTTATTAGATTCCACTCATTGCTCTAGCCTGCCAAGATATTCTGGGATCCCAATTCTGTCACTCGGCATATTAACTATCCTTTCTAGCTTTGTGGCATTTTAAATTTTACGAGTATGTCATCTATCATGCAAGTCATTGATAAAAATGTTGAGTAGTAAAAGCTCCAGGATGAAAGCCCGGTGGCATTAACTAGAGTCCCTTCAGATTGACATCATTCTATTAATAACTATTTGTGGGAAGAGGGTACAGCTGTTTAACCAGTTTCTGAAAATGCCCTAACTGTACTATCATCTAGCCCATATCTCTCTATCTTGTTCACAAGGATATTATAAAAGACTATTGTCTCTTGTCCAATGTCTTGATAAAATCTACATATGCTATACCTGTAGCACTTTCTTGGTCTATAAACCTTGACCAAAAAAAAAAAAAGGCAAACGAAGTTAGTTTACTATAACTTTCTTTTCCTTAAAATTTTTGATATCTTGTTTTTAGATTGCATTCATATTTGATTGCAGCTGTCCCTTTCCCCTATCCTGCCCACATAGCAAAAAATAACCCTTGTAAGAAAGAACAAGAGAAGAAAAAAGCAGCAAAACAAAACTAATGCACACACCCCAACTTTGATAGTATACGGTGATCATTGCTTCCCTTCCTATCCCTTTATATTTTTAAAAATTTTGTCAGGAGTGGAAGTCAAGCTCATTCGCCCACAGTTTAAACAATCTAATTTTTTTCTCTGTTTGAAAGCCAGGCCATTTGCTCATTAGATGTCCTTTGGCAACATTCATTCTTTTCATATTTTTCAAACATCATAGCCAATGTAGCTCAGCAATCATATCCCTTTCAGTACCCTGAGAGGGAGTTTTTTCAAGTCTGGTGATGAGAGGTCAGTTAGCTTCTTTCTTACATTCTCACTTGTTTCCTTTCAGCTATTCTTACTTAATATTTCAAAGTCTAATAACATTGGCTTTCATATTGAACTCGTTTTTTCCAACCAAGAAAAATTATCTCTAGACTGGTAAGTTTCTTTGCCTATGGAAAATTCCCTGTCAGATCATTTTCCTTGGGAAGGAAAACAGAATAAAGAATGGAGTTTTTGGATATCCATTATCACCCTCCCAACAGCTAGGAGAGTGGCCCAATCTCTTTCTTGATTTTCTCTTGGCTCTAACATTGCTTAAAAAGCACTTGCACACACAGTATTGATGCACGGACTGATGCTTTCTGAATGGAAATAGCTTTCTTATTCTAACATATTTTCATATCAGAACAGCAAAGCTGGAGAAGTGGTTCTTCCTAACCTAAGGCTTCTGGGTGATCATGAAAAATGGGGGTGGTTTTTTAATGTAATAAAAACTCCACTGAACGAGTTAACAAGATTTGCATTCAAGTCCTGGTTTTACCATTTACAAGACACATGACCTTTGGACACAGCCTTTCATGGTGGAAAGTAAAAAAGCAGTAGTCCAGTGTTAAAGTCTGGTTTCAAAACCCAACTTCGCTCCTTACTACCTGCGTGATCTCAGGCAGCTGGCTAAATTAATTACAATTAAAGCTCCTTAAACTTTTGATTGGACTCTGTGGTCACTTTGTTAATACTCGCTATTTCACCAGGCTATAACACTAGAATTTAAGTTCCTTGAGGGCAGAGGCTAAGTCACTCTCCAGCCCCTAGGAGAGGGTCTTGCATTTGGTATGGGCTTAATATTGCTGGTTGATTATTCTAAGTTACTCCTATTCTCTAGATCTGTTTTCTTTTTAGCAACACCAAGGTGTTGGACCGAATTATCTCAAAAGTCCCTCCAGACCTTAAAATCTTATCCTCTAAAGTTCACCTCTCTAGAACCGAGTTCGCTTATCTGTAAAGTGGAAAGCACCACAGCAGTCATATTATCTACCTCACAAGGCTGCTGCACATTTTATACAGCACGAGAAATTCTTTGCAATTTCCAAGACCTAAAGAACTAATAGCTGGGATGAGAGTGATGAGAGATGACCCTTTCTCCACTAGGAACAAAAGGCTTTATATGGCAACCTTGGTGGCCAAAATTGGAAAAACTATTTCTGCAAGCGCTTACTTCTCCAAACTCAGTACTGTCAGCCCCAAAACAGTCTTCACAACTACGAAAGCCATTGGAGAAAATCATCAATCCACGTTCCCTAAAAAAAGAGGAAGAAAGAACCCGTGAAATCTCGCGAGGCACTTTCCGCGAGCGTTACTTGCGGACTTCTTCCGCACCAGGCACGCATACGTACGTACGCACGCCCGTGCGCCGGCTCCCCGCTGCTCTCGCGAGCCTTGGGGAGGGTCCGTTGGGGAAGATGGCGGCGGCCGCGGGCACCCTTCAACTTTTGCCGCCGGGTGCTTCGGACTGAGCCTCCCGGGGGCGGGGGGCGGAGTGGGCAGCCCCGGAGCCCAGTGCCCCGGGAAGCCTGAGGCAGCTCGGCCCCCCGCTGGTGGGTGGGGAAGGGTGTCTCCCGTTGTGTGGCGGGCAAAGGCCCTCCCTCCCCGCCTCCGGGATGAAGGCTCAGGGGGAGGCAGAAGGTTAGTGCTTGGGGCCGAGGGGAGGACGGGCCCGGACGGGCGCGGAGACACAGATTTTGGGCCCTGGGGGAAGTGGGGGCCCTTCTCCCCCGCAGGTTGCCAGAACCCCTGCAGTACGTGGAGGGCAGGATACGGGAGGAGACGCGGTACGCGCTGCTGCTGCTAGTCAGGCGGAGGGTGGGGGGTGTTGGGAGGGAAGTGGCTGGACATTTATGGCCTCAAGGATCTTACTGGGAATCTCGAGCAAACTCATTGTAAAGGAGAAATGGAAGGGCATCATAAACACACAAGAAACAACAGACATGCCAGAAACCCACGAATAAACTACAGAAGTAGAAACAGCTATGTGGATAGTGAGGCTGGCTTGTAGCACGAGCAGTCCTCAGTGTTGGATTCGTTGCTTCTTTTTGAAAAAGTCTATTAAACAGCATGAATAATAGCGGCATAGAGTTTTTAGAGCACTTTATAAAACTTTATCTCATTTTATCTTCACAACAACCCCGGGAGGTAGGTGATTAGTCCCATTTTTCTGACGAGAAAACTGAGGCAGATACTTTAAATGGTTTGCTCAGGGTAACAGAGAGCTGGTAAATGACTGAGGCAGGATTTGAACTTAGGTCCCTTACAGACAACAGGTCCAATGCTCTATCCACAGCACCATCTAGTTGCCTCAACACTAGCATTTATATAGTGTATTGGTGTTTTTAAAGCTTTTTTTTTACATAGGTTTTTCTTATTTTATTCTCACAACAATTCTGTGAAGTAGGTACATACTGTTATCTCCATTTTACAGAAGAGGAAAACTGAAAGCTGAGGGAGATTGACTTGCTCAAAGTTATCCAGCTAGTGAAGCAGGATTTGAACTTACTCAGTACTTCCCGACTCCAGATGGAGTGCTTTATGCACTATGATACCTAGCTGGCTATTGTCCTTAGACTTTGTTTTGACACAGTGTATACTTTCCAACAAATATCCAGATGACATTTCCTTCTACACCCCCCCCCCCCCCCCATGATGTTCCTCCTACCACTCTTCTCCCTGCCATGGTATTCTTCCTCCCAATCCCCCCTGCCCCTTTCTTATTCCACTAGTTGTCTGTGATTTCCCCATTACTTTGTATAGTTTTGTATTTGCTTATATTGTTTCCCTCTAGTAGAAAACAAGCTCCTTGAGGGTAGGGATTGTTTCTGTTTAGGCTTGGTATCCTTTGGTGTTTCTAAGCATCAAGCACTATGATGATTGATAAATGCCTATTTGATTGAATTACAAGGTACATTCTCTCAAAACAAAACCATGTAATAGCATATCCTTTTCAAAACCATGTAATGTAGATGCTATTATTATCTTCCTTTTAAAGAAACATATGGCCTAGAGGATAGAAAGCTGGCCTGAAAATCAGAAAGACCTGGGTTCAAGTCTTGTCACTTACATGAACTGTGTGACCCTGAGAAAATTGCTTCATCTCTTAGTGTTCTAGGCAATCACAAGTTACAGAGAAGTTGCACTAACTTGAATTGATAGAGGGAGTTTTCCTATCTGGGAGTTCCCTCTACCAGGGAGATCACTGGTTCCTTTACAGATGAGGAAAACTGAGGCTCAAAGAAGTTAAGTGACTTGGTTGCCTTTACATAGCTGTTAGGAGGCTGGATTTGAGCACAGGTCTTTCTGAAATCCAGCACTCCATCCACAATTTCTCAGTGTTGCTTGAGAGACGACACAGACTCTGTTTACAATTTAATGAGAGGAAAGGCCAAATGTACACCTGATAAAAGGTCTAGTGAGATTCAATTCCACAAGTACTAATTAAGAACATAATATTTATCAAGGCAATGTGTTGGGTACTTTGTATATAGAAACAAAATGAAAGTTATTCTACTTGGAGAAACTGTGTATACACATACATACAAACATATGCACACACACAAACACATACGTAGACAAATGAAAACTATATACAAAATAATGACTTTTGGGGTGGGGAGAGGATCAGGAAATGAGCACAGCCTCATGTATGGAGGTGGCACTTCAGCTGAGTTTTGAAGGGAGCTAGAAGCAGCATTAAGAAAGGAATACATTCCAAACATAGGGAGGAACGTCAGCATCCTGTACAGTGCGTGAAGAGAATTAATGTGACAGTCTGGCAAAATGTTGGAGACAGACTGAAGAGCATTAAAATGTCCTAGAGACAATAGGGAGCCATTGAACCTTCTTGAGCAGCAGTGTGATGTGATCAGATCTGTGCTTTTGAATTGTTAATTTGGTAACTGTGTAGAGGATGGATTGGAGAGAGGAGAGGTTGAAAACAGGAAGACTAGTTAGGCTATCACAGTAGTCCAGGTTAGAGGTAGTGAGAGCCTGCATCTGTCAATCAGCAGGCATACTATGTGCCAGGCACTGTGTTAAATACTAGGGATTTAAAGGCAAGATGGAAACACTCAGTATCTTCAAGGAGATTTAGATTTAGAATCTAAATAGAGATAGAATAAGTGGAGAGAAGAGGACAGATGGGGAAAATGGAAGCAAAGTTGACAAGATGTAGCAGCTGACTTAATAGTTTGAAGGAGAGCAACATCAAGGATGATGCCAAGTTAGGGAAATTGATTATTATAGAGGATTTATGGTGTTCTTGACAGAAATAGTGAAGCTGGGAAAAGGGGAGATGGGTTTATTAGGGGAAAAGATGAGTTTTATTTTGAACATTTTGATAATAAATGTGAAAGAGAGACACGGGCAATGTGTGATAAGAAATTTGAAGGGGTGTTCACTTTCATTCAGAAGTAGAGAGAGAGCAGAGAAAGTGCCGTATGAGAAGTGGCAGTTGAGTTCTTTAAGACTGATGCTGGGGCAAATTAATTCCAAATATATGAGATGGCATGAACTAAAGCATGAAAACAGGAGAGTGCGCAGTGGAGCATGCAGAATGGGAGATAGAAAGTAGTTTGGTTTCACTGGAATATGAAATTTGTGAAAAATCATGCCTAGACAGTATTAACTAAAATTATTGACTTTTTAAATACTTTTTAATATTAGGCACTTTTCTCTCAATAACTCTGTGAAGTAGGTAGCACAGGAATCTAGCTAACTATTTCCTAAGTATTTAGAGTATTTGGGAGGTCAACTTGAGAATTAGGAATTGAGGATCTTGAAGAAGAAGAGGTCAGAGTGTCCTGTCACATGTTTGTGCTAGGATAGATAGCAGAATAAGCCAAATGAGCCATACATCAGATGATAATGGACAAATAAGCAAAGCTAGATTATGAAAGTTCTTTAATGTCAGGGTCAGGTGTTTATAGCTTAATTTAAAAAAAGTTTATTGATACTTTGTGGTTTTGCATTTGTAATATATTATTGAACATATATATTCTGTTTCTGCTATCATCCAGTGAGGCCTCCTTCATAACAAAAACATACACCAAATCCAATTGCATGTACAGCATTTAGCAGCAATAGTTCCCCTAACAAAAGGAAGGAAATATGTATCTTTATCTCTTGTCTGGGAATAAAATTGTACATATCATTCACCTTCTTTTTAGTGTCATTTGTTTATGTTATTGTAGTTCACATTTTGTTTGGAAGCCACTGAAGGCTTTTAAGTACAAGGGGTAATATGATCATACATAAAGTATTAGGAAAATTATTTGGTTATTAGTGTAGAGACTAGATTGGACATTAAATAGTTTGGAAGCAAAAAGTTAGGATCCAGTTTTGATCATTTAAGTGAACAGAGTTTGGGACCTGAACTTAGGTGGCTATGATCAGGGAAGAGAAAAGTACTCTGATGAGGGAGATTGTGGAAGATAGAAATGACATGACTTGGCAGCTAACTGGATATATATATATAGGGGATGAGGGAAAGAGAAAAGTCAAAGATGACACTAGTCTGGCATACTAGGAGAAAAAGGAGGTGATGTCAATAGAAATAGAGAGGTTAGGGAGAGTTGGAGGTTTGGGGAGAGGGGAGAAATTATGAGTTCAGTTTTGCATATGTTGAATTTTCAGTCTTAGTGAGATGTACAGATCAAGGTAACCAGCAGTCAGATGGAACTGGAACTGGGGGAGGTGGTATGAGGTGGAAAATTAGACTTGGACATAATAGTGGATGAGATCACTCTAGGGATACAGGTGATTGAAAATTTTCTTTAGTATTCAGGAAACTTTTAAACTTAGGGCATGAATTTCAGGTCTCCATCGATATGAAAGCACAATTTGATACTGGTAATTTTGGCAGACTAGGTAAAGGAGGTGTTTTAGGTGGAAGAGAAGTAGGCTTTTTCTGATGAGAGGAAATAAATGTAGAGTCTCTAAGATGGAAATGGGTGAAATAAATGTGGAACAATAGCTTGTTAGAGTAGATCCTAAATGATTTAGAAAGTAGGGAATAGGGGTGGCTAGATGTCACAGTGAATAGAGCACTGGCCCTGGAGTCAAGAGGACCTGAGTTCAAATGGACCTCAGACACTTGACATACTTACTAGCCATGTGGCCTTGGGCAAGTCATTTAACCCCAACTGCCCTTCTTTCCTCCTCCAAACAGCCAAAAAAAAAAAAAAGTAGGGAATAAAGTGAATTAAGGCTCTGTATGAGTTGTACTTTGTAATGATTTCTTTTTCCTCCTATCCTTTGATCCTTCATCTTAAGTGAATTCTTGATTTTCTCTGTCATCTCATTATCTTTAGTTTTGTATGAATCTTAAAAAACATCTCAAAGGATTATATTATACTGAGCATAATGGACAAGTGATCCATATAAAACTGAATTCTGACAACATTCTCTTTTCATTCTTCATTCCTAGTAGCTTGACTATATCTTTCCTATCTCTCTCCTCTTCATCTACAAAGCCACCACTCTAGGTCAGATATTCCTCTCCTTTCTTGCAGTAGCCTCTTCATTTTTCTTCCTGCTTCTAGTTTCTCCTTTCACCAGTCCATCTTGTCCACAACTGTCATATGAATATTCCTAAGATGTGAATATGACCATGTCTCTCCCTTGGCCAAAAATCAGTGTGCCCCAAGACTTAGTAGAAAACAATCAAGAAGCTCTCTGCAAGAAGCCTCTCACCGTTCTCTTTTTAGTGCCTTCCCTTGGAGACTGTTCTCTTAATTTATCCTTTGTACCTATTATTCGCACATAATTGTTTGCATATTGTCTCCCCATTAGATCATGAGTTCATTGAGACAAGGCCTGCTTTTTTACCTTTTCTTGTGTCTCCAGAACTTAGTGAGGGCAGTACTTGGTACATGGTAGATGCTTAATAAATGCTTGTTGATTGTTGGCTAACACAACCATAAGAGAATTAAAAAGACTGATAAAAATATGTTTCTTCTTATCTGAAAATTTTTGGCATAAATTTTTAGTGAAGATAGTCTAAAAATAGAATCAAGTTTTGTATAATACAGTAAAGGAAAGTAAAGATGTTATTTGTCTTTCTCTTCATTTACAGTCCTGCATTGCTGACTCCTGTTGGACACCTCTTTACCTGGATATCCCATAGGCATTTCAGATTTAACATGTTTAAGACAGAACTCATCTTCCCTGCCTCCTCCCCACATTCCTCCACCACTTTTTTTTTTTTTTTTGCATTTCAGTAGTTTTATTGAAAGGTCACTTTCTTAGTACCAGAACATAATGGTTCTTTGTTAGGTTACTTCAGCTAACTTAAGTTTGCATTGATGAATTAGAAAGGAAATTCTTCAGTGAATCAGGTGTTTAGGAGTAACTGAAGAGTGCATCTGCAAAATGCTTTACAAAGTGAAGCACAAGACATATGAGACATACTGTGGTTCTTTGGTTTACCTTTAAAGGGAAATTTCTCCCCTTCTCCCTCCCCCCACATGATGTCAAAGGGAAATTATAGTTATAGCTATTGTGGAAGTTAAGCAATATATTGCACTGATTAACTATATGCTTTCTCTACCATCCATGTCAATTTGGATTCATTAACCTACAACTAGCCTTAAGTGCCCTACCTGCTGCATAATTAGTCAGTTAAATTGGTGCTTACTTGAATCTGGATAGACAACTCACTTTAGTCTCTTTAAGTTGAATTGTTACAGGAGCACTGTGATAATAGCATACTCCATATGTACTGCTTTAAAATACAAAGTTCTATACTAACAGTCCAACTGTAATCCTTATTTAAAAGCTCTAGTGTGTTAGCATTAGCTTATATTGCTTTAGAAGGGCACAGCTGAGATTTCAGATTGGCAAACTATTAAGAGTTGCTTGTGGGGCGGCTAGGTGGCGCAGTGAATAGAGCACCAGCCCTGGAGTCAGGAGTACCTGAGTTCAAATCCGGCCTCAGACACTTAACACACACAAAAAAAAAAACTAGCCGTGTGACCTTGCGGCAAGTCACTTAACCCCAACTGCCCTCCAAAAAGCAAAAAAAAAAAAAAAAAAAAAA
>CM053593.1:154325409-154379756 GCA_028646575.1 Pseudocheirus occidentalis
AAATGAAAAACATGCCAAACAAAAATAAATGTTTAGAATTATTGGATTATCTAGTTGTATAAGGCTTTAACAAAGTTTATACTGCCTCAAAGACTAGTAACCCTGACTATACTAAAATGCATCATAGCATTTTTCTGAAGTTGATCTGTTTTGATATGAACTTTCATCACAATTCAAATAACATCAATTAAATAACCTTGCCATCAGTACTACCTACTGATCCAGATACTACTAGATTGGATCAGTATTAACTGTCAATTCACAGTATAGTCTCCCATCTTTATTCTACATTAGGGTTTCACATTTGAGTTTTAGTTTTTATAAATATGCTTCAAAGATCATAATTTAGTCCTGAACACACTTCCAGCTGCAGCACACATAATCATTTTCCAACTACAGCCTGTTTATCCCTCAAGTCTGAAAACATCAGTGCTAACCTAGTTGCTATGTTTCAGGCTTCACAGTTTAAATCCATTCTAATATTGGAATCCACACTTCTCATGTGAAATAAGCCTTCAAAATAGTTGAATTTCTTTACCATAAGAATCCTATTAAGACCCAGTTTCAGGGATTGTTGGAAGATGAGCAGTTTTGTAGTAACTATTCTTCAACTGATATGCGGTATGCCCAGACAAATCCACTTCAACTTCTGAACATTTGATTTAGAACACTCATTTGATGAGTACTCAGTTAGGCACTTTGCTACAAGTTCCTGCCAAAAGGTCAGATCTCTGCAATTTATCTTAGAATGTTTCTGAAGACATTCTACTCCTTCTGTCAATTCTATAAATTTCTGTGCTTGAATCTCCAGTGCAATTATGGACAATACCAATACAGAAAGCTTTGCTTTAGAAAACATAATCCTACAGTGGCATGCCTTAAGCTGAGCTTCCAATTTTTCAAAACTCAGATTCTTTCTCCTTTCAAATGGTAAATTTTCATGAATGAGTGAATAATAGAGCTGTAGAAACTGAAAGACAGTAGTAGCTTTGACTTTCCAACACACCTTCTCTAACACAATCTTTTCCATTCTCATCAGGTCAGAAACTGAATTTGTATTGGCTTATTCGTATCAGTGGCTAATGGGACATTTCTCTCTTCCTCTGTCGGTTTCACAGCCAGATAGAAACAACTTAATCCCACACATCCAAGGTGTTTGGGCTGTACCTTAATTTTTGATAGAAATCTGTCCAGTAAATTCACTGCTAGAGAAAAAGTCTCTCTGTCAAAACCAAAGAATTGAGTTAGGCTAAGAAGATCTTCAAAGTTCCTCAATCTTGCTGTCATCTGAAGGCCACTATCATGAGTAGATTTACTTAGTCTCAAGCCACAGACCTTTGACTGACATCTGGATTCCTGTTCTAACAGAACATTCAGCTGGTGCAGCAGTTTCTGAACTTTAGTTGTTACCAGTGCCTCTATCATCTTGAGCTCCTTGAGGCAGCTCTTCCTCAGTAGCAAGCCTCCTACCTGAGGCCTGTCCTCTCTTCACCCTGAAAAATTAGTCCAAACGTCCCAGACAACATGGGAACTATATGAGGGAGAGGAGAGGGGCCAGGGGTGGGGGGAAAGGGGGGGATTAGATAATGGAAGGGGTTTATGGGGCAGTGGCTCCAGCTAGCTGAGAATGATACCAGTCCCAGGCCACAGAGCACTCCCTCTACCGATTTTAGATTTTTCTGTTGAAAGCACAACAGTTGTCCCATTACTTAGGTTCAAACCTCATAGTCATTCTTGACTATTCTATCCCTGCCCTGTACTCTCTATAGCTAATCAGTTACCAAGATTTAACAGTTTTATCTCCATAACATCAGGTCTGTCCCATTAACACCACTAAAACTCCTACTACCCTAGTTCAGACTTACCTGGATTTACCTGGATTATTGCAACAGCATTCCAAAATACTGTAAAAAGTCTACCCACTTCCACTCTTTTCTCTCTCTAGTAACTGTTTCAGATAGTTACCAAAATAGTTTTCCCAAGCCACATGTCTGAATTTGCCATTCCTTTGCTTAGTCTGTAGTGGCTATCTATGCCTCTAAGATAAAATACAAACTGTTTAGCTTGGCATTTAAAATCCACTACAATTTGGCTCCTACCTTTCCATTTTATATCCCTTTACATACTTTGGGTTTCAGTCTAACTGATCTACTAGCTGTTTTTCCAAATCAATATTCTATTTCTGTGCCATTATGTAGACTGCCCCCCAAAGCAGGAATGTACATTCTGCAAAGCTCAACTGAGGGCCCACATTTTACTTGAAGTCTTCTTGCCTGACCCACTCAGTTGTTAATGCTTTCTTCCTCCTTTAATTATTTTATATTTACTTGTCTGCATACATATTGTCTTTGAATACCCTCTCCTCCACAGAGGATTTTAGTATGTCTCAATATCTTCTACATAGTAGGTGAATAATAAATATGTGTTGAATAATAAAATCTTGCATTTATGTAGGGCTTTGAAGTTGTCAGAGCATTTTATTTACAACAGTGTTTTGAGGTAGGTGTTCGTAGAATCATAAATTTTGAGCTGGAAGAGGTGTTGGCCTCCTCATTTTATAGATGAGTAAACTGAAGCCTAGTGAAGTTAAGTGACTTGTCCAGAATAGGTAGCAAGCATCAGAGATGGAATTTGAATCCAGAGTCTCTGACAGAGCCAGTGCTCTTTTTGCTGTACCAGTCTGCTTGCTTTTGCAAGTATTGTTATCTCCATTTTTCAAATGAAGAAAATGAGGCTCTACAACAGCAGTTCTCAACCTGTGATTCGTGACCCCTTTGGGGGTTGAACAACCCTTTCACAGGGGTTGCCTAAGACCATTGGAAAACACATATTTCTGATGGTTTTAGTAACCTAGACACTGCTCCTCTGTCTCCAGGTGGGTCTGCCCACATGCAGATACACCCAGATACAAGTATTAAAGGGTCATAGCATTAGGAAGGTTGAGAACCACTGCTCCACAAGATTAAATGA
Organism: Pseudocheirus occidentalis; assembly: GCA_028646575.1. Lineage (NCBI taxonomy): Eukaryota > Metazoa > Chordata > Mammalia > Diprotodontia > Pseudocheiridae > Pseudocheirus > Pseudocheirus occidentalis. The sequence goes on from CM053593.1 coordinate 154,328,380, forward strand.
CTTGCCTAAATAACTAGTAGGTGTTGGAGACCCATATGCAAATCTAGTTTTCTCCTAACTCGACTCAGAGTACTGTGACTCAGAGAGAGTACTGTACTCTTAACACTCTGCCACCATATTGCCTCTCTAAAGTAAATAACACATCTACTCATTTCATCATCCTGACCTCTGGTTTCTTGATCCTTTCTCATTTTCCAGTCCATCTCTCTTACTGTTGCTTCCAAACCCGTCTTTGCCCCTTTAGCTAGCTATAATTTTGGAATTCCTTTCCTTCATGACCTTCCCACCATCTAGACTGGAAATTCTCATTCCTAGGAGAAGTAATTCTTTCCTTTCTTCCTTCCTCTTTTTTCTTAAAATAAATATCTTGTGCTTATTTGGGTTGTTATATTTCTCCAGTAGGATGTAAGCTTCTTGAAGGCAATAGCTATAGTCTTTGTGTATTCTCAGTGTTTTAAAACAAAGCTTTTCATATAATAGGCCTTTTATAAATGTTTGTTGACAGTTACCTTTCCCTCACTCTTTATATATATAATCAGTTACCAAATGCTGTTAATTTTACTGCCAAAATATTTCTGGTACTCATACTTTACCCCATTCCTATTATTTTCCTCTCTTACAGGCCATTATTATCAATCACCTGGATTATTACAGTAACTTTCTAACAAAAAAATAGAACATCAGAGAAAGAAAGACTTCGCTTTTCTTCTCCAAAACATGTTTCATACTGCTACCAAAGTATTATTTTTTTGTGTATGTGCAGATTTGCTTATGTGCAGAAATCTTCAGTGACCACTCTGTTTTTTAAACCTTTTCTTATACTAAGTCTTCTGTCCCAGCCAGACTGGACTCTTGATCGTGCTTTGAACGTTCCCTGTATTTTGTTGTCTGCTAATAGTATTTCCTATTCCTGGTATTTCTTCTCCCACTCTCTTCACTACCTTTAGACCTCTACTCATGCTATTTCTTCCATGAAGCCTTTACTTCTCTGATAATGCTATTTAAAAAAATTAAATCTTATTTTCAAAGGAATATTTACCTTCTATACTTCTTACCTTCTTCTGATGTGGCTCCCTCCCAACCCCACTGAGAAAGTAAAAAAGAAAACCAAATGCCTCTTCTCTGGAGTCTATCACAGACATGTATAGTAAAGCAAAACAAATTCTTGCACTGGCCATATATCCAAAAAATATGTTTCAGTTTATACTGAGTTCATTGTCTCAGGAGGTGAGCAGGATGTTTCATTGTGAGTCTTCTTGAATTGTGATTAGTAATTTTGTTGATAAGAATTCTCAAGTCTTTCAAAGTTGTTTGTCTTTATAATGCAGTTATTGTACAAATTGTTCTCCAGTCTCTGAGCCCAGAAATCTTAAAATTCTTCTATCTCGTTGGGAACAATCATATGTTTCATATCTCACATAGCACATTTGTGTATTTGTGGTTCTTTAATATAATCATATAACATTATGGTTATGTGTTTGTCTTATTGCTTTTATAGATCATAAGCTTTGTGAGGCAGCAGCTATGTTGTGTCTCCTTAAGGGCCTAGAATGGTACCCTTCACTTAGTAGGCATGTTATAAATGTTTTTGAATTTTGCCCAAATGCTAACTAGGTAAAGGTCATACTCAAATTTATGACATCAGTTTTCTACAAGAGGTTCCTAAAAAACTGTAAATGTTCAGTAACCAAACTATTGACAAGTCTTAATAACATGAAATAGAAGTGGTCTTCTAACTATTTTCTCTTTCCTTCGTTGGACAGCAATGAAGTTCAGTTATAACTTCCTTAGTTACAGTTGTTAGTTTGTGTATCTTTACATCATTAAGCATATTTTATTTTAAATAGTCTTTCTGAAGTTCATCTAACATGAGATATCCTATCTACTGATTTTATTTGGTCCCACAAAAATAATGATGTTAGGTGAAATCTTATAGGTGTCTGTTCTAGTTTATCCATCTAATCATAGCATGTTAGGCAGTTGGCCAGAGGGCATTTTAGTTGGATTTGCTTGTAATCTAGTATCAATTTTGTTGGCTGAGGCAGTAATATTTGAGCATTACTATAAATATTGTGCAAGAAAACAAAGGATAGTAGGTCATGGTATAAATAAGATTTCCTAATGATATATCTTTCTTTATATTTTAGAGGCTGAGAAACTGACTAAGATGAGTTCCCTTTTGGAAAGACTCCATGCAAAATTTAACCAAAACAGACCTTGGAGTGAAACCTTTAAGCTCATTCGTCAAGTTACGGTAAGGATGACGAGAATCTAGGGCAAAGTGTTTTGCTGAAAGGTGCTTTAACAGATTACTTGCAAAAGTCATGGAATTCCAGATTTATTCAAACTGGTGTATCTTGAATTTCCTTCTGCAGTTTCTTTTTCTTTTAATTTATTACAGCATATAGTCTTTATATTGTTGCTATCAACTTTAGAGATCCACCTATGAAATGGTTATGAAATTCAGTTAGTGATGTACAGAAAAAATTCAAGATCTTATAAATTAAGGCAGAGGACAGCTTGATATAGATTTAGTGCTGTAACAGGAAAGGTAAATGATCAATGCCTTGAGTACTTTGTTAATCATTTATCAGCTACAGTCATTTTAATAGGATAAGTAGTAATTATGTGATTTATAATAAGAGTATAGTCTTGGGTAAAAACCTGTGTAGTTAAACTCTGATGTAGTCCCAGGTGAATACCTGTGTTAGCTAACCTTAGGAGTGTGACTGTAACCATTTTAAAGTTTGTATCTTAAGTTTGTGACCATAATAATCATACTTATATATTAATCTTTATATTAAAAAGATGAAGAAAAACCTTTGAAAGTGTAAAGGGGCTTGATGAAGTAAAAAAGTCCTATAAAAGGCTAATTGAAATATGGAAATAACAAAGTTAGGACATAAAGACCTACAAAAGTGTAATCTTGTACCATACATCAATCAGTTTCTAGGATTCTTTGTTGCACCATGAATGAATCAAGAGACCTATAAATTACTGAATCCTGTTATTTGGAGTTTCAGACCATACTGGGCAGACTGCAGGCTACCACCTCTGTTTCTACAATAAAGATTGGTTTGTTTGCCCAGAAAGACTTCACAATTTCTTTTTTACAGTGCTGGATTTGAAATCAGGAAGATTTGGCTTGGAATCCTACCTTATACGCTGTTTCTTTTAATATTTCAGCCTTAATTTCTTAATTTGTAAAACTGATATATTCTTACCTGTGTTGCCAGTCTGATAGAGGTGCTATGTGGCTCTAGTGAATAATGTATATTGACCATGACATATAATGTATATGTTAGACATAAAGTTCAATATAAACGTCATTTGTTATTATCACCATTCAGAGCATGTTTGATAAGTCTTTCAAATCAGTAATAAAAGTATTAAATAATACTTTGTGTGCTAATAATATACTTAAGAGTAAATACCATGCTTAGATTAAGTCATATTTCCTAATTTCATGTAGGTTACATTCTAGTAGGGGAATATTGAATAGGGACTGGTCTTGTGATTTCAGTGGTATAGGGAATATCATCCAAAGAGGAAACTTTCTTTACTAATGGAGGTAGGCACCTTACCTGCTCTTTATAGTCTTAGACATTTACCTACATTACTGGTGTCAAACTCAAATACAAGGATCTTTGCAGCTATGTGTTGATTTAGAAAACATAAATTAACATTAAGTTATATTATATTTTAATTTATTTTGTTAAATATTTCCCAATTACTATTTAATCTGATTCAAGCAGCCATACCTGACCTTCACCATAGAGAGGTTAAGTGACTTGTTATGTGTCTGAGGTGGTACTGGAACCTAGATCTTCCTGGCTTTGAGGCCTCCTTTTTAACCATTATGCCATGCTTCCTCTCCTAGTAGAGGTATATACATTTAGAACAAAACAAGAATGCTAAGTAATATGTAAGTGAATAAAAACAATACAAGGAAAATATTTTGTGACATCTGAGGAGGAAAATGGTCATTGCTGATTGGGGAATTAGCAAGGCTTCCCTGAGAATAGAGCATTTGAATGGTACTTCAGAGAATGGTCAGGAAATCAGGAGGCTATATATGAGTTAGGGAATTATAGGGAACAGTGTAGGCATAGGCATGAAAGTAGAAAAACAGATTTTGTGGGAGGGATGGTGAAGAGTCCAGTTTAGTTGGAATATAAAAGTACATTAGGAGAGGAGAAAGCTGGAAAGAGAGATTCCCTCATAGGTCAGGTTAAAGAGCTTGAACTTTTTTAGCAGGTGATCTGAAACGTTTTGGGCAGAGAGGTCATAAATATAGATTTAGGCAGGAACAAAAAGCAGGGTAGTACTGAGGAAAGAACCCTGGACTGGGAGTCAGAAGGGACATGGGGTCTAATAATCCTTCTGACATTTTGTCATCATGACAAAGTCTTTTTAGCTTGCTGAGCCTCTGCTTCCTCATCTGTAAAATGAGAACAGTAATACTTGTGGTATCTGGTGAGATGATGTCTATGAATTCTTATATAAATATTAATTATACTTATGATAGTGAGATTCTGCTGTAATTCAGTGGTTACCAGCAAGATTAATTCAATATTCTTTTTTCCTTCTATATAGGAGAAGCGGGTTGTGATGAGTACTGGTGGTCACCAGTATTTGGTCAGCTGTTTGGAGACCTTGCAGAAGGCACTCAAAGGTTTGTCTCCACCCTTCAAATATATGGGCTTCTTAGGCCTTGCCTCAGTCTCAGGTTTTATATGATACAGGAGAGACAATGTGTCATAGAAGAAAGAGCTTTGTACTTTGGAACTAGAAAAAACTTGAGTCTCAATCCTACCTCTGATACTTTTTGACTTGGTGACCTTGGATGAGTTATTTTTACCTATCTGAGTCTCAGTTTCCTCATCCGTCAATCAGGGATAATACTTTTATTTTAGGGCCTACCTTACCTAACTCTTACTGTGAGGCCCAAATGAAATAACATTTGAAGCACTTTGTAATTCCTAAAGCATTCTATCATGGTCAACTTCTTATTATACTTAACAGCAAAACTACAAATTCATATGATTTTTTTACTTTTAGGTATTAACTCTCCTTTTACTAAATCTAATGACAATTACATGTGAAAAACTTCTTAAACTTTGTAAGCCTCTCCTTTTAGTACTTATTTTCAATGACAGAGACTTAAAAAGACCAGTGATGACAGTTAAATGTAGGTATGTGGATTAGGCCTTTGTGTTCTCTTTATAATGAATAATTTGTTACTTTAGAAATAAATAAACACTTTCATCAAAAACATTTTTGCATTATTAATGGAGAATGTTTTTAGGAAAATGATCAAAAGACTTAAAATGAATTCAGATAATCAATTTGACAACTGTAATACTCTATTCATTCTCAGACAATGCAGTTGTTTTGTTGTGACTTGTCACAATAAGACTGGTTCATCTGAACTGTTTATCCTTCCTATGTGTGTTTGATGTTGCTCCTTTTTTAATACTATCATTAAAAAAGTTTGGATTCTTTCAGTTAAAAGATAGAAATCCCTGAATGATGAAAGTTGGGATGGGGAAGTTCAGTCGTCAGCTCTTCAGATAGATGTTGCTTATTTTAACGCAAGTTAGAATCTAGCTTTCTTGCAGATCCTGGTAATAATCCCTTAATATTTAGAAGCAGTTTTACCAACTCTACGGGTATGCAGATGTGTGTTTTGGAGGGTCATCTAGATGTCTCAAAATGATCTGCTGCCAAAACAGTGTGATAACTGACTTGGCTTTGAACCTTCCTCGTGATACTCATTTTCACTTTTTTTAGTGACATCTTTGCCAGCAATGACTGACCGTTTGGAATCTATAGCGAGACAGAATGCGTAAGTAGTTTTCTAACTATAGACACAGAAACATTTTAAATCATTGTTGACTTTGGGGGTGGGAAGAGGGAGTTCTTAATTTATCTTTTAATAATTATTATTTTTTTGTTTGGTTCCTGTCAGACTGGGCTCTCACCTTAGTGCCAATGGTACCGAATGTTACATCACATCAGATATGTTCTATGTGGAAGTGCAGTTAGATCCTACAGGGCATCTTTCTGACGTCAAAGTAGCTCATCATGGAGAGAATCCTGTGGTATGTCCTCCTGAGATTTCTTTGAAAACTTTTGGACTTACACAGAGGGACAAACTAAGAGTGAATTGTTCGTTCTTAGGGTTCAAATGACTTAGGTTCAGGTTATTTAATGAGTCAGTGCATAAATTAAGAGTTCCCAGCACTTTTCAGTCCCCATCCTTCTTTTCTTTTAAGAAACCTTCCTCTACCTCCTTTGAAATATGAAATGAATACTAGCATTTACCATGCTTATGTGCATAAACAGATTATTTTTCCATTAAGAGAAATTAGCTCTTTGACAGGCTTTTCATACTCTATATGGGTATGCAAAGATTTAGACCCTAGGTTGGAAACCCTTGAACGAAATAATTGACTTGCTTTAGTATTGTGTTTTATTCTGTTACGTAGCTTGTTATTACATGAAATTTAATATAAAAAGTTATTATATGAATTTCAGTTGAAAGTAAGTAAGTAGAAATAGCAGAATAACCTATTAAAACATAGTGTTGTGGTATTGACCCACAGTGATGCTTTTAAAGAGAGATTCTAGGATGTTTACTCTTTTAAGTAAAATTAAGTAAAATTACTTTTTAAAAACTAGTTACTCTGTTTGCTTGGATTTTTAAGAAATTCCATTGGATTATCATCTCAAAAGGGATGTTTTCATTTAAGGTTTTTATTATAAGATGTTCTGGGAAAAGAGGGGAGAAACTTAGTGTTAAAAAATGTTGTATTTAGATTTTTAGAAAACAATCTTTTTGTTTTCAGAGCTGTCCGGAGCTGGTGCAACAACTGAGGTGAGAAAGTGATATTTAAATTATTTGATACTGATTGACATTGTTGTTCTGTTCTCTAAAGGAAATTGAACTTTTGGTAGGTTTCCAATGTCTTTGCTTAAAATTTCATAGCACCTTTCTAAGTTCTTTTCCTTTTTATATCTTGGTCTAATTTAGCCTTATGAACTCTGCAGAGAGAAAATAATATCTGGAACGTATAATGTCTGGAACATATTCACCAAATGATGGGATATTCAGAGAAAACAACCAAGTAACATGAAGAAAGTCTTCCAAAGTTTTGATTTTTAGGAAGACACCTTTTTGTTAGTCTTTGACACAATTCATTTATCTGCCTTTGTACGTCATATATAGTAAGGTCCAAGGTGGGAGCTTTTTTCCCTTTGGCAAAATTGCTTGTCTCAGTACTTCTATCTCCTTGGTGTGGCACTTTTCTCTCCTTCCATCCAGTCATCAGACTCCTGCTCAAGAGTATTATGTGGAGAATAAATGTGTTAACTTGGATCTTACTATAGACTGGAAGACAACTTTGTTACTTGGATTTAGATGTGTTTCATTGCTTAAAGCAAACTTAGGTTTGCCCATTCAAAGGTTCTGGGAGGAAGAATGCTCTAAAATTTTTTTATGTTTAACATCAAGATATGAGCCTTCAGAATTCTGCATAGATGTATCTTGGAATGTGTGACATTAATATAACATGTTAACAGAGAATAAATAAAATTTTAAGTGTTAAGCTTGAAATCTTAAAGACCCTGGTAGAAATACAATCAAACTATACCTCTTTGAATGAAATGGGATGCCTCTTCTTCTGTGCTCTGGATCAAAACAAATTTTTAATGAAATCTTTTTGTTTTTATATCACTTTTATTTCCCTTCTTCCCTAGTCAGTGAGCCACCCCTTGTAATAAAGAATTAAAATGGGGCGGCTAGGTGGCGCAGTGAATAGAGCACCAGCCCTGGAGTCAGGAGGACCTGAGTTTAAATCTGGCCTCAGACACTTAACACTTACTAGCCATGTGACCTTGGGCAAGTCACTTAACCCAGATTGCCCTGCCTTCCCACCCTCCAAAAAGCAAAAAATTAAAAAAAAGGGGGGCGACGAGACAAAAGCAATTCAGAAAAACTAACCAACACAATAAGTGCATCTTAGTGTATTTGAACTATTCCACATCCTTTAGTCCCTTAACTCTGTAAGGAATGGAGCATGCTATTGGCTTCCATGGCCACAGTCTCAATGCTAATAGGAAGCTGAAATAGAAATTTGTGTTTTTTTGCTTTTGCAAATCTCAGTGCAATGTTAGCATATATATTAGATATTTTGGTTGGTTTTATTTAACTCTGTTCTTCCCTTTGTTACAAGGACTACCATCTTGTATTTATTTTGTACACATTACATTTATTTTTGTATATTTGTGTTGTCTGCCCTGTTAGAGTATAAGCTTCTTGAGAACATAGATTGTTAAATTTGGTCCTTATCACATATTAGGTGCTTGATAAATGCATATTGTTTGAGAGTCTCATTGGGAAGGGGAATCAGGAGGGATAGGATATATTTGGAAATTTAAATATTATAGACACAAAAGACATCTGACTGTGACCCTGTGGAGCATTGCCCACTAATATTGTCCATGGACTTTTCTTGGTAACGGTACTGAGTAATTTGTCATTTTCTTCTCCAGAGTCAAACAGAGGTTAGGTGGCTTGTCCAGAGTCACACAACTAGTAAGTGTCTGAGACCTGACAGTGTCTTCCTGGCTCCAGGCCTAGAACACTATACATTGAACTATACATTACCTTAATTCCCCTTTGGATCCCATGCCTTCCTCTCTCATATTAAAGCCATCCATCATAAGAAACAACTTTGACATCAGTAAAATTTAATTTTAAAAGTAAAGCAAAATTTTAATGCAGAATAATGAAATAACCATAATGTATTGGTTGAAACTCAAAGAGATGAATGTATTTCCTAGTTCCAGTAGATTTAACTTTAGCATAGCAAGAATACTAATACTAAAAATAATAACATTTATATAACTCTTTAAGATCTGCAAAAGATTTTACAGTTATTATCTCCTTTAATCCTCAGAACAGTCTTAGGAGGTAGATAATGTTGTTATCCTTATTTTACAGATGAGGAAACTCAGGCAGGCAGTGATTAAGTGAATTGTCTTAAGGTCACATTGCTAGTAAGTATCTGAGGCAGGATTTGAATTCTGGTCTGCTCAACTCCAGGTACAGTGTTCTATTCACTGCACCATCTAGCTGCCTCAATCTGTATTTTGTTGACACCTGGAATTTATTTACAAAAAGAATAACTTATCAGTATAACATATTATTTAGGGACAGATTTCTCACATTTGTCCAAGGAGAAAGAATACAGTTTTCATGGTGGCACATATAGTGCAACTGGAGGCTACATTTTGGTTTTAAAAATGCCAAATTAGGGGGTAAAGTTGGGGGTAGGAGAGTATTCATATTAGTATGCCCTCCTTCCAATGTGAATTAATCAAGGATTCTTGGTTTTTTCCTGTGTTCTTTAACTGCTTAGCTTTTTCATCATAATAATGAGTCAGGACCAGAGAGAAAAGGGGAAACAAATTGTTGAACTTTGTTATTTAGCAAGTATAGTAAAAACCTTGGTGGAGAAACAGATTGAAGTAAATGGCCAAGATGAGAACTTCACATTTAGCTTTACAGTAAATAATTAAGTTAAAATTTAATTTTTGTCCACGTTTTCACCAAATGTTTTTGTCCCATAGGGAGAAAAATTTTGATGAATTCTCCAAGCATCTTAAAGGCCTTGTTAATCTGTATAAACTTCCAGGGGACAAGTATGTTCTTTTAAATATATTTTTTTTGGTTAAAAAAAAGTTTCATTATAAGCCATTGATAGATGTTTGTGTGTTATCATTGTTGTGCTAAGAAATTTGCTAGGATTATCTGTGAACCAATCCATTTTACTATTTTTATCTATATTGAGATCTTGAAAATAGAGCTAACAAAAATCTCCTAAAGCTAAATTTAAATGTCTATAAAGCTGATTATAAGGGCAGAGTAATGCTTGTTACTGCATTGGTATTTTACCATATTGAACAGAGAAGAATAGTTATTGTGGAACTACTGTGTTAGTTTCTTTAAGTTGCCCTATCTAGGATTCTGCCAGATAAACTTGCTACTTTGGTATCTGGGCTTGGATTCTTCTGAAATTGCAGAATCAACTTTAGTGAATCAAACTGAAACACTTTTCAGGTGGTTAAGAAATGTTTGCTTCCAGTGTATGCATTCTTCCTTCTTAACTTCCTGGCCATGTATGTTGAAGTGATGGAAACAATTTATTTTGTAAAATGTATTTTATTGATATCTTTTGTTTTTCATATCATCTATGGTATATATGATATTCCTTCCATGTCCCCTCTCAAGAGAGTAATCCCTTATTAACAAAGAAAAAAAGGGGAAAAAGTTCAGCAGTAGTAACAGATCTAAATGATGACTCATATCCAGTGTTCTATGTCCATAATCACCCTCCTCTTCCAGGAAGCAGGGAAGATACCATTTCATATATCTTCTTTCAGACCAAGTTTGGTCAGCATGATTTTGTAGCATTCATTTTCTATTTTATTCTTATTGTTCTTTTCAATTATTTATTGGTCTAATATATAATTTTCCTCATTTTTCTTTACTTTGTGTTAGTTAAGGTATTTAAATATTCCTCTATTTTGCTATTTTCCTCATATTCATCAATTTATATAGTACAGTAATACTCCATTGTATTAACGTACCACAACTTGTTTAAATACTCTCCAATTGATGGGTATCTAACTTTGTTTTCAGTTCTTTGCTACTTCAGAAGTGCTACTATAAATATTTTGGTGTATGTGTTTCCTTTCTTTTTCTAACTGACTTCCCTGGGTAGATGCCTAGTAGTGGGTACCCTGGGTCAGAGAGTATGGACATTTTCATTGCAGTATTCCAGACTGATGCTTACAATTTCATACCAACAATTATTTTGACTTCTCTCTCTTTTTTTTTTCCCAATTCTCTCTCCAGCAAACTAAAGACTAAAATGTACTTGGCTCTCCAGTCCCTAGAACAAGATCTATCCAAAATGGCACTTATGTACTGGTAAGATTGGCTAAAGCCAAAATCACTTATTATATGTAGGACAATGGTTTTCACGTTTTATTGTCCTTTCATTCCCAAGCTACATAATATATATGCTGCCAAAGGGAACACCCTGTGCCACGTGATACCACCATATTCCACGCACCTAATTATTCCTGCAGTATAATCTGTTAAGTAGTTTAACCATCAAATAGTCATTTATATTCCATAACTCTCAGTCTTTGTTGGTGCCTTGCCCCAGCCAAGGTTGGCCTCCCCCATTTAGAAAAATTCTACTAAGGTCTCTACATCTGTTGTTGACCAGATGTAGAGTCTTATTAACATTGCATGTTCAACTATATAATTACCTTGACTAGATAGTGAATGAATTGGGCCTATTCTATTTACAATTATCGTTAAAAGTGTTCAAGAAGGATAGAGTGTTGAAGGGAACCCTTAAAGCATAATATAGATAAGGAAAACTAATGCTCATTTATGGTAAAACTTAGACCTTTTGTCTTACAGGAAAGCTACCAATGCAAGTCCTCTAGACAAGATACTTCATGGCAGTGTTGGATATCTCACCCCTAGGAGTGGGGGTATGTTAGTATATTTTGCTAATTTTGAAAAATGGGTATCTAGGTGACTAGCCACTTTATCTCGGGTTTGTTATTTAAAATATGCAATAGGTGAAAGTTATTTATTTATTTATTTATTTTTTGCTTTTTGGAGGGGGGAAGGCAGGGCAGTTGGGGTTAAGTGACTTGCCTGGGGTCATTTGGCTATGAAGTGTTAAGTATCTGAAGCCAGATTTGAACTCAGGTCCTCCTGACTCCAGGGCCAGTGCTGTATTCACTGTGCCACCTAGCTGCCCTGAAAGTTATTGATTTTCAATTCAGTATTCATTTATATTTATTTTCTGCTCTTGACTAGAAAGCCTAGAGTGGTTACTTTTGTTTGATTAAGGAAAGCATGGCCTCTACAGCTATTTATAAGACGTAAAACATAATTCATAAAATATCATGAATTACTTTGGAGAGTGAATCAATGTATATAAAACTTTTTTTTTCCACAGGGATATGAATGATTTAATAACTTTATAAGTAATTCACCTGAATTGCTCTATTTAGACATAAACTAATTTGATTTCCATAGGTCACTTGATGAATTTGAAGTACTATGCTTCTCCTTATGATCTATTGGAAGATAAGACAGCAACCCCAATCATTTTGCATGAAAATAATGGTAAGTCTTGCTTTTCTATAGGAAGGTTTATGGATAAATCAGTATCATAGATTTAGAGGTGGAATGGATCTTAGAGGCCTTTTGTTTGAACAACTTCATTTTACAAATGAGGAAACTGAGAATTGGAGAGATTAAATGAATTGTGCATGTTTATATTGCTTTGTGTCAGAGGCAGGATTTGAACTCAGTTTTTCTTGACTCCAAGGCCAATACTCCATCAAATACTCAGTGCTTCTTTTTTAGCACTTATGCAGAAATAAAGAATTGAGATCAATTGTGTATTATTTAGGCGAAATGCTATAGAAGATGGCTTTTATTTTATTGTTAATTTTTTATTACGTTCTTGACACACATCAACAAACTTGAATATTTACATTTAACAAGAAGAGAAGTGTATTACATACAGAATCTTGAGTCTCTTTTTCCTATAGATTGTTTTGAAGAGTTTATTAAAGTTTGCAGTACAGTTTTTCTCTGAAGACTGTGAATTGTTGTAATTGGCCCTTTGTTTTCTGTTTTCACAGGTTCTGGGTAGTTTTCTTTTATTATTCTTGCACTTGTAACTTAGGTTCTCCTGGGATAACAATAATCTTTAAGTTGTCTTTTATATATCTTGCCTTTAGAATCAATATGTTTTGCTTGTATGTAAATCATATTTTTGGGGTTTTTTTTTTTTTAACATTATTGCTTTTTTTCTTTTTTTTCTTCAGTTGTCTTTGACTTGTGTTTATTTGTATTCCCAATCAGTTATTCTCTTTTTTGTCAGGAAGACTTGAATTCAAATCTAGCCTGAGGCATTTAGTAGCTACATGACCCAGAGCAAGTAATTTAACTTGTTTGCCTCAGTTTCCACATCTGTTAAATAGGGGTAATAATGGTGCCTGTTTCCCAGAGTTATAAGGATCAAGTGAGATAATAATTGTAAGGCTCTTAGCATGTGTGTATGTGTGTATGTGTCTGTGTGTGTGTGTTGTTAGCTATCATCATCATCATTATTATCATCTTATTATTATTGAGACGATATAGTGGAGTCAAGTTTTTCTCTTATGCCAATTATTTCTTTTGAGCAGGTTATAAATTTTGCTTTCACAATTCTTATTTCTCTTTTAATCCAGTAAGGAACATCCTGCTTTGTCCATATTATCTTAGAAATCCACAGGGTCCTCTGCTACTGATTAATTTTTCATTGTTTGTTTTATATTTATTCATAGAAGTCTTCTGTACTTCTTAGGTGATAGGAAGAGCATATTCCTTTCTGTTATTAACATCTCCCTTGTTGCTTTGATACGCTTATGCTCAGGATCTTTGGGCAGCTAAGTAGTACATTGGATAGAGCTCTAGGCCTAATGTAAAGAAGACTGAGTTCAAATTTGGCTTCTTTCTAGTTGTCTGCGCAAGTAACTTAACCCTATTTGCCTCAGTTTCCTCATCTGTAAAATGACCCAGAAAAGGAAATGGCAAACCACTTCAGTATCTTTACCAGGAAATCCCCAAATGGGGTCACAAAGAGTCCTACAAGACTAAACATGACTTATCAAAAACACAGGGTCTTTAATTGTATTTTTTCCTCCTGAGATCTTGAGTAATTTCAGTCTTATTTTCCACTTATATTTCCTTTTTATTTACTGATTCCTTTACCTTTTATGATAGTTTCCTTAGGGACTAGACCTCCAAACCATCATAAACTTAACTTCTACTCCTACTACATAATTCAGGTTTCACAGACCTCAGTCTATGCCCCACCTCATTTCTTCTTCTTCTTCTTCTTCTTCGTCTTCGTCATCGTCTTTTCTTCTCTTCTTTTCTTTTCTTTTCTTCTTCTTCTTTGCTTCTTCTTCTTCTTCTTTGCTTCTTCTTCTTCTTCTTCTTCTTCTTCTTCTTCTTCTTCTTCTTTTTCTTTTTCTTCTTCTTGGAGGAAGGCAGGGCAATTGGAGTTAAGTGACTTGCCCAGGATCACATAGCTAGTATTAAGTGTCTGAGGTTGGATTTGAACTCAGGTCCTTTTGACTCCAGGCTGGTGTTCTATTAACTGATTCACTGTACTATCTAGGTGTACACCAACACCCCCCTCCTCATTTCTCTGTGGACACAGCTGACCCCAGCTGGATGCTGGAGTCTTTTTCTCTGTCACAACACAGAGTGCTGCCTCACTGCTGGCTTAGCCTGAGCAATCTTTTGCCTTTTGGTTATCCACTACTTTGGTTATCCACTAGATCGGGATGGGATAGAGTTGAATTCTGTTAAAAGTCCTTGAGTCAATTTGGGCAGCCCTGCTGCTAGATTACAGTGAGTGGTAGAGGAGCAGGTACTGAGTGGGATTAGTCTTCTCTGTTGTTGGTTCGTTAAACTGTCATATCATTAAGATTTTTGGTGTTTTAGCCCATTGAGACAACTAAAATTACTTTATAGCTTGCATATGATTCCTGTTTTGGACAGATTTAAGATGTCATAAGGATTAGAGAAAATGTCTAGTCCTCCATCTTTTTTTTTTGTGACCTGGAAGTCTTGTTCATTTTAAAAATGTTTTGTTGATAATTTCTTTCATTTTGGTATCACTGTCATCATTTCTTCTCCCCCCTAACTATGTACCATCACAGCCTCCCCCACAAAACCCCTCAGAATCATAGAACAGTAGAGGAAAAAGATTCATACATGCCTTGTCTAAAAACATGTTTTATTCTGTCTTTCTAGTCTATCACCTCTCCCAGGAAGTGTGGGCAGTATGGTTCATTATCAGTTTTGTGGAGTCATAAGCAATTTACTGCATTGGTTAGAGTTCTTTGGCTTATCAAAGTTGTTTTCCTTTAAGGAGTTACAGTCATGGTATAAATTATTATTTTCCTAGTTCTGCTCACTTTCCTCTGTATCAGTTCATAAAAGTATGTTAAGTTTTTCTTTTATCATTTCTTATGACACCTATTAGAGTTAAAAGTTTTCTGTGGATTTTTGAGAAATGTTTTCAGGTCATATTGAATCTTGTTTTCTTCTTTTCTGCTGGATTTACTGTTCTAGTAACTTGGTTAGGAATTATTGAAAATAAGAATTCATAGCCAGTCCTAATTACAGTTTCCTTAGATTTTGTATTAAATATAATGTTTTGTATTTTGTATTAAATATAATGGTTTGTATAAATAGATAGATATTTCTTGTATTGCGTTATTTTCTGTGTCTGGTTTTTCTTATTGAGGGTCTTGGTTGAATAGAAAAATGGCTTTTTGGTATCTCAGCTGAAAAAGGTATTACTAATAGTGAAATTCTGTAGACAATAATAATAATAATTAGCATAGCAGTCATTGGCAGTTACTTATACAAATTACTTTCTTCATAGCACCCCATGAGGCAGGTAAAACAGACTATAGAGAGCAAGACTCTCTATTTTAAAATTTTTAACTCCCATATAATGCTAATTTAATTGAGATACCTATAAGAACACTGTTTGGGGAGAAAGAAATTTTAAAATTCACAGAAACATGTGAATCTACAAAATGCCTGTAATTCTCATTTCCAGTTGGCTTGGCTCCTTAGCATGGAGAATTCCTTGTATCAGAGCTCTCTGTACCTACGCAGCTCTGTGGCTCAGGGTATAAATCCTAAGGGCTGAAGGGCACCTTGCTCAGGGTTATGCAGCCAGGTAAGAGACAGGCAGGATCTGAACCTCTCTGACTCCAGTCGTAATGTTTTCTCCATTTTGCCATTCTGCTGTTATTCATAAATATAGTACAAAATAATATATACATACACATGCACGTGCACACACACATATACATATATACAGATGCATACACACATATAAAGTACATATATAGGATGGAAGCAGAGTTCTGTGTGAGATAACCAAAGGAAGGGGTGGTATCAGTATTGACTAGGGGTTAGGAATGCTTCCTAAAGGGAGATAATATTTGAGTTGAGTTTTAAATTTGAAACTAGGAGAGGACATTTCAGTCATGAGGAACAGTGTGAGCAGAGTCTGGGCATAGTGGAAATGACAAGTAATCCTTGTAGACTGAAGTCTGGAGGACAAAGAGGAGAATGTTAAGAGTAGGTGTTTTATTGCCTGACTTTCAATGGCCTTGATTGTCAGATTAAGGATTTTGAACTTTATATGATAGACAGGAAAACATTGAGGAATTTTGAGCATATAAGTGGCATGACCAAAACTACGCATGAGGAAAATAAATTTGGCAGTTGTATAAATTGATTTGTATTAGTTTATTATCTATTTTTTAATCTATGTGGAATTCTAAGGCTATGAGATCTTGGTTTTTTTCCCCTTTTTCTCCCTTTTTAGTTCCTCGGACTTTGGGCATGAATGCATCAGTCACAATCGAGGGAACTCCATCTGCCATGTACAAACTCCCAATTGCACCATTAATTATGGGATCACATCCTGTTGACAATAAATGGTATGGAAAAATAATTTCTGAATTAGCAAGTCAGATGATCCTACTAATAGTCTAGGGGGGGACAAATGTCAAGAAAAATGCTATTATTTTTATTTGTCTCTTTCTCCGTCTCTTTACTACATTTAAATTGATGGAGTTTAGTCTTTTCACATATCCATATAGTATTGCCATTCATTTCCTTTTATCCGTGATAAGACAAAGATATTTATCTCTGAAATTTAATCATAGAACTTCTTAAAGAAGCCAGGTATGCATAACTGTGCCTCTTCCCCTTGTGTTAACAATTGCTCTTTCTCTTCTTTGGCCACACAGCTAGTATGTGCCTCAGACTTAACCTCCTGAGTATTCTAACCATAGGATCGTATGACCTGATGGAGGCTGCAGAGGCTACCTTGTCTAACTCCTCAATTTATAGATGAAGAGAATGATGCCAGGCAGTTTAAGTGACTTGTTTAAGCCTTACCATTTGTTATTAATTTAGGAGTATGTTGAAGTAACAAATGGATACCCAAAAGTTATACTTCTAACCAGTGTTTCAGAGTGTGTTAAAAGGGGAATGAGAAAAGGAGTAAAAGACTTCTGATTCTTTGCCACTAATTCACCTTTGACAAACCATGTGACCTCTGTAGCATTCCTCATCTATAAAATGAGGATTAGAATAAAGTAATTGAAACAGAGCTTGAAAATCATTATGTTGAAGCGTGGGTTTGTGTCCATGTTTGGGTCTTACTTTTAAGTTTTTGAAGTCAATTCACAACTTAACTTTTTTTTTCAGGACCCCTTCCTTCTCCTCAATCACTAGTGCCAACAGTGTTGACCTACCTGCCTGCTTCTTCTTGAAGTTTCCCCGGCCAATCCCAGTATCTAGAGCATTTGTCCAGAAACTACAAAATTGTACAGGTATGTTTTGAGTATGGAGTCATATATTTGTCGTAAATGTGAATGGGAAATTCTTCAAATCCAGATCTGTATTGTGTGAGGTGGCTAGTGCTAAGAACACCCATAAAATAGTTGTGGAATAAATGAAACAGACTCTTGAGGGGAAGAAGCTAAATAGTACAGTCTGGTCATTATTTTATGTTTTGTTTCCCTAGGAATTCCATTGTTTGATACCCAACCTCTCTATGTGCCTCTGTATGAATTAATCACTCAGTTTGAACTATCAAAGGATCCAGATCCAGTACCTTTGAACCACAATATGCGCTTTTATGCGGTAAGTGAGTTTCAGGGAGCATTATTTAGTTTCTGAGGTTATAGTTCCTTTCCTTCCTCTCTGTCAACATATTTGAGAGTACATAAAATATTCTTTGGGACTATTGAACAGTATCCCTTTTCCCTTAATTTTTTCATATAGTAGTAATCCTCAAAACATTGGGCTGAGATATTGGACATCAGTGATTTGCCAAGCCAAGTCATTGTTGATAATTTTGAAATGTTACATAAATGCCATTGTTTAAATGTCTTCAGATAGAAGCTTCTTTTTTTTGCCTTTTTTTTGGGAGGGCAATTGGGGTTAAGTGACTTGCCCAAGGTCACACAGCTAGTAAGTGTGTCAAGTGTCTGAGGCCGGATTTGAACTCAGATCCTCCTGACTCCAGGGCTGGTGCTCTATTCACTGCACCACCTAGCCGCCCAGATAGGAGCTTCTTAATAGTATTTTTGCTGTTGTGATCTTTTAAGTTGGTGCTGAGTTCCTTTTCTTTTGATGATTTCAAGTTAACAAAGTACTTTAACTTGGCAAGGTCCTTAAGCAACACAAATCAGTTGTCTTATGATTAAAAGAGGGGAAGACATAAAATATGATGTGGAATTTATATTTTGAGGATTTGACACCAGAATGAATTACCAGTTAAAAGTTATAGAATTTCCTTCTTCCTAAATTAATATGAATTCTCATTTGTATATATTGGTTTACTTCCATTCTTTCCTGAAGATAAAGATTTTTCAAGTGTGTTAAAAGGGGAATGAGTAAAGGAGTAAGAGTCAGGCAACCCAGCTTTTAACAAAGTTGGAATTTGCCATCTTAACTGGTTAGTGAACTTGTAGAGATTTATATTATTCCTCAAACTTTGTTGTTGCTTTTTAAGGACCAGGTTTTGGGAATACTCCTTCATGGTACTTGCTCGCTGCATTTGATTGTTTTGATTTTGTTGCCTAGGCTCTTCCAGGCCAGCAGCACTGCTATTTCCTCAATAAGGATGCCCCTCTCCCAGATGGTCGAAGCCTTCAGGGAACTCTCATTGATAAAGTCACTTTTCAGCATCCTGGTCGTGTACCACTCATCCTCAACCTAATCAGACACCAAGTGGCCTACAACACTCTTATTGGAAGCTGTGTCAAGAGAACGATTCTGAAAGAAGGTGTTGCCTCTTTCTTCTCATGTGTTTACTGGCAGGGTCTGGAAGACTTCTTATGAAGGAATTTCTGCTTTAACAACATAGGTGACATTTCTATAAAGCTTCAAGGTTTGCAGACTACTTTACATACATTCTCTTCTCTGAGCCTCACAATAGCCCTGTGAGGGAGTAAGGTGCTGCTGCAGGGATTGTTATCCCCATTTTACAGATGAGGTGACTGAGAAGTTCAGATAGGTGAGGTGACTTGCCCATGGTCACACAACTATTAAGTTTTTAAGAAGTGGGAATGAAATCCAGGTCTATCTGACTCTAATTCAAGTACTTTTATCTGCTGGGGTTGTTTGGCCCTGATTGGAAAGAGCCTACTCAATCCCCAGAATCCCAGACCCCTGACTGACTGTGCTTCACCCCAGACATCTTTCCTTCTGGATCCCCCAACATGTTGTGGGAAGAGGAATTGAATGAATGCTACCATTGCTTCTGGAAAAGGGCATGTCACAGCATTGTCCCCTGGATCCAGGCACTATCCCTCCTGGTACTTTTAAACCAAAGCACCCATCTCCAGCATGTCATCCTTCTCCACCCACACCCCCTACCTGCTTCCCTCCTCTACATAATGTTTACTATGTGTTAGAACATAAGCTTCTCAAGAGCATTAGTTTTGTCTCTTTGGTGCTTGTATCCCTAATATTTTCCCTTGTGCTTGGAAGTAAGCCCTTACTAGACGCTTTTGCCTTTACTCTGGCATATTGTACTGTGCTGCTTCTCTCTTTGAGGAGTGGTAGAGTTGGTGTTGTGCCCGAACTGTAGCTCTTGGCACATTAATGGGCAAGATGAATAATGATCAAATTCAGGGGGAGCAAAGTAAGTGCTGATTGAATTCTGTCCAATTAGATGCTGGTTATATGGTTTTGAGCAGGTTCATATTCCAAGTCAGACACTATCTGTTCTGGGTTCTTCTCATATGTAAAATGGACTTTTCCAGCTCCAGACTCCTATCCTGTTAGTTGTTATACTTCTGTATCAGGAGTTGCTACTCATAACTACATTTCCCATCCTTTGACCCTATATGTACCTTCTAGTTGTGGCCTCATCACCATGGTTGCAGTCATTGGGCTGAATCCAGTGTATTTTTTTGTTAAGAGTTTTATAGCTCTTTTCCAGGCAGTGATCAGGGGCTAGTAGAGGCCATAGCATGATTTCTGGATGCCCTTACTGTGCCTTCAAATTCTCTCCCTGTATGTTTCCTCTTCTGTTTTCTATGTAGGAGTGAGATTTGGTAGGTAAGAAGAGTGGAGATGATAAAAACTTTAAGGCTTTTATTCAGAGGAACAAGAATTATATTCAAATGTAAAAGATATTTGTGAATAGCTCATTTACTTTTTAGAGTGTTGAGGTTTATCAGATATTTTCTAGCACTCCCCTGAGGTTGGTGGTGCAATTAATATTTCTATTTTATTAATTGGGAAATGGAAGCTCAGTGAGCTTCGGTAGCTTGATTAAAGTTTGTAAATTAAGAATACATGTGATAGTAGAGAGAGAATTCAAACGAGAGCTCTCTTGGTTCCTTTTTTCGTTTACACTGCTCTTCCTTACTCATTGTAGTTATAGAACATCTATTATTTAGATTTGACTGGCCTGTTTAATGTTCTTGAATGTGGCCATTTGGGAAATCCCAGGAGAGATTCCTGATCCCACTTAAAATGTTCGAGATAGCAGGTGGACTCAGGATTGTTATAGAGCTAATCTTGTATAGAAATGTGTCCTTCATCCAGAATACTTTTTTGCTTTGAAATGTTGAAAAGCTCAGTTGAGGTTTGGTGTGTTAAGTGAATATATGAATTGTGAAGTTCAGAGGCAAACAGACAAGGATATACCCCTTTCAGGCTCAACATTCTTGCTTACTAAGCCATGGGCTAGCCTGCTGACAGCTGCATACTCTTTGAAATGAAGTGTTTCTGGGCAATGAGTCTGGATCTATACTCCCACCAAATGGAATGAAAAACTTCTCTCAGCAGCTTTTGTTTTCATTGCTCACTTCCAGCCCAGAGTATTTACAACTGCTAACATTTTCCAGTCTTTAGAGCATTAACTGTGTCTTTATATTGGAAAGATGTACATTTTGATGTGTATCTTTTGGGAAAATGTTCAGTACATGGTTACCAGAGCTAATTGTAGCCTAGCCTGGGGTCTTTTTCCTTTCTGTGTGCTAACATCTATAGATGGCATGACAAGGTATGTGTATAGAGCTCAAAGATTGGGCCTCCAGAGAATGCTTTTGTGAATTCAGAGTTTACAGTTTATCTCAAATCTTGTGTTTTTCTGACTGCTTTATGGGCCTCTCTCCTTTCAGATTCTCCTGGGATCCTTCAATTTGAGGTTTGTCCTCTTTCTGATACCTGTTTCAGCGTGTCCTTTCAGCATCCTGTGAATGACTCCTTGGTGTGTGGTGAGTTGTGTTGTGTGTCCAGTATCAGGGGAGGTGTATATAGAGACTCAAGAAATATATTTGACTAAAGTTAAAAGTCAGATCTTTTCCAAATATCCCTTGTGTTTGTTTTTCAGTGGTAATGGATGTGCAGGATTCAACCCATGTCAGTTGTAAACTCTACAAAGGAGTGTCGGATGCTCTCATCTGCACAGATGATTTCATTGCCAAAGTTGTTCAGAGGTAAGCTGTTCCCTTTCCAAAACTATTAATGGAGTTTGGTTGGAAGCATGTTGCCTTATTGGTGCTTTAAATATGTATTAGCACTGATGGGAAATTTATGAGGAAAGTAGTCATTCACTGCTTTGAATTCCCCATCTATTTGTACTTCTCTTTTAAAAGTGAAAGCTTAAATTTGTAACTATAAGGCCAGTATTAACAGAAGTTGATATCTTCTAGCTGGTTTGGTATTAGGCAAGTTCTAAGTGCATTTTGGAGAGGGAAAAGAATGTTTCTTCCAAAATTACCTGTGGCAAAAGAAATACACTGGTCTCTATTTAGGTCTACCTTAATATCTGTACCCATTGGGAAAGATCTCTGGAAGCATTACTATTCTGTGAAACAGATGCAACTGTCAAACAGCAGCTTAGGAGAAGGTATTTAAGCTAAAGTGCCTTACCGTAAGCCAGAAAGTTTGGCTTGCAGTTTATTAGCTTTTTTTTTTTTTTTTTTTTGCTTTTTGGAACAGGGAAGGCAGGGGTTGTGGTCACAGAAGTGTTAAGTGTCTGAGGCAGGATTTGAACTGAGGTCCTGATTCTATTCACTGCTCTAGCCTTTCTAATGGAAATAATTTTCAAACACAACTGTTTGGGTTTTTTAAAAATTATTTTCCTTAAAAATTTTATTTCTTAGTTACTTAAAAATGAGCAAAATTTGATAACAGCAGTAGTATATTTTTCAGAGCCTTTGATGTGGTATTAAAAGGATATAACCCACAGATTTTAGAACCTCATGTACTGGATGGTTTTGCTCCTATATCATTATTAAAATTAATCATTTCACATTTAGCCTCCATGTGGCACTTTTCAAGAAAGAAATTTTATGATGGTTTTTAGTCAGTTCCTGACTTTTTTATCATTTCTATATGAAAGTAAGAATTTGGGACCCCTATTTGGTTTTGGGTTTTTTTTTTTTTTAAGTGTACTGTGGAAGTTTAAGTATCGTTAGGGTCAGCCATCATTGGAATTACTAACTCATTCAAATCTTTGGTCTTTGATAAAGATACTTCTCTTTTTCAGCCTGTTCACTGTATGTGAACACTAAAATCAGTCTTAAATGGGATGTTTAAGTATCATACTTTAAAACATCAAAACCTGTCTCCTTGAATGAAAATGTAACATTGGTCCTAGTCAGGGGCCATTGCAATATTAACTTGTCCTTGTGCTGTCTTACAGATGTATGTCCATTCCTGTGACGATGAGGGCTATTCGGAGGAAAGCTGAAACCATTCAGGCCGACACACCAGCCCTGTCCCTCATTGCAGAAACAGTTGAAGACATGGTGAAAAAGAACCTGCCCCCGGCTAGCAGCCCAGGGTATGGCATGACCACAGGCAGCAACCCAATGAGTGGTACCACTACACCAACCAACACCTTTCCGGGGGGTCCCATTACCACCTTGTTTAATATGAGCATGAACATGAAAGAGCGGCATGAGTCGGTGGGCCATGGGGAGGACTTCAGCAAGGTGTCTCAGAACCCAATTCTTACCAGTTTGTTGCAAATCACAGGGAACGTGGGGTCTACCATTGGCTCGAGTCCGACCCCTCCTCATCACACGCCGCCGCCTGTCTCCTCGCCAGCCAGCAACACCAAGAACCACCCGATGCTCATGAACCTTCTTAAAGATAATCCTGCCCAGGATTTCTCAACCCTTTATGGAAGCAGTCCATTAGAGAGGCAGAACTCCTCTTCTGGCTCACCTCGAATGGAAATGGGCTCAGGGGCCAATAAGACGAAAAAGAAGAAGTCGTCAAGAGTACTGCCTGAAAAGCCCAAGCACCAGACAGAAGATGACTTTCAGAGAGAGCTGTTTTCGATGGATGTTGACTCACAGAACCCCATCTTTGATGTTAACATGACTGCAGACACGCTGGACACTCCACACATCACTCCAGCACCTAGCCAGTGTAGCACTCCTCCCACAACTTACCCACAGCCAATACCTCACCCCCAGCCCAGTATTCAGAGAATGGTCCGATTGTCTAGTTCAGACAGCATTGGTGCTGATGTGACTGACATTCTCTCAGACATTGCAGAAGAGGCCTCCAAGCTCCCTAGCACCAGTGATGACTGTCCACCCATTGATACTCCTGTTAGAGACTCTTCAAGCTCTGCACATTCCCAGAGTGCCCTCTTTGATCCTGATGTTTTCCAAAACAACAATAATGAGAACCCATATACTGACCCCGCTGACCTGATTGCAGATGCTACTGGAAGCCCTAACAGTGACTCTCCTACCAATCATTTTTTTTCTGATGGAGTAGATTTTAATCCTGACTTGCTGAATAGCCAAAGCCAGAGTGGTTTTGGGGAAGAGTATTTTGATGAAAGCAGCCAGAGTGGTGATAATGATGATTTCAAAGGATTTACTTCCCAGGCACTAAATACTTTGGGAATGCCAGTACTTGCAGGTGATAGTGGAGAAAATAAGTTTAAAGGCAATAGCCAAGCTGACACAGTAGACTTCAGTATTATTGCAGTGGCCAGTAAGGCTCTGGGGCCTGCTGACATAATGGAGCACCACAGTGGAAGCCAGAGCCCTTTATTGAGTACAGGAGACTTGGGGAAAGATAAGATTCAAAAACGGGTAAAGGATGGCAATGGTACTGGGAATAGCAGTCTTTCAGGGCCAGTATTAGACAGTAAACCAGGAAAACGTAGCCGAACCCCTTCCAGTGATGGCAAAAGCAAAGACAAGCCTCCAAAGCGGAAAAAAGCAGACACAGATGGGAAGTCTCCATCTCATAGTTCTTCTAACAGGCCTTTTACTCCACCTGCCAGCACAGGTGGGTCCAAGTCACCTGGAAGTTCAGGAAGATCTCAGACTCCTCCAGGTGTTGCCACACCACCCATTCCTAAAATCACCATTCAGATTCCTAAGGGGACTGTAATGGTGGCCAAGCCCTCTTCACACAGTCAGTACACCAGCAGTGGATCTGTGTCTTCCTCAGGAAGTAAGAGCCACCATGGCCATTCTTCTTCCTCATCTTCCTCTTCCACTTCTGCTTCAGGAAAAATGAAAAGCAGTAAATCAGAAGGTTCCTCAGGTTCCAAGATGAGTAGCAGTATGTATTCTAGCCAAGGGTGTTCTGGGTCTAACCAGTCAAAAAGTTCATCCCAGTCCGTAGGGAAACCAGGTTCTTCTCCCATTACCAAACATGGGCTTAGTAGTAGCTCTGGGAGCAACAAGGTGAAACCTCAAGGAAAGCCATCATCACTTATGAATCCCTCTTTGAGTAAACCAAACATCTCCCCTTCCCATTCAAGGCCATCTGGAAGCTCTGACAAACTTGCTTCTCCGATGAAACCTGTACCTGGAACTCCCCCATCCTCTAAAGCCAAGTCTCCTATCAGTTCAGGTTCTGGTGGCTCTCATATGTCTGGGACTAGTTCAAGCTCTGGCATGAAGTCTTCAGGGTTGGGCTCCTCAGGCACATTGTCTCAAAAAACACCCCCATCATCTAATTCTTGCACAACCTCTTCCTCTTCCTTTTCTAGTGGTTCCTCCATGTCTTCATCTCAGAACCAGCATGGGAGCTCCAAAGGGAAATCTCCCAGTAGAAATAAGAAGCCATCTTTGACAGCTGTCATAGATAAACTGAAGCATGGGGTTGTCACTAGTGGCCCTGGAGGTGAAGACCCAATGGAGGGTCAGATGGGCGTGAGTGCCAATTCTTCTAGCCATCCTATGTCCTCTAAACATAATATGTCGGGAGGGGAATTCCAAGGAAAGAGAGAAAAGAGTGATAAAGACAAATCGAAGGTCTCTGTCTCTGGGAGTTCAGTGGACTCTTGTAAGAAGACTTCAGAATCCAAAAATGTGGGGAGCACAGGTGTGGCCAAAATTATCATCAGCAAGCATGATGGGGGATCCCCCAGCATTAAAGCCAAAGTGACTTTGCAGAAACCTGGGGAAGGTAGTGGGGAAGGGCTCAGGCCTCAGATGGCTTCTTCCAAAAACTATGGCTCTCCCCTGATCAGTGGTTCCACTCCAAAGCATGAACGTGGTTCTCCTAGCCACAGTAAGTCACCAGCATACACCCCTCAGAACCTGGATAGTGAGAGTGAGTCAGGCTCCTCAATAGCAGAAAAGTCCTACCAGAATAGCCCCAGCTCAGATGATGGCATCCGTCCACTTCCAGAGTATAGCACAGAGAAACATAAGAAGCACAAAAAGGAAAAGAAGAAAGTAAAGGATAAAGATCGGGACAGAGAACGGGACCGGGAAAAAGACCGGGACAAGAAGAAATCTCATAGTATCAAGCCAGAGAGCTGGTCTAAGTCACCTATTTCTTCAGACCAGTCCATGTCCATGACAAGTAATACCATCTTACAAGATAGGCCCTCAAGGCTCAGCCCTGACTTCATAATGGGGGAGGAAGAGGATGATCTTATGGATGTGGCTCTTATTGGCAATTAAAAACCTTGTTTTCTAAAAGAAAAAGAAAAAAAAAAACTCCAGTTAAAAGCTCCATCTAATGAAAATGGTAGAAAATCATTCTAAGGGATAAACCACAGGGGTCTGCTTTGCCCCAAATAATCCTGGGTGACATGGTTTTGACTGTGCTTGGCAACATTAGACCCAGAGAAACCCTAGTATTGATCTCTTGACTATGGGGTTTGATTCTGGGCAGCCAAGAATTCTGTGTTACTTTGCCAGAGAAAGTAGAAATTGCAGACTTGCTTTGGGTGGGGGGGTGGGGGGTGGGTAAAGGGATGTGGGAAGGGAAAGGGCGGGAAATAGTTATGCTGAAAATTTTCATATATATTTTTTTCTCCCTTTATCCATTTTTAGGCCATGTTTTAAACTGTCATTTTAGTGCATGTGTTGGAAAGACTGGATAGGAAATGGAAAAAAGCAATACATTCCTTGATGCATTTGCATGAAGGCTGTTCGCCCTCATTCGCTCATCCATTTGAGGCAGGCACAAATGAAGGATCTCAGTTGTTTTTAGACACTAAATAATACAGGGCGTCTGTTTATGATGAGTAGTCTTGGGGACAGGAAGGTGATTTTAGCTATTTATTTGTCAATATTTTAATCCCTTGTTTTTATGCAGTGTTTCTCTTCTAATTCAGTGGGGTGTAGAGTTCAAAGAAATTGAAAAGAGCAAGGCCTGATAGTACAAAGTATGGACCCAGAGTTGTCACTGCAGCATTGGGTCTAGTAAGTCTGATTAAAGCTCATCTTTGAAGTCAGTTTAACAAAAAAACCAGAATGCTTTGAATTCTATACAATAATTAATTTCATAGAGTTTTTCATAGGGCTCATTGACACCCTAAAAATTGTTAGCGGGTACTTTTCCTCCTCCTGGGGAGGGTAAGTGTTGATTTTTTTTTCCCTTTAAAAAAAAAAACAAACCCAGAAAACCTGGGATGGCTTTCAGGATGTTAATATGTTTTTAAATACGACAAAATTGTGGTTTAATGTCACAGCTCTCTAGGTTAGTAACATTTAAATCACATCAGGGCTAACACTTCTTCTGTCTTTAAATGTGCCAAAAGCCCTCATTCCAATATTTTGCCTGCAGGAGAAGTGATGCCTTTCCTGAAAGCTGGGTTCCCTATCTCCCTTCATCTGAAGGAATGGGGGCTTAGATCTCTGGTCACTCCACTGTGTGATCCCTAAATGAGAGAAGTTATGAATTTGCAGCCATAGTTTCTCTTGAATCGGTTTCAAGCTCACTAAAGAAGTGAGGTGCCTGGAATGATAGGTGAGCATGGAGATATATCATAGCTACTATGTAGCCACATAATTGGACCTTTTGGAGAAACAGGTCTTTACCTGACTAATTAGGAACTACAATAATAGGCACTATAGAAAGAAAGAAATCCAGGAAAACAGTCCAGGTGCAGCACAAGCTCTCATATTTGGAGGGTCCTCTTGAAAAAAAAAACAACCTGCGGCCTTACTTTGATTCTGACACCTGCACTGTGCCATCCTTGATGATTTCATCCATGATCTGCATCAACAGGATGGGGCCTTCTATCTAGCACAACTCTTCTGGACTTAAAAAAAAAATGCTCCAGGTTGTGCACTGTTTTTAGTGTCAGAGTTGAGTGACCTTGACAAAGTTTTTTTCTAGCTCTGTTTCTGCAGGTTGGAGTTAGATGTGGTTGGAAAGTCAGTTTTGGCTTTTTCTCTGGGACTGTCTTGAATTCTTCCTCCAGTGTTCTCCCTTTTTGGGTCATGCGTAGTCCAGGACTGACTTTTCACCAAGCCTGCCACCTTTATGTCCCTAGGTAATAGGAAGTAGGAAATGTTGCTAAGTAGAGCAAGGACAGTTATCTCTTACCACATCAGAATCAAATGGCTTGGGTGACACTAAAGAGGACATGGGCAAAGTGATACCAGAGAGCTTTATCTCGAGATGCTGATACAGTGGCAGCCTCTCAGACATGAAACCAGGTAGAACTTCTCACAGGTTGTCACCTGGTTTGGATCCTCTTCCATTGACTTCTGCAGCAAAATACGTTTTTTAAGTTTTCTTTTTTGTGGGAAAAACTTTAAAAAGGGACACTAGGTAATATTGGAATACCAGGGGTTAAACTTTTCCAAATGGTTGTTACAAATACCAAAACAATTAAACTGGGAAGCCTTTTTTCTCTTTCTCTCCAACCCAGATCAAAGAATCCTGAGTTAGGATGTAGATGAAGGATAAGCCCCAACATTTTCTGGATGAGCACGTCCCATCCCACACATTGACCCAGCATCTGAACTTGTTTAACAGGAAGCCGGGGTTAACCTGCTGCACCCTGCATGGCAACCAGGGAGCACTGCATTTCTCCATGGGGTGGAGAAGAGTTGAAATAAACCAAGCCTGGAACTCCTCCCTCCTCTTTCAGACAGCAAGGAGATTAAGCCTACATGTACTGTACTTTTCTTCAGCTGGTGTCTTGTGTATATTTAGTTTGACCTGATTCCCTATATTCTCCCCTCTATCTCTCTCCTCCCCCCAAAAAAGAACAAAAGAGACAGCAACCCTCAATTCTTTTATCAGATTAGATTTTATTTTGTTGTTGGTTTTCTTGTTAGGAATGGTTAATTAAAATAATAAGCTGCTCCAATGCACATGACCCCAAAAAAATCAATGTGTTTTCAAAGCAAAGTATTTGAGAGGGAAATGTGAAGCAGGGTATTACTTGCCAAAACAAGGATTGAGGATGTTGGTTTTGTACTGACAGAATTTTCCTTCCTAAGGTCCAGGTCAGAAAATGCAATACAGCAATATCATGAACTCCAGTTAGAACAAACTTTTTCAGGGAGCACATGAGTTATGCAGTATCCATGATTAAGTCGCTTCTTGCAGATGCTACAGGAAAGGAGATACTTGTTAATAGTGCAAGGGCATTCATTCTCTTAGGTTGGGGAGGGGCTTTTATTTTGTCTTTATTTTTTACCTTGGGGTTGGATTCTTATTTTGGGGGGAATTTAACATCAAAAGCCAGGATGGGAATTATGATAAACTGTAGGAACTGACTTGTACAGTTCTTGAGTTCAAAAATGTGCATCAGGAGTAGGGGTGGGTCTTTTCTAAATCATCATAGAAAGAATGTTTTCCAATTTGACTTTTTATTTGTGCAATTCTGTAAATACTTTGGGGTTTTCCTTTTTTTTTGAAAGTAGACAAAAAAAAATCTGTTTTGTGGGTTTGTTTTTTTCCAAAATGTTGCAAAAGAACCTGTTTATTTACTTGCAAATAAATTTCTTTGATAAGAATTAATCCTGTCCCAAGTGTGGTAGCTTTGTGCCTAAAATCTTTTTTTCTCCCAAACTAAAATTCACAGTGTAACGCCACATTTTTTCCCCATCAACTATTCCTTTTTATTCATTTATTCCATAGAAGCTTATCTTTAAAATTTTGAAAAAGGCAGGGAAGACTCCCTGAAGAGATATCAGTTTTATTGGATCAGTGGTGGGTTTGGCATAAGTAAATCAGCTAAGCTGGAGAAAAGGTGAAGAGAATATGTATTTCTTTTTATCTTAAAACTGCCTCGAGGGAAATGAATAACCCTTTAATTATATTTGATCACACTGTCTGTGTTTACTGCAGTAAAATCCTTTTCAGTGGTTCATTTAAGTCTACAGGAATCCTGTTGTGGATGCACAACACTTGAAGGAGATGAAACACAAGACCAGTGTGTAACAAGTAACTAAAATGTGTACTAAGAGATTGATGTAGGAGTTTCCATTTCTGGAAGCAGCCTGTAGTCACCTTGATCATATTACAGTAATGAGAAATAAAA
The DNA here is from genome assembly GCA_028646575.1 of Pseudocheirus occidentalis. NCBI lineage: Eukaryota > Metazoa > Chordata > Mammalia > Diprotodontia > Pseudocheiridae > Pseudocheirus > Pseudocheirus occidentalis. The sequence goes on from CM053593.1 coordinate 154,358,319, forward strand.
TACCCAGACTTTTATAAGGACACAAATGAATGAGTCATGTCTATTTACAACTGATGTTTGAGGGTGCTATACTTCAGGAAATGAGAATTTTTAAAAAATTGACATTACACTTTGATAGAGCATGGGTATAGGATCCTGTTGCTGGGACTTTAAAGTTCAACTTTACCACTACAGACAAGGCTATGTTAATTGTTCAAGTAATTTTTATTTGTGAAGATAATAAAGTTAAAGATAATCCCACAATTATCCTTATGTTCTACGTTACTCAATCTGCAGAGACTAAAACACCACACTGAGTATAAATGCTTATTAAATGAGTGTGAGAAACTAGTCTGATTCCTTTGACATTTTTGTTTTGAGTATTACTGCAGATTAGGTCCCAGCTTCAGTATTCTGTGTTACATTTGCAATTTGTTTAATTTTAATGAATTTTGGTTTGTTTTGCTTACTTGAGCCTAATGATATACAACATAATTGACAGGGCCACATGAAAATGCTTTGCAAACATAATCTGTGTATTAACATTTTAGCAAATTTTAAATTCATTAAAGGAGAGAAAGAACTCTTTAAAAATTTATGTCATCAAGTCAGTGACTACATAATTTGATCTGTAAGCTTGTTTCCTTATCTGTAGGATGGAACTAACAAACTTTAAAGTCCCTAAGTGCCAAGACAAAACAAATAAGATGCCTGCTCACAAGGACCAAATATTCTAATGGTATGCAACATTTAATACAGAAAAGGCTGGGGCTAGACTTCTGATTTCATTGATAGAGGGAACTCTTGGCTGAGGAAATTCCTATGAAATGTGGGCACCTTCGCTGCTTAGAATTTTGGAACTGGAGAGATTATTTATTATCACTTGCTGAGAATCAAAGGTCTTACTACCTTCTCCAGGGCTGCCTCTCTTGCATTTAATCAGTAAAGCACTTTTTTTTTTTTTTTGGCTTTTTGGAGTGGTGAGGGCAGGGAAATTGGGGTTAAGTGACTTGCCCAAGGTCATACACCTAGTAAGTATTAGGTGTCAGAGGCTGGATTTGAACTCAGGTCTTCCTGACTCCAGGTGCTCTATTCACTGTGCCACCTAGCCGTCCCTAAAATACAAAATTTGAGGAGAGGGGACAGATGAGGCTTGAAAGGTGGCCGAGAGAAGGAAGTGAAATTCATTCCAGCATAGAAGACTTGGAGAAAGTCTATTCAAAAGCATATGGTGGAAGATAGAATACTGAATTCGTGGACCAGCAAATAGTTCCCCTTCGATGGAACATAGTAAGCCTGAAGTAAAGTAATATTTATGAAGATTATGTTGGCAATTGTGTGTAAGGTGAATTGGAGAGAGGATGGGAAACGAGTTTTTTATTACTTGTACTGCCTATTCTACAGGGTTATTATGAAATAATCGCTTTGTAACTTTTAAAGCACCATAAAAATAATTATTGCTCAGAATTCTCGTTCAAATGCTTTCCTAATTCGTGAAATGCCTTCCTACTCCAGGTTTAAGCCACATCTATCTGACGTCACGGTCCTCGTCTAGAACGAAGGACAAAACACACACACACACACACACACACACACACACACACGTAAGGGCCAAGACTTCACAAATAGTAGGCGCAATGAGACAAATACTATAAGGCGGGGGATTCCATCTGATGATGGAGGGCTAAATATTCTATCTCCTGGTCCCTCCACGCTTGTTTCTCCCGCTAAAATGGCGTCACGAGCAGGGTTTCACCAATCCGCATCTTGATTGGAGGACGGACAGACCTCGTAGGCCATTGGTCGAGGGAAGCGGGACGAAGGCTTGAGGGGTGGGGCAAACGCCGATCAGTCCCGCTCCTCCCAGTCTCGTCTCCCTCGCCCCCGCCCCCACGCGCCCCTTCCCCATCCCTGGCCCGAGACACACAAGCCATGCTGGTGCATCGCACCCCCTGACTCCCCAAGTCCGGGACTCCCTTCCCCCTTCTCCCCCACCTGGCGCGGTGGGAGGGGGCCTCTAAACCCCTTGGTGCCATGCGCCCCCTCCCCAGCGAGGCCATGCACGATGACACACACCCCCCGCAGCAGCCTCCGGGGCCTCCCCGCCGCTCCCCTTAAAGCAATCCACGGGGGCGGGGGAGGAGGCGACGGCAGCAGCATTAACACCAACACGGCCCTAAGCGAGAGAGGTCCGGAAAAAGAGAGGAGGAAAATGGCTCCAAGCCGGGACCGCCTGCTGCATTTCGGGCTCAAGTCTACCGTGAGTGCTGGAGGGACGTCAGGGGGAGAGGAGGCTGAGGGCCCAGAAGGAATGGTGTCTGGTACAGACAGCTCACACAATGCCCCGGGGGGGGGTGGTCGTTGAAGGGGCGGCTCGAGGCCGATCCCGACTTAGGGCAGGCGTTGGAGGTGGAAGTGGGGGCGGGGGGGTACTGGCTTCCCGCAGCTCGGGAGCCTTCCTCTTCCTCTTCCCAACGTGCACGCGCAGAAGCGCAAGCACTTAAGAACACCGCCCCCCAAACAGACAGGCACTTAGATGCACACACCCCATCTACAATCGCACACATACACTCTTCTTTCTTCTACCTCCTCTGACACTGAAGGGACTTGCCCCGCCTAGAGGGACTAGGGATGGGCGGAGGTGGGGTCTTGCCCCGGGAGGAGGGGTGGTCTCTCTCGCGCCACCGCCGCCGCCTCGCACTGGCGCTCGTGCTCGCGCCTCTCCTCCCTCCCCCTCCGTTTCTCCCCTCCCCCACCCTTGCTGGGGCCCCGGCTGCGCTGCCCAATGAACGGCTGCGTTGCTGGCAGGTGGGGAGTGTTTTTGTTTTGGGTTGAAGTTGAGGCTGGGGAGAGAGAAATAGGGAGAGAAAGAGAGAGGAGAGAAAAGAGCAAGAGAAGAGGAGAAGAGAACCAGCGGCTCCTGCTGCAGGAGGTGGTGGAGGCCCCGCCGGAGTCGCAGCTGCTGCCGGCGTCGCTGCCGCGGCCTCCTATCCCCGGGCTGGTGCCCGCTTCTCCTGCCCTCCCAGTACCCGGCCGTCCCGGCCCTCCCAGCGGGCCCCGGCCAGGCTCCCAGTCTGCACGCCGCAGCGCCCGGTCGCGGCCGCGCCCGCCGGCCCCATGAAGAGGGACATGAACGGGGTGACCAAGAGCAGGTTTGAGGTGTGAGCCCGGAGCTAGGGGGGTGGCGAGAGAGGGAAAGAGGGGAGGGGATTTCTTTTACCCATCCACCCCACCCTAGCCTGGCCCCGCCGGTCCGTCCGTGCGTCCATCGATCCGGCTGCCAGGTTTCCTTACCGGCCCCGCTGCAGTCCAGTTGCCCCACACCCTCCTCCTCCGGCGGCCGGGCCATGGACGCCGCCCGGCGGGGCCGTGGCCTCCTCCGCAGACAATGAGCCCTCGAAGGCGCCCTTCCCCCTCCATCCAGCCAGTGCCTTGGGGCGTCCTCATTTCTGAAGCGGACCCCTGCCCCTCCCCGCGTCCAAACTCCTTACAACTCCAGCGGTCCAGAGGGGCGACCGCCGCCCTCCCCCCACCCCTTTTCTAGTTCCTTTCCCTTCTCGTAGACTGGACTCCAGATAAAGATCCTGGGTGAAGGGATAGCTAGTCAAGTAGAGGAGGAGACTTATTCGAGCCGGACAGTCCTGCCTTAAACTCGGGAAGCCTGAGTGGGAATCTGGGAGGACCACGGGTTCTGTTTCTTGTTCCGAGTTAGGATTTTTTGTTTATATTTTTGGTTGTTTGGTTTGGGTATTGTTCTCAAACTTCGTTGTCTCTGTTGTCTTGGTTGTAGTGCTGTTAGTCTGTTTTTTGGGATCCCCTTAAGGTATATTAGGGGGAGTGAGAGGAGAGATCCGAGAGACTTAGTCAGAAAATCCACCCCAGTCTGATTATTGGTTGGAAGCTATGATTCTCATCCCCTCCCCCCCCCAACCTCCACCAATCCTTCCTCCACCCTCTCCTAGTTCCGAGATTAGACTTACTTTATAGAATGATATAAAATTAAAGGCTGGAACAGGAAACGTGAAAGCAAAGTAGACGTCGTGGTGCGAGTTATGAAGCAAACTACTGCATGTTTTTTAATTGTCTCTAGGTGAATTATGGTAGCACAGTAATATAGGAAGGGGGCAAAAATTATAAGGATGATGACTTCCACAAGAAGGAAAGAGAGTAAACGTTACATGGCCTTTTTTGGGATCACACACAGTTTAGTGTTGATAGCCAGGTGTTTTTCTTCATTTCTGTTTGAAGGATGACATTGGAAAAAACCAACTGGAGAAGTAAAAGTTGCAGGAAGTTATAAACACCTCTAGGGAGAGGATCTTACCAAATGATCTTAAATGTTTGCTGATTGTTTTGACTTTATATGGTTTTGCCAGTTTGAATGGGAAATAAAATACATTGTTACAGCACTATAGAAAGAATTAAAGAGAAATAAGTTTCTAGTCTCCTTAGTATGTTTCTTAAATTGATCAGAGGTTAAGAAAGGTATAGAAATGTGATATAAGCTTCTTACTGGATTTGCTCTTACTTTTATAGAAGCTAGGGTTCCTAAATAAAAAGAATACATAAAGAAATATGTTTGGTTTTAGATTAAGTACTGGTATACAATTCTAGACTGTAATGAAAATAGTACTGAATGGAAACTTTTACACTCAAAAGAATCTTGAAAGAAAAGGCCAAATGTATCTAAATATTTCTGGTTCATTTTCTGTTTCTTGATTAAGCTTACTTCCATTTTAGGTAGCACTTCTTTGGAGATATGCTTTTAAATTATAGTGCCCCTTTGCATTTTATTGTAGATACTAATTCATAATTTAGGGATAGCTGTGATATGTGCAAAAACAAGAACAACCAGATTTCTCTTTGAAGGAAATGTCTTTATTGAAAAAGTCAAGTTAGCAGTTTTTATAGGTATGTAGCTTACAAGTAAAAGTTTCTGGAAGTTACTTTGAGGTAGGAAAAAGATGAAAAATAATTTGAAAAATTACTTGTATAATGTTTCTGAAAGTGATTTAAAATATTCTGAACCAGGGGACAAATGAAAGATTTAGGACCAGGACATGTTTAAGAGAATTTCTTCATCTAAAATAAGTTTGTCTTAAAACATTTGCTTTAATTAGCTATGTTTCACTAGGAAAATTATTAGTAAATTGTTGAATTTTATATAAAATAATATTTTTGCTAACAGCATTAAACATGTGTCTTTTTTTTTTTTTTTTTTGGAGGGAGGAAGGCAGGGCAGTTGGTGTTAAGTGACTTGCCCAAGGTCACACCGGTAGTGTTGTCTGAGGCTGTATTTGAATTCAAGTCCTCCTCACTCCAGGGTGGTGCTCTATACATGGCATCACCTACCCTCTCCCAAAATGTATCTTTAGATGGTAAAGCACAACAATCTTATATCTGTGTACATACCTGTACAGAAGTTTTATTTGATAAGATAAGGAGATATGTAACACAGACTCATACTTGAAGAAAGTCTATAATGAACAATTTCTTTGAGGTGAGAAGGCTTTATATAGTATGCATTGGGAAGCAATTCTTTTCATTTCTGGCCCAGAAGTGAAAATGCTGAAAGTTTTTGTAAAATGTAGTATTAAATATGAATTCTGTTAAATGTGACAGTAATGTCAGGGCGGCTAGGTGGCGCACTATGGTGAAGTTAATAGAGCACTGGCCCTGGAGTCAGGACCTGAGTTCAAATTCAGCCCCAGACATTTAACACTTACTAGCCATGTGACCTTGGGCAAGTCACTTAACCCCAATTTCCCTGCCCTCCCCCCTCCAAAAAGGAAACAAACAAAAAAACAAAAAAAGTTATGGTAATATATGTAGACCAGCCAAAAAGGGGAGAGTATTATAAAATAAATACATAGTTGGCTTTGAAATGCTTAAGTGATGAGAAAATTAATATTGTTAACTTCCTATATAACAATCTCTGTGAAATTCAGTACCTTTAAAGGTAAGAATAAAGTAGTTCAGGGCGGCTAGGTGGTGCAGTGAATAGAGCACGGGCCCTGGAGTCAGAAGGACCTGAGTTCAAATACTACCTCAGACACTTAATACTTTCTAACTGTGTGACCTTGGGCAGATCACAACCCCAATACCCCCTGTCTTGCCCCCTGCAAAAAGCCAAAAAGAAAAAAGTAAAGTAGTTAATGCTAATCAAACATATAAAATGTAAACATGTGGCAGACATTAATGTCTATTAAAGTTCCTGCTTGATATACTATAAAGGCAACAGAGGTGCATGGATGGGTAAGCTGCAATATATTGCCAATGAAGGACTGCTGAGAAGAAATGTTTCAATAGATATCATAGATGTACCAAATATGGAGGTAAAGAGATAAACAATGAAAAGCCTTCATTCTTCACAGACAGCCCTGCATTGTTAAGAGGTTAGAAGGCCTTTGCTCATATTGGGTGGATTCTTCTCGTTAGAGATTTATGGGAAGTCATAGAAAACATGTCACAAAGATGAGAAGGTGTGGATGGATTGTCATCAGTACAGTTGGAGGGAGCTCATGATCAAATATCTCTTGAAGTAAGGAAGTGGTTACTGGGCATTTAAAAAGCATGAAAATTCATCTTTTCTAAAGTTTATCATCCTTTAAATTTTCTTTCGTTTGCACTCTAAGGAAACCAATTCATTCTTGTCCCTCTAGTTACAAGTACATTCCACCTAAATTGTTAGGTGAAATATTATTTTAGAATACAATCGTATAAAAACAATAGTATAAATTGACACTTGAGTGAATTATGTTACATTGCATAATGTAAATACATAGTTGGCTTTGAAATGCTTAAGTGATGAGAAAATTAATATTGTTAACTTCAATAAAATGCATGATTGTCATGCATTTTACATAATTACAAAATGACTGACAACAGCAATGTTGTATAAAATATACTTGGTATTTAATACTGCCTTAGTACTCAAAAGAATTCTATTGCAGTAGGAAAGAGATACTACTAATCCCATTTTATAATCTTTACATAGGTTTCTTAATTTTATGTCACTTAGGTGCTTTGGTATCTTTATCATGAGGTTTTACCCTTGGAGGAAAAAGTACCTTTTTTAGATACGTAAAAAATGCACACCCTAAAAATTTTTATTTGGCTTTTTATGGTTTATGAAAGCATGCAGAATTTCCCTTTACTGCTTCAGTTTTTTATCTGTTGTAATACTGGAGAAAGATTTGATTTGGGGTCGGGTACTATGTACCTTGGAGAGGATAGCTCCCTCAACTTCTTCCCTTGTAAGGTGAAGGTATAGGACTTAAATCATATATAAGTTTTCCTTCTAGCTCAAATATTCTGTGATTTAAAGATTTCTAAAATTACCGCATGAAAATTAGGCTTCATTAGGAAGTTAGTAGTTGTCAGTTGGTTATTCCATTCTGTTTAAAAAAACTACATGATGGGAGTTTAAAAAGCACTAGTAAGATTAAAGTATTTTGTTTTGAAGTATCTAGAGGTTTGAAAGTTCAAATGTTGGAGACACTTTTCTTTACTTGTGATTTAATGAGTTAAATTTATATAAAACCCAAAGTAAAAGCTGAGGGTATCTAGCCTCAGTGTTTTAGACATTTATCATTTTTTCTGTTCCTGCCATCAATTCCACTTAGCACAGTTCCTGTCACATAGTAAGTGCTAAAAGTACATGTTTCCTTCCTCCTTCGCCTTCCTCTTTGGTATGCTTATTCCCTCAATTTTTTTATCTGGTCTTATTGCTATAACTAGCCTTTCTATAATATGAAAGAATAGAGATACCATTCTTGTTATACCCCTAATCTTACTGGAAAAGAATTACAGATAATACTAGCTTTTTGTATTATGAACCATTAGCTACTATTTTCTGTATTAAAGATGGGTCCATTCATCTTGTTTTTTTTGTATTCTTAACTTAAAGGGATGTTGGCAGAATCAGATCATTGTACAGAGCAACAGCAGTATTGTAATGATGATCAGCTATAAGAGACTTAACTGTCTTGAGCAATACAGTGATGCAAGACAGTTTCAGAGGACACACGATGAAAAATGCTGTCCACTTCCAGAGAAAGAACTGAGTGCAAACTGAAGTATAATTTTCTCATTTTTTTCTTGCTTTTTTTTTTGATATGGCTAAAAAGGAAATCAGTTTTTGTGATTTGACATGTATAATTGATATATTGTATACCTTCTCAGTGGATGGGGAGGGTTAGTAAGGAGGGAGAGAATTTGGAAGGCAAAATTTAAAAGAAGGAAAAATAATAATTAAAAAAAAGGAAAACAAAACCATAAAAGGATATTGTATTTTCTTAAAAATCTTTTCTGTGCTTGTTTATTTTATTTGTTCTATTTTCAGGCATGTTAGACTCTGTGTAATCCCATTTCGGTCTTTCTTTATTTTTTTAGGCAAAGATAATGTAAAATTTTTTACAAATCAGGAAACTGAGGCAAACAGGGTTAAGTGACTTGCACAGGGTCATACAGTATGCCAGTATGTATTTGAGGCAGGATTTGAACTCGGAAATATGAGTCTTTTTGACTCCAGGCCTGGCACTCACTCTGTCCACTATGCCATCTAGATCTCCCTACATCTATTTATATAATCATTTAATTAATTGATTTTATTTTTAATATGATTATAATTTTCCTGATGTTGAAACAGCCTCACATTCCCACCATAAATCCACTTTGGTCATGGGATTTAATCTTTTAAATATGTGTTTGCTAGCCTTTTTGCTAATAATTTTGTTAACATTTTTGGTATCGCTATCTCTGCTTTATATATTTCTATATCAGCATATTTTCTCACAGAAGAAATTTTGTATAACTCTTCTCTATTTTTGCAAAAAAAAATTATATAAAATTGGAATTAGTTCCTTTAACGTTTAATAGAATTCACTTGTAAATCCATTTGGTCCCAAAAGTTCATTTATGGCATGTTTAAATGTCTTTTTTCTGATATTTGGTCATTTCAGTTTCTTTCTTTTGTTAGTCTAGATATTTTGTATATTTATTACTATTCATACATTTCATTCATTGGTATTTTTGGCATATAATTAGAAAAATGATTTCTAATTCTGTTTTCTTTTAATTTATTGTGAATTCTTTCTCTTTTTAAAATGTTTATATTGGTCATCTGCTTTTCTGATTTTTTCAACCAGATTAGATAATGTTAAAAAAAACTAATAAAATGGATAGTGGTTGTGATTTGTCCTTCCTTCTGTTTTTAAAAAATAAATAAATTAATTAATTTACTTTTAATTTACAGCATTTCAGTTCCACAAGCTTTTGAGTTCCAAATTTTCTCCCTCTCCTCTGCTCTACCCCCCATGGCGGAATACAATATGATATAGGTTCTACAGATACCTTCACATTAAACATTAGTCAGGTTGTAAAGAAGGATTATAACCAATGGATGAACAACCAGAAAGAAGGAACGAAACAAAAAAAAGAGAGCAAGTAGTTTGTGTCAGTCTGCATTCAGACTCCATAATTATTTCTCTGGATGTGGGTAGCCTTTTTCATCACAAGTCCTTTGGGAGTTGTCTTACAACCGTTCATTGCTGAGATGAACCCTGTCTATCAAAGTCAGTTATCACAGACATGATGTGTCTGTAATTGTGTACAGTGTTCTTCTGATTCTGCTCCTCTCACTCAGCATCAGTTTATATAAGTTTTTCCAGGTTATTATGCAGTTATCCTTCATTCTTGAAGAGGAGTACGACATCGGGGAGATGATGACATATCTTGCAGTTGATTTTGATTTGAAGGAGGGAGGGCTCTTCAAAGTCACCAGCTTTACTTTCTCCTCTAGAGTCATTTGGGTCCAGTGGCCAGGTATTCATCAGGATATCTGGACATGAGGAGATGACCCAGGATGAAGTGAGAAACCTCAGCTCTTTTTAAGCTAAGGTCTTTTCAAGTTCTCACTTTGAGTGAGGCAACACCCATTCATTGAATTGGCCTCTTTAAGAAGTCAATCAAAGGGTGCCTCTTCCCCCCCCAAAAAATCAATCTGGGAGGGAAAGACCCTCAGGGTTGCTGGTCAGAAGAGAAACATTTACTGTTTACATTCATTCTGAGCCAGTAGGGCCAAAAAAATAGTTTTCAAGTGGTGCTTGAGCAGAGAGACCTGTTGTCTAATCCATGAGATCCAGAGTGAATTGGGTTTAAGGCTTGGTCTTTGAGAAAAAAAATCTAGCCTGTAAACCCCAAATTAACTAGGTAGCTTGCTTAATTCTTAATTTTATTTATCAGTTCAGTGATTTTTTTACTTCAATTTTGTATATTTTTTTATTTTCAGAATTTCTATTTTTGTGTTTAGAATATTAAAATTTGTTGCTTTCCCAGTTTTTTAAAATTGCATGCCAATTCATTAATCTGTTCTTTCTTTTGTTAATAAAAATATTCAAAGATATTTCCCTCAAGATTGTTTTCATCTTGGAACTTTTGGCATATCATCTCATTGTTGCCATTTTTTTTGATGAAATTATTTATGGTTTTATGATTTGTTCTTTGATCCACAGTTTCTTAAGAAATTAAATTACTGAACCTCACTTAAAATTGAACTCTTTCTTCAGAGGCAATATTAATTGCAATTTTTTTTGACTTTTCAGCAAAGGATATATTTCACATTTTGACTTTTTTGCATTTTTATGGGTTTTTTAATGCTCAAATACAGCGGTTCTCAACCTGTAGATTATGTTCCAATTTGTAGCAATGAAAATACATTCTGCATATCAGATACTTAAATTACGATTCATAACAGTAGCAAGATTACAGTTATGAAGTAGCAACGAAAATAATTTCATGGTTGGGGGTCATCACAACATGTATTAAAAGATTGTGGCATTAGGAAGGTTCTACATAGAGCATTAGAAACTGCTCTAATACATGGTCTTTACAATGGCCTTACATTTTTGTAAAGATGCTGTGCGAAGTTGATAAATACGTATATTCCTTTTTATTCCCATTCATTCATTTGTAGAGATGTATAATTTCTAGCTTTTTGATGTAGATCCTTAATTTCTTAATTTACCTTTCTGTTAGAATTCCTGCGTTCTAAAATTGACATATTGAAGCTCCTCAGCTATTACAGTTTTTTTTCAGGGGGGAGGCAGGGCAATTGGGTTTAAGTGACTTGCCCAAGGTCACATGGCTAGTAAGTATTAAGTGTCAGAGGCCTGATTTTAACTCAGGTCCTCCTCACTCCAGGGCTGACTCCAGGTGCTTTATACACTGCACCACCTAGCTGCCCTTGGTATTATAATTTTTGTAATTTCTGTAATTAACTGTTCCTCTAAGTGCTTTGATGCCATGATATTCAGTGCATATATTAAATATTAATATTATTTCGTTATCTGTGATGCCTTTTAAGTTTCTTGTAGCCTTTCTGCTTATTTCGTCTAACCATGTTTTTTTTTACTGTTGCCTTGCTTTTTGATTGCCACCCTGGAGTTAATGTCTCCTTAGCACCTCTTGGTTCAACTACAAAATGATCTATTTGACATTCAGTTTTTTAACCAAGCACTCTCCTTCCTACCTTTCTAGTCTTCTTACTTCTTACTTCTTACTTCTCACCATGTACTGGTTGATTCAGTGACATTGATCTCTTAACTGTTCTACAAACAAAACTCCATCATTTCTCTGTCTTCTATGCCTACTTAGTCTACTGACTTCCCTGGCTTCCATTAAGTAACCAGCTAAAGACCCATTTTATGGAGGAAGCCTTTTCTCACCACTCTAAATTCTATTACCTTCCCTCTGTTAATTATTTCTTGTTTATCCCAAATAAAACTTATATATTTGTTTGCATGTTGTCTTCCCTGTTAATTAGATTGTGAGCTCCTTGACAGGGAGGGACTATCTTTTGTGTTTTTGTATATCTAGCCCCACAGTACTTTGCACATACATAGTTAGGCACTTAATAAATGTTTATTGATTAAATAATATACTAGGTGTCCATCTTCCTCTTCTAGGATTATACTAAATTTTGCAGGGTAAATTATTTTTCATTGTAAGATCTTTTTGCCTTTTGGAATATTAAAGTTTCAGATTTTTCTCTCCTTTATATTCATTGTCTTATATGATTTTGTGGTTTCTTGCTATTGCAGTGGTTTTATGATTTCTTCAAATATGATGCCTAGATTTTTTTGTTTGGTTGTGCTTTTCAGTGAGTCTGATTTAAAAATTCTTCACTAATTTAGTAGCAGATTTTTTTTTTTTTGTGCTAGATTTCTTACATTTTTTATTTTTTGAGTCTTTTGCTTTTCTTGCCTTAGAGTCCTTATGTTCAGATTTTTCCTTCTTTTTTCAGGGAGTCCACTATTAATGTAAGATTTTTAGCCTTCTGGTCTAAGGTATTTATCCTCTTTCCACATTTCTATGGCACAGAACTATTTTCTATCTTGAGCTCTTATTTCAATTCTAATTTCACTTTTTAGCTCTTGGCTTATTTCTTCTATATAGATGGTCCTGTAGTACTTGTGACTGAGTAGTTTTTTTTTTTTCCCCTCTAAGGCTTTCTTATATTTGTTGTGGACATAATCTTTTTTGTTTGCAATTACTTCTTGGGATTCTCATAACCCATAGTAGTTTTTCATTTTGTTTAGTGTTCTCTTCTGTTTACTAACGTTTCTGCCCATAGTTCTTGGATTGGGACTTTGGTTCTGTCCCTTCCAGTTCTCTTCCGTATGTAGAGTAGGCCATGTTAGGTACTATCTCTTCTTGTCCATTTTTAAAAAAAAAATTTTTTTTCTTTTTGCTTTTTGGAGGGCAGTTGGGGTTAAGTGACTTGCCCAAGTTCACAGGGCTAGTTTTTGTGTTAAGTGTCTGAGGCCGGATTTGAACTCAGGTACTCCTGACTCCAGGGCTGGTGCTCTGTTCACTGCGCCATCTAGCTGCCCCTCTTCTTGTCCATTTTGTGGCCTGAATGCTGCTTTCATTCTGGATAGGTTGGCTGGTACTAGCATCTCCCTTCTCCCTTAGTCCTCAGCTTCATTTCTTCATCTCCTGGTTCTCCAGTTTGAGTGTAGTCCTTGGTCAGTGGGGCTAGCACAGGGGTGGGGAACCTGTGGCTCTGAGGCCTTCTAGGTCCTCTAGATTAGTCCTTAATAAGCCCTTAGTAAATGTGTATTCGTTGATCCGTTTCTTTCTCCTTGCATTGTTTCCAAGTAAGAATTAGATTTTAGTCCTCCTTTGAGATTGTATTCATCTTGCCCAGGTGCTAAAGTTGTCTCTGTCTTCTGCTGTGGCTTCTTTTGTGCTCTGAGGAGTAATCAGGGCCTGTTTCCTTTTGTAGTACACCTATGGTCTCTGATTCTGTCCCCCGTTTCAGTTCTGACAACCAGGGCCAGGATCTGGTTTCAGTCTATGTTTATTTGATCTCGTGCTGGCTTCTCCATTGCATCCTCTTTTCCAGCTTCCACAGGCTTCTGGCTATCCCTGGCTATCTTTGTGCAGTTCTGGACTACATATAGGAGCTTAGTTTCACTTTAGTTTTCTTTATCAGTGATTATCTGTTACCTTTTTCGTCTGTGTACTGGGTTGTAAGAGTAGGAGAACTGGGGTCCCTACAGCCTTTCATGTCACCATCTTAACTGGAGATAGTGGTGAACTTCATTTTCCAGTTTTTAAAAAGTAGATTTTTAATTGATTTTTTTTGTATTTCTTGTTATACTACTCCTCTTGCCAGAGAGCTATCCTTCATAAGCAAAGAATATTTTTTTTAAAAAGTACAGGAAATGGGGCAGCTAGGTGGCACAATGAATAGAGCACTCTGGAGTCAGGAGGACCTGAGTTCAAATTTGGCCTCAGACATTTGACACACTCGCTGGCTATGTGGCCTTGGGCAAGTCACTTAACCCCAATTACCTTCCCCCCCCCTCAAAAAAAAATGGGAAAACATTTTGTATAATTAATACTTACTTTGAGTGAATCCAACATTCCGTATCCAAGGACCCCTAATTCTAAAGAGGAGTGAGGAAGAGGTGTGCTTCTATTAATCTTAATTTGGAGCCAAGATGAGTCATTATAGTTTGATGATATTTAGTTTTTGTTGTTTTATGGTGGTTTTCATTTATATTACAACAGTCCTTGTGTATGTTTTTTTACTCTGTTTACTTAACTTTGCATCAATCCACATTTTTCCACGTTTCTATGTATTTATCATGCTTGTAGTTTCTTACAGCATAGTAATATTTTTTACACTCATATACCATGATTTGTTTTTTACTCCCCAAATGATGGACCTCTAATTTGTTTCCAGTTCTTTGCTTTTACAAAAAGTGCTGCTATAAATATTTTGGTATGTGATTCTTTTCTTTTTGTTAATGACTTCGTTTGGGGTATATACTTTGCAGTACAATCACTGAGTTAAAGGGTATGAACATTTTGGTTTTTTAAAAATTAAATATGCCTTTGTAGATATCTTTTGTGTTTTCATTGACTAAATTTCCTTCTATATCTCTCCACGTTCCCAGAGAACCATACCTTATAACAAAGAATTTTTTTTTTAAGAGGAAGAGAATAAAAATTCAGCAAAAGTAATCAGTGCATTGAAAAATCTGACATATGCAATGAACTGTGTTACCCCTGCCATAAGGTCACTTCTGCAAAGGACTTGGGGGTAGGGGTATGTGTTAATTTGTTTTTTGGGCCAAATTTTTTGTTTCTAATTTTATGGTATTTAGTTTTTTACATGTATTGTTTTCTTGATTCTGCATTCTCACTTTCTTTAAGTTCATGTATTTCTTTCCTTGCTTCTTTGTATTCATCATTTGTTAGAGCATAGTAATATTTTATTTCCTTCACATATCACAGTTTGTTTAGCCATTCCCCAATCAATGTGTGTCTATCTTATTTCAAGTTCTTTGCCACCACAGAAAATGTTGCTATAAATAATTTGGTATATGTGGAACCTTCTTTTTCCAGTGATAACCTTGGGGCATGTGTCTGGCAGAATCTGCTATGGGTCAAATGACATGAATACTTTAATCATTTTCTTTACATAATTTCCAAATCATTTACCTAATGGTTGGACTAATTCACAGCCCGCTAATAATGTATTAATTTGTCTTGTCTTTCTGCAACTCTCCCAACATTGGCTATTCCAATTTATTTGCCATTTTTACTAATTTTCTAAATGTGAGGGTTGTTTTGATTTGTATTTCATTTAGTGATTTGTAGCATTTTTTCATGTGGTTGACAATAGTTTTCATAATTGATTTGTTTACTTTTAGTTTATAAATGATTCAGTTCCACAGTCTCTTGAGTTTCAGATTTTCTCCCCTTTCTCCCCTCCCTCCCCTGTCCCATTGCAGCTTGCAGTCTAGTATAGGATCTGCAAATACTTTCACGTTGGACATTAGTCTGGTTGTTAAGAAGGGTTGTAACCAATTGAGTGGACAGTGGGAAAGAAGAAACAAAACCAAACTTGGAAAAGAATGAGAGCTTTTTGTACTTTGCTTCAAAGTCTCCATTTAAACTCTTGTCAGTAGTTTTTCTATTTTTTTGAGAACTGTTTGTATCTTTTGATCATTTATCTGTTGGAGAATGGCTTTTATGCATATGTTTTTGTCAGTTTTCCATAAAATTTGCATATCAGACCTTTGCAAGAGATGGAATACAAAGATTTTTTTTCCCCTACTTGACTACTTATCCTAATTGCATTTTGTTTATGAAAAAATTTTCTATTTAAAGTTATCTATTTTATGTTTTGTAATTGCCTCTATCTCTTGTTTAGCTAAGAATTCACACCTAGGCCATAATTGCAAAGATATATAGTCTGCTTCTCTTTTAATTCCTTTATGGCATGATATTTAATGGATTAATTAAACCATTTTGATTTGTTTTGAGATTTGGTGTAAGTCCTAACCTAATTTCTTCCAGAGTGCTATGTAGGATCTTCAAGAGTTTTGTCACCTAAGAGTATTTTTACCCTGGTATTTTGTTTGTGGATGTATTTTGCACTGTATAGTCTGACATTATTTTGGATTTTCCTGTTGTCTAATTTGTTCCATTGATAGAGTTTTCTATTTTTTTTAACCAGGACCAAATAGTTTTTTTTTCTTTTTGGAGGGCAGTTGGGGTTAAGTGACTTGCCCAAGGTCACACGGCTAGTTTTTTGTGTTAAGTGTCTAAGGTCGGATTTGAACTCAGGTCCTCCTGACTCCAGGGCCAGTGCTCTATTCACTGTGCCACCTAGCCACCCCACAGGACCAAATAGTTTTGATGATTGGATTTTATAATACAGTTTCAAATCTGGAAGTGCTATTCCTTGTTCATTCCTATGCCTTTTTCATTATTTTCTTTCACTATGTAGATCTTTTTTTCTTAAAGCTCCAAATTAATTTGTCTACTTTTATAAAGTATGTGTTTGGTAGTTTGATTACCCGAATATGTGAATTAATTACTAAATTACAGGTGATTGAATCTGTAATTATCCTAGTATTGTCATTTTTATTATATGTGCATGTCCCTATCTTTAGCATTAAAGGTTCCTCCTGCTATTTCCTCCTCGTTTGTTTATTTCTGCAGGGAAATAATTTTTAATTGAATCTGCACAAATATTCATTGTCCTTGGGTAGGTTGATGCTCAGATGTTTTATGTATTCCATAGTTATTTTGAATCACATTTGTCTTTCTATTATTGTTCACTGGATTTTGTTAATATTTGTTAAAAGCTGTCGATTTTTGTGGATTTACATTATTTTGTATTCTGCAATTTTACTGAAACTGTTGTTTCAATTAGTTTCTTGTTGATTCTTTAGGATTTTCTAAACAAACCATTGTGTCATCAGTAAATTGGGAGAGGAGTCTCTTGCCTTGTTGAAATGCCTTTTAGCATTTCAAGAATTATATGAATAATAGCAGGGAAAGATAGGCAAAAAGGAGACTAAATTCTCCCTAAATCCTAGGAAATCATTAAAGAAACTAGACAGTAGCTTCAGTAGAGTTGCAGAGGAAAAGGATGTCTTTGCCTTACTTTTTTTTAATGGGAAAAGCATCGACTATTTACCCTTTGCATGTTTCCTTTGTTTTTTTTATGTTATTTTAAAAATAATCTCTCTGATTTACCCTTTGCATGTTTCCTTTGTTCTTTTTATGTTATTTTAAAAATAATCTCTCTGTGCTATTCTTGCATCTCTGGTATAAATTTGACTTGAACAAAATGATTTTGTTTTAGATAAGTCAATGTAATCTTTACCAGGATATTAAAAATTTTTTTAAATCAATATTCATTAATTATATTTGTTCATTGTTTTCTTTGATTTATCCTTTACTGGTTTGGGTATTAGGATTATGTTAATAAAGACTTTGATAGAGTGTATTCTTTCTCAGTTTTTGATATGTGTAAAGGAAAGGTGTTTACACTTGGTTTATTGTCAAGTGAAATGAATTATTAAATTCTACCTGCATTTTGTGCTTTAATTGCTTTTCAATCTGTCAGTTTTTATTAAGCACCTATGGAGAGGTGCTATGTGCTAAGAGACAAAAGTATGAAAGTAGAAAGTCAATTCTTACCGTCAAGAAACTCATTATCTCATGGGGAAAGACTACCCAGTAAAGGATGTCTTAAATCAGGGAGAGAGGGGAAGATGGAAGAAGTTCCAAAGTAAGGCCAATAAGAAATGAGATCTAAGCTGAGCTCCCTTCTTGAATCTTGGGTTTAGAAAGGGAGGGAGATGAAAAGGTGGAGTGCCAAGGGTGATGGGATCTTGCAGAATGATGAGCTTTTTCTAGTAATAAGCTATCTGGGGCTGATGAAGAAGTCAGAAATCCCAAGGTAGTATAGCCAGGTGAGAACTGAGGTGTTTTGAGCTGACTTTCCTTCTTGAGAAGGTTTTGGAGCTGGCTCCACCTTTGCCTGTGAGGGACCTAGGGTGATAAGAAGGTATGGAATAGCAGTTGATGAGATCTTTCTGGATGATGAGTTTTTCAGAATAATGAGCTTTCTAGGATGCGGTTTACATTGTTGTTCTTTAAAAGTTTAATGAAATTCTACTGTAAATCCATTTGGAGAAGATTTTTTTCCCCCTTTGTTATCTCCTAAAAATCTAGTTCTGCTTCCCTTCCAAGGTTGAATTATTTACAGTTTGTATTTGATTTTCTGTTTGAGCATTTTATATTTCTGAAGGAAATTCTTTTGTATTGTCAATTATGTAAGCAACTTCATTTTCAAATTAAAGGAAGAAAAGAAGGATTTGCTAAGCACCTCTTATGTGCCAGTTACTATGCTAAGTACTTTACAGATATCTCATTTGATCCTCAGCACAGCTCTAGGAGGTAGATGCTCTTATTATTCCCCTTTTACATAAGAGGAAACTGAGGCAGACAGGTTAAGTGGCTTGCCAGGGATCATACAGTCTTCTAATAACGTCAGAATAAAAAGAATTAAACTTAACCTCTAGTCCTTTGATGTAAGTAGCATAATGGTTATTTTTTTTAAGAAATAATTTTCTTATTGATGCTTTTTTATATCAAAGCAATTTCTGAATAAACATTCATTTCCCCCATCCTCTTCAAGTTAAATCCACTATTATAAGAAAAATAGATGCAGCTTATTCTGCCCTTGTTATTCCTCTGTCTATCCAGATGTTTCATCTTTTCTGTTACCAAGATGAGTTGTTACAAATACTTTAAAATTAAAAAAAAAGTTTACTTTATTGTAGTCGTGCATTATTTTCTGCTTACTTGACACTGTATCAGTTCATAAAGTTTTCCCATGTTTTTCAGAATTCCTTATATCTGTCACTTTTTATTGTACAAAAATATTTTGTTACATTCGTGTATGCGGTTTGTTCCCCAGTTGATCAGCATCTCTTTTGTTTTTAGGGTTGGGTTTTTTTTTTTTTATTTGCCTTCTGTCTTTGACTTTCTGGCTCAATACTTGTATTATTGCCCCATGGCTTTTTAACTTAAAGAAATATGAGATAATTAAAATCAAAATTTTGAGGTGTTAAGTCATCAACTTGACACAACTTGACACACTTATTTACAACTTGAATTTCATACTGAAGAGGAACCCAAGGAGGATTAGGGCTGCCTGAGACCCCAAAATACCAACATGCAGGATTCTGCTGAAAGAATTCCACTCAATCTTCTCAGCCAAAGAAAAAGTAAAGTTTATAGAAAGTTCAAATTCACCATTTGGGGTAGACTCTTAAGGAGCCTGTCTATGCTAGGTTGTTCTGTGGAGCTTTCACACAGAACAAGTCTCTGCTAGGCTATTCTATGGCTCTCTCATAGAGCAAGTCTCTGCTAGGCCATTTCATGGCACTCTCACACCACATGGAGGGAAGATGGGGTTCTATATACAGACAGGTTGTGGGAGGAATCTAGGGGTGGTCCAGAGGAGGAGACTGGGGAGGGTCTTCAGGAGGAGTCAGATGAGGTCAGACTCCAGTAATGAGTAGTTAAGGGTGGGAAGTTGCTGGAGGCTACCTGGAGACCATAGACTATGGTGGGCCAGGCCAGTTCAAGGGTGGGAAACTTGGAACAAAGGAGGGCTAAAGGCTTGGGCAGAGCCACAACTTAAGGCCCATGACCTCAGGCAAATGTCTTCCCTGGGAAGGTTTGCTTTCCCAGAGCCTGTACCTCAAAGATTCAAGGAGCTCAAGGAGGGGTCCCAGAGCCTACACTTCATCAACACTATAATTTCAAATCTTCATAAGGGTTGTATATATTTGAGTATGAAATCAGATCAGATATTAGATATCTCTAGTGATGAGGTGTGAGGTGTAGGCTCTGGGACCCCCTCCCCCCCTTCCTTTTGAGCTCTCCTTGAATCTTTGACGTACATACTCTGGGAAACCTTGAAATCTGATTGAATCTTCAAGGAGGCATTTGCAGAGGCCATAAATATTTCATTATGGCTGGGTCCAAACCTGTTACTAGCCTGGCCCTCCATTGTCCATCTGCTTCCCACCCTACAGAGCCTACACCATATCATCTAGTACCTTATCTTAATTACTTTTTATACTGTATTATGAAAAATACTTATCAACGATCTTGATATTAGATATTAATATGTTGAACATTTTTGTTTTATAAGTCAGTATTTTAATTTACATCAGTCTTACCTTTGTTATACATACTTTTTATTTTTCAGTTTTGTCTTGCTGGAATAGTTTGTTGAAATTTCACTACAAGTCCTTCCTATTTCTCCCTTGGAAGTTTTTCTCTTTGTGTCCTGTTTTTTGTGCTAAGTTATGAGGGGTCAATGACTCTTTTCTAAGTCTACAGATTATGAATTCCCAGTGGATGACCATTGTTGGACACATTTGAAAGAGAATACAATTTTTAGGAAATACATAGGGCAATAGAGTGCAGGCCCTGGGGGCAGGAAGACCTGAGTTCAAATCTAGCCTCAGACAACTTGACACACTTCTTTAACTGTGTGACCTTGGGCAAGTCACTTAACTTTAATTGCTTTGCCTTCCCCCCTTCCAAACATATAATTTGTATTTTGGCTTTGGAAGACAATTACTAGGTATTCAAGACTAAAATATTCTATGATACCAGGAAAATCGGTGGGGAGTTTGGGGGGGGGGGGTGGGAGGTGGGAGGGGACTTTTGAAAATACCCCTTAACCATGTTTAACTGATTATATGTGATTTGTTGTTCAGTCATGTCCAACTCTTTTTGACCCCATTTGGGGTTTTCTTGGAAAAGATACTGGGGTAGTTTGCCATTTTGTTCTCCAACTCATTTTATTGATAAGGAAACTGAAGCAAACAGGGCTAAGTGACTTGTCCAGGATCACATAGCTAGTATTTGAGGCCAGATTTGAAGTAAGGAAGATGGTTGTATCAGTTAACAGTTCCACCAACAGTGCTTTAGTGTCTCAATTTTCCCACATCTCCAACATTTATCATTTTCCATTTCTGTCATATTAGTCAATCTGATAGGTGTAAGGTGGTACCTCAGTTATTTTAATTTTGCATTTTTCTAATCAATAGTGAGTTAGAGGATTTATTCATATGACTATAGATAGCTTTGATTTCTTCATCTGCAAGTTACCTGATTATGTTCTTTGACCATATCAATTGGTGAATGACTTGTGTTTTACAAATTTGACTAGATACTGGCTGTAAAATTCCCTCTTCCCCTCCTCTGCCCCCCAGCTTTCTACTTTCTACTAATCTTGTCTGCTTTGGTTTTGTTTGTACAAAACCTTTTAAATTTTATCTATTCAAAATTGTCCATTTTACATCTTGTAATTCTCTCTATCTCTTGTTTGGTCATAAATTCTTCCCTTAGCCATAGGTCTGCCAGGTAAACTGTTCCATGGTTCCCTAATTTGCCCTTAGTATCTTGTACCCATTTTTTTTTTTACTTTAATTTTAATTTATTTTCTTGGTCACATCATTCATTTCCACAAGGTTTTGAGTTACAAATTTTCTCCCCTTTTTGTCCCTACCCCCCAGCCCAGAACATTGATCCCACTGTAAGACCCCTCCCACAATCTGT
>CM053593.1:154380256-154449320 GCA_028646575.1 Pseudocheirus occidentalis
TCCTTGCCCTGGGAGCAGTTTGGCCGGACCCGCTCTTCTCCTCCCCAGTTAGCAAAATCCACTGACCTTTCTCTTAGCCTTTTTTTCTTCTGGCCTGATAAATGTGGTAACTGTGCCTCCAGTGCAGAGATCTGCTCTCCTGTAGCCGCGGTTCCCAGCCCGATGCCCCAGGGCCTGAGCCTGCCTGGGTTTCAGCAGTGGGTCCCAGACTGCTGCGAAGAGCCCCGCCTGCTGCGCTGCCTGTAGTGCTTTCTGTCTTGTGGAGAGTTTTGGAGCTTGAAAATCTGTTTAGCGTCCCATTTTCTGAGTTTTTTAGTGTGTTTGTATGGGAGCTGTGGTGCTTTGCTGCTTCTACGCCGCCATCTTGGCTCCGCCTATATTTCCTTCTATCCTATGACACCTCCCACTTATTCCATTTTCTCCTTTGACCCTACCCTTTTTCAAAAATGTTTGTTTCTTCTAATAACCCTCTCCCCCAACCTTCCCTCCCCTGCATCTCCTTCTCCCATACTCTCCTGTAGGGCAAGATACCCAATTGATTGTGTATATTATTCCCTCCTTAAGCAAAATTCAGTGAGAATAAGATTGTTCCATTCCCTTTCACCTTCCTGTTCTTTCCCTCCATTGTCATAGTTTTCTCTTGCCTCTTTTACATGAGATAATTTACCTTAATCTATCTCCTTTTTCCTTCTCACAATAAATTTCTCTCACCTCTTAGTTTTGTTTTTTTGCTATCATCTCTTAATATTAAATTCATCCTATGCCTTTTTTCTATGTATACATTAACATACATATGCTCATACTCACATACATATTTATATACACATACACACCCTTCTATACATACATACACACACACACATATTCCTTTCAACTATCCCCATACTGAGAACTATCTTATGAGTTACAATTATTGTTTTTCCATATAGGAATGTAAATAGTTCAACTTTAATAAGTTCCTTATCATTTCTTTTTCCTATCTTCTATGCTTCTTTTGCTTCTTGTATTTGAAAGTCAAATTTTCTGTTCAACTCTGTTTTGTTCATCAAGAATGCTTGAAAATCCTCTATTTCATTGAATACCCATATTTTCCCCTATATAATTATACTCAATTTTGCTGAGTAGATGATTCTTGGTTTTAGTCCTAGCTCCTTTGACCTCTGGAATGTCATATTCCAAGCCCTTCAATCCCTTAGTGTAGAAGCTGCTAGGTCTTGTATTACACTGATTGTGTTTCCACAGTACTCAAAATTGTTTCTTCTTAACTTCTTGAAATATTTTCTCCTTGACCTAGGAACTCTAGAATTTGGTTATAATATTCCTAGGAGTTTTCTTTTGGGGATCTTTTTAAAGAGGTGATCACTGAATTCTATCAATTTCTATTTTACCCTGTGGTTCTAGAATATCAGGGCAGTTTTGCTTGATAATTTCTTGCAAGATGGTGTCTAGGTTCTTTTTTTTTTTTTTTTATCATGGCTTTCAGGTAGTCCAGTAATTTTTAAATGACCTCTCCTGGCTGGTTTTTCCAGGTCAGTAGTTTTTCCAGTGAGATATTTCACATTGCCTGCTATGGTTTTTGGGGGTCAGGCTGTATAGGTTTCACCTATACCCTTTCCTCAACAGGCTTTGGGCGTCCCCGGCTCCCCGTTTCCCCTTACTCGGGGAGAAACAGCTGCACAGAAAAACTCAGGACACAGGACTTGCTTCTAGCTTTTATTGAGAGTTCATCCTCTATCTGAGTGTGGCTGGACTGGACTGGACTGGCTCTGCCTCCGGGGTGATGCACGATTGGCTTACTGTGGCGAGGGCATGGCCAGGGGAGGGGCCCTAAGGGGCCCTGGAGAAAGGACTTAAATACAGGCTACTGGGAGGCAGAGGGAGTTCTAGCCACACCAAGCTTAGAGAAAGTAGCTATAAGCAAGTCCTGTGTCTTGAGTTTTCTGTGCAGCTGTTTCGGGGACGCCCGAAGCCTGTTGAGGAAGGGTATAGGTGAAACCTGTACAGCCTGACCCCCCATAACCGTAGCAATTGCCTTCTATTTTTTTCATTTGTTTGTATCTATTTTGTAGTATCTTGATTTCTCATAAAGTCATTGCTTCGATTTGCTTCAATCTAACTTTGAAGGAATTACTCTCTTGAGTGAATTTTTGAAATTTCTTTTCCATCTGGCAAATACTAATTTTTAAGGCATTCTTCTCTTAACTGGCTTTTTGTCTCCAAAAAAGGAATCCATGGTTTGATTAAGTTTTCTGGGCTTGTTCATCTTGCCAGTCAGTTACTTGACTTTTGAGCTTTTGCCACAGTGGAAATCTGCTTCCAAAGAGGAGTACTTTTTCCCAAATCACTAGGGTTTTCGCAGCTGCCAGAGCTATTAGTTGGGTGCTCTTTGAAGCCTCAACAGGTTCTGGCACCTGGTCACACACCCTAGGACCTCCACCCAAGATATTTTATAGGTATTTGAGGTGGTTATGGGGGGAGCTCACAGAGTTGTCCTGTTTCTATGCTCCCATCTTGTCTCCACCCTGAAATTATGTAAAATTTTTTTTGCTTTTTTTTTTTTTTTTGAGAGGGGAAGGCAGGGTAATTGGGGTTAAGTGACTTGCCCAAGGTCACACAGCTAGTAAATGTTAAGTGTCTGAGGCTGGATTTGAACTCAGGTCCTCCTGACTCCAGGGCCAGTGCTGTATTCACTGTGCCACGTAGCTGCCCCCAAAATGATACAGATTTTTAAAAAGTCAACCCAACAACCATTAAAGGGTTAAAGATTTTGGGTGGCATTGTTCACTCCATTGCTTACAACTCTCCTCTAGGACCAGACTATTGTACAATGTGAAAGTATTTGCAGATCCTGTACATGATTGCACGCCACCATGGGGGGTGGGGAAGGGAGGGGAGAAAATTTGAAACTCAAGGGATTGTGGAACTAAATTTTGTAAACTAAAAATAAGTAAACAAATCAATTTAAAAAAAGATTTTGGGTAGGAAGGGGTTGCTGAGTAAATTCTTTTTTAAAGGGGGTTGTGTGCCAAATAAGTTTGGGAACCTTTGAGTTAGTACATTCTAGATATGGGAAAATCTTTTTTTTAAGTCAGAACTTATTTTCACTTTTTAACATTCATTTCCACAGACTTTTGAGTTCCAAATTTTGTTCCCATCTCTCCCCTACCCCTTACCCCAAGATGTTCAGCATACTCCTTCCCTCAGTCTACCCTCTCATATATTCCTCCATCCCTCCTATTCCTCTCTTCCCCATTACTTTTTTGTAGGACAAGATGTATTTCTGTACCCCATTCCTTGTATATCTTATTGCATGTAACAACAATTTTTTAACGTTTGTTTTTAAAACTTTTGAATTCCAGATTCTCTCCCTTCTTCCCTCCTCACCTACCCCATCTGGAAAGACACACAATTCAATATAGGTTGTATGTGTGTAATTATACAAAACATTTCCATCGTAGCCATGTGAAAGACTAACTATATTTCCCTCTATCCTATCCCACCCCCCATTTATTCTATTTTCTCCTTTGACCCTGTATCTTTTCACAAGTGTTTGCTTCTGACTATCCACTCTCCCAATCTGCTCTCCCTCTATCATCCTCCCTCTTATCCTCTTACCTACCCCCTACTTTCCTGTAGGGTAAGATACCCAGTTGAGTGTGTATGTTATTACCTCCTTAAGTCAAATCCAGTGAGAGTAAGGTTGACTCATTCCCTTTCACCTCCTTGCTCTTCTCCTCCATTGTAAGTTTTCTCTTGGTTCTTTTATGGGAGATAATTTGCCTGCATAACCTGTGGTCTATAGCACACCAAAAGATTTCAGGTGGCCTGTGATAAATGAAGAGGAAAACATCTCTTTGTATGTACAGGAAATCCTTTGGCTGCCTTATTCAAAGGCATGGAGGGGAAAGATTGTTCTGTAGAGGAAATAAACTGTGCAGGTAGAAACTGAGAGTGTGGGAAAGAGAATTATATGAAGTATTACTAGAAACGTAATTGGGAACTAAAATGCCACGCTGGGGAGTTTGTAGTTTATCTAGAGGTAATTGGGAACTTCTTAAGATTTTTAAGAAGCATGTGACATGGTCAAATTTTTGTTGTTGTTGTCATGAAGTCAGTGTGTTACCTGTAGAAAGAACTTCTTGACATGGGGAGGGAGGACAGAAGCAAGGAGACCATTTGGGAAGCTGGTGTAATAGTCCAAGTAAGAGTTATTGAGATCCAGACCTAGGAAAGTAGACATTGTATGTGAGAAAGTAGGTTTATGAATAGAGATCAGAGGACAGATGAGAAATAGAATGAACAATATTTAATAATTTATTAGATGTGGGGAGTAAAGGAGAGAGAACACAAGAGAACACAAGATTCCAAAGTTGGGAATCTTGAGTGACTGAAAGGATGGAAATAGTCTCCACAGATCTAAGAAAGTTTGGAGGACAGTTGGATTTAAAAGCAGTTTGTTTTGGCCTGGGTTACTTTTCTGACCTCATTCCTAAAAGAATTTCTACTATTTGAGCAGCACAGAGTTTTTAAAAGTTGTGGAACTTTACATTCTTTTTTCCCCCCAGATGTTCTCAAACAATGATGAAGCTGTGATCAATAAAAAGCTTCCCAAAGAACTCCTGCTAAGGTAAGTCTGTGAAATTAGAATTCTTTTATTTCTGTTTCGTGCCCGATGCTTACCATAGAGAATTATTATCATCTATTTGGACAGTCTTATTCATGCTTGTTAACTGCTGCTACTGCTGTTTTGTCAATAGCATTTTTACATTATTTCTTGATTTAATTCTGGTCAAGTCAAGAAGTCTTTATTAAACATCTGCTGTGTGCCAGCCACTGTGCCAAGGACTAGGGTTACAAAGAAAGGCAAATACAATCCCTGTTCTTAAGGAGCTCACATTCTGACAGAGAAGATAACATAAATAACTAGATACATACAAGATTATACAGAGTAACCAGATGAGAGGGTATTAGTAGCAGAAAGGACCAGATAGGCTTCTTACAGAAAATAGGATTTGCTTTGAGTCTTGAGGGAAGCTAAAGAAACTTAAGAGGTGGCAGTGAGGAGATAGAACCCTTTAGGGACGGGTCCAGATAATGCATACACACAGAGATAGGTGTGGGGGTGCCAGTTTGAAGAACTGCAAGTAATATCCTTTTTATGTTAGTTACTTTATGGATTAGTTTTAAAGGGAGGAGCTATCTCTGACATCTTATCAGATAGTTGATTAAACTTTTTTTCTCCATTCACACTTTTAAAAAAACCACAAAAAAGGTATCTATCTAAAACCAAATGCCATTCATCTGATAAATACCAGAAGCTTTTCCAATAAATACAGGAATTAAGCATAGTTGCTATTTCCCCCTTGCTGTTTTTGTCTTTGACATATTTTAAGAAATGTTAGCAGTAGCAGTAAGACTAGAAAGACATGAAAGGCATAAATATAAGCAAAGAGGTCATAAAACTACATGATATGGTTTACCTAGAAAACCCTAGAAAATCAGCAAAGAAACTAATTGTAATAGTAGTGACAATAAGGAACCAGGACACAAAATAAACCCATAAAAATCAGTAGCGTTTTATGTGGCAATGACAGAATCTAGAAAGAAATAATGAACAGAATTCCTATTCAAACTAACTACAAAATGCATAAAAATCAGTCCACTATGGCTCACCAGACACCTGTCAAGTAATAATTGCAAAGCACTTTAAAGAGAAATATTTGGTGTTCTTGACTAGGATATGCCAACATAAAAAATAACAGTACTAGTCATAATAATTTATACGTTCAAGTACCAGAGCTCTGGAATCCTAAGGGAAATTATGGGGAGAAGTAGGAATGGAAAAAATAAAAAAAAAAAACCCAACCATATTAAGTATTGGTTTAAAAAATCGAAAACTTAGATCACTGTTAGGAACTAAGTTGGGAAGAATTAAATTGAATTGAATTTTGATTCAATCGAACTTTACAATTGAACTAAATAATGCATATTTGAACATCCATCATATCATTAATTACTTGGGAGAGGGAGTGAACAAGCTGAGTTATCTAACTAGCTGGGTCCCCATTCACGCAACTTGGTCTACTCACAGATTTGTCCTTCATTTTTGAAGATGACCATGGCATAAGGAAAATGATGACATGACTTACAGTTGACTTTGATTTGAGTGAAGGAGGGCTGTGCAGTGTCACCAGCCTCACTTTCTCCTCCAGAGCCATCTGGATCTAGTGATGAGACAATCTATAACTCAGGATGCAATGGGAGACCCTGACACTTTTCAAGTGCTCATTTAGAGTGAGGTAATGCCTTTTCATTGAATAACTCTCTTTAGGAAGTGAGCCAAACTGGGCGGCTAGGTGGTGCAGTGAATAGAGCACCAGTCCTGGAGTCAGGAGGACCTGAGTTCAAATCTGGTCTCAGACACCTACACAAAACTAACTGTGTGATCTTGGGCAAATCACTTAACCCCAAAATGTCCCTCCAAAACAAAAAAAACCCCAAACAAACAAAAAAGAAGTGAGTCAAAAGATGGGGCCCCTTTAATTAGAAAAAAGGAAAAAAATCAAGCTGGTAGGGTAAGACCCTAAGTGTTAACTGTTCTGAAAAGAAACAGTTACCAGTGACATTCACTCTTAGGCAGGAGGGCCCAAAATACAGCCATTAAGTGCCGCTTGGGCAGGGACCTATTGTGGTGCAGTTTATGAGCTTCAGAGTGAACTAGGTTTGGTTTTGTGAAAGAAGAGAGAGAGAGAGAGAGAGAGAGAGAGAGAGAGAGAGAGAGCACCAATTAAGGGGCAGCTTCTCTTTTTCTCTTTCTCCTCTCCAAAGGTAAATTTTAATGGCCAAAAAGCCACTCTGAGTACTTGGCCTCAAAGGGCCAAGGTCTCCCATTGCATCCTGGGTCATCTCCAGTCATCCTGATGAATATCTGATCGCTGGATCCAGATGTTCTGGAGGAGAAGGTGAGACTGGTGACTTTGCACAGCCCTCTCTCACTCAAATCCAAGTCAACTGTAAGTCAAGTCATCATTTCTGAGACGCTATGGTCCTCTTCAAAAACTTAAGGACAAACAATTCCTTGGGGAAGAATTAGCCAATTGACAATGCCTGCTGGAAAAAAACCTGGAAAGCAGTTGGACAGAAATTAAGTTTAGACCAATATCTTATACCATATACCACAAATAAGCTCAAAGTAGATATGCCATCTAAATATTAGAGATATCATGAAAAAAATTTAAAAGATTCCGTTTGTAGCTATGGGTTGGATGTGAATTTTTAGCCAATAAAAGATAAAGACTACCACAAGAAATAAAATGCTTTTCTCTGTAGGAGTGAATTTGTAAGATGATACATTTTGTTGGGTGGAGTTTCTTTATTTCCTGCTGCACTAGTTGGCTTCTAGGGCAACTTGATGGTGCAGTGGATAAAGTATTGGACTTGGAGTCGGGAAAACACATGTTCCTGAGTTCAAATCTGGTTGCTGACTCTTACTAGCTGTGTGAACCTAGGCATGTTCATGTAACTCTGTCTCAGTTTTCTCATATTTAAAATGAGCTGGAGAAGAAATGGCAAACCAATCCAGTATTTTTGCCAAGAAAATCCCAAATAGGGTCTTGAAGAGTTAGACATGACTGAAAACTACTCAACAACAATAACAATTTGATTCTAATACTGAATAAAGCAAAGATGACTAAGGAAGAGATTCACAGCATGGGAGGAAAATTTAGACAAATTTTTAGGGGGAAAATGAATTTTTAAAAAAATTGAAATTCTCTTTTCTGCTTCTAGTTCATTCCCTATCCATTGAAAAAACAAGCAGTATTGATACCCATTCAGCACATGAGGTCATGCAAAACATTTAGATGTGAGCTGTTTGGCCCCACCAAAAAAAAAAAAAAACTCAAGAAAAAAAGTGGGGAAAAAAATAATGTTTAAATCTATACTCAGAGTTGATTAGTTCTCTCTCTGGAGGTGGATAGCATTATTCTTCACGAATCCTTTGGAATTGTGGATCACTGTTTAGGTTAGAGTAGCTGAGTTTCACAATTGTTATAATTCACCATTGTTATTATGTTGTCCTTCCTTTGTCTTATATTTTCCTGGTTCTGCTCACTTTACTTTGTATCAGTTCATATAAGTCTTTCAAGTTTTTCTGAAGACATTCCCTTCATTATTTTTTACAGCACAATCATATGCAACATGAGTTGAGGGGCTTTACAATTCTTTGCCTCCATGAAAGTGTGCCTGTGAATGTTTTTATACACAAGTCTTTTCCCTTTTTCTTTTGTCTCTTTGGGATATAGATCTAGTAATGGTATTGCTGAGTCACAGGGTATGCACATTTTTATAGTGCTTTACACATAATTCTGAAGTATTCTCTGGAGTGGTTGTAACAGTTCGTAACTCCACTAGTAATGCATTAGTAAAATTAGATAAATTTAAGACATTAAATAGGTGTCTATGAAAAGATTCTTTGAGACAACACAAAGTATATTTCATGTGTTCTTGTTTATGAGTTAAAGACAAACTAGTTTAGGTTTTTACTATCTAACTTATGCATGCCAAACTTAAATTCCTTACAAATGATTGCCCTTGCTGGGGCATCCTGAAGAAATTCCACTTTTTTTTTTTCTTAAACTATTTTTACTTTTTATTGTTGCCACTCTCTATCTCCCTTTGCTTCTTTCTTGCTTCTATAAATGATACCTACAGGGACCTTTATCCCATTGCAGGTAGTTATTAGGCAGTGGGGTCTGTAGTGGACTTTGGGGATGGAGGAAAAATCTTTTCTTGCCCTTGTCTCTCCCCATCACCGTAAAACACTGGTTGTTGGCATGAGGAAGAGATGGGGTAGGGATGGAGGGCAATTATGTTGGATCATCCTGTTGTTCCCCACTCTCGAAACCTAATGCAAGTCTCACAAAACAGAAGGTAAGAAAGAGAATGTTTTGCTACTGTTGATCCTTATAACCCCAAACATTTGTCTTCATCATCACCTTTAACCGACCCACAGTGTCAGTTTTCAGTAACAGGAGGAAAGGCAAGGAAAAGGAAGATAAATCATGTCCCATGTGAAAGGATAGCAGGTAAGGGAGGGTCATTCCTAACTAGTACTGGTAGCTGTTCTCTCTTTCTTATTGTTTCCCTTTTCCCTACCTCTGCTATGGGTCCTGAGTCCTTTTCCAGCTCCTTACTTCAGAACCCTTCTTTCAGTTCTTTTAGTCTACCAAATTAAAACTCTGAATTCATTTCCCTATAGAAACCTTTTTCAATATGCTGGTTTTGATTTGTACAGTACCAGTAGTATATGCTAAAAGTACATTACAGGATAAGTAGCCTTTTGTAGAATTGGCTTAGAAAACTAAGACCTATGTATTATATTGTTTCTATAGGAAAATAAATTCATTTACAAACAACTTAAAAATAAAACACTGCCTGTCACTTTTTTGGTGGGTAAAGACAGGTGTTCATAACCAATTATGAATTCTGTTAATTGAATTAGTGATTACTGGATGTTTATTTAGATAGTTAAAGCAAAAATGCATCCTATGTAGTTTTATATGACATCTTTCTTATTACAAGTTTTAGAATATTTGGAATTTATTTCTTGTGACAAAGTATATTGTATTATTCCCTAAAAAAGACCAATTCTTCCTTACAAAAATCAAGTATAGTTTGAATTGTATGACAGCAGGTGATAGGCTACATTTTATACCACTGTTTCCAATTATTTGACCCAGCACATGTTAATATACAGCCAGAAAATTCTGCTATTGGAAGTAGACTACTCCATTGTCTGTTTCATGATGAAGACTTGGCATTAACCAATGAATTAAGCAAGTGTTCTGATTTTGGCTTACCTTCAACTTACTCACTAATTCTTGGCCTGTCCCTTTAGTTCATAAGTAATGATTTTTGAGAACTGGAATTCACTGTTTGCCTACTGTGAAATTCACTTAGCACAGATTGGCTGTGTACCCTTTCAAAAGAAGACTCACTGTATTTATCTAGGGGTGGTTTCTGTAAACGAGCATCACTGTTTAGAAGACAAAGAGTCTTGTGTCTTTAGCAAGTACCAATGTATATTTGCATTATTTCTAGTGCTGCACTTATGAGGATGGCATTGATAACTATGAAAATGAGAGGTCAAGTGATATGTACTTGATCCCATGCATACTCCTTTAATTGTGGGAGTTGGCATGGGTTTCAAGATGAAGGGGGATGAAGGCTCATGAGGGGGATTATTTTTCTTCATAAGAAACTTGCAGGGCCTTTTGTCTGTATCTTTTTTTTTAAAATACAATTAACTAGGGTTCTTTGGTCTTATATAAATACCATGGTAAATATAGGGCAGATGGATAGGAACACTTATAAGTAAGCCAAGATATCATATGATTGTACATTAGTACCTTGATTAACTAGATTTTTATTTGGTCAGCTTCCTCAGCAATATAGAACACAGTTGAGAAGCAAGAAGTAAGATAAAGGTGTGGAAAGGAGAGCATATGAGCTATTCAAATTGAAATCATAAAGTTAGTGCACTGAACACCGGTTAATAACATTCTTCAGCATGAGTTGTTGAAAGAGCACCTGAGGCTCTTACTCAGCTTATATGAATGTAAGGCCTTTTTAAAAATTAAACTCTTGTGTTAAGTGCTAGCATTACAAATACCAAAGCTAGACAGTCCTTGTCTTCAAGGTTTTAATAAGGTCCCAAAAAAGGGAGGATTTTTTTGGTGTGAAAAGTCATAGGGATGATGAATGGAACCATAAGGGATAATTTGAATACTTTTTCCAGAATCAGTAGCAAGACTGATTTTGAGTATAGCTCCCTAAGCAAGGAGGCGGGGCGGGGGGAGGGGGAGAGAGATACCTATACATTAGGGGGATATAGTAAGAAAATGTGTGAGTTGGATATTTAGCAGCATGATCTTGTTGTATGATCTGGAGCTGAGTTCATAAAGTTCTGTCCCTTATCTTAAACACAGTTTGCACAAACTTTTTGGTTTTCCATTCTTCAGCGGATTAGTAACAGTGAAAAAGAAAGGGAAATGTGGTGCTACTGGAATCAAGTATGCTGAAAGAGTAGATGCAAGGAGTAGGACAGGAAAATTATAAAATAAGCCAAAGAAAAGGAAAATAAAAGGCATACTTACAGTGAGAAAGAGAGGAAAGGGAGTATACATTAGTATCTCAAATGAAAGTATGCACCAAACATGGAAGAAGGGGATAGATAAATGCTATACACAGTTATCTCATTTGGATCTTCATTAGAAAAGAGATTGAACACAAACACCTCCACACAAAGAGTTTGGTGTAGAAATACATTCAGAAGGAATCAGGCAGAAACAGGAAGAAGGGAGATAGGGACTAAAAGAGAGGATAAATTCCAGGAGGGCTTAGTCATAAGCAAAACAAGCTTACAGTTTCAGAGGGTGGATTTTTAAGTGGAATAAAAGAAAAGAAAGAAAGTGAAGAATCTAGGATGGGGAATGGGCAAAGGTAAGAGAAGAGGAAAAGTAGGTTCGAAGCTATTTGCATAAAATATATAGATAAGTAGTACTGAGCCTACTCCTTTCTTACAACCCTCTTTTCTCTGTAAAGAGGAGGATATGAGTGGAAAGAGAAAAAAAATACAAGAGGATAGCATAGAGAGAAGGTGTTAATAGCAATTAACAGTCATAACTGTGAACCTGAATGGAATGAACTCACCTATAAAATGGAGGGAGGGTAGCAGAACGGGTTAGAAAGTAGAATACAGCACTGTTATTTATTAAAAACATTTGAAACAAACTTTCACACAGTTAAAATAAGGTACTAGGACAAGATCTAATATACTTAAGAAGAATTTGGAAAATCAGACAAGAAAGTAGTAAAAATAGATTTGGTTAAAGAGAAATAGGTAAACTTCATTATGCTTAAAGTCTTGGATAATTAATTACTATCAGCATTTTAACATCTATCCACTGAATGGCATAGTATGTAAATACTTAATGAAAAATTTAAGTGATTTACAGTGGGAATAGATAATAAAACTTTGATTGAGGGTCTTAAATATCTTCCCCCTACCCTAGACTTAGACAAATCTAATAGTAAGTCAAAAATGTGAATGGAAAGTTAGAAAAATTAAGTCTCTCTTTGGTGAATACTGAATGAAAATAAAAAGGAAGACACACATTTCTAAGTTGTTTATGACCCTTTAAAAAACACTGACCATGGGCCTAGGGCATCAAAAATCTCACAGATTCAGTAAACCCAAATTGTTTAATCTTTTACTAATGACCAGAAATAAATTATTCAATAAAGAGTTTTGAAGAAATAATTAAAATGTAATTGGAGAATGAATAATGATCCAAAAGAGTTGGTGAATCAAAGAATGAATCATGTAAATAATAGAAAATTTCATCAAAGAAAATAAGAACATTGAAGTAATATGCCAGAAATTTGGGAATACAGCCAAAATAGACTTGAACTGAATTTTTAAGTCTCTAAACCCTGTAATCAATAAAAAAGAGGAGGAACTGACAAGTGAATTAGACATGCACCAAACTCTGATCTCCCTACCCCCAAAAATAACCATAGAAAACCAACAAAGTTTAAAACCTCAGTGTAACACCAAAATAGAACTTCTGAAAATGAAAGAGGAGATTAACAAAATTGAAAGGAAAAAAAATGGTGCAATTAGGTGTTTTTAAACCACCCCCCCCAAAAGAAATCCCCATAAAATGGATAAACCATTACCTAGTCTGATTTTTTTTTTAAAAAGAGAACGACCAAAATGAAAAAATTCACAAAAGATGAAGTAAAACAAGTTATTATAAATTATTCAATTATATCTGCACCTACTATCTGCTAGACACTGTGCTAAACACTGGAGATAAAAGAATAAAACTTTAAATTTTATTACTTTTTTCAGTTAAGCATTAATTTTCTCCTTTCCCACAATTTAATTTGGAAAAAAAAGAACAACAAAATCCTCTTAACATATAAGTGCAGTCAAATAAAGCAAGTTCTGCTCGTTGGCCATGGCCAAAAATGTATGTCTTCCTGCACGTGCTTCTGTTAAGAGATGGGTAAGCATGTTTCATTTTTAGTCCTCTAGAATCAGTCAATCAGAAAACATTTATTAAGTGCTTACTTTGTGCCAAGTGCTGTACTTGAAGATACAAGGGAAGGCATCATAGTCTTTGCTGTCAAGGAGCTCATGATCTAATGGATGCATATCATCTTTTTTGTTTGTTTCTTTTGCTTTTTGAAGGGGGAAGGGAAGGGCAGTTGGGGTTGTGACTTGCCTAATGTCACATAACTAGTAAGTGTTAAGAGTCTGAGGTCAGATTTGAACTCAGGTTCTCCTGACTCCAGGGCTGGTGCTCTATTCACTGTGCCACCTAGCCGCCCCCAAATAATCTTATACAAACAGGACATGTATGGAATAGTTTGGGGGTGGTCTTAGAGGGAGAAGGCACTAAGATTAAGGAATGCTTTAGAAAGACTTCTTGCAGAAGGTGGTGGACAGTCAGTGAAAATTCGGGGAGTTGGGAGGTTAAGTGAATTGTCCAAGGAACAGTGAGGAGTCCAGTACACTAGATCAATGAGTGCATGGGGGTGAATAAAGTTTAAGAAGACTGGAAAGGCAGAAAGGAATCTGCTTATGAATAGGTTTAAATGCCAGAGCATTTTATATTTGATCCTGAAAGCATTAGAGATTATCTGGAGTTTATTGAATGGAAGATATGACATAATCTACCTTGTACTTAAGGAACATCACTTTGGTAACTGAATGGACGTAAGTGAATGGTTGGAAGGGGAGAGCCTTGAGATAGGGAGACCAACCAGAAGGCCTTTATGATAGTTCATGTATGAAAGGGTGAGGGCCTACACCAGAGTGGTTGCAATGTTGGAGGGGAAGAGGGGACATGTCTCAGAAATGTTGTGAAGGTAAGATTGATCAGACTTGGCAACAAATTGGATATTGTGGGATAAGAATGAGAAGATGAGATGGTATCTTCAATGGGGAAATTTAGAATAGAGGAGGTTTTGGGGGGAAAGATACTAAGTTCAGTTTTGGAAATATTGAGTTTAATATGTTTACTGATCATTCAGTTCTAGATGTCCAGTAGGGAGTTGGAGGTATGAGACTGGAAGTTGAGAGAGATTAGACAAGTAGATTTGGTAATCATGCTTTATTATTACATTGATTAAAGTTCTAAAATCTTTAAGAATTTTTTTTTCTTCATGAAATTGTAAACTATTCTGGTTCATTCTGTGTCAGTTTATAGAAGTCTTCCATTTTCCTCTAAGATTATTTCATTTCTTACAGTGAAATATTTTATGTGTGTGTGTGTGTGTGTGTGTGTATGGATGGATGTATATATGTACATATATACATACACACACACATATAAACACTAATGTGTTTAGCCTTTCTCAAAACGTGTCTCTTCTCTCCCTCCCCCCCCATCCCCACCCCTAGGTTCCAGGTTTTGACTATTATAAAAAAGACTGCTATATTTACTTTTCTATATAGAGGTCTTTCTCTCCTGATTTCTTTGATCTCTTTGGGGTGTGTACATGCCAAGCAGCAGTGTTGGTAGTCAGAGGGTGACCACAGTTTGGTATCTTAGTGGTCACAGTTCGAAATCGCTTCACAGAATGGCAGGATCAATTCATAGTTTCCCCTCCCAAACCTCTTCCAACATATGTCATTTTCTTTTTTTGTCATCTTTCTCATTCTGATTAATGTGAAGTGGTACCTCAGAGATGCTCTAATTTGCATTTCTCTAATTAGTAATGATTTGGAGCATTTTTTTATGTTGTTATTCATAACTTGTATGTCTTCCTTTGAAAACTGCCTACTCATACCTTTTGATGATTTGTCTATTGAACAATGCGTTTACCACACAAATTTGAATTAGTTGTTTATAAATTTTAGGTATGAGACTTTTCAGAGAACGTTTTTCCCAGTTACCTTTTAACTTACCATTTTAGCCATATTGGTTTTGTTACCATTAAAATGTTAAACGTTTTAATTTTGTGTAATCAAAATCTTTTCTGTTTTCCTCTTTATTGCTTGTTTAGTCATCAACTCTTTTCCTATCCCTAGATTAGAAAACTAATTTCTTTCCTTGCTCCTAATTTAGTTTTATGATTTTATCTTTTATGTCATAAGTCACTTGGAGTTTATTTTATTTTATGGTGTGAGATGTTTTGTCTAGATCTAATTTCTGCTGACTACTTTTCAGCTTTACCAGCAGTTTGTGTTGTGAGTCCTTACTTTGTTAACTGATGGCCTATGGTTTGTGGAACACCATGCTACTGTGTTCATTTATTTCTTGTATATTGAATAACTGATTTATTCCACTGATCAACTTTTCTATGCAGTCATATTGCTTTATATTATAATCTGATATTTCTTACTGCTAGACACAATTATTTCCCCATAGATGTCCCAGTTTTCAAAAAAGATAAGGTAATAGAATGAAAATTCTATAATGGATCCTTAAAGAGATGATTGGAAAATATCTAGAAAGGCAGTGATTGTAATGACTCGGTGTGGCTTCACCAGCAACAGTTCATACCAGATACATCTCATGTTTTGTTTTGACAGGATTATTATAGTAACAAGTAAATGAGGGGAATGCTGTAGATATAGTTTTACCTAGACGTGAGCAGGGCTTTTGATAAAGTATCTTTTTCTAGTGGAGAAGGTAAGCTTGGATGGCTGAACTTATAAAGTAATAATTGTTCATTGTTCAGTGTCAGCATGGAACATAATCTCTAGTGGAGTATCACAAGTATCTGTGCTTGCCCTTGGTGCTGTTAAACGTTTTTCTGAATGACTTGGATAAAGGCACAGATGGCATGCTTATCATATGTGTAGATGACAGTAAACTGGTAGGAAGAGCTAACATACATAATGACAGTCAAGATCTGGAAGGACTTGGATAGGTAAGACATTAGATCAAATCTAATAAAGTGAAGTTGTGTGTGTGTGTCTGTCTTTATACTTAAGTACATAAAATCAACTTAAATGTAAGAAGGGGGAGGCACAGTTGGGCAGGAGTTCTGAAAAATGTTTGTTAGTTTTTTGGTTTTTGGTTTTTTTAGCCTTCACACTTCAAAAACGTCAGTAGTGTGAGGTGGCAACCAAAAAGGCTATAGCCGTCTGGCACTGCATTAAGAGGGGCATAACTTCTAAGAATAGGGAAGTGATAGTTTCACTATATTTTATCCCCTTCAGAGTAACATTATTGTATTTTAACAGTTTTGGTTGCCATATGGTGTTGATAAGCCAGAGAATGCCTAGAAGAGGGCAGCAGGTATAGTAAGGGACCTGTGATCTATTTATTGTGAGGAAGGGATTAAAAGAAAATCGAGGGGAAATTATCATAGCTCTTGTGAAGGAAGACTTAGGAGGAAGAAGAAAATCGTTCTGTTTGACCCAAGAGAGCAGAATCAGGAGCAATGGGTGGAAGTTTGAAAGAAGAAAGTTTAGGCTTGCTATCAGGAAAGATTTCCTAACATTTAATGCTACCATAAGTAGAATGTCTTATTTGGAAAGTTGATGGATGGATCCCTTCTTCTTGGAGTTCTTTATGC
This sequence comes from Pseudocheirus occidentalis, assembly GCA_028646575.1. Classification (NCBI taxonomy): domain Eukaryota; kingdom Metazoa; phylum Chordata; class Mammalia; order Diprotodontia; family Pseudocheiridae; genus Pseudocheirus; species Pseudocheirus occidentalis. Next base: position 154,396,856 of record CM053593.1, read on the forward strand.
AGAGACTAATTTGTTATGATGAAGATGTATGTATGTATGTATGTGTGTATGTATGTATGTATGTATGTATGAGGGTAGAAGGCAGGGTAGCTGGGGTTAAGTGACTTGCCCAAGATCACATTCCTAGTTTTTTGTTAAGTATCTGAGGCCGTATTTGAACTCAGGTCCTCCTGACTCCAGTGCTGGTGCTTTATTCACTGTGCCACCTAGCGGCCCTGATTTCAGTATTTATTGACCACACCAGAAGGCATGAAGTCTCTTTCAACTCTCAAGTTCTCTGATGTGAACCTACGGTTCACTAGGTTATAGTTGGTACTATTTCGCCTACTTTGTGAAGTAAATAGGTTTTTGTGAGCTGGCCTGGAGATCTTATTACCATTTAGAATATTTTCATGGGAAAAATATCTTCTAAATTTCCAATAAACAACTTACACATAAACATAGCATCACCCTTTGGTAAATTGAGGACTGCCTGTACTTAACTGTGTTCCATTTTTCAAAGTCTTTGCATCCTTTGTTTCTTCACAGCTTCCAGCTGCTACTTTGCTTGTGTGAGTCTTTCTGCTCTATGACTTGATGAAGTTTAAAACGTACTTTCTCATTCAAACATACAGTTGTTTTATTGACTCTAAAGAATGAATTCTTTCTGTTTCCTTTTGACACTGGCAGTGATAGATATATAGATAGATAGATACAGATAGTATTTAGCTTGTTACAAGTACCTTCTGCAGTGCTTTTTAATATCATGGTTATGATAAATAGCAAAGAATGAAATTTTCTTTTGAAGAGTTGCCTATCAAACCTTGAGATTAATTGCAGTAATTAATTAGGTCTTGGTCCCTGGAACCTGTGCTGAAACTCACTTTTTTCTTTCCAGGAGGGTGAGGGAATAGAATATTGTATGCCCTGTCAGAAAAAGTATCTTAAGCTATTCTTTTTAGCATATGTGCTACTGCTTCTTTTGGAATTTTTACCATTATATATTCCATTACCATTTAACTTCACAGACTACCTTGTTGGGAATAGTCAAGCTGGTTTCTCAAAGACTTCCAAAGTAATGAGTCTCTAGGTTACAGCTAGCTTTATGACAGGGGAAAATGAATCATTTTCATAGTTTCAAGAAAGTCTGACTAGATCTTTTGAAAACAAACCATGTGAAAAGCATAAAGGGATACATAAAAGTATTAGATCTGGCCTGTTTTTCCAGTTTTCTGAACTGTTTACTATTTTCACTTACCTTCTGAAGGTTTGGGCACTTCTCTTTTGAGAAACATTAATGTTCATGTTAGGGTTCAGCATTTGTAGAAACTTGAATCATTAATTCTATAGCACAACAAATGCTGATTGACGTAGATTCATGTCAGTAGTTTAGTTATTGTTAGCTGTACTAATCTATCTTCCCTTCTCCATTTCTTGGAGAATTAAATGCATATTCACCATTATTAATTAAAAAATAATGCTCTTGATCCTTACAATTCTGTTAAGAGTAAAAAGTTTTAAGAACATAATAGATTTCAGCAGATGTCTTTGGCTAATCCAAAATAGATCCGTAACTTGAAATAAAAAAACCAAAATAGCATTTTCATGATTGCCTGAAATTATAGGCATTTCTTCAGATTCCAAACAGAGAGCAAGATACCAACTACAGAAAACTGTATGAAATTATTTGCTATTTTTAGAATAAATTTTGCTTTCCGAAGTATGACTCCAGCTGATTAATTATATTAGCCTAGCAAATAAGAATTTTGTCATTTTATAAGCTCAGAAACAACGCATTTTTAAAAGCATTCCTAGCTGAGCATGGATCTCATGGTGGTAAAAATTAAGCTTGGTTATGGACTGAACAGTTGGTGAAAATTCTTCTTCTCTTTTGAGGGGCTAAAATTCTTTACGCTTTATATTATGCTTGGTTTGAATGAAGGGACCTTTGCATTTTTTCTTACATTGACTTTGGGTAAAGAAAGAAATCCTTTTTCCTAAAAGTTCATTCTTTAGTGTCCTCAGATAAGGAAATATTCTTCCTGGAATTACAATGAGGAAAAAAAATGAGTTTCAAAAGTTTGTTAATACTGACCACTTCTTTTTGTTCTAGCATTATCCTTTAAACATCATGAGCTTTCAAACTGGGAATTAAGATGGGAAAGCAATGAATATACACTACACAATTGTGACTACTACTGACAGCTGGAAGAGTAAATTTTCACAATATTTGGGATTCTGCTGTGTCATCATTTAGTACTGTCATCAGCTGTAGGAGAGCATAAAAATTTAAAAAGCCATTATGGCTCCAATGTATGAAAGGTGCCTGTGAGGATCAGGAAAAAACATTTTGTAGGAGATAGTGCTTGAACCTTTTAGACATCTCCACCTCAATGTCCAGTAGGCTTCTGTAAGTAAATATGACCAAAATAAATCTTATTATCTCCCTTTGCTTTTCTCCTCCATGTTTGGAGTATTTTCCCTCATCACTGCTGCATAGAATCCCCAGCTTTCTTTATAACACAGTTTAAGTGTCTTTCAGGTGTTTAGATTCTGTATATATTGTTTTCCATGAGTAGACTATAAACTTTTTGAGGGCAGAGACTTTTGTTTTATCTTTATCTCTCCCCTCTTCCCCCCCACCCTCATCCCCTATAGAGAACCTGGCACATTAAAGATATTCAATAAATTCTTATTTAATTGAACTCAGTCCAGTGGAGTTTGGGATTCTAATAAAATTCCAAGAAGTTTTGTTTTGTCCTCACTTTGTGTTAAAATGTTCTTAAGTATTCTAGTTGTGATTTAAGAATGATCTGGTGTGGTGAAGCGGAACTTTAGGAGAAAAGAGATTTGCCATCTTTATGCTAGCAAAGAGACTACTTTCAAAAAATTCAGAGAAATGATAGTATGAGTCTGCTATGTAAAGACAATTCTGATGATATAATCAGATAACTTCAATGAAGAAAAAAATGTGCTGGAGTCTAAAAGGGACATGTAATCAAACAACAAAGCCAAGCCAAGGCACATAAAGACAAATAAAAGGGTGGCATGGAACTAAAAGAATAATGTTCATCACTTGGGAAATGGCTAAATGAATTACAATATGTGAATGTAATGGAGTATTATTGTGCTATAAGAAATGATAAGATGAATGTAGAGAAGCATTGAAAAACTTGCATGAATTGAAGTAAAGTGAAGTAATCAGAGCCAAGAAATTAAGGAATACAGTGACCACAAAGTAAATGGAAAGAACAATAACCACAGAGCAATTTAAAATGAATGTTGCAAAATTAATAACAAGTATGGCCTTAAAGAGGAGATACTTTGTTAGGGAAAGATTCTGTGGAACAAAAAACAAAGATAACAAAATTTTGTTCAAAAAAAATAAAAATAGCACAACATTAAGAAAGCTAAACATCCAGAATTGAGGTTTCCCTCAATTTCTAAGGGCAACCAAAAAAAATTTTTTTAAAGGTACATTTAGGATAACAAGATGGGATAGGCCCACTATTCAGCCTTCTAAACTGGTTTTGCTATTGACTTCTCAATTAAGGAAAATGAAATAACGGAAAATGGTGCTGAACATGGAATGAGAATCAAATTCTGTTTTTTTACTAGTTGAGTGACCTATGACAATTTCTGACTATGTTTCCTTTTCGGTGAAATGAGCATGAGATAAGTACTGAGATGGATCTGTAATCTCATTAATGCAGAAGCTGATTCCAACAGTCTCCTATTCAGCTCCTCTTTTTTTTTCTTACATATCTGACCAATCTTCAGTTTCCTTTGTGGGATACTCTTCTATGTCATGCCCATAACTGTAGTTAGAGTGTTCTGTACCTTCTCTCCTTCTGGACTGCTTAACATAGTGATATCATCAGCTTTCATGGATTTAATTACCATCTCTGTGCTGATGATTCTCAAATATACCTATCCTGCTCCAGTCTCTCTGCTGACCTCCAATCTTGCATCTCCATCTGCCTTTCACATATCTCAAACTGGATATCCAGTAGGCATTTTGAAGTAAACATGTCAAAACATACCATGCAGACCCTCTTTGCCTCCCCCCTGGACTGTTTGCAGTAGCCTGCTGATGTGTTGCCTGCCTTAAGTCTGTCTCCGATTAAGTCTACCCTCCATTTAGCCACTGAAGGGATTCTGAAATGCTGGTGCAACCATGTCATCCCTCTATTTAATAACACTCCAGTATCTCCGTTTGCCTTCAGGATCCAAATACAAAATGCTGTTTTGCAGTCAGAGCCCCCTCCTACCCATTCAGTCTTCTTATACCTTATTCTCCAACAAATACCTTTCAATCCAGTGACACTGCTGTTCTGACTCTGGGCCCTTTCTCTGATTGTCCCTCATGCCTGGAATTTTGTATTTCCTCTCCTTTTAACTATTAACCCACTGCTTCCTTTTACTCCCAAATAAAATCCCATCTTTACAGGAAGCCTTTCCCAACTCTCTTAATTCTGGTGGTTTCCCTCACTTAGTTATTTCCTATTTATCCTGGTCATAGCTTGCTTTGTATATATTTGTTTATATGTGGTCTCCCTCATCATAAGTCCCTTGAGTGCAAGGATTGTCTTTTGCCTCTTTCTGTTTTTAGCTGTGCTTCACACTTAGTAGGTGCTTAATAAATGTTTCTTTCTTGATTGATCCATCATCTTCTGCCCAAGGCTGCATAACCTTTGTAGAGCCGTAGCTCTTATTTCCTAAGCCCAGTGTTCTTGTCACTATATCACTCTGCTATGCCATCCTAGCTTTATTTCTTTCTCTGATAAGGTTGCTAGACTAGCATATAAATTAAAACCTAGGATTCTGCAAGGAAATTAACAAAGTCTGTCATTATATCATGGTAGATTTGTGTTGTTTTTTTTTTTTTAAACTGTGGGCTGAACTTTAGTATATTAATATAGCTTCCCAAATGATTGAAAAACTGGGCCCAAAGAATGTTGATGAAGCATATGCTGTTATGCTAGGGAGGCAGTATATCATGATACAACACCATAACTCTAAGCCTAAAATTTCTTCATGGTAGAGCCAAGATGGATTAAAGGCAGGGAATCACTTGAGCCCTCCCAAATTCACCTCCAAACAACTTTAAAACAAACAAACCTTAAAATTAATTCTGTGCTCAGCAGCAGAACCAACAAAAAGGGGGAAACAATTTTCCACCCCAAGACAACTTAAAAGGTAGGCAGGAGAGGTCTGTATTATAGGGTTGAGAATTTAGTGCAGCCCCTGGCAAGCCAATAGCAGCCCTTGTGGTTAACTGAATGTAATGCCAAGCACAAGCAGCTCTCCAGAGGTTTGCTGCTGTCAATAACTATGGTTCTGATCACATAATATAGTGAACTCTCTATTCAACAACAAAAATTCCCAGAAACCAAATTAAAACATTCACAATGACATAACACAGCAACTTTTATTCAAGTGTCCACATAGTCTTAAACAAAAGATATCATTCGGTAAGTCCTTAACTCAGTCATCCTTAAGGGGTACAAAGTACTAAGGTTTTCCACCCCTAGGTTACATTATCTGAATCTTATCAGCCAGAAAGTCTTCTTCCATCTCAATTTGAAGCTGGCTTCCAATCATCCTTAAGGGATACAAAGTACAAAGCTTTCTCACTCCTAGGCCAGCCAGAACTATGTACCCCAAGTAAAGGTCCTTTCATCTTGACTTGAGACTGACACCCAAACTCCACGGTTCATCAATTTACTTTCTGCCTGTGAAATCAACACAGACCAACAGCACCTCTATCTCAGAAATTAACACAAATCATCAGTAAACTCCCAGGACCTCTGAAAATGTCAGCAAAATCCTCCTCCAGGACTTATGTAAACGGATAGTAGGAAAGTCCTCTTTCAGGGCTTCTGTAACAACAGCAATGTCCTCTGTCAGTAGACAGGTTAGACAAAATAACATCGACACAGAGTGCCAGTACCACAGGCATCCTTCCTCCAAGTTCTGCTCAGTCCCAGCTTGTGCCAGAGCTTTAATATCCTCTGTTTCTTCCTGTTACACTCTTCTAACATCCTTCCTTTTCCTGTCTTTGGCAAGTTTCCTCCCACTGTGGGCTTTACAGGTTCTTTGCTTCTTTATATTCATCCATTTGTTACCTAGAGTAGAATAATATTCAAATATATTTACATACAACACTTTGTTTCCAGGTCATACAAAAAGTGTTCTCATAAGTCTTTGGTATATTTGGAACTTTTGTTTTTATCACAGACTGGGTATGCACACTACCTTGTAGTGTGACCCTCTGGGTCAGAGGGTATGGACACTTTAGTCATGTAAAGCCAAGCACGAGCAGCTTTTCAGAGGATCACTGCTGTGAACAGCTTTTCAAAGCTCTGATTACACAGTATAGTGAACTCTTTATTTATTCAGTAACAAATTAGAGCAAAACATTCACAGAAAACAAAGTACAGGATTCAGAATGTTATAACTTCACAACTTATCACTAAAATGGCTGCATAGTTTTCACCAAAGTAGTCACATAGTTTTTAAGCAAAAGATAACATTCATTTAGTAAATCCTTAATTCAGTCACCCTTAAGGAGGCAAGCCTCCTTAATTGGCACGAAGTCCTTCACCTATGGCATGCAATTAAGTTACAATACAGTCACTACTAAGTACCCTCTTAAGATATAACGGAAAGTACAAAGGCCATTCACCCGTACGTCACAAGTAAGTTACAGTCTCATCTGTCAGCATTAAATACCCAAGGCAGGTTCTCAGCTTCCATGATTCCTCTTTCATGATTCCAGCTCCTGCCCAAATCTAACCAACTGTCACTTGATTTCAAAGGCAGACAGCTCCCTGTTCCTTGTCCTGCTCTCTGTGCAGTTCCTGTTCCATGTTGAAACTCACAGTACTAAGCCATTGCAAGTCCTTTACATTTTCTGTTCCTGGGAAGACAAAGATTAGCAAAGCCAAAATAACATTCATGCCCATTGCTGGCATTATCATCAGTTCACTTTCTGCCTGTGAAATCCATAGACCCAAAACAAAATACTGACACCACAGTCACACTTCCTTTGGCAGCTCCGGCTGGCCCTGAGAAGCTCTTAGCAAAAGTTTCAGCTTGCTCTCCAAAGAAACTCCACCACCATAATCCCTGTTCTCAAATTCAAAATTGCTTTCTCCAGCCTAGGCCTCTGCTCCTCGGTCTCCAGCTGCTTGCTCCAAGAAGTTCTGACTCTAGCTTGTGTTTTTCTGTCAGGGTCTTCTCACCCTGACGACAGGTCTGTCAGGGCTACTTTCCCTGACCACAACTCTGGCAGGGACAACTCATTACTTACCACCTGAATTGAGAAGGCACCAGCATCTTCTCTAGAACAAAAGAATCTCAAAGGCTCATAGGTGGAAACAGAAAGTTTATTGAGTCCTCTACATTGGGGAAGCCTAACAGCAACATTTCAAGACTGATGACCTAACCCAGACTGCCCCAAAACCTGAGTCTTATATAACCTTCAGATGTACCTACTCCACGTGATAAAAAAAAAACAAGGTCCAGCTGCAAGGAGCAGAATACAGCTAAATGTGGGGGCCAGAAGTTGCAGTTTCAGGGGCTTCACGTGGCCTCGGGGTAAGGAGACGTCATCTGGAAAACCCAGTTTCTACATGCACGAGAACTCCAAGCACCGCTGCTCCCCACGGCCTTTTAGAGACTTGGAGAGTCCAGCACGCCTCGAACTCCACATGACCCAGACTTTTCCAGGGCCTCAACTCTCCCCGTGCCTCATCCCAACCACCTGCAACCTGCAAGTATTTCCCAGACCCTCACATTTTTCCTTATATAAGATTATTTCCTCCCTGTTCCAGCCCCTTCCTGTTATATCAGAAAGTCCATCCCACTGTGGGATTTACAGATTCTGGGTCTTAATACTTGACACAATTCTGAGCTTGGAACTAAGTGCTAAGTACTTGTTAGTTTGCCAATACAAGGGGATCCTCAAATTCTATTACTATTACAAGTCACTTCACATAATTACAAATTGTTTTCTAGAACAGCTGAACCCATTTAAAATTCTATCAACTGCTGATTAGTGTGCTTGTCTTTCCCCTACTCCTCCAACACTGACTATTCACTGACTCTGCTTCCGGTGGGGGTGGGGATAGGTGTGGGTATACTGTCCCAGGATTTTGGGGTTTTATATCAGCCACTGGGTCTCCCACTATTTATGGGCTCCAAGTACCAGAAGCAGCCTCTGCTGTTGCTACCACCACCATCAGATGATTGCACGCCTCTTTTACTCAGATCCCTCAAAGTTCCCCCACTGACTTTCCATGCTGTTCTCAGTGTTCATGGCTTGAGAAATCGAAATCACAGCTGCCAGTGATTTAGTTCCCTGAGGCCTGCTCCACGTCCAGCACAGCACACACCATACTGTGCTCCACTCCCAGACCTGTATGATATACCCATCCTGTCAGTTTTCCAGGCTGTTGAACTGGAGATGTGTTTTACTCTGTCATTTTGTGAGTTCTGCAGCTCTAGGAGTCATTTTTTACAGGTATTTGGAGGGGCTTGGGAGTGAGCTCAAGGACGTCCCTGCTTTTACTAGTTGCCATCTTGGCTCTGCCCCTGGTACTTATATTCTTATAGTATAAAGGATAATATGATATACTGTACACCAAATGGATTTATAGCTTTTTTTTTATTACAAAGGATGACTGGGAAATTCTCAAAAGAAAAAATAATTTTAAAAATTACTTCTCATATAGATGAATAGGAGAAAAAAAGGAATAGGATCATAGAAAACAAAATGTATAATTTTGATTATGTAAATTTTAAAAGTTTTTATTTAATAAAGTTTAAGATTAAAAGGGAGACAATTTACGGGGGGTGGGTAATCTTGGCAGAAAGTCTTACAGTTACTTTCCAAGATACAAGGAATTGATTCAAATTTATAAGAAAATGAAATATTCCTCATTTGACATATAGTCTAAGAACAGACAATTCTCCAGGGAAAAAACCTTCGGTATCCATAGCCACTCCAGATATCTAGTAATTACAGAAATGAAAATTAAGGCAATCCTTAGATTCTGCTTCATAACCATCATCATGGCATAGGTGACGAAAAATGAAAATTGGTTGATTTTGGAGGACCTGGTGGAAAAACAAGCATATTGATAAACTCTATGGGGACTTACAAATGGATACAGCCATTTTGAAAAGCAATATGAAATTATACACAAAAAATACTAAACAGTAAGTGCCCTTTCACTCAGCAACACAAGAGAAAAGGGCATACAAATATTTTTAACAGGCCTTTTTTGTGATGGCAAAAGAAACTGGAAAGTTAAAACTATTCAATATTTTAACAAAAATAGAAGAATGAATAATTTAAAGACTTTTATAAACTGATAAATGAATTTAGTAGAAGTAGGAAAACAATTTATACAATGGCAGTGTTATAAAAACATTTAGAAAGCTTTAAGAATTATGACATTGATCATACATGATTCCAGGGGCGGCTAGGTGGCGCAGTGAATAGAGCACCAGCCCTAGAGTCAGGAGGATCATACATGATTCCAGAGAACGAATGTACTATCCATTAGAGAGTTGATAGATTTAGAATGCAGAGAGAGAGAAAGAGAGATGATTTCTGTTACATGGCTGTGCATTTTTTAAGATGAAATTTGTTTTTTTCCCTTTTTTTCCCCCACTGGGGTAGTGATGAGGTAAGAAGAAGGGAAAATGAGTTTCTGTTATTTTTGTTTTTTAGATAGAGAATAGGGAGGTGCTACAAATATGAAATGTTGCATGCATTTTCAGATTAGAGCACTGTACTATTAATTTTTCTATATTTGGCTTTTTTTTTTTGGAAGGGGGAAGGCAGGGCATTTGGGGTTAAGTGACTTACCCAAGGTCACGTGGGTAGTAAGTGTTAAGTGTCTGAGGTCACATTTGAACTCAGGTCCTCCTAAGTCCAGGGCTGGTATTCTGTTCACTGTGCCACCTAGCCCCACCCCATTTAGTAATTTTTCTTAACTGTCTTTGTTATAAGACACCTCTTTCAAGTATGTAAATTAAAAGTAGAGCATCATGAAACTGAAGGTGATTTTAAAAACTAACATTTTCAATAACACAAAACCTAGCTATTTGGACCAGTATGACCTTGAATATTCATGGAGAAAGAGTGTTTCATGCAAAAGTGACCCATTTAAAGTCATTTTATTTTTACAGGCTTTTTGTGTGTGTGTGCGTGTGTGCGTGCCTGTGCACGTACGTGTGTGTGTGCGCGCTTTTTGGAGGGCAGTTGGGGTTAAGTGACTTGCCCAAGGTCACACGGCTAGTTTTTGTGTTAAGTGTCTGAGGGTGGATTTGAACTCAGGTCCTCCTGACTCCAGGGCCGGTGCTCTATTCACTGCACCACCTAGCCACCCATTTTTACAGGCTTCTGAACTAGAATTCATGATATATTACTATTTTATAGACATTAGAGTGACTCGTAATTTGTCTAAAGCTCAGTATAGCATCTGAAAGCCAGTATTCAAATCTAACACTTTCTTGAAATCTTCAAAACCTTTGTCATATCGTCCCATCTTTTAAAATATCCAGCCTCTTTTGTAATATAAGACCTCAAAATGGGGCACAGTTTCCATGGCATGTGTGTAATCATCCACAGCTTTCTAAAAGTCAACCTTATTTGACACCTGTTGTGGGCAGCAGCCAGATTTCCCCTGGGAAGCATTCAGGGGCAGCACACACTCTCACATCTGCGTAGGTGCACAGGTGAATATGCTCAGAATTGTAGTCTGAATGGTGTGCAGGGCTTCCCATCAATGAAGACCAAGTTTTCCCTCTCACAGGCAGGGCTGGGACTAGGGTGTGTCCAGTGGAAGGAGCTCCCTTCATCATTTCTTATAACACAGTAATATTCCATTACATTCATATACTACAGCTTGTTCAGCCGTTCCTCAGTTGATGGACGTCCTCATACTTTCCAGTTCTTTGCCTCTCACTGGCCACTTGGGTACTAGCCCCAAGTGTGAGCGCAGACCTGAGAGAGAATTAACTAGACAGGTAGTAACTAGCAGGTAGCTAATGATGATTTGAACAAAGTTTTTAAAGAGCCAAAAGACTCAAAAGATTCAAGTACGCTTATCTTAATCATATCCTGGAATTTTATTGCCAATATAATAGTCAGTTATAATAGTCTGTCATACCCTAGAAGTAGCTCAGATAAGATAAGACTTTGTTATCCAGGCCCCAGGAAGTCATGGGGAAAGTCAGTTGTCTCATATCAAAATAGGACAAAGGATGCTCTGAGAGCAGGCTTCAAAGCCCACAAGCCAAAGCTTCAATCTCAAAAACAATCTGCATAGAAACTGACCCCTAAGAATCAAATATTTTGGCTTTTTACATTTGCCACTACAAAAAGAGCTGTTATAAATATTTTTGTACATGTGGGTACTTCTTCCATTTTCATGATATCTTTGGGAATACAGAACTAGAAATGGTATTGCTGGGCCAAAGGTTATGCAGTTTTATAGCCTTTTTGGTATAGTTTCAAATTGCTCTGCAGAATGGTTAGATCAGTTCACAACTCCACCAATAATGCATTAGTGTTCTAATTTTCCCATATCTTATCCAATATTTATTATTTTCCTGTTTTGTCATGTTAGTCACTCTGATAGATATGATGTGGTACCTTAGAGTTGTTTGATTTGCATTTCTCTAAGCAGTAATATATACAGCATTTTTTCATATGACTATAGATAGCTTTAATTTTTGCCTCTGAAAAGTGCCCGTTCATACACTTTGACAATTTATCAGTTGGGGAATGACTTGTATTGTTACAAATTTGACTCGGTTCTCTATATATTTGAGAAATGAGACCTTCATCAGAAATACTGCTTGTAAAAATTGTTTCATAGCTTTCTGCTTCCCTTCTAATCTTGGTCATGTTGACTTTGTGCGAAAACTTTTCAATTTCATGTAATCAGAATCATCCATTTTTTATTTCATCATGTTCTCTGTCTCTTGTTTGGTCATAAATTCTCCCTTTCTCCATCAATCTGACAGGTAAACTGTTCCTTGCTCTCTTAGTTTGCTTATAGTATCAGTCTTTATATCTTAATCATGTACCCATTTTGACTTTATCTTGGTATGGGGCATATAATGTTGGTCTTTGCCTAGTTTCTGCCATCCTATTTTCCAGTTTTCCCAACAGTTTTTGTTAAATAATGAATTCTTATCTCAGAAGCTGTAATCCTTGGATTTATCAAATAGTAGATGACTGTAGTCATTGACTGTTGTGTCTTGTGTACCTAACCTATTCTGCTGTTCCACCACCCTGTTTCTTATCTAGTACCAAGCTGTTTTGATGATTGTTGCTTAATAATACAATTTTAGATCTGGTAGAGCTAGGCCACCTTCCCTTGTAATCCTTTTCATTAATTCCCTTGATATTCTGGACCTTTTGTCCTTTAACTTTCTTTTTCTTTTTTCTAGCTCTGTATCTTTTTGGTAATTGGATTGGTATGACACTGAATAAGTAAATAATTTAGGTAGAATTGTCATTTTTATTGTATTAGCTCGGCCTACCCATGAGCAGCTGATATTTTTCCAGTTATTTAGATCTGACTTTATTTGTGTGAACAGTGTTTTGTAATTGTGTTCATATAGTTCCAGGGTTTCTTTTGGCAGGTAGACTCCCAAATATTTTATAATGTCTACAGTAAATTTAAATGGAATTTCTCTTTCTATCTCTTGTTGTTGGGCTTTGTTAGTAATATGTAGAAATGCCAGTAATTTTTGTGGGTTTGTTTTATATCCTGCAACTTTGCTAAGTTCATTTATTATTTCAAGTAATTTTTTTTTGTTTAAAGTTTTCTGTTATGTTAAATGTTTATAAAATTAAGAGAAACTTATTCTATAATAAATAATTTTTTCTTTTCTTTTTAGAATATTCTCTTTTCTGGATGTTGTTACATTGTGTCGCTGTGCTCAAGTCTCTAGGGTAAGAAGAGCTGACATAATTATGGTGATACCTGCATATACTGTTGGTTTTGTGATAATCTTCTAATCATCTAACCATGTATTTATTTATGTTACAGGGGACACTTTTTGACCCCTGATGAAATTAAATTGATGTAGTGGCCACTGTCGTAGAAGACTGCTGTATGTTTTTTATAAAGGGAAGTGGAGGAAGGGAAGGGAGCAAGCACTTATTAAGTGCCTTTTATGTCCCAGGCTCTAGTCTTATTTGAGCCTTAGAACAACCTTGAGAAGGAGGCACTATTATTCCCACTTTTTCATTTGAGGAAACTGAAGCAGACAAGTGACTTGCCCTGGATGATGCAAGTGGTGTCTGAATCTGGATTTATCTTCCCTACTCCAGGCCTAGCACCATCTACTGTACCACCCAACTGCTCTCTAACCTTTTATTTTCTTGTTATTCTTGGCTACCTACATAATTGAGCTGAATAATTGTGTTCAATGGTAAAAAGTATCATAATTTAAAAAAAAATTTTTTTAATAACTTTTTGGAGGGGGGAAGGCAGGGCTTTTGGAGAAGGCAGGGCATTTGGGGGTTAAGTGACTTGGCCAAGGTCACACAGCTAGTAAGTGTTAAGTATCTATTGGGTTTGAACTCAGGTCCTCCTGACTCCAGGAGTGGTGCTTTATTATAAACACTGTACCACCTAGCCCACCCCTAGATAGAAAATTTTAAGGGTGCTCTTGATTTTAGCTTTATGGAAGAGTTGAATGTTCCATTTTTTAGTCTGAAATCCCTTATATATATGGCAGTTGATATTAGGAGCTTCAAGGACTTTTCATAATATAGAGGAAACACAATGCTGTCAAAACAAATTACATTTTTCCCTAGTAAAGCAATGGAACATTTTTTAAGGGTAAAGCAGAGTGATTTTTAGATTGATATTGTATGTGTATATGTAAGAGATATTTCAACTCTGACAGTTTTTGTTTTGAGAGACAAAATAGGCTTAGCTCTTTCTAAATGCACAAATATAAGAGTTCTTTTACAGATAGAGTGCAGACTGTCTTAGCAGATAGTTAATGAGTGGATTCTTCAGTTACAACCCTGCCATTGATTTACTTTGAATTCCTGCTTCTTAAATGTTTTTTTCCATTGTACTTGGATTTTTTAAACAGTTTTAAAAGATAGAACAATTTTAATAGTCATACTGGACATAAGTGATAGATATAAGTTCCTTTCTCCTTGAATGTGCAAAATGCTATCCATATGTCTATGCTATTTTCTTAATAAACATTGAGAACAAAATCAGGGAAGTTTTTTTTTTCTACTTAATTTCTTCCATACTTTTTTTCTGCTTTGAAATACAAACTTTCCTGAAGTGGGGTTTTTTTTTTTTTTTTTTTTTTTTTTTTTTGGCCAGAGTGTTAAATTAATGGTTTAGTTATAGTAACTTTTGAAATGAGAGCAGACCAATTCATTCTTCTTTGGCGTAGAGGATGGTGGAGAGGAGAGAACTGGCTTTAGAGTCAGAGACCCTAGATTTCAGTCTTAGTTTTGCCACTTAATTCTTTTTTTTTTTCTTTTTAGAAGGCAGTTGGGGTTAAGTGACTTGCCCAAGGTCACATGGCTAGTTTTTGTGTTAGGTGTCTGAAGCCAGATTTGAACTCAGGTACTCCTGACTCCAGGGCCGGTGCTCTATTCACTGCGCCACCTAACCGCCCCCACTTAATTCTTTCTTCCTTTTTTTTGTTTTTTGGAGGGAGGGAAGTAGGGCAGTTAGGGTTAAGCGACTTGCCCAAGGTCACACGGCTAGAAGTGTCTGAAGCCGGATTTGAACTCTGGTGCTCTATTCACTGAGCCATCTAGCTACCCCTTTGCCACTTATTTCTATGTGACTTTGATTAAGTCACTTAGCCCCTCATACTTCAACTTTCCTAATCTTTAAAATGAGGTTAATAATAGCACCTACTTCCCACAATTTTTGTAAGGACCAAATAAGATAATAATTGTCAGTCACTTAGTACAATGCTCTGGGGCATAGAGCTATATAATAAATGTTAAATGTATGTTAGCTGTTATCATCATCATTATTATCTAGGAGTTGCCTGTGCCATTGAAATTCTTAACTCTGTCCCCTGTGTGTAGATTCCTTGTTATTATCAAGTTATTGAATGAATTCTCCCTCTTACCTCCACAGACCTACAATGCAGGATTGATTAGTTTTACAAGATATCTAATACTGTGTTGTCACCCAATAGTTACAAAACCTGGTCTCATTTTCAAGGATACCACCTTGTGTCATGTTTGTTCACTTGCTGTTTGAAGTAGTTGAAGGACATATACAGTCCTATAATCTCACAGCGTTATATTAAACCCAAGAAATGAATAGTGTCTTCTTTTCAGGTCAGAAGTTTTAAAGTCTAATATTATTCAAAGATAATAAATTTTGAGTACCAGTTATCTGTTAAAAAAAATGGTTTGGGGCGGCTAGGTGGCGCAGTGAATAGAGCACCGGCCCTGGAGTCAGGAGTACCTGAGTTCAAATCCGGCCTCAGACACTTAACACAAAAAACTAGCCGTGTGACCTTGGGCAAGTCACTTAACCCCAACTACCCTGCAAAAAAAAAAATGGTTTCCATTAACTTCTCGATGGTATGGAAGGCATTGGATGTGAAGAGAAGGGACCCTGATTTAAATCCTTTCTTTACCAGTTGATGCCTATAATCTTGGGCAAGTCACTTTGCCATTCTGGGCTTCCGTGCCCTTATCTGTAAAGAGAAGTTGTGGAACTAGATGATTACTAAGGCCTATCATCTCTGAATCCTATGATCTGTATTTTGTCCTCATCTACTGTTTCTCTTTTTCCCAATTTAGGCTTATCTGGGCTGTTGAATTCCTTTGATAGCCAGTGATCCCTGGGTTTCAGAAGACCAAATATTCTGCTTAGAAAATAGCTTCTGGCTTCAGTTCTTATCTCGTAGCCTATTTTGCCCTGACCCTTGCTCTGAGTGTCCATATTGAGCACCTTTTGACAACTGTCAGAGATTCCATATCCATTCACCCCTTTTTGTAAGTGTAGGAAGAACTAGAGTGAATGTTCTTTATTGGTTAAAAGTAAGACAGTTCTTTTTTGGACTTGTCATGGTATTTGGAGAGTATTTTATATCTATCTTTGTCATTGTGTAGTCCGAATTATCTCTGGGTTTTTTGTGGGAGTTCTGTTGTTTTGTTGTAATTTTAAGTAGACTTTTGTAAAGGCTGAATTAGGTCATGGTGAATTTTTTTTAATTAACTCTGTATGAACTCTTCCCCCTTCTTCACTCTCCACCCCTATCTAGGCTTGGAATGTTCTAGCTCTAGATGGCAGCAACTGGCAACGGATTGACCTGTTTGATTTCCAGAGGGATATTGAGGTATAATTATATGTGATATGTGATCCCATTTCTCTTGTTAAAGTGTAATTACTGTATAGACCAGATTAATACCATTAGTATAACCATTTTCCCTAGAGAGAGAGAGAAATCATTAATTCGAGTTCATTTGAACTTCAGGGAAAACTTGAGTCCCAAAAGCTCATTTTAACTTTTAAGGTTGGGCAGAACTATTTCTTTAGGAAAGGATTAAAATAGATTTCATGGTGGAATTATGTACATGTGATTTTCATTTTAAAGAGTCATTTTAATTTTTGTTAAAGAGCCTACAGATTTGTTTCTTGTTTAGAGAATGGTTTCTTTATATTGAGAAAGTGTGCAGGTATAGTTTCGGTGAAGAGAGGAAATCTGATGCCAAGTTTGTTGCAAAATCCCCCTTTTGCAATTTCAGCCCTTGATGTGACCTGTCTTAAGATAAAAATTGAAAGCTAAACGAAAGCTCACAATTACCATTCTTGGCTTTCTTGAAAAGTTTCAGTAACTGTTAAAAGTACATCTGGACAAAACCATGAATCTAGCCTAAACTTTTTGCACTAAAAATTTTTAAAAATTATCTCCCTCCCAATTCCTTTCCCTACCTCATCTTATTCTTCCATTTCTTAGTGGTCCAGTAGAAATAGTTTCCATTATGTAGCATACCAAATTTTTGAAATAATATATCCTTACCTAATAAATAAATTAAAGTGAGCTTTGAGGAAATTTTGGTAACATGATTTTGTCTTTTACACACTATGGAATAGAGATTGCTTTGAACTTAAATTTGAATTTAAATTGGTTCTACCACTGTCCCCACTGATTTTAAACTGGCATTTTTTCCCCTCTTTTATAATTTTCTAACCCTTGTGTATATGTTAAGCATATAAAAGTGTGCACTCAATTTAGTCAGCCTCCATTAACTACCATCCTAAAGAGAGCACTAGAATAGACACTGCCATTGTAGAAGGAAATCCAAAATCAATTGTAGATAGTATTGGATCGGTCTCCCCCACTTCCCATATATTTTTATTTATTTCATTAACTATTTCTGTTACATGTAAAAAGGTTTAACATTCGTTATTTAAAATGTTGAGTTTCAAGTTCTCTATCCTACCTTCCTCCTTGAACGCAAGTAATTTGATGTCTGTTATAAATGTCAAGATAATACTGGATCTTAAGGAACTTAGAATGGAGTTGTATAAAGTGACAGACTTATGAGATGGCCTAATAACAGTAGAAAGCAACATTTCCTCAAGTACTGAATATGTCACTGATTACATAAATATCAGAATATAGAGTTTAGGAATGTATAGATGAAGGATTAGGTGTTTAATTAGGGAAGGCTTTGTGGAGTCCAGTATGTTTGAGATTTGGTTCACAAATTGGCTAGATGTTTTTATATAAGTGGAAGGAAAAATAAAATTAATTGAAGGCTTTCATATGCTTTTAGTCATGTTGAGACCACAACTAGATGCTTTCAAAAGGAGTGGCTTATTTGCTTTTCTTTGTTTTCAAAGGGCCGAGTTGTAGAGAATATTTCTAAAAGGTGTGGTGGTTTTTTACGAAAGTTAAGTCTACGTGGTTGTCTTGGAGTAGGAGACAATGCATTAAGGTAATGTCATAACTTATTTCAATTGTTAGATGCCCATCTTGACTAAGCAAAGAAGATTCTTTATGCATAAAATGCTCATTTAATTTGTTATTTTTGAAGTGTCCTAATTTAGATAAATTGTTTCAACCATGAAAATTGTCCAGTAAGGAAATTCTGTAATCTGTGGAAGAAGACAAGAACTAGAGCCAAGGAGACCAGAAACTGCCCATTAAGACTGACCCTTCTGGTGGCCTAGAGCATTCCGAACCTTTTTTTTTTTTTTTTTTATCTCAGCGACAGAAGGATACCATAGAGATCAGAGTTTTAGATGTGATTAATGAAAAAGTTTTAGTAGATTTGTAAATCCTTGTGGTACCACAAGACAATGTAGATAATGTATCTTCTTTAAAATTACACTATTTTTTCTGAAAGCCTTTTTTTTTTCTATTCTTATAAAGGACCTTTGCACAGAATTGTAGGAACATTGAAGTACTGAATCTCAATGGATGTACAAAGACTACAGATGCGTAAGTACCTTATAATTTAGGATCAGAGTAAAGTTTCTGGTCCCTTCCTTTCTATCCTTTGCTGGTGCATCAAGAAGTTAGTAAGTCATTTTAAAGGCTAGAAGAAAATGACTCCTGATCTTGCCCCACAAAAGACAACACTTTCATCCTTGATTCTTCTGAGAGTCAATGTCAGCTTCAGTTGGTAGTATTTAATTGGACTATTTGAGCTTCAGGTTTCAAAGCCATATTTAATTTAAAGAAATAGCATTATTATTGTGGCTTTACATGAATCCTTAGTTTTATGAAGTTTGAAAATTTGAATTATTTTTTTTTACCCTTGAAATTTATGAAAGGTTCATCTTTATTCACTGAAAATTTGAATTCTTCAAAAGAATGGCCTAATAAAAAATGTGGCAGATAATTAGTACGAAATTATCCCACAATGGGCCAATTTGACCCCATCTCATACCTGTGAATACCTTTTGTATTCCTAGTGATTCACTATTTCATTTGAGACAGTGGTTCAGATTTTTCAAAAGAAACTGATATAAATAGAATTGAAATTGTTTTGTAACTGGACCCAAATCCAGCTTTAAGGATTAAAGTGAAATATTAAAAAAAATCATAACCAGTTGAAGACTGTGAGAATATAAAATACAAGAATTACTTGCTTTTCAAATGTTGCACTATTGGCTACTATTTAAAAACTTGTCTCCTGACTGTGTCACTCCCCTGCTCAGAAACATTCTGTGGCTTCTATTGTCTCCAGGATAAAATATTAGCAGTTAAGTTCTCGAAGGTCTGGCTTCAAACTGCCTTTCTAGCCTAATTTCATAGAAGTAATGACCTTCTTGCACTGTTTCATCCAGATTGGACAGTTACTGGTTCTCCTACCTTGTGCCATTTCATGCTTTTTGCATTCTCTCTACCTTTTGGAACCTTTATTTTCCTCTAAGACTTAGTTCAGAGACCACTTCCTCTATATAGCCTTTCCAGCTGAAAGCTTTTTGTCTCTTGTTAGATTTTCCTGTAGCATTTTGTCTAGTTTTCTTCCTTTGGCCTCATCATTCCCTGCTTTTTATTATATTTCTCAGTATATATGTTGTGTCCCTTCTGATAGAATGTAAACTTCTTAGGAGAAGGGTCTGTCATTGGAAAAAAAAAATCTTTCATATTCCCAGTACCTAGCAGAGTGTCTTGTACGTCTGTATTTATATTTATTTGTAAAGATATTTCTTGATGGGTTTCACCATAAGAAGTTTATAACATAAAAGAGGCAGTAAAGAATATATAACTACAAAGAAACCCTTAATTCTAAAATTTAACAAAATCTTAATGTTATATCTATTGTTAATATATTGACTCTTTTGATGTAGAATGAAGTCATTGAAGTAGTATGAACATCTAAAGGAATTAATTGCCTCTTTTTTCCAGTTAGGGAATACTAATGGAGGAAAAGGGGATTTTAGAAAAGTAATTGAGTGAAAGCAATGGGAAGATGTTCCATTCACAGGCGATAGTTTATTCGGTGCCATTCTTGAAGTTCACGATGACTTAGTAATGTTACAAGGTATCCAAAAGACTTTCTTACAGTTATTAGGTGAATCTCCTTGAAACCTTTCACTGTAAAAGGCACTTGGCTTTCCCCTACAGTGAATAGTTTGTACCAATGATCCATATTTAATTTAGAAAAAATATCATTTTTGTTGTCTCTCATATGAATTTTTAGAATTTCAGAATTTTAAGTTTGGAATTCCAAAGAGTGGCATAATAGAAAATCAGCTGATAATTATAGTGTATAATTGTACCCCTATGTGGATCCAGTTTGACCCCATTCCTTGTCCATTCTGTATTTCCCATGCAAATGACTCATTCCTATAGTGATACTTTTCCCTGTCCCTCGCTGATGACTTGTTAATAACATCTGTCTGTCTATTAAAAGATTGTACTGAGCAGAAATTTGAGAAAAAAGAAGGGATGAATCTTTCTTTTTGGCCCTAATCTAGCAGATGCTATATACATTCTTAATTCTCTCTTTTTTCTAAAGAACAAACAAACCTTTTAGAGCAAGTATGATCAGACTATGCTGACATCTATCTTCTCCACATACGAACCACACGCTGTCTTCCCCTTCGTGCATATCTTTACGTTTCTTATAAGTGAATGTCACCTGCCCAATTCTCATCTGTAAAAAATTCATAAAACTCTCAGTGCTATGGCTGTTTGGGGCATGGGAAGTGAAGCTTCTACTACCTATGTGTGTATGATTAAATAAGGGTGGGTTCTATAACGTGGATGTGTGTATCTGTGTCTGTCTTGTTACATTGGTGTCTAAAAATATAGATAATTTTTTTTTATCCTCTTTCAGCACATGTACTAGCCTTAGCAAGTTCTGTTCCAAACTCAGGCACCTTGACTTGGCTTCCTGTACATCGATAACCAACATGTCTCTAAAAGCACTGAGGTAGGGATTGGATATACTACAGTGTTAACCATGTGTACACTAGTTCAAATTAGAGCTCTCATCCTATCACAGTCTGAAGTCTTAGTGGTACCCCAAGTAAGGTGACAAAACAGGACTAGGACCTTTGATCAGAGGTAAACATAATACACAAATACCATTTTATTATTTTTTTTTCCAGAGGATTGGAAGGAAGACGAAGCATTGACAGTTGGAACATTGTATACTAAGATGTGATGTGTGAAAGAGAGGAGGGCTAATCTTAATTTTCTTGGGTGCTTTACCATCTAAACAAGCCTTAGTGATAGCTTATACTGGTAACATTTATACTTAATGAGAAATAGGTTACCAATATCCAATCAGTTCTCAAATCTGATGTGTTCACATCTTTCAAATTCACCCACCCTAGTTCAGATCTTCATTATCTCTCACCTGAGCTATTTCAGTAGGTCCCTAACAGGTTTCCTCACATAAAATCTCTTCCCTCTCTTAATCCATCTGCTTTGCAGCTGCAAAATGGATGGATTTCCTAATGTTTTAATCTGACCACTTCACTCCTCTACACAAGAAGCTTGAGTAGCTTCTCTCTGCTTCTAGAATATAATATAATGCTCTGTTTGGCATGTAAAAGGCCTTTAAAATTTGGAGTGAGCTCTTCTTTCCAGGCTGATTATGCATTACTTCCTTTCATCTTTCTGTGTTTCAGCCCAAATTGTCCTATTTTCTGGTTCCTATGTGTAACATTTTGTTTCTTGCCTCCTGGCCATTATACAACTCTCCCTTCTCACATTCACCCTGAGGTCCTCATAGAATTTCTAAGTCCCTTCAAGGCTCAGCTCAAATACCTACTTTTTAAAGAAACCCTTCCTGATCCCCCATTTGTTAATGACCCTCCCTTCAATCACTTTGTGTTTACTTTGCATACATCCTATATTTACTTGTGAGCATGTGGTAACACCCCAAATAGCATGTAAACTCCTTGAGGGCAGATGTAGTTTCACTTTTATATTTGTAGCCCCATTGCCCAGTTCAGTGCCTAACATGTGGTAGGCACTTAACAAATACTTCTTGATTGAATTCAATCATTTTGCAAAAATCTATTGAGACCCATCTTGGTCTGGTAATTCCCTTAGTAAATGCCATGGTGGAACTGTATTAGATTCTGTCACAGATTTAAAAAAAAAAAATTTAGCGCGGAAGTTTCCAAGATTGAGCCAAAGAAATGCCAGGTATCTTCCATAATCCAAATGTCAGCTGAAAATTCTGATTTATGGTAAGTTAAAAAGTCTCAAGGACTAGATTGCAGATTATGAGAGAAAAAGTAAGGAAAATGGGCAGAGGAGAAAAAAATGAAATAAGGATATGAGGTTCAATGAGGGCCTGGATTTATAAAAACTCAGAAAAGATGGAAAAAAGGTTAACTTATGTAAGAACATAAAATAAAATAGTTAGGTCCAGAATTTAGGCTGCCAGAAAAATCTCTCTTTATCTAGGTTCAGTTATTGTTCAGTTGTTTTTTAGTCTTCTCCAACTCTTTGTGACCCAATTTGAGGTTTTCTTTCAGAAAGATAATGGAGTGGTTTCCCACCTCCTTATCAGGATCATTTTACAGATGAGGAACTGAGTCAAAGAAGGTTAAGTGATTTGACCAGGGTCACACACCTGGTAAATGTCTGATGCTGGATTTGAATCTAGGAAGATACATTGGTTTTTAGAAGATAAATTATGATTATAGGTTACAGATGTATATTTGTATATATATATATATATATATGTGTGTGTGTGTGTGTGTGTGTATATATATATATATATATATATATATATACACAGATGTATATAACTATTTAGGTTAGTATGTTTTGTATTCCTACATCAGTTAAAGTTTTGTTACTACCTTAGTAAATAGTACAGTAGAACTGTAAGTCAGGAGAGCTAGGTTCTAATTTCAGCTATCTCTTGCTAACTGGGTGACCTGAAGCAAAATACTTAAGCTTCCTGTTCCTGTCATGAGCTGAACCACCTACTTAACAGGGTGATTGTGGGCAACAATTGAAATAATAAATCAGAAAGTATTTAACAAGTATGAAATGTTCTTTAGGCAATAAGGCCAGTGAAAAATATTAAGAATGTAATTTTATCAGTGTGGTTATTCACTCTAGTAATAAAAATGTTAACATGACTTTCAGTATATACCTCACTAACTTTGAAAGACATTTCTTCTTTTGGCATGGAACCTTGTATATTCTGCTGTCTGGTTAAGTAAATGTATGTGTATGTGAGTAAGAGGAGATTAACCATTTCCTCAGTTGTCTGAAAATCCCATAAAATGGACTTTGGGGCCCTACGTCTTGGAGCAGTACTTAGTTGTGATGATTTTTTCTGGTTTTGGGTTTTTTCCCCCCTTTAAGTGAGGGATGTCCACTGCTGGAACAATTGAACATTTCGTGGTGTGACCAGGTGACCAAGGATGGTATCCAGGCTCTAGTGAGAGGCTGTGGAGGACTCAAAGCCTTATTTCTTAAAGGCTGCACACAGGTAAATACTTGGCATAGTGCTCTTAGAATATGAGATCAGGGCAATGGAGTTAGGAGGCTTAAGAAGGTTATTTTTTTACTGGCTACTTGCTTATCAAAGACATGTTCACCAAGCCCTAACTTGTTTTACTTGGAAAAAAATAAGGAAGTTTAACATCTGACAAATGATAAATATATCCAATAGTAGAATTGCTTTCCTTTAAAACTCATCCTGATTGGGTGCCATCAGAAAAACAGAGTTTTACTCTGTAATCTTACCATGTTTAAAAAAAAAAAGCCTGCTGTTTTGTTTGAGATTGTTGAGTTGGTATTTATTTATAAGTTGTCTTGGCATTTCTAACCAAGTGTTTAGCTGCTAAGAAATCTTAAATTCTTATGGGCCAGATTCTTTAATTCCTATATACTTCCTGTCATTTTGGTACCTATTTTTTCCCTTTATTACTCCATTGGTCGTACATGGCAAAAGATAAACACCTTGTTTAAAAAAGGCAAAATTCATCTCCATTTATTATAGTAGAAAATGTAACTTTGCAAGCATACTTGAGAAGAAAAAATGTATTTGGAATAATGACTCAGCTATGGTTGTAGGTTTTTGATCAGAATTTGTCTCAGTCCTCAGTTAGTAGTGAAATTATATCTAGAGGGTAACTCCTACCATTCTTTTGCCAGGATGGGTGGGGCCCTGATGTTAGAAGCAATATGTCAGGGCTTTGATTACCACAAAACAACAGCTTGAGCTTCTGGTTATTTATGAAGTCCTGAAAAATATTGATTGGAATAGTTTTTGTAATCAATTATAGGCCATCTGTTCTTAGCACTGTAACATGGCAGTGATCATTCAATGTGGGGGGGGGGGGCGGGGAAACACACCAAAAAACAAAAATGCCACTCTGGGTTCCTTTTTTAGCTTCTGCTTCTAGAAGTTTTGTTTTGGAGAGCTTTCTGGAAGGTTTGGAGATAGTGAAAACTTGATTGGCTTCATAAGCCATCTGCAGAGCCCAGAGAAATACAGAAGTACATCTAGTTTATTAGAAACCTCATTCATAGGCAAAGTGCTGCTCTTTTCTTATTTTTTTATTATAGTGATACTGTCAAAAATGATATAAAATATTGATAATATAAAACAATGTGGTTTAAATCAGCCTCGGAGTATTTTTAAAAAGCCATTTTTAAAAACATTTTTGTTGTGTTCTCTGTTGCTTAGAGATATGATTTGGGGGATTTTAGTAAGGAATGTGTCAGGTTCTTCATCTGTCTTCTTTGAAATGTCAATAACTAGCCCTTTCTTTTGTTGTCTTTCTAGCTTGAGGATGAAGCTCTCAAATACATCGGCACACACTGTCCTGAACTGGTTACTTTAAACCTGCAGACCTGCTTAGTAAGTTGCCTTCTCTGTGACTTTGTTTGCTTGAGTTAGCGATGACCTTGTTACTGAGATTTTTCTAAACATGTGCCTTCAAGCCCCTTTGTGTCATCCAGACTGATCAGAAGGGTAATGTTGTCTGATAGAAAAAGCACTGGTCTAAGAGTACAAGGCCTAGGCCAGCCCCTTAACGGCTGTGAGGCTGGCCAAACCACTCCACTTTTCTGAGCCTCAGTTTTCTCATCTTGTCACAGAGGTGTCAGCAGCAAAATGGTGAGAACTTTTGGTATAACATCTCCAACCTGTTTTTCTCTGTGGGCTATTTTGAACTACAGTCCATGTATTTATTTGCATATTCAGTCTTAAACAAGAGGACAGAATAAGTAACTCAAAACTTCTAGTCTTTTGGATTGTTACTGTTAAAATGAACAACTCTCAGAGTCATTGTTATTGGTGATAATTTTGCTTAGCAGGATTGGCAAGTTAAAAATAGTATTTTTATGTATAAACTTAGGAGAGTGTTTGGGATGGCATATCCTGACCAAAGGGTTCCCTTTTAGCCAAATTTCTCCTCCCATTACTGTTCAGGGGATAAATGTTACAACTGCTGTTTTAGAAATGCTTCTTTTTGCTTTTAGTTTTTATTTTATTTTATTTCATTTTTGTAAATTCCCTTTTTCTTCTCCCTTCTTCCTTCTTATTCTGAAGAATGCTACCATAATCAGTGCCAGCATTCCTTTCATTCAGCCCTACATACTAAAAATGAATGCCCCTGGAAAGCTCCAATATAGCTCTAGATTGAGTTGGAGCTAGGGACTTTGCTATTCTTCTTACCTCCTTGCCTAAGTTATAAGGATCTTTCTCTGATGTTTTTAAATAATATGAACGTATTTTCTTTATGAAGAAGAAATGTTATTTTTTTGAACTCAGGAAATTGATTGTTTGGAAAGCTAGGTGGTCTAATGGATAGAGGATAGTGCACCAGCAGGACCTCAGTTCAAATCTGGTCTCAGGCACTTGACACTTACTAGGTGTGTGACCCTAGTTAACTCCAGTTGTCTTACAAAACAACCACAAGAAGAAGGAAAAAAAGAAATTGATTGTCATTGATGGATTTAACATCCAGAAAACCAAAACACATTCCCTTCTGCCAAAGTATATAAAATCTGCCTTGCCTTGTTAGCAGACAGGTGTGTGGCAAGTAGATGGAGTAAAGCACTAAATTCATTGAATTGAATTCATTTGGTGGAGATTAATGAACAGTTGCAATATTCTTCATGTTACTTCTTGTAATGTAGCCATATGTTCTATTCCCACATTTCCTAAGATGGAATCCATCTGTAAAAATATGCAGCTAGGTGGTATAGTCCTTTGCCTTTGGAGTCAGGAGGACCTGAGTTCAAATTTGCCCTCAGCGCTTTACACTTCTAGCTGTATGACCATGGGCAAGTCACTTAATGCCAATTGCCTGGGGGTGGGGGGAGGGAATATGGAGAAATGTCTCATCAAAATAAATCTATACTTGTGATGAATTTCCAGCATGTTGCCCAATCTCTTTATTTTAACACGGAAGAAACTTTACTATATTGCTAACTCATGCTTTTCTTAAGTAATTTGAAAAGGCAGAATTTGAGTAAATTTCAGCATCAAAGCAAATGAATAATTGACACATCTATTCTCCTATGTAGTTTTCTCATCCTTAGCAGTTTTTGAAAGACAGAGAAAATTGTACATCCTTGCAATTAGTTGTCTCTTTTTTGAGTTACATTAATACTGCTTCTTTTTTCATAAGTTTTTTCCTGCCAGTATACTACTCTCTTTCAGTTGAGCCTTCCTGGGTCCCATAAAGAGAGGTGAAAAAAAAGTTGAACCCCACTAACCACCGTATTTGTCAGTTTTTTAAATATTCAGTAGACATTGTACCCTGGCTCTGAATTTAAGTTGGAGGTGGGGAGGGAACATCAGCTCCCTGAAGTCAGCCATTATTTTTCAAAATTATATAGCAGAAATTCTATTTGGCATACTGAAGTGTTCATTTGTCCCCCTAGCACATTTCCCCCCTTTCACTAATCATCAGAATGTCATAATAAAGTTTCATATTTATGTACTATTTTTTAACATTCACGTAATTTTGTCATTTTCCCCCCTTCAAAACAAATTGTTTATGTGAGCATTCCTTTTACAAAAGAAGGTAAATTGAGGCAATATGGGTAAGTAACTTAGCTGGAGTCATATTTTTTATTAGAGTTAGAATGAGAATACCAGTCTCCTGGCCTCCTAAGTTATGGCTTTTACTCCCATACTGTTCCTTGGCTCTCTACGTTAAAATCATACCGTATCTAGCAACAATTTCCCTCTGAGTTATTCCACAAACAGTTTCTCATGGAACTGGAAAAAATAGATAATATGTTAAATTATTTTTAGGGCCATTTCCCATTTTCCATTGTACTTAATCTGAATTATTTAGACCAGCGGTTCTCAACCTGTGCATTGCAACCCCTTTGGGGGTCAAATGACCCTTTCACAGGGGTCGCCTAAGACCATCAGAAAACACATATTTCCGATGGTATTAGGAACCGAGATAACCACTCTTGTATCCGTCTCCAGGTGGATACACCCACATACGAGTATTAAAGGGTCGCGGCATTAGGAAGGTTGAGAACCACTGGTTTAGACCCTGTTTGTTAATTTTTATGCCTTTTCACTGACTAATATGTAAGATTTTGCTTTTCATCTTAGCAAATCACAGATGATGGTCTCATTACTATATGCAGAGGCTGCCATAAACTGCAGTCTCTCTGTGCCTCTGGCTGCTCCAATATCACAGATGCAATCCTGAATGCCCTGGGTCAAAATTGCCCTCGGCTTAGGTGAGTATCCCATCTTTTGCCAAGTAACAGAAACCACATTCACCCCCACAGTTCTTTATTTTGACATCCCAAAGTTCTAAGATAAATGTTTCGAGGCAGGATTCCTTTTCCATAACTACCCATCTATTTTGCATCATATTTGATTTTTTAACCAGTTAGAAGAGAAGAATTGTCTTTTTATCTTCGAGATTTTCTGTCTTTACCAATAAAAATCTTCTTGTTCCTTTGCACAAAAAAGAAGTCAAGGCACAAAATTAATTCTTTGATGGTTTAATAAAAACCTTACAGTAATCTACCCACTGAGTTCTGATTTTCCTTCCTTGCATCTTACACTTCCTTCCCCCACTCCCCCATGTACTTACAAGTATATGTAATTGTTATACAAATAAGGCCAGATGTCCAGCTTCAAGTCAGACACTAGTATGCTGAGAGTTCTGTTTTTTTTTTTTTATTTCTCATATTGCTTGCTTTTAACCTTATTTTCCTCTTAAATTTAAACTACCTTGTTAAGTACAGTAAAGCAATTTTCTAGAAGAGCACAAAAATGTAGATTTGAAACAGTTCATTGTTTAGCCCTTTATATGTTTTATGATGACAATTTTTTATTTGATAGATATAGGGGGAGAAAAACAGCTCATTAGTATACAGCAGTGCTATTTATCAACTGATAAGACTTTATAAAAATAGAATCTTTATGAATTTTTCTTAAAAAAAAAAAGTTATCCAAGAGTTGTTTGCAATGGCCTAAAAACCCCAGAATTAGTAGAAATAGAAGTCTGGAAATGGTTTCATTTATTGTATCTGTATACTCATTGAAGGTTGTGCTTTGCATATAGTGGCATTAATGGCTTAATAAATGTTTTTGTTGGTTGATAATGCACTTCTGAAACTAGAGCTATCAGAAGAATGTTGACAAACCTCACTTACATTATCACGCATTGACTTTTCTTAATTTAAAAAAAAATTTGAGCTTTTGGTGCTAGTCTGAGACATTTTTTTTTAAATATATAATCTGGCAATTTAATTTAGTGAAGAAGCAGTCTGGTACAGGAGAAAGAGCATTGACTTTGGTGCCAGAGAATAAACGTAGGTTCAAATCCTGACTTTTCTAGGAGCAAGTTTTTCTCTGGGGGTTAGCATTGCCATCAAGTAGGTATTCAGTATATTACTCAGTCTGTGTCTCAGGATTAGGATTACTAACTACAGTTGCAAAAAGTATCCTTCACTGTTCTTTCATTGTGTTACCGTGAAGTAGGGCGTTTGTTATAGGACCTTTTTTGTGGCGATCCCATGAAAATACGTGGAGTGATCTATATATAAAAATGCTTGGTTATGAATATCATTCTATATTAAATCTCTCTTAAGGTGTAGGAGGTTGTTTCCCTTCCACATGAATTAACGAATTTTAGAAATCATGGCTTGCAGTAGGCAAATACCTTAATTTTCCTTCTTTTCTCTGTTTTGTTTTGTTTTTTCCTTTTTGGACAGAATATTAGAAGTGGCAAGGTGTTCTCAGCTAACAGATGTGGGCTTCACTACCCTGGCTAGGGTGAGTATTGTCATTGGTCTTTATTTTAAGATTTGCTTTGCATATTAATTTTAGAGGATGAAGAAGAATCCTGCTCATTTCTGTCACAGCCAAGGTACAAGCTACACAACTTCCTGTTTCGTTCACTTGTCTCAGTATTCCACAACTTCGGAAATGCAGCGTGTGACCCTGAAGAGCTTTCCTGTGCTCTTACTTAGCAAACCTATTTCCCATAGTTTCATAAGTTTAATTCTGTTTACTGAGGCCTTTCTGTATTTTCTAAGAAAAACAGCTCATTTTGATGTAGAAGTGAAACTAGGTTCATGTGCTTTGCCAGTGGAAGATTGCCAGCCCTACCTATTGTCTGAGGTTCAGGCTGTGTTCAGAAAGACTGGTCACCAGGAGATTTGTCACCAAGGAATGAGTTTTTTTAAGGCACAGCAGTTTATGAAGACCTGTTTACTGAAGCAGTTAAAAAAAATGTTTTGAGCGTGTCCTCCCAATATGTGAATGTATTATTTATAAGTCATTTATGTTGTACTACTATATAAGAAAAAATATTTTGAAAATAATATTGATGGCATAAAAACTGTTTGGCTCTTATCAAAATATTAGTAATGATATTTCTTTTAAACTCTTGGAATATGTGGTATCCTGTTAATTTTAACAAACGGGTGCAAAACCTCCTGAAACTCTTGGAAGATGTTTTATATGGGTTGGAAGATTAGACCTATCTAAGTGTGAAATTATGAGAGTTTTAATGGGGGGCACACTTACATTGTAAAAATAAAGAGGAGGTTGAGAACTTTCAAGACAGGAAGGTTACCCATTGTAACCCATCCATATCCCCTTAATCTGTGCAGTTCATTCTGTTCCACTAAAAACAAAACTAGAGGTGAGGAAGTTGTTCTTACCAGCCATTGCTCCAGATCACAGAGCTCTCTTTGGGTTACCTTCCAGAAACAGGAAGTGATAAGGGAGCTGGGTGTGGCTATACTGGTGTGGGAGATAGGGGAGGTGTGATGTTTTTAGCCTTTTCAGCTGTTGATGTGGGTGCTGCTAGTCATGGTTAGTTTATAATTATTCTCAGGGTCTTGTTGCAGAAGGGGAGAAGTGGGAAGCTTATTCACCTACTTGAGGCCAGTTGTGGGAGGGATCAAGAAGGGGGGGAGCATTGCTTGCTGTTTATGGGTGAGGGGTGTGATTGTTGGAGACAAACCCCACGATTAGCTCTTGGGGAGAGGGTGGGATTGGACCCATCTTTGAACCGTCTGATTGGTTACCCCTTTAGGTGTGCCACAGCCCCACTTTGGAGATCACTGTACTAAAATAGAGAGGGGTTGCAATCTTCATAGGTGGAGGAAGTACCCACACCAATGAAATCACAGATTCTTGAAGTAAGAGAAAATGGAAACCTAATTTGGTTGTCTCAGTGTTTGTAATGTAAGTCAAGTGCTAAAAGAAATAGTAGATTTTAAAAATAGGAAGACTTTTTAGATTTTCTGTTATTTGCCATCTTGGAATGTTCTATAAGTATGGTGACTCTTTTAAAATAGAATGCCTTTGACTAGCATAATGGCATGTGGGAAAGGACATGACTTTTAGAAACAACATTGGAGTGTGACTTAGGATATAGCATATCTAAAAATTGATGGAGAAGCACTAAAAACAAGATATTTATGCCTACCTCCAAGACAGTAATTTTTACAAAATTCCTCATGCTTGAAAGAATTTCCTTATTAGCAAAATTTTTCATGTTCAGTAGTTTTATCCCATATATCCTGTGCTCCCTACCGGATTGCCCCCTTCATCATCTTTACTATCTCACTATTCTCTAATCCTTCCCCGTCTACTATTTCCTTACCACTTGTGTGTCTCCCATCCTTTAAAAATTTCACTTGATCTGATCATCCCTGCAAACTGTCTCTCCTCCCTTTCATAGATAAACTCCTTGTGAAAGCCTTCTGCAATCTTTCCTCTTACTTTCTTCTACTGTTTGGCTTCTGGCCTTTTATCTCTTCAAAGTTACTAGTGATCTCTTAATTGCTAAATGTAATGGCCTTTTCTCCATGCTGCAGCCTCTGATACTGTCTTAATCATCCTCCCCTGAATGCTCTCTTCTTTCAAGTCTTGTGGCTCTTCTACTATTCAGCTCCTGTCTGATTGCTTTTGTTTAGTCTCCTTTGTTGGATCTTCCTTCACTAATGCCCCCCAAGTGTGGTTGTGTCCCCTGGGGCTTGGTCCTTCACCTTCTCTAACTTATTTTTTTAGCCTTCTTTTAACAGTACAGTAACCAACCTAACCATTTTCTAAGCCTTTTTGGGGGGCCTCCTTTTAACAGTACAGCAGTTTTTTGACATACTTAAAATTTTTTTTAATCATCTTTTTGGTTTGAAGTTTTTTTTTGGGGGGGGGGGTAGGGATGAAGTGATAATGGAGGTTAAGTGCCTTACCCAGGGTCACACAACTATTAAGTATTTGAGGTCATATTTGAATTTGGGTCCTCCTGACTCCAGGACTGGTGCAATTACAAAGTGCTTTATAATTGTTACAGTTACTAATACTTTTAGCATATTTGTGCACATCACTTCTTCTGGAAAAAAAAGACATACAGGATTTAGTGGAATGAAAGTTGAATGTACATTAGCAATATTATGTGACTGGTGCCATCTTAGGCTACATTAATAGAAGGGGTTCATTTCTGATTACCACTTTTATTTTTTTATATTTATTTTTAGTTTTTAACATTCATTTCCCAAAGATATTGAGTTACATATTTTCTTGCCATCTCTCCCCTACCCCTCACCCCAACATAGTAAGCCTACTTTCCCCAATCTGCCCTCTCTTATATCCCTCCTGATTTTTCCCCCTTACTTTCTTGTAGGGCAAGATGGTGTTTTTTTTCTTTTTAAAAAATTAACTTTTGTTTATTTTTAGTTTATATCATTGATTTCCACAAGATTTTGAGTTACAGATTTTCTCCCCATCTTTCCCCTACCCACCCCCCGAACAGTGATCCCACTGTATACTCCCTCCCCCAGTCTGCTCTCCCCTATATCTGAATTTATCTCTTGACCTCTTTGCATCACTATCTGCCTATTGAACATCTCAAACTGGATGTCCAGTAGATGTCTCCAACTTACCATATCCAAAACTGGACTTACTGTCTTTCCCTTAAAACTTTCCCATTTTCTGGACTTATTGTTACTGTGAAGTAGACCACCATCCTCCTAGTCACCCAGATTCACAACTTCAGTGTTTTTCTTGACTCACACTCACTTTACATATCGAATCTTGCCAAGTCTTGTCATTTCTTTCTGTCTTCAGTATACCTCTCATATGTCCCTTTCTGTCTACCCAGCTGCCGCCATTGTGCAGGCCCTCATGACTTCTCATCTGGATGATTACAGTGGCCTTACTTATCTCAAATCTCTCCTCTTCTCAGTGCATCCACCACTCAGCTACCAAAAAAATCTTCCTAAAGTATTGGTCTGATCCTTTCACTCTTCTATCCATTAAACTTTAGTTGCCCCATTTTTGTTTCCAGAATCAAATATAAAATCTTCTGACTTTTAAAGCTCTCCATAACATGACCTCTTCCTACACTTTAACTCCTCTCTACTTAGTCTATATAGTCCAATGACACTGGACTTCGTGCTATTCCTTACACTCAGCATTCTGTCTCCCAGCATTATGCTTTTTCACTGGTCACCTCTGGGCTGGGCTTTTGTTTTTGTATCTCTAGCACTAGTGCCTTGGTTGGCACTAGTGCACTTTAATAAGTGCTTGTTGACTGACTGACTTAAGACTGGTAAATTATTCAGTGCTTAGACATTTGAGGAATCCTGGTTATACCAGTGTCCTCCAGAATACAGAATCAAAATAATTTGGTGACTATATAAGGATATATATATATCCTATAAGGGTAACATTAAAATGGCATCATTTCTGAGATTCCCTTGGGTTCTGTAAGTTTTTAAAATCCTTTTCATGTTCTGATATTTTGTTTACACTTTACAGAATTGCCATGAACTAGAAAAAATGGACCTAGAAGAATGTGTTCAGGTAAGATGAGCACTTTGAACCATTATCCTGAATGCTGTGGTTTTGCAAAAATTCTGTAATGAGCATAAAGAATGTCCAAAAAATACCCTTTTTAAGTATCTAAACTTGTTTGAAGGTGATACTGAGGAAAGAAATCCTTATTCCATGTGTTCTGACCTTTCCAAGCTTCAGCCCAGGTCCTAAACATCTGAGACTATAGAGAGTGCTACTCCAGAGGCAGGATTTCCTTATCTTTCTAGTTTTCCATTTCTACACAGAGTGATAGAAACACACTTAGTTCTAGAATCTCATGGCCATTAATAGTTGGAGTAATAACAGTATAGCCTCATGAGTGGATAGAGGGCCAGCCTTGGAGTCAGAGGGATCTGGATTCAGATACTGACACTGGCTTTGTTACTTGGAACACTTAACTTTATAGAAAAGTTACAAACACTTGCTCATTGAAATCATTGGAGAGAATTCTCCCACTGGGAATTCCCCACACCAGTGAAATCACAGGTTGCATTTTGCAGGAAGACTACGGAGGAAAAAAGGATGGGAACAGAAAAAAGCAGTTAAGTAAAAAGAAGAAAATGCATGACCTACAGTGAGGGGAAATGCTTTTCTAGTACTCTAAAAACCATGTTTTATTCAGCAAACTTTTGGGAAGCTTGGAACATGTGCAGTGGTTCACACACAATATAGAACCACAGATGTCTTAAAAGTGTGAAGGACGGGTGCCAGATATGAACTGATAACACATGAGAAGAGACAAAAGATTGATCTGGGAAAATCAGAGAAGGATTCATAGAGTACATAACATTTGAGTTAGACCTTGAACCAAAGGAATGTAAACATCTCTGAATTGGAGATTGAGTTAGGAGATGAGAGGGCCAAAAACAGATAATGAAGTCTATTTTGTGTGGAAGGGGAGAGGAGAAAAAGATAAGCTGGGAAGAGAGGCTAGAACTATATCATAGAGGTCCTTGAATATCAGAATCAAAAGGAATGCTTTATTCAGTAGTACTGTATTAGGAAACCAAATAGAGAAAAGAGTGGTGTGATTAGAATTGTACATCAGGAAGATAATATTTAATTTAGTTTTTTTTTTTTTAAAGTAATTTGATAATAGGAACTATTTATGGACTTTTAGCTTTTCTTGTAAATTGACCTGTGTGGTAAAGAATTTCAAATAATCATCTCACTCATTTGGAGAAATTATTTAACACAGGTACCTTCTAATTCTAAATTTGTAATATTTTAATCCACTCAGTTCCAAAATAAACAATGACAGGGCCCTCATTTTGCCTCACCGTTGTCCAAGACAGTACCTTAATGTGGATCAATTGCTAATACTGCTTCCTAGCCATTTGGAGGGAGTAATAACTACTTAAACTATGGAATATTAAGCCCTGGTTTTCTGTATGTAGCCTTTCTGCCAATAGACCAAATAACTCAAGACCCACAAATGTTCCCAAGTTCCTTTTTTTGTTTGTTTTTTAATCATAGAGCCACATTCGCTCCTTAGGGCATCCAGAAATGAAACCTCAGCACAGCTCTTTGTCTTCCTTGGAAAGAAACCTAAACTGTAGGATGAACATTGCAAGCCTGCCTCCCTCTGCTTCACCACACAGAGCAAGGGATTTGTCATCTGTCTTTCCCTTCCTTGACTTTTTACCTCTTGTTCAAGGGTTAATATTTAAATTAGTATTATCACTGCTACTGTGAAGGGTATAATGACCTAATGTCCTCCACTTACAACCCTATAAGGGAGTCACAGCCTGCCTGCCCCATCACTGCCAGCTCCCTGTACCACTTGTGCCCTTTGGAGTTTAGACTCTTTATATTGGAAGCTTGCCCCACTCCCCACACCCATTGCCGAAATTAATTTGTATGTATTTTTTATTTAATTTTGTACGTATGTGTTCTTCTCCAATAGAATATAAGCTCTTTGAATGCAAGGGCTCTTTCATTTTGTCTTTGTATTGTTCATCTGTGTCCCCACAGAACATGTCCCCAGTGAAAGCTCAGTGCTTGGCGAATTGAAAAGAAAGAGTCCTAAGAAAGACTTTTTCATGTATTTCTTTCAGATAACAGATAGCACATTAATTCAGCTCTCTATACACTGTCCAAGACTTCAGGTGTTGGTGAGTTTGGTCTGCGTAACTATTTATAATTTAGTCTCTTCTTCAGGACCAGTATCATGAATTCACATTCATGAGAATGATGTATGTATGATTAGCTGCATTTTTGGAAAGGGTTTTTTTTTCTCCGAATTGCCTACTTACAGAATACCAGGGAAGGACCTAAGTGAAGGGGAAGATAAGGTAGGAGCTGGAAGAGTTAAACATATCCTGAACCAACGCTTGGAGACTGATAACTGGCATGGAGAAGCCGAGGTGCCCTCTGCGAATTACACTCCACTGTGAATGATGTTTAAATCTTCAGCAACTTGGGGGTGAGATGGCTTGAACATAGATTGCTTCTCACCTCCAGGCCAGATGTACCTGTAAGAAAGACAAAGGAAGGCTTGCTGGAGAAGCATTACTCACCACAGTTTCCAGTAGTACTGAAGGCAAACCTAGCCATCAGTGCTGTGTTCTAGCTCATTTTTGGTGTGTTTGCATTTCCAAAAGTGGGAGATCTCTAGGGTTCTGAACTTCATGTGGAAATCCTTGAGAGGTAGAAGGAAGCAGGGATTTAAGAGAAATTGATGACTGGGGGGGTGGGGAGGTGTGGTTGAAAAAGGCCATGAAAGAAAGGAGAAAAGGCCAAAAGAAAATATCTTCACAGTATATTCTCAATATCCTGAAAGAAGGGCTCTTTTTGAATTCCATTGTATGCTCCTGAATTACTCTAACCATCTTCTTGTTCTTTTTGATTCTAGAGTCTGTCTCATTGTGAGCTGATTACCGATGATGGAATCCGTCACCTGGGGAATGGAGCCTGTGCCCATGACCAGCTGGAGGTGATCGAGCTGGACAACTGTCCACTTATCACAGATGCATCCCTGGAGCACCTGAAGAGCTGCCATAGCCTTGAGAGGATAGAATTATATGACTGTCAGCAAATCACACGGGCTGGAATCAAGAGACTCAGGGTAAGAGTCAGCAGTATCACCCTCAAAATTATTGTATCATTACCGAACTGAGTATTCTACAGATTTGGGTTCATATTTTCACACAAATTTGTTAGGCGAGAACATGGAGAGAGTCCATCCCTAGCAGGGTATCCAGTCAATATTTCTCCTCCAAGACTATAAATAAAGTTCAGTGATTTGTGAGACAGAAGTAGTAATACATCAGAAAGAGTTACCTGTATTGGATTTGAAAATTTAGTTTCACCCTCTTAGATCAATGCCAAGCATAAATTAAGCACTATTTGCAGAGCAGTGTACTGGGTGCTAGGGAATAGGTAGTAGATAATACCTTTATGGAGTTTACAATCTAATAAGAGGGAGACAGTACAGATATTAACGTGTGTGTTAAAATAACTAATACAAAGTAACCCTTTGTCCTTATTCAGTGTGTGAAGTAAGTTCTAACAAGATCAGGGAAGACTTCGTAGAGGAGGTAACATTTAAGCTAGGGCTTAAAAGGTGAATAAGATTTTAAATGTCAAATTTTCAGATGCAAGGGGGAAAGTATTCCTGGCATTAAGAATCATTCAGTGGTTATAACTTTAATCTTTTTAGGGAAAGAGAAGTTAAGGTATTGGGTATTGCTATGGGTATTGAATGGAGGAGGAGGGATTAAAGAGTGAGGAAAAGGTTTGGATCCCTAGAGCCATTCCAGGTTGTCTTATTAGCACTCATTCAACAAAAAATAGCTGAAAACTATCAAGAGCATAGCATTATCCTTCGGAGAGTGCTTTGTCCTGCTGCCCATCTCTCTTCTCAGACTTGATGGGCTAAGAACAGGCACTTGACTCAGGTAATTTCTATTTGATAAATACCATTTGCAATTGCATGCTCCTTTTTTGTCCAAGAGAAAAGGAAGGCCACAGGCCAGTCAAAATATTTTATTATTTACTGCCCACGTGCATAATGTAAACACCCTTCAAAAAGGACATTTATAGCTTCAGAGGAGAAAAAAATCTCTTGCCTTCAATATTTATGTAATATTTTAACATATTTGTTAACAATAGTTTTGTTAATTTCCATTATTAATTTCTTCCAAATTGCTTGCTTATTCTGTAGCTATCTCTTTAGGGTATACTTGTATTCTATTAAATCTCCCTATTGTGACGCTGAGACTCAATGAAATTAGGTAAACTTGGTCATGTTTATAGATCATGTCATTCTCAGAGGCCAAACTAGAACCAAAAGTTCCCAGCTCTGTATAGTTCCCTTTTCTTTGTGCTGTTTTCATGTCTGTTCAACCTTTTGGTTGTCTTTCTAAAAAGTTCCATTGTTCTAATCTTTCTATTCCTCTCAGTAATGTTTCTGTCTTGTTTCAGACCCATTTACCCAATATAAAAGTTCATGCCTACTTTGCACCCGTCACTCCGCCTCCGTCAGTAGGGGGCAGCAGACAACGCTTCTGCAGATGCTGCATCATTCTATGACATTGGAGGCGGTAAGCCTTGGCGAACTAAGTATTTAATGACACTTCTAGAGTTACCACGGAGTCTCTCCAGCGGAATCGACCCCAGTGTTCTGAGCAAGGGCCAGAATAGAGGGCTGTGTCCGGATCCCCCAAGCCACACATACACATGCATATATACCCACACCGTCCACTCCAGCTGGCGTACTCTGTGACAGTGGGACTTGAATCTGTGTTGGCTTTTTTCTGACAGGTTGATTGGTGTAACTTGAAACCATTCCTACTGGGCATGCTCAGAAGAGAATCACAATCCAAGGTGGGGGGCATTCCAGCAAACCCAGGGTCTCTGCTGCTGGGGTTTGTATGTTCTTTTTGTTTGGGATTTCTTTTGGGGATGTCAGAACACTAATGAGAGCTCTCCAAAGAGAAGGAGAGTATGGACAAATACAGTAAATGTTGCATCCAGGGACCAGAAAGGAAGAAACATCCTCCCATAAGAGAATGAAGATGGCAACCATTCATCTTGAGACTGTATTACAATGCTTCTCTACTTCCTTGTTTCCATACCAACATGCTGAGCATGCTCACATAGAAGACTCATCAGTTAGAGCGTTCTTGTCAGAGATTTCCTAGATGGTCACAGTGATTTAGCTTGAAATCTCTCATACCCACATTTGTTTCTTTTGTTTACTTATTCATTGTGTTGTTCTCCCTCGCTGTCTTTGAGAGTGTTTGTGTCCGTGTCTCATTTTCTCTTTGTGTTGCTTGCTGAAGCACTTTCTTTGTACTGTCTGTTGCCGGCTCATCCTTTGTCTCTTTTGCTGTCTTCCTTTTTAAATTAAGTTTTCCATTTGGGGTGATATAGTTGAGATTACTGGATACTTTTTAAAGAAAAGTTATTTATTAGTAAAAATGTTTTAAAATTCCACTTTTTTACCATTAAAAAGACTGCCTGAGGCTCAGTCTGATGCAAAGCTCTAAAGAGCAGGTGAGGGAAAATGAGCTAAATATAAGCTTTTGCCCCTTTCTTATGGAAACAATTCATATTTTTGCCTTTTGAGTTCCTCCTTAAGAGAACATAGCTTGTGACATACGATATACAGGTGGCTATGCTCAATAACATCCTGCTTCCTATATTTCCTTGAGTTGAATCTCACTAATCACGTGAGTGTCTTGCATAAGGCATGAGAGAGTGGTATTTAAGTACAATTAATAAGGGGAAATACCAAACCTTAGCCTGAAAACCCCTGTCCCCTATTTGAATGTCATGTTGTGAACTGAGATTTACATACGCTCAACAATTTTGTCAACTTTAATGTTGGCTAAGTGTTTTGTCCCAGGAAGAATACTTAGATGAAACACATTATTGTCTCTGCTGCCAATATTTCTTATCTGTCCCTACACTTCTTCCTACACCCACCTCTGAACCCAATGAGAGTGTGTTGCTGTTGCTTTTAGGGTCATTCATTTCAGGTCTAATGTTGGTTCAAAGGACCAGCAAAACCTTCCCAAAGAAGTCACTTACCCAGTCTTCTTGATTCACTCTCCAGATATTCAGCATAAGCATAACCAGGTGGGGTTGGACCCTTGAGGATATTGGGAGCAGCCCCGGTGCAGATGGAGGTGGTATTTGTCTCCATGTGTACTTCTGTACTTGAGAACTGAGGGAGAAAGGTTTTCAGTGCTAATGATTAAGTGAATTACGAAAAATGAGATGATTTTCTGAAGCACAAGTAACTGATTTCTAGGCCTCCAGAGTTGGTGCTTTATGTTGTTATTTTGTAGGATTTATGGTCAAGGTAGCCTTTTGTCACCTTATGACTGATCTAAGCAGCTCCAAAGGTTATTTTTTACATTACAGGTGATGGCTTCCTCTCTTTAAGTCCACGAACATATGTTGGAATTAGTTTGGCTGTTTCTTGATTAATTAGAAAGGCATCAGCAGGTGACAGAGTGCTGGAAAGGAGCCTGTGACACTATTGTGTTTAATTTTGGTTTTGAACTTATTGTGCTCAAAACCTCCAAGAACTTTTCCTCTTCCCTAATTTTGGATATACCTGAAAAAAAAAATAACAAATTTTAACAACTTTGTAAAATGAGTGATCCTGCAGGTTTGGTAGTTTTGATACCGTAATTGATAACTTGTTCATATTAAATTTTGAAAAGTATAATTGGGAAGGGGATGCCTTCCCCTCCCCTCCTCAGGAGGAAGAAGTAAGTGGTATCAGTGAACTTTTATAGACCTATAGTAAACAGTTATCAATTTGAAACATCTTTCCCAAAAATCAAAACTAATTCCTTTTCAGGGACACAGCTTCTCCTATTTTATATGGTATTGGAGACCTGACTTCTAAAGTATGGAGATCTGAAAGCAGATTAGGATTGATTTGGTCTGACCTGGTAATCCATGCTATAGAAAGAAGAGTGCCAGTCTTTTAGGAATCATGAGGAAAAGATCTTG
The DNA here is from genome assembly GCA_028646575.1 of Pseudocheirus occidentalis. Lineage (NCBI taxonomy): Eukaryota > Metazoa > Chordata > Mammalia > Diprotodontia > Pseudocheiridae > Pseudocheirus > Pseudocheirus occidentalis. The sequence goes on from CM053593.1 coordinate 154,437,111, forward strand.
AATGAAGCTTCTGATACATTAAGTCTGTGAAATGGGTTGCACTGGCCAATTTAATGTTCTAAGCATTAGAATTTAGCTTTCGGATTTACTTATTTCTCATGACATCTGTGATCCTTTTAAGTTTGGAAAGCATTCTCATTAGAATGCTTCAGTGTTATTAGAGAGAATCCCCTTGCCTTCATTCAAACTAAGCCCTAAAGATTTTACTTGGAGAAGACTATTGTAGTTTCCAAAAACATAGGATGTAGTGATGATCTTATGTTGAATGGAAAGGAGCTCGAAATTACTGTTCTCCCCATTCATCCATATTTGAAATCCTGTCAACAGCTGTGATCTTCAGAGGTCTTTCCTAAATTAAATCCTTCTCCCTTTTAAATATCTGGCAGGCCATTAAATGTATGGCTTGGTTTTGTTGGTCCTCTTAGATGTGTCACCTATAGTAGAGAATATAAAATTTGAGTAACTTGAGAGTTCCTTTCCTTATAGAAGTGGTTTCAGGGTAAAAAAAAAAAGAGGTGAACAGCCCTACTTAACTAATTACCACAAGCCAGGGGACATTGGTGCTATGCCAGCTGGAGTGAATTCTTGATTATAAAGAATTAAAAATTTCCTGAACATTCTATCCCTCCAAACTTGTCAGTAATGCCTTTGCTTTTCCTGATTTTATTTCTACACTTTTTCCTCTCAAGATTTTTTGAAACTTATGTCCCTCTTCCCCTATAAATAAAGCCTCTCCCTCATCCCAACAGTGCTAAAGTTATGCCAGGTGTCTCCAATGCCTTTCCTTTGTAGTTACACTTATATGTAGCAAAAAACCTTCATCGGCCTTGGATTCTGCCATTCTCTGGTGGTTCAGACCCTTTGTCACTAGATCTGAAGTTTGCTTATTGAACTGAAATGATATCTGCTGGATGTATTGTAAGAGAATAGGGTTTGACTTCAGCCTTTTTTTTTTTTTTCCCCTCTTTGCTGTATTGAGGCTATGATGAATATGAAACTACATTGTGCTCATACTTCTTGGTGTACATTTTTTCTTTTCTAATTTCGTCTCTAACATAATATTTTGGGGACCTATAGCTACTTTAAAGAGACTTTTAAATGATCTTTGTAAATTTCCAGTAATCTCCATATCCATTATAGGCTAATTTTTAATCAGACACAAATCAGAAACTTGTTACATGTTCCTTTAATGTTATATTCTGGAGAGATACCTGCAAAATATTTTTTATGCAATCCTCATTTAGCTTGTGTCCCTCACTGAACATTTAACTGTAGCTATAATAATAACAAATTAACCGGAACTTAAAGTATAGGACATTCAACTGTATTTTTTTATTGCCTGGTAAGATACTGTTGCCAGTCGTTCAGTGCACCAGTGACAGGACTGAGGGAGAGGATTAGAGGTGACATAAAAATTAAAGTACCTTGAAGCTGAATGAAGGGAAGGAGAGCATCTCTTCAGTTATTGTAAACTGGAATGGGGAGAATCTTATCCAGTTTGCCTATCCATATCAACAATACGTTCAGGAGATTTCTTAATAAAATTGTGGAGTTTTCGGGGGGGGGGGGGGAGGGGGTAAGGAGGGATGTTTTTAATGCATTATGATTGAGCCCTGGCCACTGTCTTTAAATTGCTACTGCTGCCCCAGACTATTCCTACCACTACCATTAATTACTCCACCATGTACAGATTGGGAAAAAATCTGTTATGTTGCTGCTGCCTCAATTATTGAAGGGCAGAATGAGGAGATGGATGAGGATGGCTATTCCCATTGTGCCACTCTGCTAAAAGACCTGTTCTGTAGGGTGCTAAGTGCTTCTGAAACACTTTGCAGTGTCACCTCCATCTGCTACCTAGCTTTTGTGCTTTATTTTCCTCAGACCTTTTGAGTTGTAGGTCTTGAAGTAGAATTGCCCAGTGGCTAGCCCCAAAGGAATAGAAAGAGGACAAATGTGAAGGGTCCCCTTTTCACTCATTGTAGTCACCAAATTAATAGTGAGCTTGACAAGGCCAGGTTGTATTACCCAGATAATATAGGAAGACAGCAGTGCTAACTGGGGTTATACTTTCATAATTAATTATGTAGCTGTCCCCTAACAGCCAAGATTCTACAAGGGAGGGATAAAAGGGAGAATATAAATTGAGGACCAGCTGCCATCACCCAGCCCTCTCATTTCTGATAGATTACCTTCCATAACTAGAAAGATACTTATGAAATGAGTTCTTAGCATAGGATTCTTTCAGACCCTCTTATTTCTCAGTATTATTTTCTCATTTCTACTCTTTGTAACTGTCAGCTCAGCTTTGGGACTTATTTTACTGTTGGGGAATTTCAGGAACTAATCCCAAAGCTATATTTGGGTGAATATAGTTGTGTCTCAGTGGAGTCCCACTTAAATTTCAGCAGAACAGGCTTCATTATAATTGCTTATAGATGTGGTATTAAAAGAGTTGTGCTATTTTCATTTCTGGCTCCTTTGTGTATATACATGTTTTATAGTCACATTTCAAAAAATAAGTCTTAGTGTCTTCTTGGCTACATCAGTGGAGAGGCTACGAGGATTGATAAGCCCCGTGCAAGTCTTCAGATTCTGGAAAAATCTGGTATCTGGTCATTTTAATATGAATATCTTCTAGGGTCTTTTGCCTTGGATTTGTGTTTTTGCTTATTTTGTTTTGTTTTGGTCAGGGAAGCATTAAGTTAAGGAAAGAAGTAAAATGACTGTTAGGGTGTCTTGTCTTAGAGCAGGAGAATCTACCCTTTGGGTCGGTTCCTGGCCTAGAAACACCCAGTATCATCAAATTGTAGATAATTTTCCTACTTCTTGATTATTCCCTTACCCTTCTGTACCCTGTTTTGTGCTTTTCATACTGTGGTTGTTAAATTGCAGTAGTAATTTCATTTCCTCCACTTCTCTCTTTCCCCCCCCCCCTTTTGTTTTGGTGTGATTCTTCAGTCTGTATGAAGTGTATGTTGGAGGTTGAAAGGCATTGCTAATCAAGTGACATTTCCCTTCAGGATATTGTATCTAAAAACAGAACCAACCCATGAGTGAGTCCTTAAGTCCCAGCTATGTCAAGATTAGTACAGTGGAACAGTTGCCAGTGGTACCTGACTGCTTAGTCAGGGCTAGGGCAAGTGTTGGTGAAGTGACAGGCAGTTGGGACCTTCCCCCTTTGGGATCTGGAAGAATGTAGGTTGGCCAATTGTCAGAGTGATTCAGAAGAAGCCACCTTCTGAAAGATTTTTAAAGCCATGTCCATGCTTTCTTCTAAGGGCCCTAGGAAAGAAGTCTTTAAGAGATATGGTTGTCCCAGAAGAAAACTGCCCCAAATGTTTCTCCCACAGCAGCTTCTCTTGCCTACCAACGCTGTTCTCTCAAATCCACACAACTGCTGCTCATGTACATGTCGGTGTGTGTCTACACATGTATGTGTTTCTTATCCCAGCCCTGATTTCTTGGCCCCTGAAATAACGCTTGTTACTCTTACTTTTTTAAGGCACTGGAGGATGAGAAAATAAAGTCTTAACAAGCCCTGCTTTGAAGAACTGACTGGCACAATTTGGCCAGTTACACTTTTAAAAATAAAGATAAGTCATTTTATGCATCACTGGCTGTTATTTTCTGAGTGACCAGAGGTTTGGTGAGAAGACGAAAGCCTGAGGTCTCTCCTTTTTTTTTTTCAATGAAACACTTAACCTCTGAGTCTTTTATGAGCCAACTGGAATGTTTACAAGATCTACCTAAAGCAGCTCCTTGAAGTCTCTTGCTCTAAGGAGAATATGGCCAAGCCGGTCCCCACCTCTTCCTTTAGGAAGGGACAGCAAGTGAGAGAGGAGGATGTCAGTGGTACCACATTCAACTTCCCAAAGATGGCTATGGCTTTATTTTCTCTCTTCCTGGAGGTTGTTCCCAAACAGCCTGGCAACTCTGCACTAGCCAATTGCTCTGTTCACTTTTGCCCATTTTATAGTGTGCCCCAAGAGCCATAGACTGAGAGGCCTTTCTTGTGCAGGCCCGAGAGGCCTATGAAATTCAGCTGGGGTAGAGCCTCGGGGGCAAAAGGTGGACAAATGGTGCTGTGGGAAGTTAGTCTTCACCAAACCAAGATGTGTTTCAGTACCTTCTTCCACCACTACCACCCCCACAAACATACTCCTCCTTCCCCCATCCGAAGGAAGCCGAGCAGGTCCCAGTGGTGTTCAGATTCCAGACATTCCTACCACCTGAAATTCCACAGATTCCTTTATCCAGAGTGTTTTTTTCATGTGCTGAAAGTTGCTGCCGAATTAATTATATTTCTCCTCCAGGTACATTCACAAAGCTTTCTTAACCAGTTGTTGAGGCTGCCATGGTTCCTAAAATGATAACTTTTACTTAACACAAGATTCCTTTAGCTGTGCACATGGCTGTTTCTTTCCTCCCAATTATTTTGAGTTTGAAGGTTGGGGGGAGGGTTATTTAAAAGAAAAATAAAGAAAATCCAGGGTTTGCAATAGAGTATTTCTTTTGCTTTCATCTGATGAAATCTTTGGACTTAAAAAAAGGAAAAAAAAAAAGGTTGTTTTATATATATATATAAAGTAAATTGTTATGTAACTATTATTGTTTCATGTACGTTCTAATATTGTTTTATGATGTAATTAAAGGAAATAAGCTGTGAAGACTTTTCATTTTGCTTCGGAAATGACCTGACTGAGTAGTGGTTCATGACTTTCCTGGGGCTTAAAAGTGGGAATCTGGAGGAGGCTGAGTGATAGGCCTCCTCCATTCTAACTCAGGTACATCCTGGCTTTGAATCTTTTTCGTTTTGAGACTTATTTCATATATTTCTGGGGGTGGAAAATCCAACAACTCTTGAATAACTATGCCAGACAATAACCCCCCTCCCCCTCCAGTGGGGTTTATGAGTGGTGAAGTTCATGAACAGACCATAGGAGCAAAGTAGGGCCAGCCGGCAGCAGAAATGACGCCTTTCTCCCTTCATATACTGTCTTTGTAGAATCCACTACCCTCAGAAAAGCCTTTGGGTGGGAATTATATTTATCCCTATCTGGCTGTTACAGAAGAAGGAGTAGGGAATCTCTGGCCTGCAAGTTCATCCCAGCCTTTCCTCCCCATTTTATTTTTCCTCATCTGTTGCACTTTTTTTCCTTAGAGTGAGGAAGAATTCTGAGCCTTAGAGTTGGGGAGAAGGTAGAACTGCTGTGGAAAAAAGGCTTGACTTGAATCAGAAAACCACTTAAGGTCCCGTTTCTGACATTCATGACCTTTGGCAATTTTACCTTTCCGTTCCTGTTTCCTCATCTGTGAATTAGGATTGGACTAGAGCAGTGGTGTTAAGCTCAAGTAGAAATCTATTGCTGTGAGCCACATAGTGAGTTAGAAAACCATAAATTAACCTTACCTGTGTTGTACTTGTATTTACATTATTAAATATTTCACAGATATGTTTTAGTCAGTTTAGGCAGCACTGGGAAACTGAGTTTGACGCCTGGGCTAGATCACCTCAGGCCCCTTTCAGTGCTTAATCTAAGACAACAAAAACCAGCTAGTTTCCCCACCCTTCCTCCTATCAATGGCCATACTACTTTCTTGATTGGCTCCCAACCAAAAACAGGCAGCCAGCCATCTCAGCTAAGATAGGGGCTTCCTGATGCTATTGCCAGTTTCTACCCTTCACCTTGGCTCTTAAAACTGTTGGTGGCATCTTCTGCTATAGTAAAGCCTAGTGGCTTGTGCCCAACTCAGCATTTCTTACTGAAATTGGATTAAAGTTAACATTTCCAGGAACCTGTTAAGGAGTTAGGGAGTCATAGATCTGGAGATAACCTTAGAGATAGGCCAGCCTGTCCAGTTGTCTCATTCTACCCAAGCAGCTGGTTAATGGCAAGGCTAAGACTAGGACCTGAAACCACAGCCAGTTTCTTACCCTACTTCAGACCTTTCCTGAGTATTGCTCTAGACTGAAGCAAATACTTTAGTGTCTCTATAGATTAGAACTCAGATTATTTAAGAATCAAAGTTTTAAAACCCTGTCACTTGAATTTGAATGCCAGCCAGTGAGGGGTCAAAGCTAATGTTAAGTTACACATACAAAACAAGTGCACTGGATTGTTGAGACTTTCTGCTTAGGCCCAAGGGTTGGGAAGGGGCCTTGCAGAGCATTTGGCTCTGCCTGGACTTGGGCCCAGAATGATGTCAAACAGGGCTGTACCAGCCCTGTCCAGAATGAGTCCTGGCCTCTGGGCATAGATGTGACAGTTTAAGATGATAGAGTAACCAAACCTTGGCATCTGCCTTGGCACCTTGAAAAGTTAAAGTCTGCCACGAAGCCAAAGCCAGGATGAAAAATAAAGGTTGTTTGTTTTCTTTTTAATGAACTTAGAAGAAAAAAGGGCAGGGCTCAGAACAAGTGTGGGTAGGCCAGCAGTTGAGCTCACACAGCGATGTTGATGGACAGTTTCACATGAGGATTTGAGACAGATTTGATCAGTAGGCTGCCAATACTTCTTGGGTAGTCCACAGTGCCAGTTCCTCCAGATGACCTGTTCTTGGTGCAGTCTAGGTAATGCCAAGCCTTTGAGCCTAGGATTCTGTCCACCTCTTAAGCAAGAATGAAAAAGGTTGGGAGCAGGAGTTCACCCTGTTCTTCCTGTTCTCCAGGAAAGAAAGAGCAGAAGCCAGTGACTGCTGCTTAACATATGCAGCAGCATCATGTATTTGACTGGGGTTTTTAACTGATTCTGGCCACAGTTAGGGCCTAATAGTGATTGTGCTTACATGGTTGCTTCCCCAGTGCTTTGTTTCTTAGTCTTGACTGGATAGCCTACCAGGAACCTAACTCAGAAACAAGTGGTAGCCGTCTGGATTCTGCACTGGAAATAAGTAAAAGGGGCAGCTTTCAAATAGGTACTCTTGTTCCCAAAACCAGTCTACCCTTAACCCCGTAGACCAAGTGGTGATCCAGGCCATGAAATTATAGTAAGGAATCCAAGACCCCACTTTCATCACCTTCTTTCCCACGTGCCAACCCCCCCCCCCCGCCCAATCTTGGATCCATCAGGCAAAGCCCACCTCTAGGAAACCCTCCATCAGCACTCAGGTACACACTGACAACTCCCCATTTCGAACCCATAGCACTTAAATGGCTACACTAAAGACCTTAGATAAGTTGTGAACCTCCTTGAACCTTAGTTTCTTCATCTGTAAAATGGATATAATTCTTGTGCTGTCTCACTCACAGTGTTGTAAAGGTCACTTTGTAAGCTAGTCCAGTGTTCTCGCCTTCCTCTGAGTTGCTGAAAAATGAGTTCTAATCTTTTTTTGTGTTTGAGATCCCTTGGGAAATCTGGTGAAGCCTGTGGACCAGGGTAATGCTTTTAAATGTATGAAAGGGAACAATGATATTGAAATAAAGTTCATAGGCCTCAGGTAAAGAACCCTCATTCTAGAGCATACTCTCTTTTGGCACTTAAAATTCTTTTATATTGTTAGTACTCCTTTCCTTGCCTAGACCATAGACTAGAGAACAGCAATATACTAGCAGATACATAAGGAACTCCTAGTGAGGAATTCACTCCACTACTGTAAATGGGAAATGAGAATGTGATTTATCGACTGAGAGTTTAGGTGATTTGCCCAGTCACAGTAAAAGTGTAGTGTAGGAATTATCAGCTCTGTCCACTATACCACACTGTCTTAAGCTTCTGTTGCTTCCCCCAGCCCCTACATCTGGCGTATAGCAAGTGTTTAAATGTTTAAGATAGAACTGGAACACAGCCTTTCACCCTCATTCTTTCTTGGCCAGCCTGTCCCCTCAGTGCTCCTACCTTTCTTTGCAACAGCCACAAAATAGGATTCATCCACCAGATTTTGGACTACCTGCAGAGCAATCAAGAGGGTGTCCCATAAGGAAAGAACAATTTGGTTTACAGACTTCCACCCCCAACTCAGAACACATCTAGACAAACTTCAGTATAAGGGAGATTGGATCAGAGGGAAAATGGTTCAACTCTGGAAATGAGACATCCCAGGATATGCGACTGAAGAATGTATGAGGGTATCTTAAGATCGAAAAGAGGCAAAGTACACACACACTGGGTCTGAGGAAGGGTATGGCAACAGAGGACAAGATGCAGTACCCCTCTTACCAGGTCACTAATGAGTACGTGGATACCAGTGGGGCCTTGTCGAAAGAGCCGATGAATTTGATTGGCTGGGAGAGACAAGAGTTCAGCCAGTTTTCCAGTCAGTTCAGCAGTGCTGAGCTCATCCAGATATACCTGCTGGTAAGACCCTAGAGACAGAGGGATGAGGGAGTAAATGACTCAAGGAAAGGCAGGACCAGGGAGTCTTGGCCATAATCTGATTCTGGATCAAGAAGAGTACAGTTTGAGGGGGCTTGCATAATCACTAGCCCTCACCCAGGATTCTGCTCAACCCGATGCAAAGCAATCAGAAAGAAAAAGAAAATGTTAATTTGGAAGACCCAGCCCCTCCACTCAGGAAATAATATTCTTAGAGGAGTGCAGTATAGACCCAGCTGAAATGACTTTAAACCAAGAGTAAGTTATATAACAGGATGTTAGCAACACGAGTTTTTTGGTTCAGGAAAGCCTGAACTTACTCTGGGCTTAGGAGCAAGACAAGGAACCTGATTTTTTTTAAGAGACTTGTCGGGTTCCCGGCAAAGCTGGTAGCAGACCAACAGTTGGGCCACAATGAGGACAAACAGTGTAACAAACTCCCCAGCCCCATTCCCATCCCACAGGCAGTAGGAAGGGATTCTATGTCTGGTTCCACCTGGTGGGACAAAGACGCATTGGAAATAGCACCCCTACCTGAGTCTGTACTTTGTGGGGTCTCACTTCCCGGTTCCAGGGCCTCTGGAGACACATACAAGGTAAGCCTGGGACGGATAGCCCTGGACCAGAGGTGTGACCTCTTAACATCTCCCCTCCATATGGTCATTTCCCACCCTCTTCCACCACACACCCTAGGAAATGATCCCCATGGCCCCTGAAGGGCCTCTATAGGTACCAAGCTGGGACCAGGAGTAATTGACCTTGCTGGCTGCTGGCAGTGAGAGATAAGGGAGTTCAGCTTCCCATCTCCACCACAAGCCTGGATAATGCCTAGCTGATGCTTTATTTTCCAACCCATCAACACACCAACCCTTGTACTAAGCACTAGTGATTTTTTAAAAAGTGACTTTAAAATAAACACAATCTAATAAAGACATGTAAACAACTTTGTACAAACTTATACAGCATAAACCAGAGAGGATAACGGAGGGGAAAGCCTTTTGGGAGAGGAAATGGCTCCCAGCAGAAGGTGGGCCAAACTGAGATCTGCAGGGAGGAGAGGGGTAGAGGGGAAGACACCTGGCAAGCATTGAGGAATTCAGTGTGCAGTGCAAGATTTGGTACCTGGCTTTCAGGGTGTTGGAAAGACGAATCCCATCAGCAGCTCCACAAATCTGGATGAGGTCCTGGCGGGACAGTTTTAGCAAATCCGCACCTACAAAGACATATCCGGGATTTGGGGAGGAGCCTTCAGGGAGGGATCGGGGGCCTGAACATCTCCCATGGGGAAGTCTGGCAAAGAAGCCCCTATATGTCAGATGCCCTAGCATTGGGTCTAAAATTCTAATATTAAAGACTAATTTCTTAAGAGTTGAACGTAAGCACCTTGAGGGCAGGCACTTTTTTGTCTTTGTATCCACAATGCTTAGCGCTTAGAAAGCACTTAGTGTTTGTGGAATTGGGTCTAGGAGGATTTTCCAGAAAGCTCTATCAGAATGCAAATACACCTTGCACCCGCTTAATACAGGTCATTATCTGCTCTGGGGCTTAGAAAGTTACCTGGTTTACTGAGTATGTAGGTGATGTATACAGAGTCACACAAGTCCGTTAGAGACACGATTTGAACTCAGTAAATATGAAGTTTGCTGATTGTTTGCAAACGTGCGGGGTAATGCGCTAAGCAGTCGGGGATACAGAGAGACAAAAGACTATCCTCGAGGAGCCCGCCAGACTCTGAGGTTAACTCAAGTTATAAAAATAGACACCAGCCTAGTGTATCTATATTTCCAGCCGGGTGACCTCCAGGACAGTATGATAAAGTTTTTCTGTAAAATTGATTGTTGAAATAAAATACTAAGAAGCAGGTGAATATTTTGCTATTGGGAGCATTGTCTTCAGTTCTTACTATAGGCCACTAGGTGGCACAGTAGAGAAAGCATTGGACTTGAATTCAAATTTAGCCTCAGACACACTAGTTTGGTGACCCTGGGAGAGTCCCTTAATCTGTCTGCTTCATTTTCCTCAAATGTGAACTGGGGGGTGATAATGGCACTTACTTAGGGTTGCTGTGAGGATAAAATTGGAATAATGATCGAAAAGCACTACATAAATGCTAGCCATTACTGTTACTACAATACTGTGGGAGGTCAGTAGAGCAAGTCTTGCTCTCCCCACTTCTCCAGGCACCCATTTGGGGTTTTCTTGGCAAAGATACTAGAGTGATGTTGCCATTTCTCTCCAGTTCATTTTACAGATGAAGAAACCAAGACAAACAGGGTTAAGGTGACTTGCCCGGGCTCACATAGTACATGCCTGAGCTCACATTTGAACCCAGGAAGAGGAGTCCTCTTGACTCCAGGCCCAGCGCTCTGCACTCTGGCGCCCCCTAGCTGCCCTAGCTCCACTTTGCAAGGTGCAATCAGGGCTGACCCGAGTCTAAATCCTGAACAGAAGCATAAGTGACTATATGACCTAGGGCAGTCTCTTGGCTTCTTAGCTTCAGTTTCCTCCTCTATAAAATGGAAATCACAGCACCTATAACATAGGGTAGTTGTGAGGATTGATTTATGTGTAGTGTTCTGCAGATATTATAGCTGTAAAAATGGTAGGTATTGGTTATTCATTTAGCAAGCAGGGGACAAAAAGAGACTTAGGAGTCTGCCCAAGTCACGGCAAGGGGATATCCTCACCAGTGAAGTTGGCCAGCATCCTGCAGTAGCCAGAGAACCGGTGGTGGTGTAACCACTGCTGTGTCTCTGAGATAGAGGCGCCAGGGCTGAGAACCTGACAAAGGAGGCGGGAGGAAAAGCATTTATTTTAGTGAGTAGTAAAGAATGCATTGATACTCCATGGGTAGATCTTGAACCAGGCACCCAATTGAAGCGCGAAGGTGCAAGGAGTGTTCAAATGACGAGCAAAGCTGGAAGGATAGGTTGAGAGAGGACCTGAATGCCAGACTGAGGACTTCAGGTTTTATTCTATGGGCCCGGCCCAGGGGTGGTGTGGTGGTTGTGGGAAAGGCTATGGGAGAGGGAGAGGCACATATGTGGCCGTCTCTCCCTCACGCTGAATCCCCGTCTCTTAGAATCTGAAAGGGGACCATAAGCTTCCACTGCCTCCCTCACAGGGTTGTTTAGAGGAAAACACATTTTAAAGTACTAGAAAAACGTATGTGAAGTTTATTAATCTCCCTTTCAGGTGGGGGCAGTGCTTGCCCAACCAATTTCAGGTCGATGCCAAGTACGGCCACCAGGGGGCAGGGAGACACTGCTGAGAAAGGGGATGAGGCAGGAAAGCCTGGGGGAGGAGATTTACCTCACCAGGGCTGTCCACTGAGCGGTCCAGCGAGAAGGGTGGGGAGGAACAGATCCTATGAGAAAGAGCACACAGGACTTGGAAGGCTGGCCTCCGGGATGATGCTTCTGCCCTCTGAGGTCCTCCAGCACTTAACCATCTCCTTTCCTTTCTGTTACTACTCGGGACAGGAATAAGTGATTTGTGTTCCTGTCCTGTCTCCCTCCCTGCTAGACTGGAAACACCTCGAGGGTAGGGCTCTGTCCCATTCCTCTTTGTGCCTCACCCTCTATGCCCCATTGAACTGTGCTCAGTAAATATTTTGTGAAAGAACGAATCAATGTCATTTACCTCCCCCACTTTAATCACCCTTGACCTTATACCTCCAAGTGGTAAGAGAAGGGAATGAAAAAGAAACAGATGAGACCAGTCCTCTTCTCCCCAGTTTCTGCTCACCTCTCAGGGGTCAGGAACTTGTAAGAATGGGGAGAAGTCAGGCCAGGAGGGCTGGGGGAGGCGTGAAGACCAATAGAGGTTTCAGGCCACGGTGGACACTGTGGAAAAGTTCAGAGGATATGTGACACCCTACACCTCCGCCCAGGGTTGG
>CM053593.1:154449420-154573465 GCA_028646575.1 Pseudocheirus occidentalis
AGGTAGTGCAGTGAATAGAGCACCAGCCCTGGAGTTAGGAGGACCTGAGTTCAAATCCGACCTCGGACACTTAACACTTACTAGCCTTGTGACCTTGGGCAAGTCACTTAACCCCAACTGCCCTGCCTTCCCCCCTCCAAAAAGCAAAATAAATAAATAAATGATCAGCCAATGTAGACTCAGGACTGTGCCAGAAGTTAGATAAGGGTTCTCTCTGACCTGGGGAAAGTAATTGACCCTCTGTAGGCTTTTTGACTTTTCTTTTTAATTCTGAATTTAAATACCACCAAAGAAGAGCCATTTCTACATGTACAGCAGAACACCAGAGAAGATTCTGCACGAGATCATGAATAGCTACTTCACACCACTTGCTTTTCTTTTTAAAGCAATACATTTTATGTATTACTTGCAAAACTAGCTTGTCTATACTTTTCTCCAAATTTTCTGCCTTTTTCTTCTGTGCTTAGTTTTAAAATGTTTCAGTGTAGACCTTATTTTTCCCAGCTGCTTATGGTGCTCTTCCACTAAGACAAGTGAGGCCATAGATGAGTTTATAGCAAGAACTTCAACTCTCAGCCCCAGTAGGAGTACTTACAAACACACAGACAAACACACGTACATATATGTATATATAGATATACACCCCTACCTCTGTGAAGACAGTGGTCTCATAGGCTGGCTGGTACTTGTCTCTCTCCTGTGGTGACTGCTTCTCAATCTTTTCTCTGTCAGTTTTCTGCTTCCGGTCAGCCCCTTTAGGCTTTAGAGGAGTCCATGTGGAAATCTCAGGTTCTTATCGACCTCCACCCACCCCCTTCTAGGAAAACAATTCAGGAAATGGGAAGGTGGGCAAGGCAAGGCTTGGTAGGAGAGTCAAGAAGCCCACATCCCCAGGAGGTCCATTAGGACAACTTGAGCAGCTGATACAGGCCAGATAGGCTGGAGACAGTCCTAGGATCTAGGGAAAGGGCAGTTTCAGGCCCAAATGGGTACCTTGAAGACTTTTATGAGGCAGCTGGCCGAATGCAGATGCTCTGCAGGTATCCCCTTCTCAGCTGGTTTGAAGGTGTCAATTTGGATGCGGAAGGGGACACCCTTCTCCCCTCCATTTTTTCGAGGGGTGAACTCTGTACTGATGCAATTAACCTGTGATAGAAAAGGAAGGGGATACATGGACAAAGGTAGCAGCTTAGCCAGGGTCAGAATTCTTCCTACCAGATAGAACCAAAAAGCAAATATATCTATTCTGAGTTCTTCATCTGGGGTCTGCAAATGCACACACAAAAGCCATTTTTTATAACTTTATGAATAATTTATTTCCTTTGTCATCTGTTTTGTTTTATTTTATGAATTTAAACAAATAATTCTGATAGACTTTACCAGAGCACCAGAGGGATCCATCCTCTTGTCATTACACACACAAATGGTTAAGAACCCCTCAGTCTATCCTCTCCTCCCACTTGGGGTACTCTACCTGTTCTTATATCTATCCCAAGAAGGCATGTTATTGCTCTTGTTATGGCAGCTAAGTGGTGCAGTGGATAGAACACTGAACCTAGATTCAGAAAGACCCAATTTCAAACCCAGTTTCAGACATTTACTGAATGTGTGACCCTGAGTAAGTCACTTAACTTCTGAATGCCTTAGTTTTCTCATCTGTAAAATGGGGATAGCAGCCTTGTTGCAAGGATCAAATGAGGTAATATTTGTAAAGTGTTTGGCATATAGCAGGTATTATTATATAAACATTGTTTTTTTTTTCAAGATGGGGGGGAACTACGGATTAAGGAATGATGACTTGGGATCTTTCATATCTAGGTCTGAAAGAGCCCCCACTAATCATCTAACCTAATAATTTTACATATAAGAAAACCGAGATACAGGGGAGCCCAAGGTTGCACTGATCTAAGTGTCAGAGATGAGATTTGACCCTGTAAATGGAACATCCCAGATTTCTGTAGCCAAACTGCCCATCAGTGTCAGTAGAACCCAGCATTTTACACCGCATCCTCTTGCTTCTTACCCCTTTGCTGTCCTTATCTAAACCCAGTAGCATAACCATTTGCTCAGAGTACCCTGCCTCCTTTCCCAGAATGCCACCCTAGCTCAAGGACCATCTCCTCCTGAACACCCAAGTGCCTCCGAGCTTCCCCAACACCAGTCATCCGCCAAGAATCACATACTCCCTGGCACTGGTTATTTTTAATGTCTCTGTGTCTTACCATACCTCATCTCATCACCCAGTCAGTGCTCTACTAGACGGCAGGAATGGTGTTTGATATACCCTAACCCTGACCTGCAAGAAGAGAGATGTCCTCTTTGCAGGATCCCAGAGAAACTCCACTGTGTTGAGGAGCGAGGGCAGTACTTGGGGTTCTACCACCCCCACTGATAGGGGCACATCTGTAGGCACAGGGGAAGAAGTAGACAGGCATCAAAGTTGAACTCATAAACAAAAGGGGAGCAGCAGGAAGTAAAAGCATCCTGAAAGCCTCCCCCTACCACAACCTCCCCAATTCCCCTCCTCCTGGCACTCCTGGATCCAGAGAAGTCCCATGAGGAGGGCTCTTTCCACCTTCCTGCCCTCCCCCTCCACTCCCCTCACCAATATCCAATATCCTGTCCCCTGGACGACTCCACCGCCAGCCCTCCAGCTGCTGTTGTTCCATATATTGCAGGCGACGGTCGTGGAAAACCACACGTACCACACTCTGTGGACACCAGACACCCAGCTCAGAGAAACATGGGAAATTCCAGAGTCCAGCCTCCAAGACACCTCCATGCTCTTCTTCCTATTCAAACTGCCTTTCCTTTCCCTCTTCTCATATACTCCCCAATAAGAAGATGGTTAAGCAATCCTACAGTGATAGAAAGACTACTTAATCATTTGCCCGGGAGTCTGATGTTTACCAAATGCTTTTGTTTGCAGAACATTTTAAAATACATGATCTCATTTGTTCCTCTCAGTAAGATCAGCGCTACAGGGTATCTCTTCCATTTTACAGGTAAAGAAACAGCCTCGGAGAGGTTGAGTGACCAAGTTTTAATGACCAAGTGACTCCATGTTTACACTGCTAGTTAGTGGTTTGAATCCTAGGCTTCCTGACTGCCCGTCCAGTATTCTTTCCACTATTTGATCTATACTCCCTCTCAAGTATGGTGTCCAATGCCCAGAGTGGGGGGAAGGGGAGGGGAGGGGAACACCAGGCAAGGCAATCTCCTGCCTAGCACCTGAGGGAGAATAGTTTTTAGCTGGTACTTGATCTAGATGAAGATTCAGAGGTGAGAAGAGATTCACCTTTAGCAGTCGAGGCCACTGGGAAGCATCCCCTAGTTTGGGATTACAGAACATCCGGACTTCATAGGATTGCCCTGGAAGAGACCAGGATGGGAATCAGAGTCATATTTAAAGCCAGGGGGTGGGCACCTGGAGACCAGAGATAACCCCCTCCACTTCTGGGGGTCCCCTTTCCCCCAAACCTTCTCCTGCCTGTTTCCAGGTGTCTGATGCTGACCGTAGTCTGTGACCTCCCTGGGGCTCAGGTCCATCATCTGTGCTCATCACTTCCATTGTGGTACCAGGCTCCAATCCCACTAATATTGTTTATAAAGGTCCGTGTTGGGAGTTTCCAGTGAGGATTAATAACATAAATTGGCACCTCCTCTACAGCTTGCTCTTAGGGAGATGTCTGGATCACTGAGAAACTGAGTGACCTGCCCATGGTCACATCCAATATTCATCAGAAGTAGGACCTGAACCCAGAGTTTCTGACTCCAAAGCTGGCTTTCTATCCCCTATGTCACCATGCCTCAATGATAATTCAAAAACATTTCTTAAGTACCTAAGATGTGTCAGGGAGCCAGGTACCACTTTAGCCCAGTGTTAGGGATACAGAGACCAAACAACTGACATTTACACAGCCCTTTACGGTTTACAGGGCACTTTACACACATCATGTGCTCAACCCCTACAACAACAAGGAAAATGTTATCACCCCCATTTTACAGAGAGCAAAACTGAGACTCCAGTGACACCCAAGGTTACACAGATAGGATAGAGTAAATGTCAGATGTGGGATCCAAACCCAGGCCTTCCAGGTTCCAAATCCAACATATCTATTAGATTACAATGCCCCACTGAGTTTCCAACACGCATACCCCATGTTGGACATACCCTGGTTCAGGTAGGTGAGTGTTTCCTCATGTTGTTTGACGGCAGGAGAAGTGGCAGCACAGAGGACGTATTGGAAGACAGGACAGTGCATGTCTGAGGCAGAAATGCTGGGAGGGTCCTCCTGCTTCAGGTATGGCAGTGCCAGGGACTCCCTGCTGGGGTGAGATGGACACCCTCTCAGTTGCTAAGCTTTCTTCCTCCAACTCTCAATGAGAGTTCTCTTCAGTCCTGGGCCACTTGAAGCTCAGTTTAACAGAGGATGTTTCCTAGTTCTCCTATATCCTTGGATATGTCCTGCCCATCTTCCAAAAGGCTCCAACTCTCCTTAGAAAATCCTTCTTCCAGAAATCTAGTCAGAAGTGCTGACATGATTCAGTGCTAGAAAGAGTACCTCCCATCCCTGTCCCCGAAACCCTTCCTGGACTTTACGATCTTTCTCTGGCTAAGATCAGGTCTCGCTTTAACCCGGAGGATGTACAAGGGAATGAGACCTTTAGGAAATGCTTGGAGATCCACAGAACTATACTAAACCCTATATGGACTCGAGACTCTACCTCCAAAGGAGCTGGAGACCCAAGAGGGGCATTTCTGCCCAGCTTTTCCTCAGTCAGTCCTAGATGACATTTTCCCCTCCCCTCAAAGAAAATTCCTGTTTGAGGAGCTCCTCCTCTGTCCTATTCTGCAGACTGGGGAAATTAGGATCAATGGAGCACCCAGGTGAGGCAGAGAAAAATGGACAGACATTGGAAGACACTGACCATGGGGGACCTTGCGGGGAGCTAGAAGATGGGTGAGAAGAGACCTTGGGGGTATTCCCAGGAGTGGAAGCACCTACCTGAGCAGATTGCTAGTGGGACAGGGGTATAGCTCCCCTGGGCTGGGCCACAGATGTTCTGGTTGGTTGTGCCAGAGTAACATTGTGGGCAAGGGTAAGAAGACACTGAGTGGTGGAAAGCAATGGTCACGGTGAAGGAGTCCGAAAGATAGTACAGCAACCCAGAACAGAAGCAGCAGCAGCACCAGAATGCCAGAATGCTCTGGAGTTGGAGTAGAGGTTCTCTCTACGGGGAGGGGCCCTGCCTGGGGTCTCTTGCTTTATAGAGCCTGGGAAAATAACCCAGGGATGGGGCGGAACCAAGCCTAAGTGCTTTGTTTGGCTGGAGAGGACCCCTCCCAAAACCGAGACAGGCCAAAGGCAGCTGAGGCTAGGACCAGCTGGGAGCCACTAATGGGATCCCCAATAATTATTAACCCATGGGAAGTGTGACAGTCGGGGAGGCTGGACCTTGAGATGAAGAAAACAAGTTTATGGGGATTTTTCCTATACTTTCCCTCCCCAATTCATTGTAACACAGAATAGAAAGCTGGATTTGATATGGAAGATCCTGAGCCTCTTCCTCCCCTCCCCCCCCCCTGCCCCACCACATCATTTTCCCTTTCCAATTCTGCCTCAGATACCTACTAGCTCTGTGACTCTAGGCAAATCCCTTAACCTCTCTGGGTCTCACACATACACATGCATACCACTCACCCACAGTTCCTGGAAACATAATCTGCTCTGGCTCTGAAGTAAAGTGGTAGGTTAGTCACCATTGAGAGAGTATAGGAGTGTTAGGGTTCCCCTTTAGGTCCTGGTTGGGGGAGTTGCCCCGAGTTCCCTGTTTTGGAGGGGTGGGGGAAGAGGCCTCACCCTTCTCTCTTTTTTAAAAGGAGAGTTGGGGCTAGGGAACTCCCACCCCCACTAGGGTCACAGTGTCTCCAGCACAGAGGTGGGGAACGGGGAGGGACCAAGTTTACAGGGCACACAGCCTGCCTTGTTGTGGAAACAGACTGGTGGAGCCTGGGGGGCGAAGTGGGGGTGGGGGGTGGGCGGCCAGACCCGAGAAGCTGGGGGAGGGCTAGCTACACTCTCCCTGAGGGGTGAATCCCCAGCAGACTGGGTCGTCCTAGACACGGAGTGCCCATGGGCCAGGCTCTCCTTTCAAGGAACGCTGGGGCTAGTAAATGCAGTTAGTATCTCCTAATGGAGGCAAATGGACATTCCTGGGCTCCTGGTTCCCTTGGCATCTTCCATGTCAGAGGACGGAGCAAATACTGTCTACCCTAAAAGGGGGACCCCTTTGCCTGTTATTGATATTAAACAGAATACTTATCTCCACCCAGAACCTGGTTGTTTAGGGTTAAACAGGAGAAGGGGGGAGTGTGGGAGTAAAAGCATCGTTAAGTGCTGAAGGTGGGTAGGACAGGAGGAGGATTGGGGAAAGCAAAACCATAACTGAGACCCCACAGAGGATATAAAATGATGCCCCCCCTCACCCTCACCCACCCCCACACGCTGTTCACAAAATATCCCTGGAATGAAGGGAGGTGTGGGAAGGAGAACCATGCCTCCAACCTCACCTCAAAACATACCTCCTGTTTGGGAAATTGATGGTCCCAATGCCTGTGCCCACCTCTGAGCAGGGCTCTCCATCCTGGAGTGAGGGATGTAAGATTCGGAGAATGTGGAGATCTGGACACCCTGCCCTCCATCTCCATTATTAGTGAATTATGAATTCTTTGTTCTATCTCTGCAATTATGTCCTGGGAAAGTCTCAGCTTCTCTGAGGCTCATTTTCCTTGAAGATATTCTGTACCTGCAAGCTCAGGGAAGGGTTTGCTTTTCTTTTAATATCCCTTAGTCTCTTTGGCACTGCCTGCCCTGATATCTTGGTAAGAAAAGTCCCTCCAGGGGCGGCTAGATGGCACAGTGAATAGAGCACTGGCCCTGGAGTCAGGAGGACCTGAGTTCAAATCCGGCCTCAGACACTTGACACACTAACTAGCCTCAGACACTTGACACACTAACTAGCCGTGTGACTTTGGGCAAGTCACTTAACCCCAATTGCCCTCCAAAAAGCAAAAAAAAAAAAAAAAAAAAAAAAAAAAAGGCCCTCCACCAAAGTTTATTGCTGAACTGTCAGGGTCGCAGCCTTTCTCCTTTCTTCCTCCTTCTTTAGTTCTGAACTTCTCCTGCCCCTGCTAGGAAAGCCAGACAGTAAGAGGGGAAGTAGGTGGTGCCATAGTTCATAGAACACTGGCCCTAGACTGAGGAAGACCTGGGTTTAAATCCAGCCTCAACACTTACTAGCTTTGGGACCCTGGGCAAGTCACAACCCAGTTTGCCTCAGTTTCCTCATCTGTAAAATGAGCTGGAGAAGAAAATGGCAAACCACTACAGCATTTCTGCCAAGAAAGCCCCAAATGGGATCACAGAATCAGACATGATTGAACAACAATAACAAAAAAAGGGGAGAGGGCCTGAAGGGAAGGGAGAGGGTGTTTCCTCTAAGGTTATGGTGCACAATGGGAAGGGCTGAGGCTGGGGCTTCTCCTGGAGTCCCCACAAATATATAAAAAAAGGAATTGCAGCAGGAGTCTAATCTCATTAGGGCTTTTGCTAACTCCTGGGCCCCAGCTGGAAGTTTCTCTGGGTGGGGAGGATTATTTCAGTTTTAAGTATCTCATAGCTATTCTGGGGTTGATTTAGGACAAAATTCCTACCTCTAACCCTGTAGGTGGCACCGGCACAGAGTGCATCCCTAAGAATCAAGAGGACCTGTGTTCAGATACTACCTCAATAGAACCCATCTCCCAGCATTGTTGTGAAGATACAATGAGATATTTATAAAAGTGATCTTAGGATTATCTCAGTGCCCTGGAATCAGGAGGACCTCATATACTTGACACTTACCCACTGTGTGACCCTGGGCAAATCACTTAATCCCAACTGCCCTTAAAAAAAAAAGTGATCCGACCCTCTGGGTCCTCTCTAGACAGAATTCTCTTTGCTATATCATTTAATACTGCTCAACTGCTCCTTACTGCTTCATAATAATACTTTTTTTTTCTCTGATTGACTGAATCAAACTCTTCACAGTTGTTTTTCTAAACATTCTTCTTTCTCCTCAAGTCTCCCGATCTATTTATTAAGCACCTACGTTATATAAGGCATTGTACTAGGCATGGAAGATGCAAAGAGAGAAATGAGATACTACCTGCCTCAAAGACCTGATAGTCTATCAGGAAAGACAGCACCAAACCATATGCAAAATAAATAAATATGTATATAGAGATGGATAATTTACATATAAATATATCAATTTATATATAAATAACTTCAAGATAAATTTTGGGGGTAGGGATAGTACCAGGGAAGGAGAGTCAGGAAAGTATTCATGTAAAAGGTTTGAACAGTATTTTGAAGTAAATCAAGGATTCTAAGAGCTGGGGGTAAAATGGCTCAGCCTGTGCAAAGACAAGGAGATGGGCTATAGAGTATCATGTGTGAAGAATAGAAACAAGTCCCAGTTAGATTGAACTGTAGTGTGCAGGGAGGGAAGTAACAGGTAATAGGTTGGGACCAGGTTATGAAAGGCTTTAAAAGCTAAGAAGAGGTGCTTATATTTCATTCTACAAAGCAATAGGGAGCCATTGGAGTTTATGGAGCAGGGGAGGGATCTGATCAGATGTGTGCTGGAGGAAAATCGTTTTAGTAGCTACATGAGGATGGTTTGGAGCGGAGAAAATCTGAGTCAAGGAGATCAGTTAGAAAAGGCTATAGCAAGCATACTACTTCCTCTTTTATTGCTGTGTGTGTGTGTTTTCTTTCTCATGCTTTTCCCTTTTTGTTCTAATTCTTTCACAAAATGACTAATGTAGAAATACGTTTAACATGATCATATATGTACAACCTATTTCAGATTGCATGCCATCATGGGGACAGGAGAATGGAGGGGGTGGGATTTAGAACTCAAAATCTTATAAAAGTGAATGTTGAAAACTAAAAATAAATTGAAAAAGAAAAGGCTGTTGCGGTATTTCAGGGAAGAGGTGATGAAATCCTTAACTAGGGTGGTACTATGAGAGTGAAGAGAAGTAGATGATTGCAAAAGACACTATGGAGAGAAAAAATGAGAAGGTTTGACAATCGTTTGGATATATGATATGAGGCTGAGAGAGCAGGTGAGGATAATGTTTTTTTTTTGTCTTTTTGGAGGAAGGCAGGAAGGCAATTGGGGTTAAGTGACTTGCCCAAGGTCACACAACTAGTGTTAGGTGTCTGAGACTGGATTTGAACTCAGGTCCTCCTGACTCCAGAGCTAGTGCTCTATTGACTGCGTCACCTAGCTGCCCCGAGGACGATGTCATATTGACAAACCTGAGTGAGTGGGATAAGAATGACAATAAGCATTTATGCACCACCTACTTTATGCCAGATGCTATACTAAGCAGTAAACAACTATAACCTGCACAACAACCCTAGGAGGCAGGGTTATCATCATTTTATAGAGGAGGAAACTGAGGCACGTGGTGACTTTCCCAGTGCTCTATCCACTGTGCCATTGAGCTGCCTTTATTGGACACACAGGTTCCTACAAAATCCTGGGCCAAGGGAGCTCCTCCAGCAATTATTCCTCATGAAGGTAAAGTTCCTCAGCAGAAGAGCTGAGGAAAACCTTGTCTGTGGGTGGAGCCTAAAATCTGCTGTTATTAGATAAGTCCCTTTACTTAAAAACAAACAAAACCCCACTTCACTACCATCCTTTCTCTGGTGTCTGGTAGATGATTGTTCTCCTTGCCAATGTCAGCTTCTCCTCCATTGCTCTCCATCCCAGCTTGTCCCATCTCTCCCATTAGCTCACCTCCCTCCTTCCATTATCTCCAAATTCTCCTCATTCATTAACTCCTTCAACACCACTTACAGAGGGACCCAGCACATATATAATGGGTATTATATCAATTATCTTCTCAATGGGTAAGGAAGGGACTAAGGGAGGGACAGAAGTTGGAACTCAACAAAAGTAAAGTTTAAAGTTTAAGTTTAAAAATGAATATTTCAAAATTAAAAATTAATTTTAATTTTAATGTTTATTTTATTTTAAAATTTAAATATTTTTAAATATACATGTATATATTTTTTAAAGGGACCCAGGTTTCCTCCATCGTTAAAAACCTTCAACTGACCTTGTTCCCTCCTGCTATTGTGGTCTTTGCTTTTGTCAGGCAAACTCCTTTATACTCACATGTTGCTTCCATTTCCAACCCACTCCTCTCATTCACTTCTCAACCCTTTCCAGTCTGGCTTCTGAGCATCACCAGCTCCCTCCCCCCACAGTGGAACTGCTCTCTGTAAGGTTACCTACCATCAATTAACTGCTAAATTAATTATTCCCATGTTTTCATGTTACCTGACTTCTCTTCACCTTTTGAGACTTCTGATCACCCCTTCTCTTTCTTCTAGATACTTTCTCCTTCCTTGGTTTGTTGACTCTGCTCTCTCCTGGTTCTCTTCCTCTCTGTTGGACCATTCCTTGTTGGTCTCTTTTGTTGGGTCTCCTGATGCCAGCTGTTAATTATGGGAAATCCTCAAGGCTGTGTCCCAGGCCCTCTTCCCTTACCTCTGCCTCATCAACCCATGATGTCATTGATCCTCTTTGAAAATGAAGGACGAACAACAACATCTCAAATCTCCTTGGTTTTACTGATTATGTCTGCACAGATTTAAATCTCCCCAAACTATATAACTCACTCTAATCTTTCTCCTAAATTGAAGTCTCACTTTGGCCAACTCCCTACTGAATATCCTTGAAGAAGCAGGTGGAGTGTACATAGAGTGTTGGACCTGGAGTCAGGAAAACCTGGATTCAAATCTCACCTTAGATGTTTACTGCCTCAATGTTCTGAATAAATCACTTAAACTCTGACTCCGTTTCCTCACATATAAAATGAAGAGGCTACATTTGATGACCACTGAGGTCCCTTCTAGATCTTTGATACTATGTTTAAAACAGACATTATTTCATATTTTAAAAAATAAATATTTATTGCTTTTTTTCATTGTTTTTGTTTCCCTGTGATTCCTCTCCTTCTTATAACTTTCTCTTAAAATGAAGTATATTTAAGCAAAATAAATCAATTATATAGGAGAATATACCTTGTTCCAAACCTATTGTTCACCATTTCTCTGCTGAAACAAAGGGGATACGTTCATTATTTATTAATCCTCTTTAGTCAGTTGCATAGGTCAGAGTTTTAAAAGCCTTAAAGTTTTCCTTTACATTATTTGTATTATCTTTACATGTGGTCATCGTGTCCATTTTTCTCTGCGTTTCACTTACTTGACTCTGCAACAGTTCACACAAGTCTTCTGAATTTTCTCTGAATTCTTTTTTTTTTTTTTTTTACAGTACAATAAAACTCATCATGTTTTCCCAACTACCTATCCATCCTCCAAACTTCCATAGAGGGCACTCTGTCAACTTTGCAGTCACTCAGATTCCCAATATCAGGGCATCTAAGTGATACAATGGATAGAGCACTGACCTGAAAGAGTGGGAAAGACCTAAGTTCAAATATGGCTATAGACACTTAGAAGCTGTGTGACCCTAGGCAAGTTACTTAACCTCTGTAATAATAATAATACCTACCTCTCAGGGTTGTGAGGCTCAAATAAGATAATAATTGAAAAGCACTTAGCAGGGCGGCTAGGTGGAGCAGTGAATAGAGCACTGAACCTGGAGTCAGGAGGACCTGAGTTCATATCCGGTCTCAGACACTTGACACACTTATTAGCCGTGTGACTTTGGGCAAGTCACTTAGCATAGTGCCTATACATAGTAAGCATCAGAGGGTGTATCACTAATCTACAAAGTCTTAACAGGTTCATCATAAAATTTCTCTACCTGTTCCTCCTTAGCAACCAGTTTTGGTACATAAGCCACAACCACTTATATGCAAGTCTTTTCACAAATGGTTACCATCAGTACTACCATGCTGATGACCAAATATCACACGAAATAATTTTTCTTGTTGCCTCTAGACATATGACAAAATCCACTCTGCCAACTCCTTTTTTCTGCATCTCTAAGGCGTACCCCTGAGGCATCCTTCCTTTACTGTGACATCTTTCTTCCTTCTGACAAGAATGTCAATTAATATTCCTTCTCCAGAAATACATCCATTTTTTGGGTCAATGGACAAAGATCTCACAATTAAAGTCTCAATAGAAAAATTGTCATTTATAAATGGTCTTAAAAATCATTTGATTCTCACAGCTCTGGGTCTCCTTTCCCCACACTGTAATCACTGCTGAAATGGCTTTATAAAACTGAAGGGAATTTTATATTTTTCTTTGTTTCATGGGTTGCTATGGCCAAAAAACATCACCATGCAGCTAGCCTGCCTACTGGTGATATGCTTCAGAACAAATACAACCTATTTGAAAAGTAAGAAGACAAACTAGTAAATGCAATGATAAAAAATAATATGAAGGAATTTCAAGATGTAAAAGATGCTAACATTGATAATAACTCATAAAAACCCTGGGTTCCTTTTCCAACTCCCAGTCACAGTGGTGATGAGTTGGGTCTTCAGAGCCTGGCTAACTCTATCTCCCCTTCAGGAATACCTGTGAGGGTAGTGGGGTTATTCTAATATTATTAGCTCAAGCCCCCATCCCAGCATGTTCTCCCCAGGGCCAATCACTTGATGCCGGTCTATCTCTCTTCTATCACTGATTAATCCAGTAATTAGCATCCCACCTCTTGCATATGGGGCACTCACTATGTGTTTCTTTCTATATGTTTAACACTGGACCAGCTCTTGTCCCTCACAGTCTAGATAGCAGGTTTTTTCCTGTGCGGGTTGCTTGACTCTTTGGAGAGACTTTGGCTCTTAGGAAAATTCTGCAGTGTTCCAAAGTTTGATGTCATCCATATATAAGAACATCTGGAGGGCTCACTATCTCTATCGTTTCATTTTTGACTCTGTTTCACATAAACACTCTCATATCTTCCCTCATCAAACACAGTTATCTGTTTTTATATCTGTCAAGGAAGATTCTATGATCTCAGATTTTAATATATGCATGGGATACACTTTGTAGAAAGAGAGTCATTAAGAGTACATTTTGTACTACTGAATCCACTAAGGGAGTTTTTAAAATTTAGTAAATATACAATAAACAGTAGGATCCTTAATTCTCTGCACCTTTTCATCAGTTGTATGACTGAAGTGATGATCTGTCATAGATTGTTATTTTGGAATGGTTATCTATTCTCTTCTCACATTTCCATTCTTATAAAGAGTTTATAGAAATGAGAATGTAGGATTAGCAGTTAGTAATCAATGATATCTTCAAGTTCTATTTTTATCAGTAGTAAAGTCTGTGGGCCCCTCACCCACCCACCCACCCACAGACTTTTAGTATCATTCTCTCTTTCAGATATTTTGAGAGTGGATTCCACAATACTTTCTGTGTACACCTGATCTGATCTAGGTGTTTTCCTGGTTTTATTTTCTTGAGTACCATTTCCATTTCTTTATACAGAATTTTGGGAAATAGCATGTTAGCGTACAAGTATGGTAACTCCAATCATATTTATAGAAGTAAAGAACTGGTTCTAGAAATCTTGACAAATCTTTTTCATTTTAAAAATCTTTTCCCTTCTTCCTTCCAGTTTCATTTGTAAATGTTTTCAGGATGATCTGGTTTAACTGAGTCTATATATATATTTTTTAAATAGCACCAAAGAGATAATGAAGGAAAGGCAACTTTAGTGCTGTTGTCCAGAGAGAGCTCAACCTAGTGACAGGCTGTTGACATTCCATGATCTCCTAACCCAGAAGCTGAAGGGTGCCTAAGAAAACCTCTAGGATGGTCAGGTGCAGTGATTATCAGTCTTGCTACAGGGAGGTGAGAAACTTAGACCCAATCTTCTGCCCCATCTTACCCTCAGCTCATGTTGTCTTTAATTGCTACCCTACTTTAAGGAAAAGTTTTTCTGACTAACAGATGCAGACTTTGCTTTGGGTGGGGAGAAAATCTTAACCAAAAGAGAGCTTTAAAACTGCTGGGTTCAACCTTTTCATTGGACAGAGGCCATTGGTGCCCAGAGAAGAAAAGTAATTTGTCTACAGGCAGTGTTTCATAAACCATGGAGTCCAAAACCAAGGAACAAAAACTTCTCAAGGAGAACATGAAATGCTAGCTAAGATTATTGGCTAATTTTTCATACAGCGCTAGAGCCATATGTACATTTTTTTCAATAAAAATGAAATCCCAGTCAAAGCAGATAAACACAAGATTAATATGGCCAGTTCACTTCAACTGACAGTAAGTAAGTGGGGTCCAGAGGTTATTTAATAAAATATATACAAGCAGGGTCAAATTTGAGTCCATGTATGTCAAACTTGGCCAAAGGTTTTCGCCGACACTGTCAACAGCTGTTGTAGGCTCACAATACCGATGAATTGTTTGCTTCATTGACCGCTACATTTGAACAGGAAGTGTGTAAACTCGAAGTTAAACAATATTTGTTTGACCATGAAAAATGCCATAAGAGTGCTTATATTTATCAGTATCACTCATGTTGATAAGTACAATATAATAAATGTGTTCCTAAAAACCCAAAACATTTTTTTCAAACGAAAACATTTGAGTATGCTTATAAATAATCACTGGAAATTTTACATTTCCTTCTTTATTTTTCAGTTGTTTTATTGTCTTTGACTGTTTTAAGTGAAATCATATCCTTTCATGATGAATAAATCCACAACTGATTCGAGGAGAAAATCCACTGGAGAGTCTGACGTGTAAAGACAATAGAGTAGTGGGAATATAGAAACATAAAGGAAAAAACTCAAATCCAGAAAATATAATCCATCACAGTTATCAATGGGACTTATAAATACTATTACTGATGTAGGAGAAAGACCACTGTATTTGTTTTGTACAAATCTTTCAGTTGCAGACAGAATGAAACCTAATAAATTAAAATGCCATCTTCAAAGTGTACATAAAGAATACATTGGCAGGGCAAGAGAATTTTTGTAGGGAAAATTTAGATGCTTTAATAAGCAGCAACAAACCTTTCCAAAAACCATATCTGTGACATCAAAAGGATTTCTTGCATTATTATAATATTGCATACTGAATTTGCTAAGTGTAAAACCTCATTTGACAGGAGAAACATTGGAGCTGCTTACAGTTGCTATGGTCAAAAAATGTTTGGCAAGACATGCAAAACAGCTACAAATGCTCCCACTTGCAGACAATACAATAAGAAGAGAATTGCCCACATACCTAAACACCTTTGTCATCAACTAATGGAGCTAAAAGTTTCCTATTATAAATGGCAACAGGATGAAGCAAAAGAAATGATTAAAGATGCTTACTTGATTACATATATATGATATGTTGTTAAAAACCAATGTTATTCAAGACCTTACTTTGTGAACCTGGTGTTTGTAATGCTATACCAAGATACACATTCAATTATACTCAGCTCATTCTTTTTTTTCCTTTTTCCCAGTTACATATAAAAACAATGTTAACCTCCCCCCCTTTCTTTAAAATTTTGAGTTCCAAATTCTCTTCCACCTTCCATCCCTTCCCCCATTATTGAAAAGGCAAGCAATCTGATAAAGGTTATATATGTTCAGTCATGCTAATTGACTCATTCTTTTTTTTTTTTTTCTTGGTTACATCATTCATTTCCACAAGGTTTTGAGTTACAAATTTTCTCCCCTTTTTGCCCCTACCCCCCAGCCCAGAACATTGATCCCATTGTAAGGCCCCTCCCACAATCTGTTCCCTTTTATGCCCTCCTCCAACACCCCTCTAGCTTTAATTGACTCATTCTTAATGAAAATTATGTGAGGTGACAGAATTGCATCAGAGTCTACACTGATAGAATTCAATTGATGTCAGGATGAAATGCAGGCCTACAAATGCTAGTTAGAATTGTGGCTCATTATGCAATTTGGACACACAATCACTTGTATCAGGAAATATGAGTCATTCTATTAGGCACTATTGCTTAATTGTTTGGGGGGAATGTATTTTGCAGGGGGAATTGGTTAAGTGTTCTTTGGGAAATGTCTATTATGTCGGAACAAAAGGCAGGATTGGAAAATTCAAGGAAAAAAATTTTTTTTCTCCTAATAGTCCTCTTCTTTTTTTGAAAGATTTTTCCCCTGGATTTTTTTTTTTGGCTTTTTTCCCCCAGGCTTTCACATCTCTAAATATATCAAGCATGATAATTTTATGAGCAAACCAAGTTATACATAATACATTTTTATGTTCCTAACCTAGCAAAGTCACTTTAGATCTGTAAAGGATGCTAAAATAAATGTTTCTCATAAGACTCTGGAGCTGAAAAGAACTTCAAAGGCTATCTAGTCCAAGTATACAGTTATCCATCTCTTATCTAGCTCCCATTATACAGAGGAGGAAAATGTGGCCCAGGAAGTAAAGTGACTTGCTTAGGGACAGTTAGCCAGTTAATGGTACATTGAGGACAAGAATTCAGCTGATTTGACTCCCAAGTTGGATTTTTTTCCATTAAAAAAATAATTGGCATTATTTGGTTTTTATATCCATTCATTTCCAAATATATCCCTCCTCTTTTTATCCGGTAACAAGGATTTTCAAAGAAAAAGAAAAGAAATGTAATTCTTTTGAGAATCACTTATTCATATCCTTTGGGGAATTCCTCTTGATCATATATATTTGTGTTAATTCCCAATATGCTTTGGATATTAGAACATTATCAGAGGTATTTGGTACAAAGCTTTCCCCACCCCCAATCTAAGCTTTTCCTTTTTCTCTTATGTGTATTGATTTTGTTCATGCAAAAGCTTTTCAATTTCATGTAATCAAAATTATCTATATATTTTCTTTATGATCTCCTATCACCCTTGTCCAGTTAAGAATTATTTCTCTAGCTGGACATGGTGGCATAAAGCTCTGCAGTCCCTGCTTCTTAAAGGGTAAGGTTGATAGATCACTTAAAAGATCAGATGTCTGGATTAATGTGATACCAATATGGTGAGTTACCAGGAGTGGAGGGCCATCTGGCTCTTTAAAGAGGGACAAACCAATCTAGGAAGTCAGAAAAAAAATGGAGGTCAGAGCTTTGACCACATTGGGATTAGGACCGTGAGTAACTGCTGGTACTTTCAACCTAAGCAAGATAGGAAGACGGTGTCTCAAAAAACCAAACCATACCAAAAATTCTTCCCCTAGCCACAGTTGTGAAAGATCTCCATCCATTTCCCTCATTTTCAAAATGTGATGTTATCTTTTATATTTGAGTATCCATTTGGAACATATTGTGGCATATGGTGCAAGATGATGGTCTAAACCTATTTTTTCCCCCAGCAATACCTGTCAAGTATGAAGTCTTTCCCCAAGTAGTTTATATCCTCAGTTTTATCAAATACTGAGTTATTGAGTTCAGTTGTCTGCTTATTGTTTACAAATTGGTTCCACTGATCTCTTTTTCTGTTGTTTTGGACCAGATCTTTGACCTCATTGGTATAGAGGGTTTCAGTTCTAACAATGTAGATTGTCAATTTACCTACTCTACAATTTATAGCTTTGGAGAGCTGCTAGGGTCAGTAGGAGATGAAATGATTTGCCCAGGATCACATGGTCTTGTAGAGCCCTGAACCCACATTCAATTAATTCTTGGCTCCAGAGGCAGACGCAGACATAGTTTGACACTCTTCTTGCTGTTAACTGAGATGTTGATGGGATGTTTGGAAATCTTCCAGATTCTTTGAACTTCACAAGATTCTCCCACAGTCGAGGGGTAAAGGAGAAATCAAGTCTGAGGTTTAAGGTACCTTTCTTCTAAGAAGAACAATGAGGCGTTTCTCCTCAAAGGTTTGTCTAGAATGCCCTATTCAACTTTACTGTTTGCTAGAACGTCTCATTCCAACCAGCCCCCCGGGTCCCACAGGGTAATTACCAAGTCCTTTAACTGATCTGACATATTTTCTATCACACCTAGGGAGGTGTTCAGACATTGTTCACAACTTGTGGAAAGTTAAAATTGTGTTTTCATCTGATAAATGTTTCAGGGCTAAGTGGGCTGGGTGTAATTTTGACCCTTACACTTTGCTATAAATATTTTTGTATAGGGGTGGCTAGGTGGCGCAGTGAGTAGAGCACTGGCCCTGGAGTCAGGAGTACCTGAGTTCAAATCCGGCCTCAGATACTTAACATAAAAAAAACTAGCCATGTGACCTTGGGCAAGTCACTTAACCCCAACTGCCCTCCAAAAAAAAAAAAAAGCAAAAATATTTTTGTATACGTGGATCTTTTTCTCATTTTTATGATCTCTTTGGGTTACAGATCTAGAAGTGGTATTGCTAGATCAAAGGGTATGCAAATTTTTTTGTTTGTCTTTTGTTTTTTTGGAGGGGGAAGACAAGGCAATTGGGGTTAAGTGGCTTACCCAAGGTCACACAGTTAGTAGAGTGTGTCAAATATCTGAGACCAGATTTGAACTCAGGTCCAGGATCCTGACTCTGGGCCGGTGCTCTATTCACTGTGCTACCTAGTTGTGCCTGACTATACATATTTTTATAGCCCTTTGGGCATAGTTTCAAACTGTTCTCTAGAATGGTTGGATCAGTTCACAACTCTACCAACAATGCATTAGTGCATATTGGCCATTTTTTAAATACAAGGAAAATAAAGAAAGTGAGAAAATTGTATTTCAATTTGTACTCAGAGTTCATCAGTTTTCTTTCTGGGGGAGGATAGCATTTTTTCATTGTGAGTTCTTTGGAACTGACTTGGATCATTGTATTGATCAGAGTAGTCTAGTCTTTCACAGTTGATTATCTTTACAATATTGCTGTTACTGTGCACCATGATCTACTAGTTCTTCTCACTTCATTTTGCATCAGTTCATATAGGTTTTGCTGATTCTACTTCTCATCATTTCTTTTTTTTTCTTTTTTTTTTCTATTTGTCAAATCTTTATTGTTTAAGTCAGGGGAGGGTTGGCAGGGTCCAGTTCAGTCCTTCTTGGCAGCAGCCTTCCTCGTGGCAGCTAGGACATTGCTGAGTTCCTCTCTCTCCCTCTTGGCTCAGATGTGAGTTCCCACCCTTTTTTTTTTGATGAATTTAAGAGCTCGCTTATCCTTGGAGACTTTTAACAATTCCATGGCCCGCCTCTCATAAGGAGCAAATCCACATACCTCCCGGATCATATCTCTCACAGACTTTGTGTTTGGTCAAACGCCCACGCCGGCGGCAGTGTCGCGGCTTCGAATCATTTTTGGTAACTTTGTGGCCCTTGTTGAGGCCCGCGGCCATGGGGTACCAGATAGCCACGGCTGCAGCGCTCCTGTAGCCCCAAAGGCAACCACAGCAGAAAGAAGCTCCTCATCATTTCTTATATCACAATAGTATTCCATCACAATCATCTGCCACAACTTGTTCAGCTATTCCCAAATTGATTGGCATCCCCTCAACTTCCAATTCTTTACCACCACAGAAAGAGCTGCTATAAATATTTTTTACACATATAGGTCCTTTTCCTTTATTTCTGGTTGTTTTGGGATAGAGGCTTCATAGCATAATTGCTGAGTCAAAGGGTATGAATAATTTTATAGCTCTTTGGACATAGTTCTAAAATTGTTTTCTGGAATGGTTGGACCAGTAAACAACTCCAACAGTTCATCCTCTTGAGCATTTGTCATTTCTGACAGGCATGAAGTGATTCCTCAGTTGTTTTAATTTACATTCCTCTAATCAATAGTGATTTAGAGCACTTTTTTTCATATGACTATAAATAGCCTTAGTTTCTTCTTCTGAAAACTGTCTGTTTGTATTCTTTGATCACTAATCAATTAGGGAATGGCTCTTATTTTTTATTCAGTTTATTCAGCTCAGTATACATTTGAGTATACATTTGATTCAGTTCCATGCTCAGTATGCATTTAAGAAATGAGGTCTTGATCAGAGAAACTTGTCCTTAATTTTTTATATATATATATTACTTCATTGTCTATGGTACCTTTTGGAGAAATATAGTTTCCTGAATTATCTCTTTCAATTAGGTCTTTTTTTTTTTTTAACTGTTGCTTTGTCTGAGATCATGATTGCAACCTCTGCCTTTTTTTGCTTCAGGGGAAACATTAGATTCTGCTACAGCCCTCTATTTTAACTCTGTTTAGCTCTTTTTTTTGTTTGTTTGTTTCAAGTATGTCTCTTGTAGACAACATATTGTTGGATTCTGGTTGCTAATTCATTCTGCTGTCTTTTTCCATTTTATGGGTTAGCTCACCTCATTTACTTTCACAGTTATGATTACTGTGTATTTCTTTCCATCCCATTATCTTCTGTTTCTTCTTCTTCTCTCTCTCTCTTTTTATCCTGTCCCTCTTCAAAAGTCTGTTTTGCTTCTAACAACTGCCTCTATTAATCTGCCCCCTCCTTTATCACCCTCCCTTTCTTTTATCCCTTTCCCCTCTTATTTCTCTGTTGGGTACATTTCTACACACAACTGAGTTTGTATATGTATGCTTCCTTCTTTGATCCAATTCTGATGACAGTGAGGTTCAAGCATTGCCTGCCACACTCCTCTAATTTTACCCTCCATTGTAAAAGCTCTTCCTTGTCCTCTTCTTTCATATGAGAAAATTTTCTCCATTCTACCCCTTCCCCCCCTTTTTTTTTTTTTTTTTTGCTTTTTGTAGGGTAGTTGGGGTTAAGCAACATGGCTAGTAACTGTTAAATGTCTAAGGCCAGATTTGAACTCAGGTCCTCCTGACTTCAGGGCCGGTGCTCCATTCACTGCACCACCCAGCTGCCCCCTACCCTTTCCCCTTCTTCCAGTGCATCCCTTTTTAACTGCCCTAATAATATTAAAGTTCTTAGCAGTTAAATGTATCATTTTCCTACAGAGGAATGTAAGCAGTATATTTTGACTGAATCCCTTATGATTAGTCTTTCATGTTTCTTTTTTTTTTTAATGCTTCTCTTGAGTTTTTTGTTTGAGTGTCATATTTTCTAGTCAGCTCTGATCTTTTTATTAGGAATGCTTGAAAGTCCTCTATTTCATTAAATATCCATTTTTTTTTCTCCTCAGGAATTACACTCAGTTTTACTAGGTAGGTGATTCCTGATTATAATCCTAGTTCCTTTGCCTTCCAGAATGTTGTATTCCAAGTCCTCTACTCTTTTAACATGGAAGATGCTGAATCTTGTATAACCCCAACTGAGACTCTATAATATTTGAATTGTTTCTTTCTGGCTGTTTGAAGTATTTTTCTTTGACCCAGGAGCTTTGGAATTTGGGTATGATATTCTTAGGAGTTCTCATTTTGGGAGATCATTCAGGAGGTGATGCGTGGTTTCTTTCTATTTCTGTTTTACCCTCTGGATCCAAGATATGGGAGCAGTTTTCTTGATAATTCCTTGAAACATAACATCTGGGCTCTTTCTTTGATCATGGCTTTCAGGTAGTCCAATAATTCTTGAATTATCTCTCCTCAATGTGTTTTCCAGGCCAAATGTTCCAAATTTCATATTTTCTTTAATTTTTAAAAAATTTTCTTGACTTTGATTGTTTCTTGATGCCTCATGGAGTCTTTAGCTTCTAGTTGCCAGTTCTAATTTTTAAGGAATTACTTCCTTCAGTTACTTCCCTTTGTACCTCTTTTTCCATTTGTCCAGTTCTGCTTTTTAAGGAGCTCTTTTCTTCAGTGAATTTTTGTGCTTTTTTTTATCATCAGGTCAATTCTGTATTTTAAGGTGTTATTTTTCTCAGTATTTTTTGTGCCTCTTTTACCAAACTGTTAGTTCTTTTTTTATATTTTTCTTGGATCACCCTCATTTCTTTTTCCATTTTTCCTCTACCATTCTTATTTCTTTAACTTCTCCAGGAATTCTTGTTGAATTTGGATCCAACTATAGCATTTTTCTTTGAGGCTCTTTTTGGTGGCTGTTTTCACGTTGTTATTTTCTTGAGTTTATATCTTGATCTTCTCTTCCACTGCATTTTATGGTCAAATTCTTTTTTGTTGTTGTTTTTTGTTCATTTTTCCTTCCTATTTATTAACTTTGAATTTTATGATAAAGTCAGGCTCTGCTCACCTGGGGGTGGGGAGATACTGTCCCAACCTTCAGGCTGTGTGTGTGTGTGTGTGTGTGTGTGTGTGTGTGTGTGTGCGCACATGCTGTTTTTAGATCACTGTTTTTAGATCTAGTTCTAAGGGCACGCAAGTTTTTGGTGCTTCCAAGTTGTCCTGATCCTGGAAGAGGTGTGGTCACTGTTCTACTAGTCTGAGCTCTGGTCTTTACCTAGGAAGGGTCTCTGTTTCCCTGAAGCTGCACAGGCTAGCACTCCTCTTCTTTGTACTGTGACCAGGGCCCCTATTCTCTTGTGACCAATCACCAGCTCTCCTTTCTACCCTGGAATTGCAACCCAGAATTGCATAGAGGCAATGGAGATGCCAATAAACACCAGCTGTACCCAGTGCCAGCAAAGCGTCCCCTGTAATCTCCTTCTGACTAGTTATCCAATCCCCTTAACATCTTTGGGCTGAGGGTTTCCAAAGCTGCTGCAACTGTTACTGCTGCCGTATGTGTAGGCTCCAGATTGACGTCCACCAGACATCAACCCTGATGTTACAGATTTCTCCTGCCTACTTCTTAAGCTTTCTTACTGGAAAAATATTTCACTCCAACCTTTTGTTGTTGGAGTGTTGACACTTAACATTTACTAGCTATGTGACCTTGGGCAAATCACTTAACCCCAATTGCCCTGCTTTCCCCCTCCAAAAGACAAAAAAAAAAAAGCCTAATATAGGTAACAGTGAAAGAGAAAAACCAAACCAAAACAAAGTGTAATAGTTCTTGGACGAAGTGATTGAATTCCAGAGTCCCAGGAAAAACTGAGTCCTGGGTCTAAATAATTAGATCTATGTGGAGGGTGGTTACAAATCTTTGCAGTTCACAGTGGGTCTCAATGTAAAAAGGGGACCATAAGCAGAAACTAAACCAGGAACATCAGGGCTACAGCAAAGATGATTATAACTTACTTCATAGTTATTAATCATCATCATGGGTCAGAGAGAACTACCTTGTACCTTAACTATCCCTGATTTACCACCCAGGATTTTCCTCAGGCACCTCATCAGGGAAGGAATGGAATATAAGACTTTTGCCCTTGAGAAATCTTTGAAAGATTGCTCCTTCCCACTCACCCCCTTTTTCTATAGGAACTGGTTAGATGTTTCCCTCTCTCTCCTGTTGCCATAAAGCAAACTCCTTTTCCAACAATGCCATTTCTCAGTCCCTTTAGGAAGTAGAAATTGTTTAAAGAAATAATGAGGGGGGAAAGAAAATCAATCAATTCACCAACAGTAGCACCTGTAGGCATTGTACTAAGCTCTTGGGATACAAAAAGAAGCAAAAGTCCTTGTCCTCAAGGAGCTTACAATCAAAAGGGTTAGCTTACAACATCATATGCATGCATGCATGTATGTGTGTATGTATGTACACACATATAATTACACACATGAATGTATACATGCGTGCATACATATAGTCACATATATAGACATATGTATATCTGCATTTACATGTGTGTATATAATAAGAAATATAGGACAAATAGGAAATTATTAACACAGGAAAGGTACTAAAATTGAGGGGCTGGGGGAGACTTCCAGTAAAGGA
Source organism: Pseudocheirus occidentalis (assembly GCA_028646575.1). Taxonomy (NCBI): domain Eukaryota; kingdom Metazoa; phylum Chordata; class Mammalia; order Diprotodontia; family Pseudocheiridae; genus Pseudocheirus; species Pseudocheirus occidentalis. The sequence goes on from CM053593.1 coordinate 154,473,120, forward strand.
TGGGATTTTAGTAGATACTCAAAGCAATTCAGGGAGATCAGTAGTAACAGTGGAGGAGATGAAGCATTCTAGGCATGGGACACAGTCAGAGAGAATGGTTGGAGCCCAGACATGAAGTGTCTTATTGGTGGAACAGCCAAGAAGTCAGTGTCACTGGATCAGAATCCATGTTGGAGAGTAAAGTATAAGAAGGTAGGAGGGGTTATGAAAAGTTTTGAATGCCAAAAATAGCATTTTAGATTTGATCCTGAAAGTGATAGGAGCCACTGGAGTTTATCAAGTAAAGGGATAACAAGGTTGGACTTGTCCTTTTGGTGGCTGAATGGAAAACTGATTGGAGTGGGGAGAGACTTGAGGCTTGCAGGTCCACCATCAGACTATTGCAATAGTAGAATCAATAGTGGAATTCCATGTTAAAATCTGCAAAAAATAGTAAGGAAAAAAAATTTCACATAAAAGCATTTGGATAGAGAAAGTTGAGGGATTGCTAAATCTTTTAGCACAACACCTCAGACTATTCTCAGCTGATTAAATGGAGGTGGAATTGGTGCATTTGGCGGTATATGCTATACTGGAAATGTCTCCAGCTCCTGAGGAGAACTTAACATTATCCTTTTAAGTGCCTCCCCCAATGACTTACACTGAAGAATCACAACAAAATTTTTTTTTTTTTGCTTACTTGCTTTTTGGAGGGCAGTTGGGGTTAAGTAACTTGCCCAAGGTCACATGGCTAGTTTTTTTTTGTGTTAAGTGTCTGAGGCCGGATTTGAACTCAAGTACTCCTGACTCCAGGGCCAGTGCTCTATTCACTGCACCACCTAGCTGCCCCCACAACAAAATTCTTGTGGCAAAATTGGTGTTGTTCTCTCAAATTCCAAATTAAAAAACAAATAACTCAAAATCCAAATGTTTCCTTTAGCATAGTTGTTAGAGAATCCTAAGATTCCAGGGATCTGCCTTGGTTTGCAATTTTTCACTTTTGAGGCCCCTTATGTCACCCCTTTGTGGTTGACCACATCCATGTGCAATCATATTGAAGTCGTATCAATAAGCATTTATTAAACACTTACTATATGTCAGGCATTGCATTAAACACCAGGATTACAAACAAATACAAGCAAGAAGACAGTCCTTGCCCTCTAGGCGCTTACATTCTAATAGACAACATTCTGATGTTGTCTAAAAGACCACATGTAAAAGGAAGCTAAAGGAGGAGGGAGGGAGGGCAGCAAAGGGAAAGGACATGGTAGAGAAAGGAATGAAACCCAGGGAAGAATGAACACATGGCTGACCTGAGTGTCCTTTTTAAATGGCAGTTCTAGGGAAGAACCAGACAACCAGACAATCACAGGGAGGAGGGTACTGCTAGTGTGAGAAGTGAGTTTCCAAATGAGAAGTTTCTGTGACACAGTAGAGGAAGTCTGGAGCATTAGAGGTTCAGCCAGGAGACAGGATGACTGGTTCATCTACTTCATCATTTTTTAAAAGCCATTCAAAACCAAACAAGCTTATCAAAGATGATTACTGCCTTAAAACTGGGAGAATCCTCATTTTCAGGAAGCCCCTCTCAAAGCAATTGGATGCTGACCATTAGAAACACAAAAGCAAACATTCCCAGCAAAGGCTAAACACTAGTTCTTCTTAATTTGTCCTTTTAAAATGAGCGGAACATTTCTTTCACCATCCTCAAAAATGTCAGTCCCTGTGGGGTGCTTTGAGGGTAAACTGAGTTCTGAAGACATTTCTTAGTAGAACTTGGAAGAGGTTTAAATTCTTAGGCTGGAAGACCCAAGGAAGATGGTGGTCCTAAAACACAGGTTTGCCAGAATTACCTTCATGGTATAGTTCTTAAGGGACACAGAGCACACCCATATAGGTTTTTTTTTTTCTTGTTGAATGGTAAAAAAGGCATTTACTCTCTAGTTTTCCCAGGAGTGGGGTGTATCTCTCAATAAAGAATCACTATTTCTAGAGGCAACACCGAAAATACCATCAGATGCATGAAGGCCAATCTGAATTAATTTTCTTCTGTACTACCTATTCCTCACTTTAGTGAACGCATTATATTACAATCCTACAAGATTACAGCAATTGTTCTGGGCTGGGCCTGACTCAAGTCAGTCCCTGGTAATTCAAGTTCAATACTGGAAGAAAACAAGACTCCTGTTGAGTCGTTAATGAGCTAAAGATTTACTTAGCCACAGTGGGGGGGGGGGGGGGAGATTCAACAAAGAAAGGCATTGAAGACATCTTGAGATGATTGAGCTGAGCAAAGTTCCCTGGACTTCCCTACCCTTCTTGATTGACCAGGCTTTACTGCCTCTCAGACTCATCCTTCCTCCTCCCCACCTTCCACTTCTCCAGGTTTTTGTGGCTACTTTATACCAGTGATGAGGACACTGACAGTCTGAACCCAACAATCCCTGAGTCAATCAAGTCTCAAGGAATGTCTTCTGTGTGTGTGTCTCGTTGAGGAAAAACTAGCCTGACCTGCACTGAAGGGGAGAGGTTACAAATTCCTTCAGGCATCCTGCAGTGTGCATTTCTGAATCTAAAGGTTCCAGCAACCAAGCTTCCACGTTATGGAACAAAGTCTGAGACTGGTAGATTTGATTATCCCTTTAATAACTGAGGAAAACTGTGAAAAAGTTTTTAACAGTCTCTCAACTTTCTCTCCCTAAATGCTTCTGGCAGATGCTCTTACATAATTTTTCCTCACAATTTTTTTTTTGTAGATTCTTAATGTAGATCTTTTTTTTCCCCTTTATTTCTTTAAGTTGTTTCTAGTTCCAGGTTTTGTTGCACATTAAAGAAAATCAATGTTTGGTCACAACTGTTTTGAGATGCATGCCTGCATGTTACTTCTGTGCCAAGGAGTACAAAATGGAGACATCCAATGACTGGCTAAAAATATACAGAATTTAACCAGGTCAGAGACTTAAATCTTTTTTTAAAAAAAAAACCCAGAAATTTCAAGGTTTCTCTTTTTCTCTTTTTTGGTGTCCAAATGAACCTTGTTCCCTAGTGACACCTGCTGGTTATAGTTCCATAACTTGCAATCAAACCACAGCTATGATGGCACATTATTAAAAATATGCATCTTCTCAGGGAGCAAGAGTGTTTGTAGGATAGCATGGTTGGGGGATCTAGTTGAAGACTGGTGTGGAGAGGAGTGCCCAAGATTGGACTCCTGGACATAGCTCATAAAATAACAGTAAGAAGGACCTGAGACTTGGGGCACCACTCCACATACCCTGGGACTTGAACCAATTACAATAAATTTCTAAAAATAACATAAAACAAAGTTAAAATTGAAATGACTAAGTAAAGAAGAAAGAACATGACCATAGTCAGCTACTATGGGCATAGAGAAGATCTGGATTAATATTCAGAGGAAGATACTGAAGTTTAAAAAGCCACTCCTAACTCAAAGAAAAATGTCAAATGGTCACAGGCCCAAAAAGAGTTCTTGGAAGAACTTAAAAAGGACTTCAAAAATCAAATAAGAGAGATTAAGGAAATATTAGGAAAAAAATAAGAGCAACCCAAGAAAATTATGTGAAGAAAGTCAACCAATTGGAAAAGAAGATCCAAAAACTCAAGGAAGAAAATAACTCCTTGAAAACTGGGGCAAGAGGAAGTTGATGGTATTATAAGACACTAATAAATAACACAACAAACTCAAAAGAATGAAAAATAGAAGAGAATGTGAAACATCTTATTAGGAAAAAAACTGATTTGGAGAACAGATCTAGGAAAGGCAATATAAGAATTTTTGGACTACCTAAAAGTTATAATAAAAAAATAGAGTCTTGATACAAAATTACAAGAAATTTTTAAGGAAAATTGCCTCAACATTTTAAAATGAAAGAAGAAATAGAAAAAAATCCACTAATCACCACCTGAAAGAGATCCCAGGATGAAAACTTACAGGAATCATAGTCAAGTTTCAAAGCTCCCAGTTAAGGACAAAATACTGCAAGCAACAAGAAAAAAAATTTAGATACCACAGAGCTACAATCAAGATTATGCAAGACCTAGCAGTTTCTATATTAAAAGACTGTAGGTCTTGGAACATAATATTTCAAAGACCAAAAGAGCTGCAATTGCAACCAAAAATAACTTACTCAGCAAAATTGAGTATAATGCTAAATGAAAAAGAAATGGATATTCAATGAACTGAAAGACTCTCAGATATTTGTGACAAAAAGACCAGAATTTGATGGAAAATTCTTAATAATAAATAATAAAGACTAATTATAAGGACTTAATAAGGTCAAATGTTTTACTTCTTATATATGAAAATATTATCAGTACTCCTGAGACTATCATCATTACTTGGTTAATTTGAAAGAAAGGCTCAGGCTGAGCTGAGTAAAATGGGTTGATTCTAAAAAATAAAATGGTAGGCAGAGGTAAAAAAAAAAGGATCAATTATCTCATACGAATAAGGAGTGAAAGAAAGAACTGATATAGAAGTAGGGATGGAGGGTAGTGCTGGAATCTTACTCTCATGAAACTGGGTTAAAGAGAGAACAACATACACAGATAGAAGAATATAAAAGTCTCCTAAATTTATAAAGAAATAAAAAGGCAAGAGGACAGGATAAGGTAAGGACTTCTAGAAGATTGTGTAGACTAAGAATTAGGAGGGTGAAAGGAAAGCACCAGGGATCTACCATTAGAAGGGAGGTAGATTAAGGTGGAGGGGAATGGGGAGAAAGGATAATGGAGAGACTTTTAGGAAGGTATATTAAGGAACTGGAAGGCAAGGTAGTGGTTAGAAGTCAAGGAGAGACAGGGTAAACAGGGTGAGAAGGATAAATAGTGAGGAAAAATAGGATGGAGGGGAATGCACAGCTAGCAATTATAATTTTGGATGTGAATGGGATGAATTTACTCATAAAACAGAAATGGATAGAAGAATGGATTAAAAATCAGAATCTGATAATATATTGTTTATAAGAAACAAAATTTAAAATGAGAGGAGCAGCTAGGTGGTGCAGTGAATAGAGTCAGGAGAACCTAAGTTCAAATCTGACCTCAGGCACTTAACATAAAGACTAGCCATGTGACCTTGGACAAGTCACTTAAGCCCAATTGCCCTACCTTCCCCCTCCAAAAAAAAAGCAAAAAAATTTTTTTAATTTAAAACAAGAGATACACACAGAGTTAAAATAAAGGGCTGGAGTAGAAATTATTTTGCTTCAGGTGTTGTAAAAAAGAAGTAGGGGTAGCAATCATGATCTCAGACAAAGTTAAAGCTAAAATAGATTTAATTAAGAGAGACAAATAGGGAAAATACCCTGTGTCATAAATGTTATTCAATATTGTTTTAGAAATGCTAGCAATAAGGTGATGCAGTGAATAGAGCACCTGCCCTGGAGTCAAGAGGACCTAAGTTCAAATCTGGCCTCAGACATTACCTAGTTGAAGGGCATATATCATTTTAACCAGTCTGATAGGTGTAAGACGATATCTCAAAGTTGTGTTAATTTGTACAGAGGTACAGAAAGATTAAGTCATTTTGCCCATGATCACACAAATCCTTAAGGTCCAGGGCAAGGCTCTGAACCCAGATTTCTCCTCAATCCAGATCCAATTCTCTTTCTACTAAACCATTATCATGGTCTCCCAGAAAGCACCGGAGATGATATTCAAGCCCAGGTCTCAAGAATTCATTCCCACCAATATTCTTACCTAGGGTAAGAGCTCCTACCTAGGTCTGACTAGGTCTGGACTGTAATAGGTTCAAATACATGTAGCTCTGTGCCTTGGATATTTCTCTTAAATTTCACTTGCAACTGGCAGGTTCAGTCCACTAGAGGGAGAGTGCCATGCTCAGGTTCTAGGGGTTCTGTGAGTATCTATGTCTCCATATCTTGTAAAGTATTCATCCATAGCTTGTGAACCTCCACCAGTGTGCCAGTGGGCACAGCTTTTAGCAAAGACAGAGTAGGAATAATTTTAGTAAAGCATTCTTGTCCTTTCAAATGTGGTCTATACTCTTCCACAATATAAAAGGATCAGTGAGAAGAGAGGACGCATACTCATATTAGACTACATATGGACAAGACAGTCCACAGCCCCTGAACTGCAAGGCCTCAATGCCCTTCCCTCACAAAACTCCCCCTTCCAAGCACAATGTGTCGGAGGGGACCGAGATTACCCACCCAGGCTTCCAGGGAGTCTGCTCTGCTCCAAGATGGGCCTTTGATTGCCCAGCCTAGCCCTCTCTTGGCCCACAGTTAATTCCCTTTTCCCCTGCTGGAGCTCACACTTCTTGAAGCAACTGCTTCTGGCCTCAATTGACTGTCTCTCTGTATCTACGTCTGTCTGGCAAATGTGTTTTTGCTCTTCTTATTAAATCCTGGACTCTCTAAATGACTCTCCAACTACTGGGTAGGGTGTCCCTTGGGTGTGTGAGTAACTCTATTGCCAAACAGGCCTTGACTAATGGAGAATGAGGAAAGAAAATCCCCTTCTCCCACCCAAGGGATGAAGATCTTGCTTCTTCCCTGAGTGCTAAGTCCTTCCTGCCCTGGCTCAACTTACTGGACTCTGTGTTTTGAGAGCCACCTAGGGACAAAGCCATTCGTTCATCCGATGGCATTTCCCCACCTCTGATTCAGTCAGAGAGGGATGATCATACTTCAGAAAGGGATAATGGGATATAAATGCAGCACCCAGTTAACACAGTAACATTTTATCTTTTGTGACTATATACTGTCACTAATTAATGGAACTAGGACTGGGGACTAAATCTTCCCTTTCCTTCCACATGAAAAAAAAATGGTGCTCATATGTAACAATAGCTATAATAGCATTTACTTAAGCTTTAAGGTTTGCAAAGCACTTTACACATGTTAACTCATTTTAGTCTCATAACAACCAGGTGAGGTAGGTGCTATTATCTCTGTTTTAAAGATGGAGAAACTGAGGCACAAAGAGGCTAATATAAAAAATAATAATTAGCAATCATATTAACACTTTAAGGTTTCTAAAGCACCTTATGGATGCTCTTTCATTTGTTCCTCACAACAATCCTGTGAGGTAGATGCTATTAATATCCCCCATTTTATATACTGGGAAACTGAGGCACAGGGAAGTTAAATTATTTGCCCAGGGCCGCATAGGTAAATAAGTATTTTAAGTGGAATTTGAATGTCTCCTATTTAAGTGGAATTTGAATGTTATCCTACTTCCATCTCCTATGCTAGGTGAAAAGTTAGGAGGTTAGCAAATATCTTAAGGAGGATTTGAACTCAGGACTTCCTGCTTCCAAGTCCCATGCTCTACTCATTGTGTTGTTGTTCAGTTGTGTCCAACTCTTTGTGACCCCATTTGGAGTTTTCTTGGCAAAGATACTGGAGTAGTTTGACATTTCCTTCTCCAGCTCATTTTACCAATGAAAACAGAGGCAAATAGGGATAAGTGACTTGCCCAGGATCACACAGTTAGTAAGTATCTAAGGTCAGAATTGAACTCAGGAGGAATCTTTCTGCCTCCAGACCCAGCACTCTATCCACTGTGCCATCTAGCTGCTCCAATTCACTATACTAACTAGCATAATGAGTAACAGATATGCAGATATACATATGCATATATAAATATACACACACACCCATATGTAACATGTGTATATATAAATGCATATATATGAAATATGTATATATAAAATACAGAATTACCAAAGGGTGACATAAAGACTCAATGTGAACACACGCTATTAGAAAGACGATACTGCTAAGACTTGTCGGACATAGGGTTACCACGAACCTTCAATTTTAAAAAAAAGGAATATTTGTGAAGTTCAATGGAGTCAATTAATAAATACTTTCTGACTGATTAGAAAGAACTCTAGGAAGAAATACAGCAAGGCTCAATCTTGACTGAGCCATGAGGAACGGCCTCAGGTGGGGGGAACATAGGGACCAATTCTTAGGCCCTGTGCTCAGCTTCCCAAAAGGGCATTTGCCATTGTGGATAACAAGATTGGGAGCTGAGGGTGACCCAGACGTTGCTGAAAGCTGATTGGGCCTGTTGAGTGAGACCAGACTAAGGAGAGACAGAAGGGCAGTCTGCACATTAATGAGAGCTTAACCAAAAGCCCAAATCTCCCATTTAATTATCCAACAATTACTTTCAGTTTTTCTTCTGCTACTACGTACTTAATACCTCCTTGCAAGTCACTTAATTTCTGTCTGCCTCAGTTTCTTCATCTGTAAAATGTGGAGAATAATAGCACCTCCCAGGTAGAAAAATGCTACCTTCCAGGGTTGTTAAAAAGATAAAATGAGATAATATTTTTAATGAGCTTTGCAATCCTTAAAGCTCAATATGTAGGCACACCTGAATTTATTGTGCTTCCCAGATATTGTATTTTTTTTTACAAATTTAAAGTTTGTGTTGAGCAAGTCTATCAGTGCCATTTCCCCAAAATGGTATGTTCATATCGTGTTTCTGTATCTTACTTTGGTAATTTTCACAATGTTTCAAACTTTTTCATTATTATATCTGTTACGGTGATCTGTGATCAGTGATCTTTGATGTTACTACTGTAATTAATTTTTTTGAATCACTTCCATATAAGACGGTGAACTTAATCAGTAAATATTATGTGTATTTTGACTGTGCCATTGACTGTCCCCCACCTCTCTCAACATCCTTGAACCTCCCTATTCCCTGAGACACAACAATATTGAAATTAGGTCAGATAATAACCCTAAGATGGCCTCTAAGTGCTGATGGGGTATAAACTTCATCATCACCTTATCTTAAGAAATTGCAACGGCCACCTAAACCTTCAGCAACCACCATTCGGATCTGCCAGCAGCCATCACTGCCGAGGTAAGACCCCCCCCCACCAGGAAAAAAGATTAATACTCATTGAAGGTTCAGGTGATGGTTAACATTTTTTTTTAGCAGAAAAGCAGTTTTTAATGAAGGTATGGATATTCTTTTTAGACATAATATTACTGCACATTTAATATATTACAGTATAGTGTAAACATAACTTGTATATGGAATGGGAAACCAAAAAAAATTCATGTGACTCACGTTATTGTGATGGTCACATTATTGCTGTGGTCTGGAACCCAACTGGCAATATCTTTTGAGGTATGCCTGTAAATACCAACTAACTAAGTCCTCGTTTAAATGTGAATAATGAATCCTGTGAAGATGTCACAATATTATAATTCAAACTGCATATTTTCATTGGGCTGGAACCAATGGCCATATTTTACATAATTAAAACTTCAAATAGTATGAATTTGAATACATGTGACTGCTTCATGGGATTCATGATTTACATTCATTGGGACTTGGCTGTATTATTGTTGTTAATATATTCTTTAAATTTTTTTCTGTTTAAAGTTTTTTATTCTGAACTTTAAAAAATTTTAAATGTCCCTTTCAACTCTGACATTTTATATTCTAAGGTCCCTTCTATCATTTAGATTCTGTTTTCTAAGCTCCCTTCTGCCTCCAACATTCTGTGCTCTAAAATCGTTTCCATATCTGATAGTCTATATCAAGGGTGGGGAACCTACAGTCTTGAGGCTGCATGTGGCCCTCTAGGTCCTCAAGTGAGGCTGTTTGACCGATTCCAAACTTCACAGAACAAATCCACTCAATAAAAGGATTTGTGCTGTAAAGCTTGGACTCAGTCAAAAGGCTGCACCTGAGGAACTAGAATGCCACGAGGGGCCTCAAAGCTGCAGGTCCCCCGCCACTGGTCTATGTTCTAAGTCCCCTTCTAATGCTGATATTCTATATTCTGAACTCTCTTCTAGATCTAATATGGTGTATTCTAAAGTTTCTTCCATCACTGATATTCTATGGTTCTAAGCTTTCTTCTGGCTCTAATATTTCTAATCTCTTTTAGATCAACATACTAAGGTCTCTTCTAGCTCTGATATTCCATATTCCAAACCTTCTTAAAGATCTAACTTTATATATATATATATATTTTGGAGAGGGGAAGATAGGACAGTTGGGGTTAAGTGACTTGCTCAAGGTCACGCAGTTAATATTTGTGTTAAGTGTCTGAGGCCAGATTTGAACTCAGGTTCTCCTGACTCCAGGGCCAGTGGTCTATTCACTGTGCCACCTAGCCGCCCCTAACATTCTATATTTTAAAATCCCTTTCATCACTGATAGTTTATGTTCTAAGCTCCCTTCTAACTCTGATATTCTATATTCTAAACTCTCCTCTAGATCTAGTACTCTAGGTTCTGAGATCCTCTTCCAGTTCTGATATTGTATGTTCTAAGCTCCGTCTAGGTTCAGCATTCTGTATTAAGTGTCCTGCATTCTAAGTTCCAACGTTCTATATTCTATATTCCGAGGTCTTTTCTAGTTCTCTCTTCCAGGTCCTAAGCTTTCTTCTAGTTCCTACATTCTGCTTTCTAAGCTTCCAGCTCTGACATTCTGTATACTACACGGCGCATCCTCCTGGCTCTTCTGTTTTCCTATAAAGCATCTAATTCAGTACTAGGTATAGATCAAGAGAGCAGGATTTCAATTTCAGTAATGATTAATTGATCTTTAAAATAAGTACAGTTTCATTCATTCCCCAGTGGATTAAATTCCCTGCTATAATCCAAACTGCAGACAAATCATTCCCCAATCACTACATTGAGAGCCAGAGAAGCAGAAAGAGATGAAAATCTACTTCTCTGACCCTTCTATCTGTTTCTTCTCATTTGGCTTTCTGGGGCCAATCAGAACAAATTTAATCTCTGTTTCATATTGAAAATCTATTTAGTGCAAACTTAAGAGGTCTGTGTAAATGATACCTATGATCAGTTTCGGTTCAGTCCTTTTTCAGTCATGTCTAACTCTGTGACCTCTTTTTGGATTTTCTTGGCAAAGATACTGGAGCGGTTTGCCATTTCCTTCTCCAGCTCATTTTACAGATGAGGAAACTGAGGTAAACAGAGTTCAGTGACTTTCCCAGGGTCCCACAGCTAGTAAGTGTCTGAGGTCACATTTGAACTCAGCTCCAGGCACAGCTCTCTATCTACTTCCTCATCTAATTGTCCTATTATTATTAGTTACTTTAAAGTAATTATCTACTAAATCTTCTCTTCTCTAGATTAAACATTTCACTACCTTCACCTAACCCACTTCTGGCATAGTCTCTAGTTCTTTCACCATCTGGTCACCTTTCCCTTGGCATGCTCTAAGTTGTTGATGTTCTTTTTAAATTGAAATGAGGCAATGCTCATCATCTATGAAGATGGTTTGCTTTGAGCAGAAATAGACGGAGGTGTTATCTCCTTCCTTTTGGACACAGACTTCTTGATGTAGCCTCAGAGTCTGTTTGCCCTTTTGGCCAGTAGATCACACAGTCAATTCATACTGAATTTGTAATAGGCTAAAAATTCAGGATATCTTCCATATTAAGAGGCAGCTAGGTGGCAAAGTAGATAGAGTGCTCAGTCTGGAGTCAGGAAGACCCAAGTTCAAATCCTTAATTCAGACACATACTAGCTGTGTGATTCTGGGCAAGACACAACTTCTGTCTGCCTTGCTTTTCTCCTCTGCAAGATGGGGATAATAATAGCACCTACCTCATAGGGCTGTTGTGAATTTCAAATAAGATAATGTTTGTGAAGTGCTTTTTAACCTTGAAGTTTTATATAAATGTTAGTTAGCATTATTATTGGGGCAACTAGGTGGTGTAGTAGACAGAGAGAAAGACTCATCTTCCTGCATTCAGATCTGGTCTTAGATACTTCCTAGCTGTGTGACCCTGGACAAGTCACTTCTCCCTGTTTGCCTCAGTTTCCTCATCTGTAAAATGAGCTGGAGGAGGAAGTGACAAACCATTCCAGTGTCTTTGCCAAGAAAACCCCAAATGGGGTCACAAAGAGTGGAATATGACTGAACAACAATAACATTATTATTACTAACTTCTGTCAAGCCAAACCTTCCCAATCCCGTACATGTATAGTTGATTCCTTGAACCCCAGGGCACTTTACATTTATTCCTAGGGATTCAAGAGATAGTATGGCAGAGTGAAATGAGTTCTAGCCCCAAAATAAGGCAAAACCTAGTTTACAACCCAGTCTCTGACACTAAATATGTGACCTCAGGCAAAAGCACTCAATTTCTCTGAACCTCAGGCTCCATGTCTGTAAAATGGATACAATAATACCCACACTACTTACTTTACAAGATTATTAGGAGAAATAATAGATAGTAAAGTGCTCTGAAAATTTCAAAATCCCAGATACATCACTCTGATGGTTAAACTTCATCTTCGATTTAACCCATCATTCTAGCCTTCTGACATATTTTTAGATTCTGCTTGTTGGCCAGTCTTTTAGCTCTCCCTCCTAATTTTGTAGCATCTGCAAATCTGATAAGCGTGCATCTGCCCTTTTATCTAAGTCATTAGTAAACATGCTGAGTATCACAAAACAAAGGAACAAACAGCACAACATTAAGAAGACTTCCCTTGCGTTCATGACCCCTTTTTGGGTGCAGGCTTTCAACCAATTTTGAACTTAACTATATTGGCATATAGCCCAGGGGGAGCATCTGTTCACAAGGATAGCACTTTGTCAAATACCTTGCTGAAATGCAGGTAAATTATATCTACAGCATTCTCTTCTCTATCCTGTACTCTAGTAACCCTGTCGTAAAAAGAAATGAGGTTAATCTGGCATAACTTGCTCTTGATGAAGCCACAGTGGTCTTAGTGATTCCTGCTTCCTTTTCTAAATATTGATGTGGAGCCCCTCAAGGCTAATCCTTGATGGCTGAATATCCCGGAGGATGATTCTCCCAGTTCAAGGTGCTTGGAGTATGGGGCATCCTCCTAAAACTGTATCTCAGGGGCAGCTAGGTGGCTCAGTGAATAGAGCACCAGCCCTGGAGTCAGGAGGACCTGAGTTAAATCTGACCTCAGACACTCAACACTTACTAGTTGTGTGACCTTGGGCAAGTCACTTAACCCCAATTGCCTTGTCTTTCCCCCTCAAAAAATAAATTAAAAAAAATAAAAACTATATCTCATGAAATCCCAGTTGTGGGATTATAGCAATTAGCTCAAAGACATTCATTAAATTAGCAAAGTAAGAAAAGTAACAGCAAAGCATCTTCCCCATACACCTGGGGCACACTTTCCTGCACACACATGCTATGTCACTGTGAACACATTGGATTAATGCCTCTGATGTAGGGCACTGATGTCTTCTAACTACTCCAGATGACTTTGGTTTTGCTGGTTCACTCCTTTGCTATGGTCACCACTCCCTCTAGCTTCTGGCCTCATTGAAATCTTGACTCAGGATACTGTATGCCATCTTCATGGAAGACATCCAGAACTCTGGAATCAGCAGGATCCTACCCATTTCTGCTCCTTTGGTCTTGATTCTGAGGCATGCCATGTTCTAAGCAACAGGGGCCTAGCCTCAAAGGCTCTCTCTTTTTGTTGATAACTCAACTTGACTCAGCTGTTAGACTGCCTGTCCCTCTAGAAGCTGCCATGTGCTTCTACTGCAAGTCGCTATTGCTAATGGGGTAGGTGGAAGGAGAAAGAAATCCTTTTTCTCTACCTTGCTGCATTTCCCCAGAGGTTCAGGTGATTCCTGAAGAGCTAGGTATATCCTCATAGGTGGCTCTCTTTTTGACTATTTCAGAGTGGGTCAGCTTTTCTCAATTAGGCTATGAGTGATTGTAATGTTAATAGGATATAAGATCTTCCCCCCCTTCATTAATAGGCCTCATGTGGAACCCATTAAGGGGAGCTTGATTAGGGTAGGCTTATTTTTCAGGAAGGCCCACACCTTTCGTAACTTTGTAATTAGGCAGTGGGTCATGAAGGTTGTGGTGCCCTCTGACCCTGAAGAAGGGTATATAAACTCTAACAATGTTAGCATTTTGCTTTGGGGCTCACTCATTGGAAGAGTGTTGTTGTGATTTGACCAGATGAGATGCTGAGTAGCCATTAAGGAGCCCCCCACTTTGAAAAACCTAGATGTTAGTGCTATGCTTTCTGGTAACTATGTATGCATTGCCTCGGTCAGACAGTTGGATCTCTCTGTTGATCTGTGCTAATTTCTCAGTTAGAAGCCCTGTCTATTGGTCTTTATTTCTCTGCTTGTATTTTCTCTTTATTTTCTGTTTGTATTTTCTCTGAAGTTCGGGGCGCTGACTTTTCCTCTGAACTAGTGAATATAATTTTAAAAGATTGTTGACCCCTTGAACAGCTATCTTTCCTAGTAAAGCAGAACTAAGAACCTGTGCTAGCAGCCATCCTGGGTATACCAGTGTAGTTGCCATTACAGGGGCATGACTGATACTCTCAATCATCAATTGCCTTCTTCCAATGTTCAATGATGCCTGATTATTAAGTGCAAACCATTGAGAAATCTAACTCCTTTACAACATGCAGATGGACAACTCAGAAGCTGAAAGGAGTATATCCTTATATTTTATTATCTCTTTTACATAAACTTCATAACCTATCATCTCATCAAACAGATTATGGACCCCGTCCTACACTCCTAAACTATCCCTTTAATATGAAAGAGACTAAGGTCTGTATAGGTGTAGATTCTCTGCACTATATACCCTCCCAAGGCTTCAGATCAGAGAACTGTGCTCTTTGCCCAGAGGGCCGTTCATGACATTCAACATAGGGGCATTCTCTCTGATGAGGTAAGGTTTAAAAGCATCTGAAAGAAGTTGGAAGAGAAAGAAGATTATGGACACTGCACCAGATTCCTTCTGGGGCTCACTTGGGAGGTAGAAAGAACAATAATGCCTGGATGTTAGATTTCCTTGCAAGAGTCCTTCCCTTCAGCTATAAGACAGACCACACTGGTGAAATGCATCCCTTATTGAAGGAGTGACATCTACTGACATCTCCTGAATGAGATAATATGTGAAGTGTTTCCTCTCCAAGGAACAGACACTGTTGACTTCGACACAGAGGCTCCCAGCACACTCAAGGCCAAAAGCAAGGTTTCCTACCATTTCTTGTGAGTGACTGAGCTGGTCTCCCTCTCAAAGTGTTGAGGAAGCAGGACTTTTGGGAGACTGTGCAAACTGTAAGCCAAAGGCATGCAGGGAAAATGTGGGAGCCTGTAAACTTCCTAGAATAGGAAGTGAGTGGGGAACCTGTGGCATTGAGGCCACAGGTGACCCTTTAGGTCCTGACCATAGTCAAAGGGTCCCACTTGAGGACCTAGAGGGCCACAGGTGGCCTCAAGGTCAAAGGTTCCCCATCCCTGGATTCTCCTGTGGTATGAATCAATAGAGCAAACAATCCATATGTACTTTTTTTTCATTTAATAGTATTTTGTTTTTTCTAATTATATATAAAGATAGTTTTCAACATTCCCTTTTATAAAATTTTGAGTTCTAAGTTTTTTCTCCCTATGTCCCTCCCCTCCCCCAGATGGCAAGCAATCTAATTTAGGCTATACATATACAATCATATTAAACATATTTCCACATTAGTCATGTTGTAAAAGAAGAATCAGAACAAAAGGGGGAAAACCACAAGAAAGAAAAAGTGACAACAAAAAAAGAGAAAATAGTCTGCTTCAATCTGCATTCAGACTCCATAGTTCTTTCTCAGGATGTAGATCACAAGCACTTATTAAGCACCTACTGTGTGCCAGTCGTGCACATGGAATATAAGTACAAATAATGAAATAACCCCAACTCCCAAGGGACTTACATTCTTTTCTGTCTTTTTGGAGGTGAAGAAGACATGTCAATCGGGGTTAAGTGACTTGCCCAAGGTCACACAGCTAGTAAGTGTTAAATGTCTGAGGTCACATTTGAACTCAGGTCCTGTGACTCCAGAGCGCTATTCACTGCACCACCTAGCTGCCCCAAAGGGGCTTACATTTTGATGGGAGAGACAAGTTATTATAAAAATATAAGCAGCATAACTATAAAGTGAATAAATAGAAACATATACAGAGTAGTTAAATATGCGATAGTGTGGGAGTCAGGGCAATAGCAGTTGGAGGAAAGATCTCATGAAGATGGTGACTGAGCTGCATCTTGAAGGAAGAGAGCTCCATTTATCAGAGGTAAGAAAGGAATCCATTCTAGGCACATTCAAAGGTGCAGAGATATAAGATGGGGTACTGTAGGTGAGGAACAGAAAGACAACCTGTTAGACTGGATCACAGGATATGGAGGGAGAACCATATTCCACGTGACTGAAAAGATAGGTTGGGACCAGATTCTACAGTACTTTAAAAGCAAGACAGAAAAGTTTGCATTTTATCCTAAAGACAATAGGAAACCACCAGACTCGATTGAATAGGAAAGTCACGGTCAAATCTGCACTTATGGAAAATTACTTAGGCAGCAGTGTGTAGGATGGATGAGAGTTGGTAGAGACTTGAGTCAGGGAGACCAATTAGAAGGTTGATGCAATCATCCAGGAGACAGGTGATGAGTCAATGGGAGAGGACAGGGATTATTAGACTCTCCACAGAGAAGTGTGTGGGTAATTTGCTGCAAGAATTTTTAGGAAAGTATTTTCTGTTGTAAATGGGTAGAATTTTCTTGATTGTCTGTCTTGTTGAGCTAGTCAATTAAATGTCTTTTGCTTTGGACTGTGTCTTCTGTTTTGTATAGTAAAAGAAACATCAGTGGGGGCTCATAACAGCATTTGTATGATGCTTTAAGGTTGGCAAGGCAATTTTCATATATTATCTTATCCTCACAACAACCCTGGGAGGTAGGTGTTATTATTATCCCCATTTTACAGAGGAGGGAACTAAGGCAGAAGGCGGTTAAGTGACTTGCCTAGGGTCACATAGCCAGCATCTGAGATTAGATTTGAATTCATCTCTTCCTGAGTGTGCCTATGGTTTGACCCAAAGCATGCCTTGAGCGCAGGGTTGCTTTCAGGGAGTCTACTATTTAGAGGGGCCTAAGCTGTCAAAAAACATATTCAAGAATGTTACCAAGAAATAAAACACATTCACCAGCATATAGTTTGCAGAACTCACTCTCTTCCTTTTTTTTTTGAAAACCAGGACAACAATTGCCTGTGCCTCACCCTCTCTTGTACCATACAGTTTTTTCTTTTTTTTTTTTGGAGGGCAGTTGGGGTTAAGTGACTTGCCCAAGGTCACACGGCCAGTTTGTGTGTGTGTGTGTGTGTGTGTGTGTGTGTGTGTTAAGTGTCTGAGGCCGGATTTGAACTCAGGTACTCCTGACTCCAGGGCCGGTGGGCTATTCACTGCGCCACCTAGCCACCCCTACCATACAGTTTTTCAAAGATACTCATCAATAGTTTAGTAATCACATCTTCCACGTCTTCTAGGGTCCTGCTTGTAGGATTGACTGTGCATCAGGAGTGGGAAATGTGTGGCTGATAAAGTAAGCAAGAAACGAGGAGATCCAGGAGAAGAGAGACCACTCTTAGTCTGGATCAGGCTTGGTGTAGGAGGTACACACATACTCACCTACATGGAGCACAATGGATAGAATGTCTGGTCTGGAGTCAGGAAAATCTGAGTTCAAAACCGACCTCAGACACTAGCTTTCAGACTCTGGGCACCTATTAGCCTCAGTTTCCTCATCTTCAAAATGAGCTGAAGAAGGAAATGGCAAATCACTCCAGTATCTTTGCCAAGAAAACCCCAAAGAGGGTCACAAAGAGTTGGACACAACTGAAAAAATAACAGCTACAACAACAAAAAACAGACCCATGAGAAGTATCATGTTGGATTTTTCTGTCTTGTATTTATACATCTCTTTGCTTATGGATGAGCATGTCCCATACCTCCACATGTCCATACCTATCTGTCCTCATTTCTGAGTTCACATGTCTCTTTGTCTATAAATCCCATCCTGTGTCTCTTTCTCCCATTTATTCTGTCTATAACTAAGGGCCCAGATCCTTGAAAACTCCCTTTGTAGGAAAAAGAGAGAACAGAATTCCTGGGCATGAGAAGGGCAGAGATAGATCCTATCCAAATGATCTTTGTCTCTGTCCTGGGCCTAGCCATGGCAGGAGGAAGGGAAAAAGAAAGAAAGAGAGAGACGAAGACATAAAAACACACAGAGTCAGAGTCTTAGAATATGAGTATATATATATGTATATATATATACATATATATATGTATACACATATATATGTAGTATCAAACATGTATATAGAGTATTAAAGTTGACAAATCCCTTTACATAATATCATTTGAGCCTTACAAAAAACCTGAGTCTTTCATAGTTGATCATTGTTGAAAAATTTATCTTACTGTGTATAATACTCTTTTGGTTCTGTTTACTTCACTTTGCATCAGTTCACATAAGTCTTCCCAGGTTTTCCTGAAAGTATCCCCCTCATCATTTCCTTTAGTACAATAGTATTCCATCACAATCATATGCTGCAACTTGTTCAACCATTCCCTAGGAAGACTTGTATGAACTGATGCAGAGTGAAGTGAAAAGAACCAGAACAATTTATACATGAAAAACAATGTTATATATAGACAGCTTTGATCTGATGCAAAGGCCAACCATAATTCCAGAGAACTGAGAATGAGTCATAATAATGTGTCATATCCACCTCCTGAGAAAGAGGTGACAGAATAGGAATGATGATGATGATGATAAAGGGTGAGCCAAAAGTTAGTGCAGTTTTAAGCTTTAGTAGCTTTAAACTACACTAAGACTTGTTTTTGACTCTGTATTATAATACATAATAAACATATTCATTACATACTAAAAGAAAATAAAGCCGTACATAATACAAATCTGCAGTTTAATAATCAATTCTCTTCTTCTGTTATATATATGGAAATGCCTATTTGGCAACAAGGTGGAACAGTGGATAGAATGACAGGCTTGGAGTTAGGAAGACTCATCTTCATTGAGTTCAAATCTGGCCTTGGACACTTACTAGTTGGGCAAGTCACTTAGCCCTGTTTGCCTCAGTTTCCTCATCTGCAAAATGGGCTGGAGAAAGAAATGGTAAACTACTCCAATATCTCTGCCAAGAAAACCCCAAATGGGTCACAAAGACTCAGACACAATGGAAACAACTAAACAGCAGCAACAAAACTTAAGAGTGCTATAGAAATGTCTATTCTTCTTATTCATTTTAGAGTGGAAGCCACTGAAACTCTGAAAGGAAAAGTGCCTTCTTCAAGCATCCGTTGCTAATTAGTGGCAGAAAAAAAAAATAGAGTGAAGAACTCTTTGTTCCAAGTCTACTTCTCTTTATAAGATTCAGTTCCTTCTCTTGAGGAAGTACAGTTTAGTTAGGGGACAAGAACAATACAGATGAAAAAGAAAATAAAAGATAGCCGAAGGTTAAGTGTTAAAGATGCTCAGAAGTGAGAGAAGGCTAGAGCAATCAAGGGAACCTTCCTGGAGATGGTAGGCCTTGATCTAGAACTTGAAAGATGGGTCCTTTTAGATAGGTCAGTTATAACCTGGGTTATACCATGAACGCAGGGATAAAACACTGGAGGTCGAATTCACAGGCAGTGGAAAGAGCAGTCCAATTAGAGACAAAAGTGTATGTTGGCAAGTAGTGGGAAATAAGAGGAGCCAAATGATAGGAGGTCCTGAAAATCAGGCAGAGCTGAAAACAGAAAGACAGAGGAAGGAAAGTAATATAATAGACAGGTAGACAGTGCAATGGACGGCCACCAGGACTTGAAGTCAGGAAGACCTGTTTGACATTTAATGTCCTTCACAACTTGGTGCCTCCCCACCTTTTTCAGTCTTCTTTTTTATTTCCCTCCACATTCTCTATGATCTCATAACACCTGATTTTTTTGTTCCTCCCACACTCCACTCCACCTCCAGACTCCAAGTCTTTGCCCAAGCTGTCCCCCTGCTTGAAAGGCTCTTCCGTCACCTCAACCTCCTGGATTCTCTGACTTCTTTTTAAAATTCAACTCAAATCTTACTTTCTATAAGAGGTCTTCTTCAGTACCATGCCCATCCATACCCTCCACACTAGTGCCTTTCCTCTGACATTATGTTCTACCTATGTTATCTCTCTTTGTATATGTATAAATACACACACATAGATATACATATATATCATAAAGTGTCAGAAGTATATACAGAGCTCTCTACCCCTATAAACATACACACACACACACACACACACACACACAATGTCAGAGCTATAAGAGAGCTCTTTCTCTGTCCCCTCCTTCTGTCCCTTCCTTCTTCCCTCCCTCTCTCCCTCTCTCTCCCTCTCCCTCCCTCCCTCCCTCTACAAACACACATATACAATATAAAAGTATCAGCTATGTAGAGAGTTCTCTCCCCCATCTCTCCCTCCTCTCCATCCTCCCCCCATCCCTTTTTTCTTTTTTCTTTCTCCCTCTTCCTCCCTCCCATACACACACACACACACACACACACACACACACACACATATGATATCAGGGCAAGAGAGAGCTCTCTCTCCCCCCCTTCTCTCCCTGTCCCTCTATCCCTTTCTCTCTGTCCTTCTCTTCCCCCTCCCTCTCTTGCTTCCTCTCTCTCTCCCCACTCTGTTTATATATACATATATATATATATGTATATATATACACACACATACATATATATACATATATAATGTCAGAGTTATAGAGAGTTCTTTCCATGTATATGTATGCATATGTACATACATACATATACACATACATCTTATATATACAGAGTGGTTTGCATGTTATTTAGATTAGAATTAGAATGTGAGCTCCTTGAGGGCAGGGACTGCCTTCCTTTGTATTCTCTGGACCTAGCACAGTGCCTGGTACCTAGTAAGCTATTCATGAATATTTGTTGACTGATTGATCTGAGTCCATGTCCTGTTTTTACCGCTTATTAGATATGTGGACAATATGCAATTAGGTCACTTAATCTCCCTCAGCTCTTAGTATCCTCTCCCGTAAAATGGGAGTGACAAAGGCTCTTATCTCAGCACTCCGAGGATCAAATGACAATAATCGACATAAAGTGCTTTCTAAGTCTTAAAGGGCTTTATAAACACTAGCTATTATTATACTTGCATCTGCTAATATAGACCTGGCCTAGTTTCAACCCCATGAACCAAGATGCCCAGCAAAATAATAATAATAAGCTCAGCACTTCAAAACTCACCACTAGGAGGCTAGCTGGAATCTTGATGGATTCAGCCTCCTTCCAGTTTACATCTGCTGTCCTGCCTAGTTTTAACTCCAGGGAACAAAATATCCTCTGGTGTCCTGTCCCCCTCCTCTTCCTTTCCTGCCTCTTTTTGTGGATTGTCTCCGCCTTTAGAATGTAAGCTCCTTGAGGGTAGCGACTGTCTTTCATTTTATTAATTATACCCCCAGCACTTAGCACAGTGCTTGATATATTGTAGGCATTTAATAAATGTTTATTGGATTAGAGATGAATTCATTAAAAGAAACAGTCTTGGTCACAGAGAACATGGTATAGTACATGGAGTGCTGGACTTGGAAGACCTGTATGACTCTGGGCAAATTGCATTTCTCTGAGCCTTAGTTTCCTCATCTACAAAATGGGGTGTTGTACTAGATGGCCTCTAGGATCCCTTCTTGCTCTAAATCTATGATCCTATGATCCTTTCAGTAGAAAGGTGGGGTGCTAAGGGAGCAGAATATGGCATACACCATCAGATTTGATGACAAGATGTCAATCACATTTTCTTTTCTTTGATTCAAGAGAAGGTTCTGTTGGCCTGGGGCATATTCAGAAGTGGATGTGGTATCAAAAAGTAAAAATCATATTTCAAATATAAACAGTTTTTATATTTTTAAAAAGAAAATAAAATAGAGAGTCCTTGGAGGTATTTTGGACAGCTATGATGCAATGAAATCAGCATTAAAGGAAGATGAGTCAACCGTGAAATACAAAATGGATCAGAAAGGAAAAGATCAAAAAGGATCAGAACCTATTGCTTCAATTGAAGTTGGACGAGATGATGATGATGATGATGATGATGATGATGATGATGATTTTACAGAACCAGAAATTTCATTGAAATAGGTTATGAGAAAACCTAGTCTACTAATTCAGATAATCACCTGGGCATCTGTTTTATAACTTAAATTCTTTTTTTATTTATTTACTTTTAGTTTACAATATTCAGTTCTACAAGTTTTTGAGTTCCAAATTTTCTCCCCCTTCCCACCCCCCACATGGCAGCATGCAATCTGATAGCGGTTCTACATATACCTTCGCATTAAACATTAGTCAAGTACAATTTAAATTCTTAGGGAATGTCAATATGGGTGTCTGGGTGGTTCTATTATTACAGAGCTGGACTTCATGGATGTGAGTCCAAATCTTGGAGAGACCAATCAGGAGATTATTGCATCAATCCAGTCATGAGATGGTGAGACCTGGACTAAGTTAATAATGGTAGAAATGAAGAGGAGGGGACAGATTTGAATCTGTGGAATCTGAGGAACATCATGAATGAAGAATTAGAGGGACTTGATGTCTTACTTATTGAATATAGGGGATGAACCATGGGCATTTAAAAAATGAACAGGTTTTATGGGAAGTCTTATGTGAATTGATACAAAGTGAAATAAGCAAAATCCGAAGAACACTGTATACAGTAACAACATCGTAGCAATGTTCAAATTTGAAAGACCTAGCTACTCTGATTAAGACAATGACCCAAGATAATTCCAAAGGACCCATGATGAAAAATGCTATCAACCTCCAGAGGGAGAACTGATGAACTCTGAGAGCAAACTGGAATATACTTTTTTCACTTTGTTTTTCTTGGGAACTTTTTTTGGTGTATTTTCTTTGACAACATAGCTAATGTGGAAATATATTTTGCATGACTTCATGTGTATAATTGATATATTATTGCTTGCCTTCTCAAGGGGGGGCAGAGGGATAGAAGAGAGATAATTTGGTACTCAATTTTTTAAAAAAAGGGATGTTAATTTTTAAAAATTTAAAATTTTAATTTAGCATTTATTCATAAATAATTTAACATTCAAATATTTAACAAATATTTATTTGTTAATATTTGTAAATAAAAATAAATTTTATTTAAAAGATTTTTTAAAAAGATTTTAAATTTAAAATTTTTTATTTAAAAGATTTTTTAAAATTGTAAATAAAAAAATAAATATTTATAAATATTTAACAAAATAGAAATATTTTTTTCTTAATGACACAGGTTTTACAACTGAGTAATAGGAAAAGCATTACTAACAGAGACAGGGATATTGGAATGGGGAGCTGTTTTGAAAAGTAAGAGTTTAGTTTTAAACCTGTAGAGTTTGAAGGGATGGTGAAAAAGTCTAGTGGAAATATCCAGCAGAACACTAGAAATTTGGGGTTGGAGCTCCTGGTAGATGGAAAGACCAGAGAAGCAGATTTTGGAGTTAGTTCCACATTGGAAAAAACTGAAGCCATTAGAGTCAATGAGATTTCTTGGAAAGATGTGGAGAAATCATAGCTTAGAGGACTGAGCCTTAGTGAATGCTAACCTTTAATGGACTATGGGAGGAAGAGGAGCAGGAACCAGGGAAAGCTCCAGAAAAGTGGTCAGAACAACAGAACCAAGCAAGATAGCAGTGTCTAAGAGATGATAGAGTTTCTTTCTTTCTTTAATAATATTTTAGCTTTTCCCAATAACACGCAAAAAAAAGTTTTAACATTCATTTTTTAAAACTTTCTTTTTCTTTCTTTTTTCTTTTTTTGGAGGGGGAAAGGCAGGGTAATTGGGGTTGAGTGACTTGCCCAAGGTCGCACAGCTAGTAAGTGTGTCAAGTGTCTGAAGCCAGATTTGAAACCAGGTCTTCCTGACTTCAGGGCAGGTGCTCTATTCACTGAACCACCTAGCTGCCCCCTTTAAACTTCTGAGTTCCAAATTTTTCCTTCCCTCCTCCCTAAGACAGTAAGAAATTTGATATAGGCTATATATGTGTAATCATGTAAAACATATTTCTATATCAGTCATGTTATGAAAGAAGAAAATGATCAGGGTTAGCTAGGTAGCGCAGTGAATAGAGCACTGGCTCTGGAGTCAGGAAGATCTGAGTTCAAATCTGAACTCAGATGCTGAACACTTGCTTGCTGTGTGACCTAGGACAAGTCACTTAACCCCAACTGCCCAGCCTTCCCCCTGCCAAAAAAAAAAAAAGAAGAAGAAATAGATCAAAAGAAAAAAACACACAAAAAAGTGAAAATGATAAACTTTGATCTGCATTCAAACTCCATCAGTTCTTTTTTCTGGATGTAGATAGCATTTTTCATAGTGAGTCATTTGGAATCGTCTTGAATCTTTGTATTGCTGAGAATAGCTGTCATTCACAGCTGATCAGAATGCAATGTTGCTATTAGTGTGTACAGTTCTGTTCACTTCACTTTGCATCAGTTCATGTAAGTCTTTCCATGTTTTTCTGAAATCTGTCAACTCGTCATTTTTTTTTTTTGGTCTTTTTGTAATTTACTACTAATTTACTACAACCCCAATTTACTACTCATCATTTCTTATAGCACAATAGTATTCCATTACATTAATATACCACAACTTGTTTAGTCATTTCCCAATTGAAGGGTATCCTCAATTTCTAATTCTTTGCCATCACAAAAAAGAGCTGCTCAAAATATTTTTTGTAAAAATAGGTCCTTTCAGAGTGGCTAGGTGGTGTAGTGAATAGAGCACCAGCCCTGGAGTCAGGAGGACCTGAGTTCAAATCCGGCCTCAGACACTTAACACAAAAACCAGCCGTGTGACCTTGGGCAAGTCACTTAACCCCAACTGCCCTCCAAAAAGCAAAAAAAAAAAAAAAAGAAAAAAAATAGGTCCTTTCCTCCCCGCCCCCTTTTTAAATCTCTTTGGGATACAAACCTAGTAATGGTATTGCTTTTTCAAAGGGTATACACAGTTTGATTCCTTTTGGGGTATAGTTCTAAATTACTCTCCCAAATGACTGGATCAGTTCACAACGGAGGCAATGGAGTTTCAGAAAAAGGAGAACATGTACTTTTAAGAATGATCAATATGAAGAATCCAGAGAAGAGTGGGAAGACTTATGTGAACTGATGCTGAAGAAAGGAAGCAGTACCAAGAAAACAATATACACAATGACCAAAATAATGTAAATAGAAAGTATGAAAAATAATAGAATTCCATATCATCAAAATGGCCCAGATTGACTCCAAAGACGAGATGAGAAAATGGACC
Organism: Pseudocheirus occidentalis; assembly: GCA_028646575.1. Classification (NCBI taxonomy): domain Eukaryota; kingdom Metazoa; phylum Chordata; class Mammalia; order Diprotodontia; family Pseudocheiridae; genus Pseudocheirus; species Pseudocheirus occidentalis. Next base: position 154,498,289 of record CM053593.1, read on the forward strand.
AATTTCCCTTCATTGAAGAGGTGAGGGGCTATGGGCATGGAATATTGCATATATCATCAGACTTGGTTGATGTGTTGGTTAGTTTTTTTTAAGTACTTTTTGCCCTCTCTTTGGAAAAAGAAAAAATCAAACTAGATTTTAAAAAAATTCTTTATTTCAAGGAATGACTCATTGGTTAGAGAAGGAATGAAAGATATATTTAGTAATGAAGGTTCATGTAGAAGAAAAAGATATCAATGAAATAAATCAATGAAAATGTTTCAAAAGATGGAGAAGTTCATGTGGTTTATTGCCTTATAGGAAACTGAGCCCCAGGAAAAAAATATATCTTACCAAATTAGATAATATTTAAATGTGTCTTATCAAATGACTTAATATTTATAAAACCTTTAGAACAGTGCCTGGCACTTAGTAGGTACTATATAAATTGTCATTCCTTTCCCCACCCCCAACTTCCCTTCCCTTATTCAAGATCACATAGTGTGTCAGTGGTTGAGTTAAGGTTGATTCAATTCCACTCTATTCAACAAGCTTTATTAAAGTGCCTGCTATGTGTAAGCCACTATGTTAAGAATACAAATCTCCTGATTTCCAGTGGTTGAGTGTCCCACAGGACCATATCCTGTGTTCTTTTGTGAGACGGAGCTCCTTGAAAGTAGGAATTATCTTTTACCTTCCTTTGTACCCCAGAGTTTAGCATAATGCCCAGCACAATAGGAGCCTAATAAATGGATATCACCTCACGAGTTGTCAGTGGATCTTTGCTGTGGGCATAGACAGCTCTCCTTGGCTGAGCTCAGTGGGCACTCTTTCAAGGCTGAAGGCTTGGATTGCTTAGCTAAAAAGCTTCTTAAATAGAAGCAGTGGTCACCCAAGATGGTGCCGAAGGTGAAGAAAGAAGTCGTTGTTCCCCCCAAGACAGAAGCCAAGTCCAAGGCTTTGAAGGCCAAGAAGGTGATGCTGAAGGGTATCCATAGCCACAAAAAGAAGAATATCCAAACATTCCCCACCTTCTGGTGATCCAAGACACTAAGACTTCAAAGGCAGCCCAAATACCCTCAGAAAAGTGCCCCTCAGAGAGACAAGCTTGATCTCTATGCCATCATTAAGTTTCCTTTGACCACTGAGTCTGCTATGAAGAAGATTGAGGACAACGACACCCTACTCTTCTTTGTAGACATCAAGGCCAACAAGCATCAGATCAAGTAGGCCGTAAAGAAGCTGTACGACATTGACAGAGGCAAAGTCAACACACTGATCCAGCCTGATAGAAAGAAAAAGGTCTATGTCCGTCTTGCTCCAGACTATGATGCATTAGATGTTGCCAACAAAATTGGAATCATCTAACTTACTGTGTCCAGCTGTGCCCCATTCCACCAACAGTAAAAAATTTTCCAGAAAAAAAAAGAAAAAGAAAAAAATAGAAGCAGTGGAGAGTTAGGGACTAGACCTGTGAGTTTATTTGTATAGGGAACTCCCAGGTGAGAAAACTCCCTATACTAGGGCAGATCAGCACCCTCTCTCTGTAATACATAGGCTCATAGAATTGCCTAGAGCACTGAGAGGTAAAATTTCTTACCCAGGGTCAAATTTACCTAGTTTGTTAGAGGCAAGACTTGAGCCCAGATCTTCTTGACTTCAGGATCTACTTTCTAACATCTATCCTAAGGCTCCCTAAGTAATATAGTAAATAACTCCCTAAGTAATATAGTAGGAACATTGTGGTCAGTGGAATGCTGGCCCTGGAATCAGGAAGACTTATCTTTGTGAGTTCAACTCTGGTGTCAGGCACTTACTAGCTTTATGACTCTGGGCAAGTCACTTAGCCCTGCTTACCTCAGTTTTCTCATCTGTAAAATGCACTGGAAAAGGAAATGGCAAATCACTCTAGTATCTCTGCCAAGAAAACCCTCCATGGGGTCATGAAGAGTTGGACATGACTGAACAATAGAAACACTGATATTTAGAGTCATAAGAGTAGCCATCCCACTTCTTAGTGTTATGACCTTGGAAAAGTCACTCTCCTCAAGGCTGCAGTTTCCTCTTCTAAATAATGAGGCAAAGAGGTTTGTTTTTTTTTTCATTGTTACAATGGAATATTCTGAGTGTGAGGCATATCAAGAGGCAACTGTGGTATAAATAAAAATAAAAGAGATCATTAAATTTTTAAATAGTTTTAAAAATAAGGAGTCATTGGAGGTTTGGGGAGGGGAGGGATTTGATCTAAAATCCCCAGCATTTTAGGAAGATTAAGCTGATTGTGATATGTAGTGGGGCTTGGGGATGGAGATTATCAATTAAAAAGAAGGCTGTTGTGCTAAATTGAAGTTGTGCTAAATTATCTAATTTTTGTACAGGACCCAAGATTTCACTGGAATAGGAAACTCTGAGTGAGAAAATTCCCTCTACCAATGCACAGGTGAGCGTCTGGATACCTGTTCTGGAACTGATGGTCCCAGACAGTGCCAGTCTAGGCAGATAGGTGGAACTATGGATAGAGAGGTAGTCTTTGAATTAGGAAGACCTGAATTCCAATCCTACTTTAGACGCTTGCTGTGACCCTGAGCAAATCATTTAATTACTGTCAGCCTCCATTTCTTCATCTGTCAAACAGGGATGGTAACAGCACATACCGTTCACAGGGTTGCACGATGAGAAAATATGGATAAAGAGTTTTGCAAACCTTAAAGTGCTAGATTTGCTGGAGCACTAGAGTTGGAGTCAGGAAGCCCTGAGTTCAAATTTTCTCTCATATATTTACTAGCTGTATGACCCTGGACAAGTCACTTTGTCTCTCTGTCACTCAGTTTTCTTATTTGTAAAAGAGGGGGTTGGACTGGGCCTCTAAGATCCCTTTTAGCTCCAAATCTGTGATCCTGAGGGACATTGAAAGGTCAGATGTCTTATAAGCAGCATGCATCAGGAGCAGGACTTGAACCCAGACTCAGAGGGGGGCTCTCTATCCTCTACATCAAACTGCTTCAGACTAATAACTTCTACAGCGTCTTCCAGTCCTGAATCCATGGACAGCTTGTGGCACATTTGATGAAGTGCCAGGCTGGGAGTCAGGAAGACTCATCTTACAGAGTTCAAATCTGGTTTCAGACATTTACTAGCTGTGTGACCCTGAGCAAGTCACTTCACCCTGTTTGCCTCCTTTTCCCATAAAATGAGCTGGAGAAGGAAATGGCAAATCACTCCAGTATTTTTGCCAAGAAACCCACAAAATGGGGTCATGAGGAGTTATATACAACTGAACAACAAAAGCCCTAAACTCTATGGTCTTTGCTATGAAGGGTTAATAACCTGAAAGCTAGACCAAAAGTATGTTTAAAAGTGAGACTCAATCTGCCCTATATTTATTGCCCCTATGTTCCTTTCTCCTTTGTTGTTGTTTATTGTTCAGCCATTTTTATTCATGTCCAACTCTTTGTGACCCCATTTGGGATTTTCTTGGCAAAGGTGCTGGAGTGGAGTGATTTGCCACATGGCCTATGACCACCAGGTCTGAATGGGACCCTTATAAAAGGCCTGGGCCTAGCCTTTACCCCTCCTAGCTGTCCTCTAGCACTCAACAGGGCTTGAATAACAGAAGACTGAAGATCCTTTTCCTTCCATGCAGAAGAGATGGGAAGGGTTAGTACTTGGGATAAAGGTACTCTCCCAATCCAGCTTTATCCCCTCCTGCTGCCGAGTCAACCAAGTTACCCCTTTCCTGAAATGAACAAAAAGCAGGAGACAGACCTTCATCCCATCATTGAGGGAAACACCACATATCCCTCCCCTCTACTCATTACAACCCTGAATCCAAACAACTTTTTTCTTCCCCACCCCCAAAAAACCTAATTTCATGGCTGTTACCTTGGCAGCAGGTTTCTGGGGAGGGTGGAAGGGAGTGAGAGGAGACAGAAGACCTTAGAGACAGACCAGGGCCAGGTGGGGATAGTCAGGCAGCTACACTCATAGGGCTCCCCCTTCTCACTTATACCCATGTCTCCTACCCAATATCTGTTTTCTCAGCATCTATAATCCTCAGGCCTCTGCCCAGTCTGTCTTCGTGCAAGAAAGGGGGAGAGAGGGTTTTCCTGGAAAGTTGAAAGAAATCATTTTCTTGGAACTAAGAGACATGGGAGTATCCCCCACACCATAGTTCCTTTCACAGGAGCCCCCCTCTGCCTATAAGGGCATTCCACATAAGTCCTAGTTTGGAGGTGAGAGAACCAGGAAACATCCTTCCCCTTGGGGAGGGTGGGGAACAAAGAAAAAGAGAATAGTTCACCTGAAGACAGACACAGTCACATGTAGAGACAAGCAACCTTAGGAAACAGAGTTCAATATCCATCTCTGTGCCAGATACCTGAGGCTCTAGGAAGCTGGTGGTGAGGTGGGGGCCCACAGCTTGGCTTCTTGTCCCTTCTACCAGCCCCTGGGGACCTGGCTGTCCCAGATGCTAGGAGCTGGGAAGTGTGTCAGAGACTTGCGTAAGCTCCCTTCATATTTCCATAAAGTCATAATTACTGATGGCTGCTATGGCAGTTAGCTCATTAGAGTGGTGTCTGCCTCCAGGGGCCCAGGGGCACAAGACCTGCTTGGATAGAGGAAAGCTGAGACATGGGCTGGTTTCTTGACCAACCCCACTGCCTTCCACCCATAGGCACTGCCCCCACTTTGTGACCCCATTTAGGTAGAATTGCTGACTACCATTGCCCTCCTTCCTAGCATAGAGACCAAGAAAAGCAGGAACAGGGAACCACTCAACCCCATTCCCCTAGGATCTCCAGATTTCATGGCTAAGTAGAAGTGAACCATTAGTTATTCCAGTCCAAGCATTTACAGTCTGTTAGAAGGGGTCAGGGATACTAGGGAGGAAGTGAAGGAACTTAAAGTCTTCTCATGTGTGGATAAAATACATTAAGTCTTGCTGAGGGGACACAGAGAATCCATCAAAGCCCAGGTTTAAGGTTATTCTATCCATCTCCCTACCATGTCCAAATCAACATCAGTCTCTCCTTCCTTAATTCTCCCCCAGAAGAAACATCTCAGATAATTACTTGCTTATGCAGCCCTCATGGTGGTCAGATCAGTCCAATCTGACTGTTATCCCATCTTATTGCTGTGTTGCCTCTCACCCTTCCCTCCTCTTCCTCCTCCTCCTCCTCCCTAAATGAAATCCCTCTCCTGTAACTCATTTCACTTCCCAGTGGGAATGGAGGGTCCAACCTTATCTGAAACTGGGGTATGATTCTTCTATGGTCCATCCCTCAGCCTCCTCCAGGAGCAGACACTCTAACTCCACTCTCTTTCTTTTCTGGGAACCTCAGTCCTATGGGGTCTGGAAGTACTGAAGGGTAGTATGACAGAGAAGTAAGGGACCTGAGCCCAATACTTGTTAGATTTATGACCTTGGGCAACCTCTTTGAGACTGTTTTCTCATCTTCAAAACGGAGGTATTTGATCTACCTACCTCACAGTGGTGTTATGGGGAAAGCCCTCTGTTGACCTGAAAGCACTCTGAAAATGTGAGCTGTTATCATTATTAACAGGTCAGACACCAGATTGGGGAGTGGCCTGTCATTAGGCAGTAGCAGCACGGGCCATGACTCAGACGCTATTAAAGAAAGACTATTCTGGTCAGGAGCATGAATGCTTCAGGAAGTCATCCAGTTCTCAAAGGACCTCCAGAGGTCATAGCCTCCAACCCCCTGCCTCAGTTATGAGGGATACCTGGGGCCTGGGTGGGATATGTTGTTAGAAGTCTCCAGGGCTAGAAATTTCCCAGCCTCTCCCTTGGCCATCGACCCCACCATTTATTTCTCTCTGAGAAGTTTTTCATGAGATCTAACTAGAATCTCTGAATGTCTGATAATCAAACTCGTTTTCTACCTCTCTCTTAGTCACTGTCCTCACTGTCAGTCCAGAAGAGTGTGGGGAGATCTTTCTCCCTGCCTTGAGAAATAAGAGAGAGAAGCAAGAAACCCTTTAAAAGGAAGAAAATGAGATAATAGAGCAACTGGATAGTCCCTGACAAGAAGACTATGAAATCTTTCCTGCTGATCACCAAACCCACGACCATAATCTCACATTATTGCTTTGTCTGGACCAGGATTTTGTCCCAAGCAGGAGAAAAACATAAATGCTCCTTCTTGGGAATGCTCAAGCATCTGAAATTCTGGGACTGCAGAAGAGAAGGCTGTTCTGGACAGGGCAGAAAAATCTCCCAGAGGCATGGGGAAAGAGTGATTTTTGAGGATAAATGGCTTGAGGGCTGGTCTCAGAATAGGTTCTTTTACCTCTCCCTGCCTAATGCCTCTTACAGGAACAGAGATGGAGGGTACAGGCTTCTAGATGAAAGGTGTGTGTCTGTGTGTGTGTGTAGTAGGATGGTTCAGGGTCTCCTAGAGTTAATCTTCGTGTCTGCCCTTGTTCTACTTCCCTAACTTGCAAATAAATCTCCTGCCCTGGGACTTGATAACCTGAGTGGGCTGGTAGGGAAAGCAATGAGATCATCATGGGTTGGACAGGAGGGGTAGGAGGATGGCAAAAATGAGCCTCCAGTAATCTCATTACTGTATTCTCCCCAGGTGCCATGTGAAGATAAATAAAGCTCCCCCTTATCCTCCACCTAATCAAGTGCTTCCCAGCATCACATCACAGACAGTGGGGAAGCCATGGGTGAAAGCAACCAGAGTCCATCCTGCCTGGGGTCCCCTGTTCACTCAAAAGAGGAGATCTTCCCCACCCCCCACCCAGAGAAACGCCTAGACCAGGACAAGGAACTAAGCCATAGAGAAAGGTAGCCATAGAGATTCTCCTTTCTCAAGATGAAAGGGAAAATTGTGAGGGGAGGATTTGAGGGAAATGGTCTCTAGACAAGTGACAGTCATAGGAATCTGAAGACGTCAGGCAGCTCTATAAATTGGAAGGAGACCAAGAGAGTGAGATGTTTTCACTCCTCCTGTCCTTTCCCCCTCGGCCCCCACCTCCTACCCCCAACATCCCCACCCTTGCCAATCCTTAATTCACAACCTACAAAAAAAATCTTTGGTTGAGTAAGGATTTTTAGATGAATTTGGGGACCCTTCGAACAGGGATCTGATAGAACTTGAGGGCTGAGACCCAAAGAGGCAATGTGAATTTCAGAATCACAAAATGATAATCTGGACAGAAATTCAGGTTTCTTCTCTCTGTTCACCGGAGAGTTAAAACTGGACGTTAAAACTGGCCTGGTCTCTTGCTGGCCAGTTCTACTTGTCTCTTTCCTTTTCTCAGGGAAAGGATTGGCCTTCTATATAGTCCAGGAGTGGGTAGGGGTAGTATGGGGTCTCTCTTGACCTTGAGATGAAATAGCCGAATCCTGAGGTACTATTCCCTACTTTTCAGCAACTCCCTCCCATCACTATAGGAAAGTTCTTCCTTCAGTCTAACCCGCATCACTCCTGTATCCTTTTTTGCCTCCTATCTATCCACCCTGTCTCATACCCGAGCAGAGAGGGGAAGATTAGCCTGAAAGCCCCTACTCTTCCTCCCCATCCAGTCCCTTTCTTTTCTTGAGGGTCCCCCCCATACCCTCCTACTTTTTCTGATCCCTTCAGGCCCCACCTACCCTACTCCCCCCCACCCCCGTCAGAACGGCAGCCAATGGCTATTTGCCTAATTTGCATAGTGAAGCGGGGGAGCAGGGAAAAGAAGGGGGTGGGGCCAAGCGACCTCTTAAATCAAAGTTGGGAGGCGAGGACTGGGCAGAGGGGATGCCAAGTGCCCAGGCAGGGGCTGGGGGGAGGGGGGTGGGGGGCGGGCTCAGAGGACAGTGGAGCCCGACCGGACACAGCCCTGAGCTCTCTTCCTACATCCCTCCATTCCTTCATTCCTCCTTCCCTCTCTCTTCTGCACAGCATCCTCTGCAAACCCTCAGTGCCTGGGGGTCCCCTCTCCCCAGTCTGCCTTTAATTACTCATTCATTTAATTGTCTTCCTCCTTGCGGGGCAGCCCCAGAACTTTCTCTACCTGCAGAGAGAATTAGGATATTTGCTTGGCATTTTTAGGAGGGGGGGGAGAAGGGTTCCTCTTGAACTGATTTTAAGGGGGGGGTCAGGCTCGAGAGCTTTGGAAGAAGGGGGTACAGGACCCCAGTGAGAATCTTCTTTCTCTCTCCGCCTGGCCTCACTCGAATCTAACCCGGTCCTCCTGCCCGGTCTTTACCCCCCACCCCCGCTACCCTCTTCACGCAGCACCCCGGCTGCGGGACCACGATCATGACCGAAATGAGCGAGAAGGAAAACGAACCGGAGGACGCTGCCACTCAACCCTCCCCTGGGACTGTTTCCACCCTCCAGGAAACCAAGGTAACTTGGGGAGGGGTCGCGATTTCCTCCCCTCCCTTCGCGTTCCTTCTTTCCCGCCCTGCAGCTCTCCCTTCCTCTGCCCGCGGTCACCGCCTCTGTCCTACCCTCTCCTTGACCTGGGCTTGTTTTGTCCCCGCACTGCCGCGACATAGGCGATACATACAGCGGCCAGGGTCAAGAACGGATCGCGATAGCTCGCCCCTTCTCCCACCACCAGGGCAGGGCGGGCGCTGTCCAGCACATTCTGAGAACCTCTCAGCCTCTAGAGAGGACCAGGCTGCGAGCAAACTAGAAGGGGAGGGAGTAACTGACCACACGCTCACGCGCGCGCGCGTACACACACACACATACACACACACACCACACCACACCACACCACATGTGCGCGCGCTCATGCACAAACACGCATAGAGATCGAGACCTGCTCATGCTTCGGGTCAGCTCTCTCCCGACTCGCCTGGGGGAAGGTTGTAACTCCCCTTTGTTGGAGGGAATCAATGCAGAGCCTGGGGAGAAGCAGTGAGGTGTATGCGTGTGCGTGTGTGTGTGTGTGTGTGTGTGTGTGTGTGTGTACGTACGCAGGCGTGTGTTTCCCGGGCATATAAGTCTCAGTGTATAGCTTTGACTCTCTTTGAGTGTATGGGGCCCTGGGGTCACTGTCTTGCTAGCTATGCTTTCCTTCTCTGCGTCCCTCTTGGTCTCTCAATCTCTATGTCTCTGCCCAGCTGCAGTCTCAGAGAAGCCGCGAACCCAGGAGGGGAGGGTTGCAGGGGGAAGAGGTCCTGGGGTCGGGTCCTTCTGGCTGCTGGGCTCCAGGGGCTGCCGCAGCGCTGAAGGCTTCTCTTCACCTGGGGAGTGTGGTGGAGAGGGGTAGGGAGGAGTAGAGCAGTGCCACTAGCTGCCACTCCTTCCCATTTCCTCTTTCCCCCACCAGGTATAGGAGAGAATAGAAGACAGAAAAGCCATCATAATTAATGTCATAATTAACCCTAATTATTCGTGATTGTTACTCGTGGGAATAACAAGTCAGTTGAACAATGAATGAATTATCCCCCAGTGAAGGAGGGCGGGGTCTTCATGAGCTTTAGACTTGGGTACAGGGAGATAGCTTTACGTCGATGAGCTCCGGCCCAGATCCCGCGGAGATTTAGCCGCAGGAATTCCCTGATAGCATTTGGATAGAAATTCCTGACTGGATAAACAAAGTGGGTCTGCGTGGGTTAAGAGACCACTCCCCTCTGGCCAATAAGCTCCCGTTCCTTTAAGCCTAGTGTACACGTCCGACTTCCCATCTTTAATTTCTCCAGATTTCTATTTGTATTTATTTGGAATATTTAGGGAGGGAGGGGGGAAAAATAGAGGAAAGTGCCTGGGGGAGAGGGAGAGGGCTCCTCATACCTCTTATCCCTACCCCAGGTCCTGAAGTTCACCCCTAGTGTCCGGGGTCCTAAATCCTTCCCTGGGCATCTTATCTCCCACCTTCACCCTACCCCACCCCCACATACAGACTTTTCCCCCCAGACAGAAGAGGTTAATTCAAGGTCAAAGTCAACCAGTGCTAAATGCACTTAGGGGAGGAAGGGAATGTCAGTTGACTGAAAATGGAGAAACCATGCCCAAAGACCAGGGCCATCCTAGAAGACTGAGCCAGTGGGACCAGAGTGTCCAGACCTCTCAGCTGATAGGGCCCATATACCTTTGACCTCACCCCTCTCCAGGATTGAGGAATGGTAACCCACCTCTCCTAACAAAGGGTTAATTCAGCCTGTGGAGAGATAGGTGTCTGTTAGATCAGCAATGTTGAGGAGGGGGTCCAATTGTGCTATTGGAATATTTTTGAGAGCATCTTAGAGCTAGAAGGAATAAAGCTGGGGAGGGGAGAGGGTGACAGATAAATCCAGTCAGAGGTAGTACCCCAGGGTAACAATCCTTTCCTCATCTCTTTCTCTCCTCCCTAATCACCCACTTACAGGTCCTCTGTCTCCCCAGATCTCAAAATACTTATCAGTGGAGCTTACCTATTCCTGTCTCCCCACTCCCTTCCGTTCTCTCAACAACCCTGGGGCTTGGGTGGGCAGGGGATGCTCCTGCAGTATCACTGCCACCTCAGCAAGTTGGTCAACCTGCAAGCTCAGCTTAGGGGGAGGGGAGGGAGTGGAGTCAGCCGATTCAGGATGCTGTCCTTCCCCCCACCTCCCCCATCTTAAGGACCCTTCTGAAAACACTTCTATCTCTGGGATAGGAAGAGCTGGTCCTGTCTGGGCAGTGTCCCCTTCCCCCCATCTTGTCTGTGAGGCTACCTCAGTCCCTGGACCCCTACCTCATCTCATTACTCTTGTGAAAGACCCTATAGACCAGGCAACCATGCAATAGCAAAACAGTCATGGGAAGATCATGCTTAGCATCACCACCCCTCCCCTCACTGTGATTGCCAAAGATAAATGCTCCTTCCCCCTTAGTTGAAGTGGGCAAAAAAGATGGAGAAAAGTTAGTTTATATGCCCCAACCTAGCCTTGAGAGAGTGGGAGATAACTTGAGAGACAGCCATAGAAGGCTCATTCATGTCCCTAGGGTGAGAGGTTCTGGTTGTTGCCCATGATGCTCTTCTTTCATGTCTGGTACTTGGAGGTGGACAGGTACAATAGAGGGGGCTGAGTAACTGGCAGACACTGATGCTGGTATTTTAAAATCTTGTTTATCATCAATTCATGACCATTCTAGGAACAAAGTATCAACCTTGGCATCTTCTCCTGGGGCAACTCCCCATATATCCAGATAATAGAACTAACCCATGATGACTTCCCTCCTGCCCAATTTGCACTGACAACCTGGCCACTTAGGGTTGGTGGTGAGTTTCAGATATGTCTCCTCTTTTTATCCTCACTCCCCGTAGCCAAGCAGCTGAAAAAGGAACTTTCCTCCAACATGGGACATCCCCACCCCCTCACCCTACCATCTTTTGGCTTCATCCTCCCCAGGGAAAGGGGACCCTTCTATGCCAGCACCACCATCTGAGTCAGCTGGCACTGGTGCCCACTACCGCCTACCCTGCAGCTGCTTCGTGCCCTTTCAGGAACTGGGGAAAAGGGAGGAGCATCTTAGATGGGGAAAGAAAGAGATGGACAGGCAGATCTGGAAAAGGAGAGAGGTGGAAAAGAACCTTGTACTGGGAGTTGGGAAGTCTAGGTTCTAGCTTGAGCCATGCTACTAACTAGCTGGGTGATTTGGGGTGGTCATCATCTTCACCATCATTAGCATTTATATCACACTTGAAGGTTGGCAAAGGGCTTTATGGTTATTGTCACATTAATCCATTTCCCCAGAATGAGTCTGTTTCCTCCTTTGGAAAACAAGAGGGTTGGACAAGATGATCTCTAAGGTAAGAGGTAGTTTAGTATAGTAGGAAGAGCTTCTGACTTTGAAGTCAAGGGACCTGGGTTCAGATTCCACCTCTTACTTCCTTGTGTGATGCTGGCCAGTTCAATTAACCTCTGTAGGTCTTGGTTACCTCCTCTGTAAAAAAAGAAGGAACTGGACTTCCTTCTCAGATGGTATCTGAGATCCCTTCAGTCTGAAGGTCTTTCTTCCTGCCAAGTCTTACATTCTACACTTCTCCGTTCTAGCTCTCCAAGTCTATCTTCTATGGTCAGTCAGTTCCAGCTCTTGCATCTATGTTGTTCTGAGCCTAGAAGGGTGGAGTGGGGTGGGCAGAAGAAGCAAATCAAGTGTTTTCAGCCTTCTGGTCACTCGGCTGGAAGGAGCCAGGGAAATGCCTGAAAGGTTTCAAGATGCCTAATAGGCAGGTCTGCCAACTACTTCAAAGTAGCATCTCCCCTATGCCAGGGAGCAGGTCCAAGGAGCGGTGAGGGTACAGAAGACAGAAAGTTTGACCTTCTGCCTCTTGGTTACCCTTACCCAAAGCTTCCATTCTCCTGCCTCTGTGGGGAAAGGAAGAGAAAAGAAAAGTGCTTCTGTGACAATAGGGATGTGGTGAGTCATATCCACGCATGTCATTCCCACCCAAGCTGGACTGAGAAGATGGGTCTTGGTTTGGAATCCAGAAAAATACCTGCTGTGGGCAGTGGGATCAGATATTTCTGGAGCAGGCAGGCACTAGTTCAGCTGGCATGGAGGCTGCTTCCTGCCCTCCAGCAGCTCCACTTAGCATTGGGTTGCCAATCAGCTCCTCTTTCTCTGAGGGTCTTAAGGCACACATTGCCTCCCCATCTCAATGATCCTTCTTCTGTTTTCCTGGGAGCAGGTGCCAGTGGTCTGGAATTGGGACAGCTCATTCCATACAAACTCTGAGGGAACATTTTGTTCAGGAAATTTCCCTCCAGGGACCAGGAAGAAGCAGGTTCTGACAGGTTGTCCTAAGGGCACAAGTGAGCTGGCATTGGCCATGCCAAGGTGGGGAGTGACAAGCCACTCTCTCCCTCTTTGCCCCAGGGCTTGACCTGACAAGCAAGCTATATAGCAAAACTCCAGGATAGCTCAAAACAATTCTGGACATAAAGATTAGGTATACTATTTCCTCCAAAAAATTCCAGGGCATGAGGAAGAGGGATTCTTAAGAATCCCTGGGTACTCCATCAGAGATGGTCCTAGGGCTTGAGATAATATTCTGGTCCCAAATGACATCATTCAGATTCTCCTGAGATGATTCTGTATATTGACATTACCCACTCCCATCTCCACAGGGACCTTGGGGCCCCAGACTCTATTATTTTCCCTGTCTGGAACCTGCAGAGGCAGAGACCAACAATGCTATCCAGGAAGCCAGGATATGGAAGAGGTTTCAGTGATGCAGTGATACCAACCATTGGGGAAGCCAGACATCCTGCAGTGCTCAGGCTTTGTGATTGGCAGACCTGGGTCTATCATGTACATTCTCCCAGGCCCCCATCCTTACTTCCTGCTGTCCTCCAGAGGCTGGGGTGGCAAGAGAATCTGTGTCTGTGTTCTCTGAACCAGCAGCTGCATCCACTCCTCCCCTGGCAGAGCTGGGAGGTTGGCAGCCATGGTACCTTATGCTGTCCAGCTCATCATCTAGGAGCTTTGGCTAAGGGTGACACAGACTCTGCTGCCTCCCCCTTGTAGTATCTCTGGGCAGGTTGAGTCAGGCAGAGCATTGCCAAGAATGGGACCATGAGATAGATGTAGGACAGCGAGGGTTCTGGGCTTTGCACTAAGAGTGGGAGGAGAAATATAGGATAACTTTCTGGGATTGATGCTGGAAGTGAGGAATGTATGGGTTTGTGAACACTGAAAATCAACTGGATTTAGAACACCTAGATCTAGTGATCTAGAAACTGCCTGCTTCCTTTCCCTTAGGACTTCATCAGCTCTAGATTCCCATGTCCAGTCCTGAGTCCCAATATTGATTTGTTCAGTCATTTCAGTTATGTCCAACTCTTCATGACCCCATTTGAGGTTTTCTTGGCAAAAATACTGGAGTGGTTTGCCATTTCCTTCTCCATATCATTTTACAGATGATGAAACTGAGGAAAACAAGATTAAGTGACTTGTATAGGGTCACATAGTAAGTGTCTGAGGCCAGATTTGAACTCCAACTCCTAACTCCAACCCCAGCACTCTATCCACTATGCCACCTAGTTACCCTCTGACATTGATTGGGATTACCACTTTAGGTTGGTGTTTTTGGTTGTGTGTAGGGAGTGCTACTGGATATAATCAGAGCCTACCTTTCTATGGACTCTGGTCCCCTATGACCATGGCCTCCTCTCTTTCAGCTTCAGCGTTTCAAGCGTTCCCTGTCCCTCAAGACCATCCTTCGAAGCAAGAGTGTGGAGAATTTTTTCCTTCGCTCGGGCACTGAGCTCAAGTGCCCAACGGAGGTGCTTCTGACTCCCCCAACCCCATTGCCACCTCCCTCACCCCCACCTGTGTCCACTGATCCAGGCCTGCCCACTTCTGCCCGATCCCCTTGTCCAGTCCAACGTCCCTTGGCACCTCTCAAGCCCCTGAGGACCCACAGCTTCCAAGAGCATGTCTTCAAACGTGCCAACCCCTGTGAACTCTGCCACCAGGTTATCGTGGGTAGGTGCTTGGGTACTGAGATGGGCATAGGTGGGAGTACCAAGGTGGCATGGGGGGAAGGATGCACAACATAGATCTGCCTGTTTTATAGCCCAGTACTCTCTGGTCCTCCAATGCCAACACTGACTTTATGGAACACCAGCTGGGCAGTTCTCTCCCTACCTCAAACAGCTATTCTCCATAACATTAACTTCAACTCTAAGTGGTTATTAGATATGTCCTGTCTATCTAGGAGGACAAACATGAACAGAAGCTTCCTTGTGCCTATACCTCCTGTCTTTATTTCCATCTACCCCCAGTCCATTATCATTCTATTCTCCCAACCAATGTGTATGTATGCATGGAGGGAAGGGAGAAGGAGAAACCTTCCTTCTTGTTCTCCAAACTCCAAACTACTCTCTAGGAAACTCCAAGCAGGGCTTACGATGTAAGACATGCAAAGCCAGCGTCCACCTCTGGTGCTCTGAGGAAATCTCCCACCAGCAGTGCCCAGGCAAAATGGTGAGCAAGGGCCTATCTAGACACATTCCAGCTGACTACTATGTGCCCATTGGTACCCTGGAGAGTACTGCATCTTCCTCCCCCTTTGCAAAGAGCTAATTCCTTGCAATGGGAGCAGACACCAAGGAAGATCAAGCTCTCTGCCCCTTATGATGACACTGATGCCTCTCTGCTTTTTTCTCTCCTAGTCCACCTCTTTCCGACGCAACTTCAGCTCCCCTCTCCTGGTGCATGAACCACCCCCAGCCTGTACCCGGGAGTCTCCTCCAGCTGGTAAGTATGCATCTAATTCCCATTCCTCCTAGATAATAGTAATCAAAGCTGCCTCAGACTTCTAGACTGGGGGAGTTAATGTCTTCTTATGCTAGGTGATACTGTCTCAGGAAGAGTGGCCACTGGCACTACCTATCGAGGGCATTGTACCAGCTTTTAAAATGCCCTGATGCTAGCATCCGTGGGTCTAGATTTTAGGGAATAAGAAGATTCCCAGGAAAAGGTATGCTGACAGATTCCTGAAGATGCATCCTTTACAGGTGCCAGTGGGAAAGTAGATCCCATTTATGAGACCCTTCGCTATGGTACCTCGTTGGCATTAATGAACCGTTCAAGCTTCAGCAGCACTTCGGAATCCCCCACCAGAAGCCTGGTACAGACTTTGGTCCAAGCATGGGGAAAAAGCATGTGTGGGAGGAGGGACTAAGGCTGGGGTTCACTGGGGGTAGAGGCATTAAGAACGGGACACATTAGGATAGAGAGATATGGCTATGAAGTCCCTGAGGAAAGATGGATGGGGGTTAGAAGATACAAGAAAAAGAGGGAGAAGCTGGGGGACACTGGAGAGGAGACATTGGGGAAGGCTCTAGGGAAAGAAGTTTAAGGGCTGGTGGGCACTGAGAGAAAGAGAACTGGGGCACACTGGAAGAGAGGGCTGAGGATCCCACCTCAGCCTTCCTTCCTTCCTTTCTTTCCCTTTCCTTGTCTGTTTCCCAGAGTGAGCGAGATGAATTGGCAGAGGATGGGGAAGGTAGCATCCGGAGCTCAGAGGAGGGTACCAGTGACAGTGGTGAGTGTGAGGAGGGCACACCAGTGCCAGGGGATGGGGGCCCCTCATTTCCCGAGTCCTTACACTTCCTGTTTTCCCGTCTTCCAGTCTTTACATCACCAGCTGAGAATGAGGTGACAGGCCCAGAGGAGAAAAGCCCTGGACAGCAACAAGTAAGGCCCTGTGCCATTTGGATATAGATGAGGGACAGGGGAGACTGCTTCCAAAAAGAAGATGGTTGCACTAAATGGTGTTTAAGATTCCTTTTTCACTCTAAAATGTTAGACTTCTCATCACCAGTTCACTGAAAACCTTAAGCAAGCCCTTTCCCTTCTCGGGGTCTCAGCTTCCTCCTCTATAGAAAAGGATAGGGTCAGATGGGCTGGTCTCTGGAGTCCCTTCCAGCTCTGACAATCTACAGTTCTCCCTGGGTGAGAGCCCCCAGTAAGATGCTAGATTCCGGCTTTGAGTTGTGTTCATCTCTCTTCCATGATACCCCAGGCTTCCAAGGGCACCATTCGGAAGGAAGTAGGCCCCATGTATTCCTACGTGGCTCTCTACAAGTTTTTGCCCCAAGAGCATAATGACTTGGCATTGCAGTGAGTATCTTCCCAGAGCCCCAGAACCTTGCTCCCTTCCTTTCCCTAGGGTGTCACTTTCCCTGATGGGCATGGGTTTTCAGGTGTTGGCAATGCCAGGATACCCAACATCACTGCAAGGATACTGAACAAGCTCCCTCAGTTGTCGAAAACTGTTGGGTGCCACAGCTCGGGTCAGGGAAGTGGTCCTTCCCCTGTCCCCAGGGACTGCCCTGAGTCTGCTTTTCCCCCAGGCCAGGAGATCGGATCATGCTTGTGGACGATTCCAATGAGGACTGGTGGAAGGTGATTAGGCTGGTTGGTGGCAGGGAAGGGGAAGTTGGGGTGGGGATCATTGTGCTCCTCTCCATGCCCAGCCAGAGGGGAAAAGGATAGAAGGAGAGGATAGAACCATACCCTGGCAGAAGGTGCAGATCTCACTGCAGCAAACACTGCTGTCTGCTAAATCATCCCCTGACCAGTGCCCTGACTAGAGCCTGGGGTCGACCAGGTTCAAAACCCCAGCCTAGCACCACCATCAGCACAACCCGGGCATCTCCCACCTTCCCAAGTGTCCGACTTCCTCTTTCTGCTTTCTTGGAAGCTCTTCTTGTCCACTCCTACCCCCAAGCACCAAGGCAGTAAAAGTTTGTTCAGAAAATAAAGGAAAGGGGGCGGCTAGGTGGTGTAGTGAATAGAGCACCCGGCCTCGGAGTCAGGAGGACCTGGGATCAAATCTGCCCTCAAGATACTTAACACTTACTAGCTGTGTGACCTTGGGCAAGTCACTTAACCCCAATTGCCCTGCCTTCACCTCTCCAAAAAAGATGAAAAAAAGATTAACTCAGAAAATAAAGGAAAGATTAAACTCAACTAGAGTTGGTGGCATGGTGCCTTAGGACTTGAGGTCTGGGAAACCAAACGAGAATTGCGGGGTGAGCTCCCTGGGTTGGAGCTGAGGTCAGGGTGGAGGCCTACCCCAACCAGCTTTACTGAATTTGTCAAGCAGGGTAAGATCGGTGATCGGGTTGGCTTCTTCCCCGCCAATTTTGTGCAGCGAGTGAGACCGGGAGAAAGTGTGTGGCGGTGCTGCCAGCCATTTTCTGGGAATAAGGAACAGGGCTACATGAGCCTCAAGGAGAGCCAGGTGAGTGACCAAGGGGTACTCTGCCCTCCAAAAGGTAAAAGAGGCCAAGGAAAGGAGACAGAGGCAGGGATGGAGGGCAGGGACAAGCTCTCAGATGGGGCCAGGAAGAAAATTCCATCAGCTTTATAGTGGGAAGAAAGTCAGCTAGATACAAAAAGTACAGGTATAGAGAGAGGGTATTCTCCTCCCTATCACCTCACCTATCCCTCTCCTCAGGCCTAGAACAGAACTCCTGCCTCAAAGACTGGGGGAGAGGAGAAGAAGCAGAGGTAGGCAGAGTGAAACAGATGACGTCAGGTCACCCTCAATTTTTAAGACAGTGACAACCCAAAGGTAGAGGGCCTAGGACCCCTGGCATCTTCCTAGCCACCATCCAATCTAAAGCTGCCAAACTTTCTCCTCCTTCCCCACCCTCCCTGCTGGGGTAGAGAGAGAAGCAATGGCTATGGAAGTAACTAGTGAGCTCTGTACCCACCAGATCTCACCAGTGAAGTGGGCAGTGCCCCCTGCCTGACTGCTTCTGAGCACTCAGCCCTCCATATTTCCTGCTCAGATCTGCGTAGGTGTGAGCAGAAGCAAGGATGCTGATGGCTTCATCCGAGTTAGCAGTGGCAAGAAGAGAGGCCTGGTACCTGCCGATGCTCTGACTGAGATCTGAAATCGGGCATGGCAGGCACAGAAGAAGACAGTGCCCCACCCCTAGGAGATGACCCAGATATCAACTCTGCCCACCTTGTTCCCTGCTTCTGGTTCCAGGGAATGGAGCAGGGTCTCCTTACCTGCTTCCCTGCTCACTTGCTGCCATGCTGCTGGGCACCACTTGAAATATAATAAGGTTTTGTTTCTCCTCTGGAGGGCAGGTTGGAGAGCAAGTAAAGGGCAGTGATCAGCTACCATAGGCAGGTCTGCCCCCATGCCAAGGTACCAGTTCTTGTGCCCACCAGTGCCCTGCTGCCACAGTGAGTCAAGCCCTGGGCAAATCTGTCTTCCAGGGCTGGCTGTGGCTTCTCCCCAGAATTCTCCCCATTCACTTGCTGCATGCCTTGTGCCACCTTTCCCCTCAGTCCAGCCTGTGTGTATGTCTGTGTGTCTCTCTCTGTCTCTGTCCATTTGGGCATGGGGGGGGCATTGGGGGAGGGAAAAATGTCCCCTTTTCCTGGGCCCCTCTCAATGCCTGCTTCCCCCTCAGGGTTTGAAAGAGGTGGGAGATATGGGAGGGCTTTCTCTGCTTCTGTGGTCCTGACTGCTGCCTCCCCAATATCACCATCTCTCACTTGCTCAATTCTCAGGAAAGTTTCACTGGTCTCTCCCATAACTTGAAACCTGGGCTGGCAGAGGAGGGGAGGGATCAAGGAGAAAGAACCAAGATTGTTCTCTTGTATGGGGGGAAGAGGAAGTCATAGCTGGAACGACCAAGATGGGACCCTTCTCCGTTCCACCCCTAGGGATTCAATAGCCCAGCTGTGGTCTGAATTCTGTCCAAGGCCAGAACATCCAAAAACTGTCCCACACTGCAGACACAGGCACTCCAATTAAAAGTTATCCAGATGTAAGAAGAGTAAACCTTAACGTGATTGTTTGTTATTGGGAGCGGCTCTGGTGTAGTCATAAGAGCTACAGAATATTTATAAATCTACCTGTTGTCTGGGACCTGACAGGCCCATTTCAAAAAATGGGAGTCAAACCCATTACTCAGATCAGAAAACTGATGACAGGCAGTTTTATTTTCCTGATGCCCTTTTCTTCTCTGGCCTCCATTCTTTTCTATGATCTGGGCAATCCTTAAGAGCTGGAACGGGACAGCTGAAAAAATCCTCTCAATAGGGTGAGCCCTACAGGGGTAGGCACAGGGAATAAGACAGCCGTTTAAAAATAGTCCTGTCTGAGGGCTCAATGTTTCAGGTGGTTCCACTTCCTACTTGAGATAAGGGGCTGTATTTCAGTAGTCATTTTTCTGATTGTACCCCCTATGCCCTTCACAGACCCCTGGGATAGGAATGGAGAATTAGGAGACAGGTGTTGGGAGGAAGTGGAAACTCCCAAGGAAGGGAGGAAATGTGAGCACCCCAGACTAGGGGAGACATACTGCGGGGTCTCCCCTGTGAAGACTGCTCCTCTTCAGCCCCAACTCCCCAGTCCCAAGCTCAGAACCTCCTTCACCATGCCAGCCAATGCCTCCCCTACTCTGGGCATAGACCCTTGCCTCCCCTCCCTTCTGCTGTTCCCAGATTTGGGGTGGGGAGAGGCTGAAGCCACACTGCCCTGTTTGCTGCCACGAGGCTGCCCCAGCAATACCCCTCCGGGGCAGGCACGATGCCCACTGTACATAGAGGCTGCATGACAGGTCTGACTTGGGGCCCTGGCCCTCAGACCCACTGATTAAATGTTCCTGTGACCCAGGTGTGTCTTCTCTGTGTTTCTGATTGGGTGGCTTGGGGTGGAGGTGGGATAGGCTGGGGAGGGGAAGGGGGTAGATTTGGAGGGGAAAGCAGAAGCCAGATATACATTGAAGGAGTCGGGTAGGGAATGGGGAGAGGCAGGGGATAGAAAGACACTTCGGGAAAAGGTTAGGGGGATATGAAGAAGAGGAGGGCAAGAGAAATATTGGGGGAGAAGGGTGGGGACTGATGAAACAATGGAGAGAAGGGGAGGGATAACACAGACTGAGGGATGAGGGGTGGTGCCCACCATCTCATATCCAGGGGACACTGGCTTGTGACCTTCCCTTGGCTGCCTCCCTAAGCCAGGTCGAGAAGGACCCCAACCTCAAAGAGTATCAATTTCTCCCGGAAAAAGAAGGGTGTGAAGAAGTGTGAGTGATTGTACCCCCTATGCCCTTCACAGACCCAGTGACCAGGGCAGGCAGGCTGCGTAGGGTTGGGGGACCAAGGGGTGGAGAGTGAGTTTGAGGGGGGATCTAGGTAAATGGGAATCCTCTGTCACACTGGCCAGTCTGAATGCTTCAGTATTAATTAAACCCAATTATGGAGGGCAGCTGTGAGTTCATCAGGTAGAACAAAGCACAAAATGTCCCAGGCAATGTCCAAAGCCTGCCTGTACTACCCAAACCCCACTGTGTTGATGAAGTCCCAGATATGGCCCCTTGAGAAGGCAAAGCACATGCCTCCTAATGCCTAGTTCAGAGCTGACTCTTGCTCTCTGGGTCTTTCTCATTCCCTCTCTCACCACCTTACACTCTCTCCTCCCCACCATGGCTCTGGGCCAATTCTGCCCCTCATACCCTATCCCATGAATCGTGAGGAAGAAGAGCCTAGAGAAGCTGACAGTGATGTGGGGCAGCTGGGCCCCAAGAGATGACTCAATCATGCCCGTCATCAGGCCATGGCACAGCAGGGGGAAGGGGTGCTCCCCTCCCCCAGCCCCAGCTCGCCCACTGGCTCTGCAAAGTTGACTCCCCTCCGCCTTCCCGAGCCACGTCATCACTAAGGCGAGTGCAGGGAGCTATTTATAGGCTGGCGTTGTGGGGAGGGGGAAGGGCAAGCTGTGGGGGGTGAGAAGGACGATGCCAATGCCCAAGCTGCCAAGGTTAGAGTTGGCTAGGGGTCCTGGCCAAAAAAACACAACTCTGCTGCTCTCTCCACCTTCCCTACTCCCCCCATCTCAGATCTACTCTTTATCACTGGTGCCAGTCTGACCCTGGGTTCTGGAGACTAGGCAGGTCTCCCATTATGTGGTTGGGGACAGGGCTGGATTTCCCTCAATCTGCACACCAGGGCTTAGTCCCTGAGGGGCTTTTCATTCCCAGTAATAGTGCTCTTGCTCCCCAGGGAGACACACTGGCTACCCTGGTACCAAGGGTCCCTCAGGATTCCCTCTGTCACACGTTCCTCCTTCCCTCTTCCTGCTACCTTCAACAGAATTTTTATACCCAATTGATCCCATAAGCATGAACTCATATGTGGTCTGTGTACGTGTGGTGGAGTGGGGGGGGGGGGGGAGGAAGAGGTTTGCAGGGAAAGCTCTTGCCAGCACCTAGAGGTCATAAGTGAGAAGGAAGCTGCCCTCTGGGGCTGGGGGCTTGACCTAAGCCCATACTCTCCTCCTACTATAGGGCTCTACCTGGATAAAGGGAGTCCTTTAACCCAGACAGGACTTTAAGCAGTGAAGCTGCCCAAAATAGACAGACAGACAGGTAGGCAAACATACATGCCAAAATAAACAAATCAACCTGTAGGTAAAAGGACAAAAAACAGACATGTAGACAGACATGTAGACCTGTAGGTAAAAGGACAAAAAACAGACATGTAGACAGACAAGCAGAGTGACAGGCCCACAGACACAAAGACAGCCAGACAGCCAGACAGACACAAAGAAAGATCGACAGACTCAGAGACAGATCAACACAGAGAGACATAGAGACAGACCCGGACAGACAGACAGATACTCAGAGATTGGCACAGAAACAGATAGACCTGGACAGATGGACCGACTCAGAGACAGATTGGCATAGGCAAGGCACAGACACACAGGACAGACACATAGACAGACAGACTCAGAGACAGTTCCACAGGCAGATCAAGAGGCAGTCATGAGAGTGGTTTGGGGGCCTCCTGGGACTTCAGCTTCTCTCTCCATCCCTTTCATTACATGGCATTGCTCCAGCTTAGGTTTATGTGCGCTCACCAGCCCTCACCCCCACTGAAAGGCGAGGACAGGGCAAAAGGCCAGCTGGACTGGGCACCTCTTTGTGTGTCCATTCTCCCCCTCCCTCCCCCAGCTTCCACCCCACTAAACACAGCAGTTTTTCCAAGAGGCTGAGCTGCTGACTTTGCCTTCTCAGCTGGTGGGAGGAAGGGAGGGGAGGATGCCAAGGGGGAGGGGGAAGACAATCACTGGCCCCGTGTCAACCCATTCAGCCTTCCCCTCACAGCACCGTTGTGCCCACTCTTGCACAGGTCCCACTGGCACGAAGAAGAAGATAAGTGTCCTGCCCAGTGGTATGGGAGCCAGAGAGACCAGTCTAGCATGTCAGCCTCTCATGCTTGCCTCTGCCCTGTTTAATCCAACGGAGAAAGGGTTGTAAACAAGAGAAAGGCACACACAAGCAGATTGAAAGATACACAAAGGGAAGAAGACCAGCAATGACAGACACCCCCTCATCCAGGCTCTGACTGAGACCATGTAGCATGCATGATACCCTCTTCCATCCCCAGGAAAGGCCTGAGGTGTTCTCACCATAAAACCTGCAGCTGGATAGAGGGGACACAGGCAGACACAGGGCCACGAGAAGAGGGACCTATGGGAGGAAAAAGGTGAGATCCCAGAAAGCAGAGCAAGGGGAGGAGGGAGAGAAAGGAGAGAGAGACACACACACATATTGGGGGCAGGGAAGGGAGAAAGAATGAGAGACGTGGGCCAGGGAGCGGAGAGGCAAAGAAGCAGGCTTGTGAAGGAAGAGATACAGAAGTGGATATGAAATCCTTTAAGGAGAGGCAGAGATGGGGGGGGGGGGGTAAGAAGGACACAGAAGTAGATTATAATGGGGAGCAGGGAAAAAAGAAACAGAGGCAAAGATATATGTGAGAGGCCAGAAGGGAAGGGAGGGAGAGGAGGAAGAAGGAGAGAGATGACTAAGAGACAGAACATACAGAGACAGAGAAGGAGGTAGGCAGGGCTCAGAGAGGACAAAATGAAGTGGAAACCTGAGACTCCAGGGGCCTTCAGGGCTACCCGTCCACCTGCCCAACTGGGCTCTCTTCTCCCATCTCTGTACCCAGCTGTTCCCCCACCTTGTCCCAGGAGTGGGGTTGACTTTGGGGGGCTGCACAGAGGTCAGATCTGATTACCTAATGCCCCATTTCTCAGAGTACTGGTCACCCTGCTGCTTTGGCATTGGGGCGTGGGGTGCGGTGGACTTGGAGGCATGAGAAGAAACTGTGTGACTTGTAGAATGATCCCCTCAGGCCTGGGAAGGGAAAGAGCCTTTATTAAACACTTACTAGGGGTCCAGCATTTTGCTAAGCTCTTTACAAGAATTACCTTATTTGCTGATCACAACAATCCTGGAAGGTATGTGCTATTATTATTTCCATTTTACAGTTGAAGAAACTGAGGCAGACAGAGGTTAAATGACCTGCCCAGGATCAAGTTACCTGCCCCTTTGGAGCAGAGCTGGGAACAGACTCTTCAGCTAAGCTGGGGAAGTTAGGTGTCACAGTGGAAAGAGGACTGGAGTATGAAGACCTGAGTTCAAATCCAGCCTCAGACTTTTAGTTGTGTTACCCAGGGCAAGGCACTCAACCCTGTTTGCCTCAGTTTCCTCATCTGTAAAATGAGCTGGAGAAGGAAATGGCAAAGCACTCCAGTATCTCTGCCAAGAAAACCCCAAATGGGATCATGAAAGGGTCAGACACGAATGAGAATGACAAGAACAACAAAAGTAAAGCTTCAGCCTCCTGGTCCCAGTGAGGAGCTCCCTGGTTGGGAGAGGGTGAGGCTCCTGGTCTGGTTAGGGACCTGGGAGAAGGGAGATGTTGCCTGCACCCTGTCCCCACCTGAGGTCAGGCCATGCAGATGTCGACAGCAGCCACATAAGGTGAGATTATAGAGACTAAATCTGTCACAGGTGCTGAATACTCCCTAACAGAGCGCACTGCAAGGCAGAGGTGAGTGGTTGAAGAGAGACATAAGAGGAAATTTAACAGGCACAGTAGAAAGAGCATTGAATTTAGAGCCAGAGTACCTGGATTTTAGACTAAATTCTGGCTATGCTATTAATTGATTAATTGATTGATTGATTGACTGATTGATTGATTGCTCTTTGGAGGGGGTAAGGTAGGGCAATCAGGGTTAAGTGACTTGCCCAAGGTCAAGCTTTGTGTTAAATGTCTGAGGCTGAATTTGAGCTCAGGTCCTCCTGACTCCAGGACCGGTTCTCTATTTACTGTCCCACCTAGCTTGGCTATGCTATTTATCAACAGGGTGACCTTGGGAAGTCATTTAATCTCTCTGTTGCTCAGTTTCCTCATCTGTAAAAGAATATGTTGTATTAGATGACCTCTAAGGTCGCCTTCCTACTTCCTCTGAAATTCCTCCAAATTCCTAAAGATGGCAGGGTTTGTAAAGAACAGAAAATAGAGGGGTAGCTGGATGGCGCCAGAGTGCACAGAGCACTGGTCCTGGAGTCAGGAGGACTTGAATTCAAATTCAGCCTCAAACATTTACTAGCTATGTGACCTTGGGCAAGTCACTTAACCCGAAAAAAAATTAATGAACCGAAAGCAGAACAGAAGTGAAAGGACCTGGAACTGGATTAGGAGGACAGCTAGGTGGTATACTGAATAGAGTCCTAGACTTAAGAGTCAGGCAAAACTAAATTGGAATCCTGCCTCAGACCCTTATTAGCTGACACTTAATCACTCCCTGACTCAGTTTCTTCATCTGTAAAATGGGAAGAATAACAGCACCTATACCTTACAGAGATGTTTTGAGAACAGGATGAGAAAACACATTTAGTATTTTGTAAACCATATGCTGCCACATAAATGTGAGCTAGTTATTAGGAAGAGCAAGAGAAGGGCAGAAGCGGTCACTAGCATAGGCCGGTGAGGGAGCACTGCCATCTCCTGGCACCAGTGGGAACCCCATTTCTGCACCTCCTTGCCCAGAATGAGAGAAGGGGGGAATTGAGACTGAGCCGCGGGTGGTGGTGGTGGGTGTTTTACAGATTATCTCCGCATCTCTTTCCCCTCCATGATGTGCTTCTAGAACCTGATTACCATGTGGCCTGAGCTACCACACAGCTTCCTCCCTGCTGTCCCTCCTCCCCTCTATTCTGTCACCAACTCAGGAAATTACTTCATTTTTCTAGAGGCTCACTCCATAGCTTATGGGAAGAGAAGGGAATAAGTATTTAGGGAGTAGCTAGCAGGTGAGGTTACTGAGCATGCACCAGGCACTGTGTGAGGCGCTTTTTACAAACACTGAGCCTCACAACAACCCTCCGAAGTAGGTGCTATTAATATCTTCATTTTAAAGATGAGGAAACTGAGGCAGACAGACATTAAATGACCTGCCCAAGGTCACACAGGTAATGAGTGTCTGAGGCCAGATTTTAACTCAGTTATTCTAGACTCCAGGCCCACTGTCCCACCAGCTGCCTTTAAGGGAAAGAGGTCTGGTGGTGAGAGAAAAGAAAGAAATGAATATAAAGAGTTAATACAAAAGACAGAAAAAGATACTCCACTTATGGAATACATGAGTGAGCTTTGGTACCACAATACGGATATTTTAATTTACTCTTATTTTTTTAGGAAGTAAGAGAAAGGGAAAGAAATAATTAGACAGTTGATGACATCATTAATCCTCAACAACCCAGCCCTGCCTCTGCAAAGACAGATCCAGGGTATGGCAGAGGCCAATCTTTTTCTATCCCCAGCCCCCTTTCCCACTTTTTTTTTTTAAACAAGAGAGCGGGGGAAATTGATGTAAATGAAGAAGAAAGCTGTCAAAGTGGAACTCCTCAGTCAAGTGCCTAAGGTTTAGCCCATCCAGGCCTGGGAGCTCAGACCATAGCCCTGCATGCCGTTGCAGAGATTTCTCTGTCCTGTCCAGAAAAAGGAGAGAGTTAAGACATCCAGACTGAAGGCGCTGGTATCCTGGGGGCAGGGAAAAGGACTTAAGGAATAGAGATGTTCATGTGCCAGCCACATACCTTACCAGGATTATATCTTTTTTGAAGTACTCTTTGATTGGCATTGGTGACAAAGATCAGGGAACAGCCTGGCACCTGAGGCATCAGGAAATATCAAGACAACAAAGCAGAGAGATAAAAGGTTAAACCTCTCCCATGCTGAGTAATGGAGGTAAGAGTTTCCCTCTCTCTCTCTCTCTCTCTCTCTCTCTCTCTCTCTCTCTCTCTCTCTCTCTCTCTCTCTCGCTCTCTCTCTCGCTCGCTCTCTCGCTCTCTCTCTCTTTCTCTCTCCCTCCCTCCTCTCCCTCTCTCTCTCTGTCTCATTCTCTCTCTCTTTCTGTCTCCCTCCCTCTCCCCCCCTCACACACACACACACACACACACACACACACACACACACACACACACAAATGGCAGCTAGGGAGGGGAGTTGGGAGATCATGGGTAGACAGGACAGCAAAGTCAATGCTACTCTCCCCCATGCCTCCTTTAAGCACTCAGAATGGGCCAAATGCCAGGACTGTGCTGACTCCAATGTATTCAGATTTCTCTTAAGGCTGATCTGTTCACAGCCTGGTTACTCACACTGGGGTGGGGAAAAGATGTTAAGAATTCTTTTCATATTCTGACCCTTGCACCCCTAGTCATAGCTATAGGGAGAGGCAAGAAGACACCTATATTTATCCTCTTCCAAGGAGGGGGAATGGACAGTGTCTTATTTTTTCCTTCCCTCAAATCTCTTCCTACCCAGATCTCAACTCCATTCCTTATTTATGTACTCCATACACTGCTCTCCTGGGCCACTGAAATGTAGTATAGTCATGTGAAACTCAAATAGAAATATACATAAGAATCTCTTTATGAACTTAGAAAAACACATATTAACAATATCTAGGTTTTACTGCATTTTTATTTATTTTGTTAAATATTTCCTGATTACATTTTAATTGGTGTCAGGCCACACTCAGGAGTGTTGTCAGTCTTATGAGAGTGTTTGATACCTTCTGGTCAAGTGGATACAGAGCCCTAGAGTCAGGACAGCGTGAGTTGAAATCCTCTCTCAGACAATTACCAGCTTCATGATCCTGAGCAAGACCATGAAACTCCCAGAGCTTCATTGGTAAAATGGGGATAATAATAATACTATATGGTGTTGTGAGGATCAGATGAGAGAAATCAAGTAAGTGCTACATAAAAGACAGCTATTATTACTATGAGGTTGTGAGAGCCTTTTCTAATGAGAGTCCCGAGGGAGTGAGCTCCCCAGAGTGGGGAAAAGGAGAATAGGCTGGTGCTGGAGCATAGATCTTGGGGAAAGGAATGGGGTGGGTACATACCGAGTATTCAGGTTGTTTAGGATAGGACTCAAGGCTCAGAGGTCTTTTTAGCTGCCCAAAGAGTTGGGATTTTTTCTGCCAAATCTCCTCACCCTAAACATTAAGGGATACAGGCTTCTTTCCTCCACCATTTTTGTTACAATGCTCTCCTACATTTCCATTTTGCCCATGTTGTAGTTAACATAGTTCTTTCCCCTGGTGCCCTTGGCGCATGACAGCCTCTTCAGAGTGGGGTAAAGGAAGGGATTGGGAAGAATAATTGGTTGAATACATGTCACTCTCCAAAGTGGGAAGATATCACCAATGCCTGCCTTTACTTGGACCATCTCCTCCAGTAAAGTTGAGGAACCCAGTAGAGACCTAGGTTGGGGGAGAACAGTGTGACAAGGCCCTGGTTGACTGCAAAACTAGCCTGTTTCCTCATCATTCTCAAAGCTGCAGTAAACCCATTACTTTTCATTGATCCTGATCACCACTGCCCAGCAAATCAACCTTCCTCCTCCTCCCTTAAAGAACGAGGCAAGGGATGTCTACCTTTGGAAATGTTTCATTAGTTATCCACCAATTCTCATAGGAAGGGGTTGGAAATATTAGGGAATATGAGGGATGGTCACTGAGGATGTGTCACTATGGGATCTGGCACAAACCACTTCCTTAGATATGGCTCTGCTTCCTCAGAGGATCACAGGTTTATAGCTAGAAAGTACCTTAGAGGTCAAGTCTAACCCCCTCCTTTTATAGATGAGGAATTATTGGTTAGTCTATTTCAGCCCAACTCTTCATGACCCCATTTGGAGTCTCTACCATTCTTGGCAAAGAAACAGGAGACGTTTGCCATTTCCTTCTCCATCTCATTTTCCTGATGAGGAAACTGAGACAAACAAGGTCACATAGCTAGTGCCTGAGGCCAGACTTGAACATCAGAAAGATGAATCTTCCAGACTGGAGGCTGGTGCTCTATCCACTATACCAACCTAGCTGCAGGAACTGAGACCAGATAAGTTATTTGATTTTCCTTAGGGTCACACAGCTAGTGTCATGGGCAAAATTCAAATTCAGGCCTCCAACAATACCCTACCACTGCCCTGAGCTGCCTTCCAAAAATGAACTTCATTCTATCTTGTTTCTGATTAAGACAGATATGGGTGGGAGCTGAGAGATACATTGCAAATAGAGATCATAGCAAGAAAGTACCTGAAAAGCTACCTAGGCTGATGCCCCCATTTTTCAGACAAGATCATAGTAGTAAAGAGGCAGGATCTGAACTCTCTTTCCATTCACCTGTCAATCATTCAAATTTTTCACCTAATCTAAATCATGGTAGTTATAATACATTGATCCCCTCTACCCCATTCTTCTTGGGTTATCCTCCTGCCTTTCTCAAGGATTCCACACCCCCATCCCAATCTACTGTCCTCTATTCCACTGACCTCCCAATTCCTCAGCCTTCTTAAAAAACCCATGACTTAGGGCAGCTAGGTGGCGCAGTGAATCTCTAGAGCACTGGCCCTTTAGTCAAGAGGACTTGAGTTCAAATTCGACCTCAGACACTTAACACTAGCCCTGTGACCTTGGGCAAGTCACTTAACCTCAATTGCCCTACCTTCCCCCTCCCAAAAGCAAAAAAAAAAAACAAAACCCCAAAACCAAAAAAAACCCAAAAACCCATGACTTAAGTCTTTCACTCCATCTTAGTCACACATTATGTCACCATTACCCATAAGCATTCCATGTCACCAATTAGAAATTCTTGACATTCTGCTATCTGATCATAACCTCCTTGCATTCCACTTCTCTTTTTGTTGTTGTTTCAGTCATGTCTGACTCTTTATAAGCCCATTTGGGGTTTTCTTGGCAAAGATGGTGGAGTGATTTGCCATTTCCTTCTCCAGTTCATTTGATAGATGAGAAAACTGAGGCAGTGTGAAGTGACTTGCTCAGGGTCACACAGCTAGTGTCTGAGGCTAGATTTGAACTCATGAAGATGTCTGTTCCCTGATTTCAAGCCCACTCCTCTATCCACTGTCTATGCCTCACCTCTATTAAACCTCCTTTGCTCCTCAAGTCCTCCATTCATTCCAACCCACTCTATTTTCTCAACCCTTAACTTCATTTTTCCTTCTTCTCCAATATCAACCCAACAGTTAATTAACCATTTCAAATCTACCCTGTCCTCTTCGATCAAATCCCTTGCCAACCTTAGGCCTGGATTACTTGCACCAAGTCTCTGCTCATACTTGTGAGCAGTTGAACACAGCTGGAGGAAGCTTTTTAATTGTTATTAGAAGTATTAATCTCATGTTATTCAATCTGAAATGGGCCCTCAATGAAGCAAAGCAGTCCTTCCCACCACAGAATCTATTCCAAGCCTTTCCTCAAGCTTCTCACAAACTTCCCCATCTTCTCTCAGTTTAGGACCTTTTACTACAACTTTTACTTTCTTGAAAAAATTGAGACTTTCTTCCATTCTCATCCCAAAACCTTAGAAATCTCCCACTCTGTCCTTTTCCTCAATCTCCAAGACATCACAACCTCTTTCCATGTACTTTTTTTTTTGGAGGGCAGTTGGGGTTAAGTGACTTGCCCAAGGCCACACGGCTAGTTTTTTGTGTTGTCTCTGAGGCTGGATTTGAACTCAGGTACTCCTGACTCCAGGGCCGGGGCTCTATGCACTGCATCACCTAGCTGCCCCCTTTCTATGTACTTTTAATCCCATTCCTTTCCATCTCCAGAAGTTTGCATTCTCAGTCATTCCCATCTTCTATTGATTCCTTCCTTACTGTGTTCATTAGACCACCTTCCCAATCCTTAAAAACCTTTATTAGATCCTGTCACCTTTAAGCTAACATCCTAAATCTCTCCTTCCAGAGTCAAACTCCTTAAAAAAACTGTCAACATTCATTGGCCCCTCTTCCTTTCCTTTATCATCTGGATTTTCACTTTATCACTTAAAAACTGCCCTCTCGTCAAATCTCATTGTCTTTTCTGTCATTACCCTTCTTGCCTTTTCTGCTACTTTGGACCCTTGACCCTGAGGACTTCTCTTGGACACTTGTGTTTTCATGATTTATTACTGTTTTCTTCTTACCTGTCCTCCCCTAGTCTTCTTTGCTGGTTCATCATCCCAGAATCCCCCAAATATGGGTGTTCCCCAAGTTTGTCCTGTGTCTGCTTTACTTTTCCCACTACACCCCTCTTGGTAACCTCAATATTTCTCATTACTTTAACGATCATCTGAAAAAGTAACTCGTGAGATATATGTATCTAGACCCCAGGTGACTGCTTTAGTCTTACATCAATAGGCTATTAGATGCCTTAAATTCAACATGTCCAAAATTGAACTCCTTCCCTTATCAAAACATTTTCTTCTTGTTAGACATCAATTCTAGTCCCCCAGATTTGAAGGCTTGGCACCATCTTAAGGCTCCGTATTGTATTTATCTAGTCCTTTGCCAAGTCTTGGGGTTTTACCATATGAAACATCCCAGGTTCAACTCTTTCCACTCAAAATACCATAGTTCAAACCCTCATCCCCTTACCTAGATTCTAACAGCTTCCTAAATTGTCTTCCCTTCCACCACTTTTCCATTATCAAAATCATTTCCCCTTAGTGCATTAATTGGATTGAGGAGATTCCTCTCCTCAATCAACTCCAGTGGCTTCCAGTTGCCTCTATGTTAAATCAAAATTCTTCTTTTAGTCACCCTCCCATTTTGGCCTCAACTTCTTTTTTGCCTCACTAAACATTAATCTTCTTATACTCTAATCAAGCCAAATTGGTCCTCACAAAACACTCTGCACTGACCATCCCACATACCTAGATTTGTACTCCAGTCTCTTGAAGATGTGAGGAAGCATCTTCTACATGAAACTTTTCCTTATCTCCCACAGCTGTTATGTCCAAACTACCTTGTATATATTATACTCATTCACTTTTATCTTAGTGGTATCTCCATTACCATGCAAGTTCCTTGTAGGAGAATTTTTGTAATTGCAGCCCCTAGCAAAGAGTAGGATCATAATAAATGCTCGATGGTTGAGGTCTGAGGCCCTTTACAAGGTTCTATGCCCTTTAAGGGAAATGGGAAAGAATCCCACTTAGTCAAATATGTAGCTGGAATACTTTTCCTGAGGTATTCCATTCCCATAAGAGGACTAAATTAGGATCTATTAAGAGACCATTGTTATAGAGCCTGGTAACTGTCTCTGGGAAGATAATCTGCATTAAGTAACGTCTCCTTTGCCCTACCACATTCTATCTGTATTATCCTACATGTGCATGTGTGTGCAAGAGCATATATGTATCCTGCTTAGATTATAAAGCCCACAAAGACAGGGATCAATTTCTTGGTTTATAAGCACACACTATGCCTAATACTTTAAGTACTTACTATATGCCAGCGTTAATAAATGTTGATTTGAATCCCAGAGGGCCTCTATTCCAGAAGTAAAGCCACACAGCTATAAAAAAACTGGTCTTTTCTCTTTCCACAGCTAAAGTGAGACTGATTCTTCAACTAAGAACAGACTGCTAATAGACTATCACAGACAAAAATGTGAAAACATCCTGAAATAAAACCCAAATAGTATGGTTATGCCTAACACAAAAGCAAAGCCAAGAGTCTAGGCCAAGACTAAGAGACAGGACCATCCAGGGCTGACCAGTCATCCATTTTTATTGCATAAGCCAAATAGAAAGGTACTATGTACAGAGGAGATAGGGGAGGATCATTTTTTAGTTTCCTCCTCTTTGGACAAAGTCTTGATGATCTCCTCTTTCTTAGCCTGCAGACGCTCTTCCCGACGCTTCCGTGCTTCCTTAGTCTTAGACCTTCGGGCTTCAGCCTGGTCACTGAAGGGGTAGGACAAGAAAGATTAGATCAGTGGAAGGTAGTTCGATACTGGGGTGTGCCCACTTACTACCATCTTCCCTTTCCTGCAAACATAGGATAGCACTTATAGGACTATGAGGATTTCAAACCACATGCTCCAGTTAGATCAAAACTGAGGAAAAGCTCACTCTCCCCCTCCCTCTGAAGTTCTACTCCGATCCTGATAGAACTAATCCTACCTTAGAGTAGGGTATCTAAGTATAGAGATTTCATAACTAACTCAACAGATGTTTCAAAAAGACTGCTTAAAGCAAAAAAAATTTTAGGCCTATTTTAAATATCCTATGGGAGCTCATTAAGGGAATCCTGGAGCAAATTTTTTTTAGAAGACCCAAAGCTCATTTCCTATAGTAACTGCTTAGATTTTGATATAGATTTATAAGCCAACTTATTTAAATATTTTAAAAACTCAAGAACCTGTGGTGTCACACACAAGTGACCTTCAGCCCTTTCAAAATCTGCTCCAAGGATAATTGAGCAGGGCTTAGGAAGCCAAATCTGGAAGAAACTTACGCCAAGAGCTTCTTCCGGGCCTTGTCTGCCTTCAGTTTATGAATGTGCTCCATCAGGATCCGTTTATTCTTGAATACATTTCCCTTTACCTTCAAGTACAGGCTGTGGTACCTGAAAAGTAAAAGGATGTAGAGATACAAGCATTTATGAAGAAAGCTGCTACCCTGTGCCAGGCACAGTGGTGCAAAGACAAAAACAAAATCAGTCCTAGCCTAACTTACCAGGCCAAGGGCTTGGCTGCTTTCCTTTCCCTCCATACTCATCCTGTGATAACATGGCTTGTACAAACAAAGGCTTTGCACTACACTTAACAGCAACAGGTGTTGGGCCTTAATCCAAGGCAAACTGGATGCAGACCTGATTTTACCTACTTTGAACAAAAGTGGGGCCAGCTGCTAAGGGGTGGGTGTACTTACATGTGGCGGTCAATCTTTTTGGATTCACGATATCTACGAAGCAGACGGCGCAGAATCCTCATTCGCCTCATCCAAGTCACCTTCTCAGGCATACGAGCATTGGCAGTACCCTTTCTCTTACCTGGGAGAAAATTTTGAGTTAGCCAAGGGGTTGTTTGGAGAGTGCAATAATTTTTTCTTGGACCCATAATGATATCTGCCCAATCCAGGAGGAAAAAGTTTTAACTCAATACACAAGACCAGTTGCTATTAAACTACTGTGTTAAGTGTCCAGAGTGAGAATGCATCTTTTCGGGGCAGCTAGGTGGCACAGTGAGTAGAGCACCGGCCCTGGAGTCAGGAGTACCTGAGTTCAAATCCGGCCTCAGACACTTAACACAAAAGCTAGCCGTGTGACCTTGGGCAAGTCACTTAACCCCAACTGCCCTTCCCCGCCCCCCCAAAAGAGAATGCATCTTTTCAATCATCCTCAATCTCCCAGGAAAAAAGAAATACACGATTATTTCCTTGTTCATTATATAGTATGGCGTCACGGACAAGGAGCCAGGATGATCTAGGTTCAAATTCTGCTCATGATATTAATTAGCTGTGTGATCTTGAGCAAGTCATTCAACCATGCCTCAGTTTCCTCAAGTCATAAAATAAACATTGGGCTCAATAAGTCTTCCAGTTATAAACTTATGACCCCATGAGTTAAGATGACCAGGGTTCAAGGTCCACCTTTAATACATCCTAGTACTTACCAATACCCATGTGCCTGCCCTTCCTTCGAGCCAGAGTGTTTTTTCGGCATCTGGCACGAGAGTGCACAGTAACAGGCTTCCGGATGATAAGCCCATCTTTAATCAGCTTCCGGATCTGCTGGCCTAAGGATAAAATTAGTAGAATTAGAATTGGGGAGACGGGAAGGAGATGTCGGATGCAGAGAATATTTTAACAAATCCACCCCTGCTCAAATATAAAAACACAGACTCCAGCTAGGTAATCACTGGAACTACCATAATTGAGGGGTTTTTTGTGTATATTGCCACCGCAGACTCGATTAGATAAAAGTTCTCAGTGAAACAGCAAGTAGGATCAAGGAAGACTATATGGGTATCAATTTTATACTGAAGCATTACTTTCCAATTCTGTATTATTCTTCCTCTACTTGCCTTTCTGATTATCTTGACCCAAAGAATTTATATAATAGAACATTACAGCTATGTCTATCATCACCATTGGACTGGTTTCAAGAGAGCAGGAATCTTAGGTGTTTTCTTTCTAACTAGGCTGTTTAATTCAATTATATCATTTTCCTGATATAGCACTATATTCCAATAAGCCCAAATTGTCCTGACTCTTCCCTAAGTTTGGTCATTTTAACTGCTATCATTACTATCTTTTCAACTGAACTACTCAATACCAGCACCAGAGTACATGTCTTTTTCCATTATTCAGCTTACTGAATCAACAAGGATTTTCTAAACACATCCTATGTGTAAAATACTAACAGTATAAAAGAAAAAAATTCCTGCCCTCAAGCACTTACCTTCTCCAGGAGGAGATGCACAGAAACTAAGTAAATACAAACTAATTTGGAGGAAGGAGAGGAAGAGAAATCAGCAAAAGTCAAAAAATGGTGTCTGAGGTTTAAGTGTGTTCCAGGTATGGGAAAATAATTTATGCAAAGGCATAAAAAAATGGACATGGAATGCCTATTGTGTTCTAACAGTAGAATAAATTAACAGCCTAGCCCTGAAAGGTAGGTTGGAACCAGGCTGCAAAAGACTTTAAATGTCAAGCAGTGGGATTTGTATTTGATTCAAGGGAATATGGAACCACTGAAACACACTGAGCAGGAAAGTGCCCATGCTTTAGAAGTATCACTGTGGCAGCTGTATGGAAAATGGATTGGAAAAGGACAATTTGAGGTACGAATACCAATTACAAGATGATTTTGACGGAGGTGATAAAAGTCAATGCTCTGAATTGAATTTCTTTTCAATATTCACAATAAAATGTAGATTCCTGTCTGAACCAAGAATATCAGATACTGCTTATGAGGCAGTTCCATTTTACACTTTATTGGAGTGGGATGGGAAAAGAGTTCCTAAGGATTCTCAATTTTTTCCCAACCCTTCCCCAATCTCAAGTTAAAAGGAGCAACTCTTAACTAAGATAGCCACTGAGTCCTAAAGATGTCCAAGTCTGAAGATACTTAAAGAGTATGGAAGTCACTGAACCACCAGAAAAAAACCATCACAGATCACAAGATTACTTACGGGAATTGGCATTGGCAATTTCATTTGTCTCATTGGGGTCAAGCCATACCTTCTTCTTTCCACATCGAAGGACACTAGAGGCAAGCCTCTTCTGAAGCCTGAGCATACTAAAAATGGGGGTAGGGGTGGAGAGAACATTAAAAAAAAAACAAAAAACGTCAGAGATAGACAATCCTATTTTTCATGCTAAACACCCTTCTCACAGGGCAAACCAACACTTCAAGTCTTTACCCAGCAAGTTTGCCATTTAAACCATGCTGCAAAGTTGGTGTATGATCTAGAAAGAATAGATCATGTTGCGGAAGTAAGCAAGCTGTCTCACCTTTTGTCTTTTAACTATGGAGAATATTAGTTACTAAGTTGTTACCTTCTTTTATTTCAGGGAAGCCCAGCCCAGCCTGGTCAGAGCATTTGCGGGAGCGCTGAGGGGCCCTTCAGAATTATTCAGGAGACACAACAAAACAATCTTGGGCCTCTTTTTTGTCTTCTTTGGAAAACTTATTTATACTGCTTTCCTAATTTACCTTTTTCAGAACCTCCCCGTGAGATAGTTTAATAAATAGTATGAATACCAGTCTCCCCATTTAGAGAAAGAAACCGAGATCTACAATGAACCAAGTTGCTCGTGATCGCAGGACCCACAGCTTAAGACTTTGGCATTCAAAATAATTCCTCCGTAAAACGAAAAGAACACTGGATTTGAATCAAGATCCCGAGGTCTTATACTAGCTTTGCCATACGTTAGAAAGTGACTTAAGAAACTGGCCCTCAGTTTCCAAATGTGTTATGGTGAGACAAAAAGACTAGACAGGCCTGAAAACTACCTTGTGGGGCAGAAAAGGCAGCTACTGTATTTCCCATATTAGAGAGAGCCCGAAGCTCAGAGAAAAAGAATAAAGACTGGATAAGGTCGGCCGGCACCACGCAGCCATCCCCAGGCCCGAGTTCATCCCGTTTCGCCCCTGGAGCTTCCCTTTTCCCTTTCAAGAAAGGCCGAGGCTTGAGCTGAGGCCTAAGGCCGGGCCTACTCTTATTTCTGCTAATGGCGCCGCCCGACCCCAGTCCTGCATGCCCACTGCCTCCTCCCGCGGACACCTCCCTCTCGATACAGAGCCCCATGCCGGTAGCTCAAACTTGGCTAGGGTGGGCCAAGTGGGCAAAGGGGAAAAAGGGGGTCCAAGACAAACGGACAGAACTGGCAGAAGAGCTCACCTCATGGCCACAGCCACAGCGCAGAAAAGGAAAGGAGAGAGAACGTCGCAGGCCCGGCCCCTCCCATTATCAGCGTAGGGGAGAGCCCATTCGACGCCCCTCCCAACCTGTCAGTCCCGCCCCTTTCTTGCCGATCCCTCAACCCAAATCCCATGTTCCTTTTGCATCCAGGCGGAGACCGGGGCCAAGCTAGAAGCAGAATACCGTTTTTATCCAAGAACAGAAAAATTATCCCTCCCCTCTTAGGAAAGTGGTACGGTCCCAAGGTGATGCGTAGTGCGCTTGCGCATAAAGAAGGCGGACTAGGCCTGTGGGCGTTGCGTTGGTGGGTTGCACGGAAGTGGCGTGAAAGCCATAGTCGGCGGAAATTAGGCCCCGTGAACTGCGCAGGCGTGGCGCGAGTGGGGGTGGGGATTGAAAGGGGAAAGCGTAAATGGGGTCTACTACTCTTTGAAGTTTTGTTGCATTTAGTGCAAGGACGTGAAAATAAAGCGTGTCCTGAATTAAAAGAGCACTAAGATTTTGAGGCCACCCTGGATGACGTCTTAGGCCTTTCCCAGTACTAAATCTAAGATTTTTTTGATGAAATTCTTATCTTTTCTAGCATCTATTCTTCTCCCTCCTCCGAATTGCTCTTCTACTTCCCTCCCCGTGACCCAGGATTTCAGAACAGAAAGGGGAGGCGTGGAGAGAAAAAAGGCATTTATTAAGCACCTACCTTGTGTCAGACACTGTGCTAGGCTCTTGAAACAGAAAAACGAAATAAAACAGACCTTACCCTAGTTACAGTCTATTAGTAGGAAACAAAATCTATACATAAAGATAAACTTAAAATTTCTGGGAAGAGGGAATAGGAACAGTCATAGGAAGGACATTTCGTTAACAGTAGAAGGAGGGTTCCAGAGGGCTGGAAGGAAGGGTACGAAAGAGTCAGATTCAGAGGAAGGCTGGGAGCATGAGCATAAGGGAGCTAGGAAGGGAGATTGAGCCTGGCCCACTTAAAACCAGAAGCAGAGATGTAGAGGGGAGCCCTGTAGGGTGGTATTTCACAGCAGAGGAGATGTGGATTTTCAGTCAATGAGAAAATAGAGTGGGGAGCAGAGATGCAGAGATGTGCAGTCTCTGATTCTGCCAGGTAGTTAAAGCAAATGAATGGTTGATGGTGTTCTAGGGGCCAGGTGGGTTATAGAGGGATGAGACAGGTTTGAACACCAGGTGATGAATTTGAAAATCCATTAGCATAGTTCTTGAAGCCCGGTGGGTGCTTAATCTTCATCCCTACTTTCCTTCCCTCCTCACCCTCTGGCAGATGGGCTATTTTGAATAGATTTTCTTCCCTAGGAGAGAGGGCAGTACAGGAAAGTGTTAGTTACCCCTCAATTGATGGCCAGTATGGAGTGAGAGGACTGTGATCCATGTCTGTCAAAGGAATGACCAGACCAACAAAGTTACAGATCTTTGAAATAACCCCCTAATAGATTCCATACTCAGCAAGGGCAGGGAGACAATGTGGTTTAGTGGATACAGTTGGCCAGTTCTGCCTCTGACCCATACTAGAAAGGTGACTTGAACAAAGTCGCTTAGCTATAAGTGCTCTAAGGGTATAATCTGAAGAAAAGGTGATGTTCTACATTAACAGAGGGAGGTTACATACTAAGAATTCTCCCACCTTGGTGAAATGACAGGTCTAGTCTATATCCCACCTTGAGAGCAGGGACTTTTTTTTTTAATTGTGTCTTCAGAGTATAGCAGTGGATCCAGAAGAAAGAAACATTTAAGGGATTTCATTTAACAAGCATTTATTATGTGCAAGGCACCCTTGGAAGGCTATGGGTATAAAAATAAAAAGTGACACAGTTTCTCTTGTGATTCCATCAACTTGGGGTAATTTCCAATTATGGAACCTCCCTCCATTGATTGTAAATAGGCAGCTCATCTATAAATAGTCCTAGAGGATTATCTGGCCACTCAGAAGTACCCAGCCCAGGGGTGGGGAAGAACCAGCACCCTGGAGACCACATGTGGCCTTCTAGGTCCTTGGGTGAGGCCTTTTGACAGAGTCCAAGTTTTACAGAACAAATCCTTTTATTAAGGGAATTTGTTCTGTGAAGTTTGGATTCAGAGAGCTGCACTTGAGGACCTAGAGGGCCATATGTGGACTCAAGGCCACAGGTTTCCTACCTCTGACCTAGCCCAAGGTTGATACAAGGCATGCAGGCCTTCTCTGTCATTAGACTCCAAGGCAGACTCCCTCTGCCTACTACTCCATACTGTTCTCTTTATGAATTACATGCTACTTTAAATTAAGTAAAATGGTATATAATTTCAGTGACCTTTTTCTTCAGCCCTCGTATGTTTTGTTTCCCTCCAATGCAGTTATTGTTGTTTCTGAGGGTTTTTGTACTTACATCTTATCCTTCTAGCAAATATAGACTACATGCTCCTTGAGGGCTAAGACCCAGTCTTCCCATGTCCTCTACACAGTAAACACTTAAAAAACGTTGCTAAACTGAAGGGGGAAAGAAGATGACCCTTAGTCAATAAAATAAATTTAAAACAAAAAAAAGATGACCCTTACCATGAAAGAACAACAGATCACTGATTCTTGAAGTATGGAAGTTAAATTTGCAGAAATAATGCCTGTCTGACCTCACTTGGGGGCTATGATGAAGATGATTTGAGAGAATCATTGTTAAAGTCCTTTGAGATGCAAAGTGGGCTAAAAATAAGGGAATAACCAGCAATGTTGTAGTGCCGTGGAAAGACCAACAGAGCTAGAGTCTGAAAACCTGGGTTCCAATTCCACATCTCCCCTATTAAACCCAGAGTAAGATGCTTTCTTTCTCAGTTAGCTTCCTCACAGGTTTTATGACTTCTAATATCCCTCTTAGCTCCAAATTATTGATCATATGGTTTTTCACTAAGAATCCAAAGCCTTTATTTGTTATATTGAATTTTATTTTAAGATCTACATTCTCTTCCCCCTACCCACCCCCTCTACCAATCCAAGAAATAAGGAAAAAAAAAAACAAACCTCATTACAAATAAGAGTCAAACAAAATTCCCACATTGGCTGTGTCCCCTTCGCTTCCCCTCCCACCCCAAAAAAGTGTCAGTCTATGCTCTCTGTCCAGAGGTGGGTAACATGTTTCATCTGGAATTCTCTGGAATTGTGGTTGGTCATTGTAATAATGATGAGCATTTCTAAGTCTTTTGAAGTTGTTTATCTTTACAATATTGCTGAATTGTAAAAGTTTTTCTCCTGGTT
Source organism: Pseudocheirus occidentalis (assembly GCA_028646575.1). Taxonomy (NCBI): domain Eukaryota; kingdom Metazoa; phylum Chordata; class Mammalia; order Diprotodontia; family Pseudocheiridae; genus Pseudocheirus; species Pseudocheirus occidentalis. The sequence continues at coordinate 154,538,514 of CM053593.1, forward strand.
CTGCTCAATTCACTCTTCATCAGTTCATACAAGTCTTCCCAGGTTTCTTCAAAACTGTCCCCTTCATCATTTCTAATAGCACAAAAGTGTTTTATCACCTACATATACTTTACTTCTTCAGCCATCTCACACTTGATGGGCACTCCATTAGTTTCCAGTTCTTGCTACCACACACACATACACACTCACACACACACACACACACACACACACACATGCCACTAAGCTTACATTTGTGACAGCAGCTTTCTCCTTCCAAGCCACTCCTCCTTAAATGTTAACTTGGCAGATGGCCTCCAGTGGATTTATGCTGTTTAACTTTTTTTTTATGACTTAGATAAAGGCATAAGTGGCACATGCATCAGATTTGCATATGACACGAAGCTGGGAGAGAGAAATAATGCCCTAGGTGACAGAGTAAATATCCAAAGAGATCCAGCACTGAGCTGAGTCTAGTAAGATGAAATTCACTAGGGATAAATGTCAAGTCTCACACTTGGGTTCAAAGAATCAGTTTCACAATAGAAGACAGAAATTGGGGAAGGCATGTTTAGCAGTTTATTTGGAAAATATCTAGGGGCTTTAATTAATTGCAAATGCAATATGAGTCAGCATAGTGATATGAAAGCCAAAGAAGTTGATGTGATCGTGGACTATGTTGAGACAAAATTCCAGGAATAAGAAGATAACTAGTCCCTACTTACACTGCTCTGGCCTGATTATATTGTGTTGATATTGGGTGCCACAGTTTTGGAAGAATGTTAACAAACTGGAGATGGTGCAAAAGGAAGACAATTAGGATGGTGAAGTTCCTTGAGTGCACGTCATTTTGCTAGCATTTGAAGGAATTGGAGATATTCAGCCTAGAGAAAAAAAGACTAAATAAATAAGTAAAAATTTAAAAATAAAAAAAAAGAGAAAAGAAGACTACAGGAAAAGCTCCATGTTGGAGACCTTAGAAAGCTTTTGTGGAAGAATGAATGAAAAAGCATTTATTCCATCTTTACTATGTGCCACACACTGTTCTAAAAAGACTGATTAGACATGTTTTGTTGGGCCCCAAAGGGTCAAACCAGGATCAATGGGTAGAATTTGCAAAAAGGCAAATTTTCAGTTTGATTTTAGGAAAAACTTCCTAATAATGAGCATTGTCCAAATGAACAGGCTTCCTCAGGTGCTGGAGGATTCTCCTACATTGGAGGTCTTCAAGTAAAGCCTGGATGGCCACTTGTTGGATTTGTTACAATGGAGATTGGTCCTTCCTCCCCATCCCCCCCAAATTCTGTGACTTTTATTCAGTTATTACATAATTACTATTAAAAATAGTCAACTTTTATTAAGATCCTTTCATTTACAGGAGATACTATGGTAGGCTCTAGGGCGTCAAAGAAAACAAATCTTTTATCTTTAGAAGATGACAAAGTCCCTGTCCTCCAGAAGGCTACAGTCTAATAGTGTATGTATAGACTTTGATATCTCTATGAATTAGTAGACAACCTTGAATAGTTTCTTTGGCTCTCCCCCCCAAAAAAGAACCCCACCAAAAAACAAAAAAAAAATATTACTGACACCAGTCTGGTAATGAACTTCTACATGTTTAGCTAGGTTGGCCATCTAGCTTGGACACCAGATATACATACAATCCCTTACTGAAGCCAGGCTCCAAATCTTTCTAGTTTAATGTGATTTTCCAGGACCCCTCTCATGGGGCAGAGTCTTTGAGGTATCTGAATAGCATTTCCATAGAGGAACAGAGGGAAGAAGAAGCAATGAGAAACAGAGATTAAGAAGCACTATGATGTAGTAGATGGAACTTGAGTTAGAAGTCAGGGAGCCTTGGATTTAAATCCTGCCTCTGATTCTTACTACTATCATATATATATGAATAGATTCTATATTCTGTATCTCTCTATATCTATATATCTATAGAGAGATAGAGATAAAGATGGATACAAATCTATCATCTATCTGTCTGTCTGTCTGTCTATCTGTCTACAACCTTTCTGAGTCTCACTCTCTTCATCTGTAAATGGAGATGATACCTGAAGCAATTATCTCGAAATTGTTATGAAATTCAAAAGAGATCACCTCCATATATTGATCTACAAACTTTACAATTCTGTACAAATGGCACTATTTAAAATAAAGCAGTAGTTTATACTATACATACATAAGACTTTGAAAGCCCACTGTCCACAAAACAACACTTCCAGAAAACTTGTCCAAATATTATTGTCTCCATTTTGCAGATAAGTAAACTGAAACTCAGAGAAGGTCACAAAATGAGGTCAATGTCAAACCCAGGAATTGAGAACTCAGGCCTCTGACTTCAAGTGATGGGGAAAGATGCTTCTAAGACACCAAATTACCTTTCATGTAGTAAGTCTGATATCATGTAGGATTTGAATTGTTGCTGAGGTTTTTATTATTCCACCAGCCCTAACTATCCCTAGTAAAGGAAGGGTCACTAAGAGTGAAAACAGAGGTGCCTGGATAATCCAGTCACTGTCTAATCAAAATCTTAGATAATGGAGAACTGATTACTGAGCAGCTGAACACTTTAAGTGACAACTCAGTACCAAGCACAGTGCCAGGCACTTGGGATAGATACAAAGTAGAAAAACAAAACAAACCCAAAAAATAAAGAAATAGCTCCTGCTGTTCTACTGAAATGGTAAGAAGTATGTTTAATAACTATTCTCCAACTCCTCCCACCCCAACCAAATTAACTGAGCCCTGTTTAGGGCAAAGGGGTTCTTCCATCCACCATTTGTTTATCTTTCTCATCCCTTGGCCTTCTGGCCCCATACTCTACAATAACAGTTGTAACTATAGATTCCACCTACATAGGACTTTACAATCCACAAAATTCTTTTCCTTTGAGGTAGGCAGACCTATTACTTCCCTTCCCACCTGATCCTTCCTCAAGTGGATTGGTGGTTAGGGTCTCTCAACTGCTTTGCCCCAAAACAGAGATCATCAGATCATAAGACTCTGAGCTGGAAGGGACCTTAGAAAGTATGTAGTCTAACCCTCATTTTCAGAAGAGGAAACAGACATAGAAAAGTTAGATGTTTTCTTAAAATTAGTGAGTCTTCCTTTCTCTTTGCCCCCTTCTTCAAACTTTTTCCCCTCTTCTCTTGCCCTCTACTCAGTCTCGATGAGAACCTTGCTCTGCCCTTCCCTTGGTCCTTTGCCTTTTGCTTTTTCAGTAGAATGGTCCCAGTAGAATGGTAAACTGGCTAAGTAAGCATGAAAGATGCCTGGATCTCAGGAATTTCTTGCTCTTGTCCTTGAGACAGCCATCCCTAGACTACAGCCCCTGCTTCTTTTAACCCCACTTTCCTAACCCTCAGATTCTTCCCAACAGAGAGGAACTTTCCCAACAAAACCTTTCACCTCCAGACTCAGCAATCAGTTAGGGTAGACTCACTAACTTCCTCATTTTATATTTGTGGGAACTTGGGCCCAAAGAGGATAAGGGACTTGTCAGGTAGGGGCAAAACCAAGATTAGAACTCAGATCTTTGGATTATAAATCTGGTGCTCTTGAGAGATTTAGGATTGTGCCTTCCAGCACTCGGGAAGGATTGGATGAGAAAATTGGGGCCTTGAAAAGAGTCCTGGGTCCAGGAGAAAGCACCAAGAATCGGGGTGAGGGTAGCTGGGTAAAAGGTAGAGCTGCAGGGCATGAAGTGAATCTGAAATTTCCCCTTAATAATCCTCAGATATGAGCCTCTGCTTACTCAGACCCCAAAGGAGGAGGAGCACACACATATCCAGAGGCTACCTCTAGACTCAGCCTTCAAGTCTTTTCCACCGGCCCCCTCCCCATCCTCCCTAGCCACAATGGGGGCTGGGGGGAAAGATTGGCAAAAAGCCCTCATCTATAGCTCAGCCCCACTAGCGCCAAGAGGGGCGTGTCAGCCTCAGGCTGCCTGCTCATTGTCTAGGAGAGGAGCTGGGGGTGGGGGGACGGAGGGGGGAGTCAAGGGGAGGGGCCAGGAAGGAGGAGCAAGCTGGGTTGGGGCGGGGGAGATGCTGAGGCTCCCGGGGCGGAGGAGAAGTAGGAGGCGTTGGAAGGGAGGGAAGGAAAGGGGCATCTGGAGGCTGGGTGTCTCTTCTCTCCACTGGATTTTCCCATGAGCTGGGAGTGAGCCGGTTTGGGCAGGGCTGGGCTAGGCTGAAGCTGGGGCTGGGGCCGGGTAGGGGAGCCTCTCCATGGTACAAAAGACCAGTATGTCACGGGCCTCTTATCCACCCACCCAGGATATCCCGATGGAGGTCTTCGATCCCAGTTTACAGGTGAGATATGGAGTGGGAGATGCCTGGCTGGCAGAGAGCGGGGAGGCTGGTGGGGGAAGAAGGCAAACAGAGCCAGGAGAGGTCCAAAGGGACCTCTTCTTTGAAAGACCTAGGGAGCTCTGGCCAACCCCAGAGAAGATGCCAGGGAAGAAGGAGTTAAAGCCTAAGGAGCTAAAGGGGGGGGGGTACTGTTCTCTGCCTCCCCCATACCTGATGGGTTAATGATTGATGGATGATTGGCACTGAAGCAGATAGATGCAGAGGTGGGGAAATAGACAGGGGGTTGGTATCAAGGGTCCCTGCTGTTCACCTTCTTTCCTCCCGGTGCTCTGACCATTCTGAATAAGGGCTCTGTGTGTGTGTGTGTGTGTGTGTGTGTGTGTGTGTGTGTGTGTGAGGGGGTCCTTGCTATAGGGGCCCCAAAGGCTGGTTTATAAATCTAAGAGACTGACTTGGGGTGGGGGTGGGGGAAGGAATAGGAAGGGAGGCTGGAGAGGCAGTTGGTGTGGAGGGAGGTAGCTTTCTGGGAGCATCTGGGGGAAACAGGCACGGGGATGAATAGGATGCTCTGAAGACAGCAGAAGAAATGGTTGAGGCATTGGTTTAAAGGCTGAGGATGGTGTCAGCTGGTTTTCTAGGATGGTTTAAGGTAGGGTAGGGGCAGACTAGTGAATAAGTTGTGACCAAGAGCCAAGTACTCAGGGTGATGGAGGCCCCAAACCTGGGCAATGGGGCAGGAATCAGCACTACTAGGCCATTTCAGCTCCTGCCTAGGGATTACTCTAGTCTTCCCATTACTGACCTTAGACAAGGGTCTCTCCTCTCACCCCACCTTTCCCTCCCCACCTTGCCCCTGGACACAGACTACAGACTGTGGTCTGTCTGCATATATACATACTATGTGTGTGTGTGTGTGTGTGTGTGTGTGTGTGTGTGTGTGTGTCTATATATATATACATATATATATATATACTATGTATAACACATATATAATATAGTATATATATAATACAGACTTATGATTTCTTAGAACCATAGAAGGTACCCCAAAGTTTGGAAAGTTGGGTGAATGCCAACCCATTATGGGGGATAGGAGGAACAATATCACCTGAGAGGGGGGTACTTCTGACACACTCCTACCATGCACACACACATGTCTTATATGGCAAGTTGCCCCCCCAAAAGTGAGGCATCCCCTGGTGTGATGGAGACCCACAATCTGGACAGTGGGGCAGTACTAAGCTGAGCAGCTACCAGGACTAGGAATTTCCCTATTTCAATCCTGAACCCAGTGATATTTGCTTCTTCTCATCCTTTCCCCTAGCTGCCCAGTCCTCTAAAACTGAAGGTAGTAAGTGGGGAGGTAACTTTAACCTCTCCTTTGCTGTTGGCCTCCCGGAAGCACTTGGTGGGAATGTGGCTCAGTGGGTGTGAGACCTAAAAATATCCCTCACCTCCCACCCCAGGCCCCTTGGAGCCTGGAGGCAGCTGGCTTTGGCCTTCTCCTCAGCTGTCCCCTGTCTTTCCTCCATGCCACTCCCTACTTCCTTTGCCTCTGGTGGGGGTGGGGGACAAGTCAGGGAGGAGGTGAGAGCTCCCTCCTGTTAACTTACTGTGTGATCTTGGACAAGTCAGTTTTCCTCTCTGGGCCTCAGTCTCCTCATCTGTAACATGAGAAGGGTGGATTAGATGCTCTTTAAGGTTCCTTCCTGCTCTGAAACTCTGAGTATGATCCTTTCCATCTCCCTCCTCTCTAGGCTTATCCCTCAAGAGAGGTCTCTTAGGAGTGGTGGTGGTAGGTTGTTGGGGATAGGAAAGTACTTTGAGTCCCAGAACTTCTTTAGGGAGTATCTAGATGCTTCCTTTCCCCTAAATATCCCCATACCTCCTTGGGACTTGCTATCTTGACCCTTTAGTCCCCTTCCCCTTTAAATGCCAAGATTAAGGTTGTTACAGAATCATAGAGCTAAAGTTCATGGGACCTTATAGGTCCCATGAGCTTCTTTATTTCACATATGAAGAAACTGAGGCCTGGAGAGGTTAAGTGATTTGTTCAGGGTCACACATCTAGTTAGTGTCTGAGGTGGGATTCAAATATAGGTCTTCCTCCCAGCTAAGTTTGTATGACCTTATGACTTGTTCAGCTGTAGATGGGATAGTATTGTCTACTTTTTGGGGGAGCACAGGGCCAGACCATTGCTATCTTACCCACTGAAAAACAGGGGAGGTATTTGTGTGGTTTTACTGAAGGTAAATCAGGAAGAGGGTTTTAGATTAGCCCTAGTTTGGGAAGGGGGAGAGAGAAAGCCTCTTACTACCCAAAGTAGTTGTGTCTTCCACACTAAGTTTGTGACTGTGGGAAGAATCTTAGCCCTAACCAAGGCATCTTGTGCCCCTCCACAGTAGAGTTGATGGGATATGTTACAAGGGTTCTGTTTTCCAACTGGTCCGGATCTGGATAGAGGACCAAGGGGAGAGGGGACATTTTGCATGACAGGAGAAATTATGACACCCTGGACAACATGAAAAGTGGAATGAAAAATTATTTGGAAAGATGGTATTAGAAGTGGCATGAGGTATGTTTTCCTTATGGAGTCCGGGATATGTGTTGGGGATTCGGGGAATTTTACTGAGGACTTGTCATTGCCAATGTATGGAGAGCCTGGCAGATGAGGAGGGGAGGGGAAATAGGCTCCAATGGATGTAGAGTCCCATTTGGTTTGTTTACTTTCTCAGTGGTCCCTTAGTTCTTCTCATGTAGGGTATGGAGGGGATATTATTTTTCGGTAGTAGTTGGAACTTCCTGTATCCCATTACCTGCCTTCTTCCCAATTCAGATGCCCTAGTCCTCCTGTACCCCTTCCCCCTCAAGTCTCCAGTTGTATCTCTAAGGATTACTTTACATGTGATTCCCTCTTTCCCAAAGTCTTCTATCTAAGTCTACTCTCCCCAACCCCTGGCTCCCAGGAAGAACTGGGAGAAGGGGGCACTGTTCTGATGAGGAGTTGGAGAGGCAAGGGAAAATCCAAAAAAAGGATTTTCCCAAGAGCCTGGTGGTGAGTCTACACTGAGTTTTCCATTTCTCCTTTCTCTGGGGGACACTAACACAGAGCATTCCCACTGCGGGGAGAGTTGTGGGGGAGATCCCTCTCCTCCATCTCTCTCCACTCCCCCATAACCACAGGCCAGAGTTCCCATCTTCCCAAAGGCTGCTGAAGTCTGCACAGCATCTTAATTAGCTTTTTTCCAGCTAACTAGACACTGGCTCCAGCTCTGGGGAGTTGGGGCGGCTCCTCTGCTTCTTCCTCCTGATCTCTCAAGCATGAATGTGTTATGTTTCATTAGCATCCCCCCCATACCCCAGCAAATGGCCATGGCCTGATCCATGCCTTTGGGAAGAAGGGGAACCCTCTCAGGCCATACCACCTGGAAAAGAAGATATGGGATGGAGAGCAGAGGAGAAAGCTAATAGGAAGAAAGGGAATTTGTAGTTATAAATCTTGGTGAGGTCCAGGGAATAGGTGAGTAGACCCCTCCCCTCTGACTTTGCCCTCATTATCCCCCCACTAGCAGGGCAAATACAGCAAAAGGAAGGGACGATTTAAACGCTCGGATGGCAGTACTTCTTCTGACACCACATCTAACAGCTTTGTCCGCCAGGTAAGTAAAGAGAGATCAGGGGATGGGAGTGGAAGGTAGTGGTCTGAAAGTCCTGAAGGAGAACTTTGGCTTGGAATCAGGAAGTGGGGCTGTCTACTCTAGTCCTATGCTTCTAAAGATGCCATTTGTTACTAGTCTGGAAGCTTCCTTCCACCCCAGAAAATACTTTTTCTGTCTTTGCTCAATGTATACTATTGACAGTGCCTAGACTCTTGGGGTCACATTTATGGCACTGGTTTATAACCCCCATCCTGTAGTCAGTTCCACTGACACCTACCCCTGGACACCTTGGTCACCTAAATTCAGGGACACCTTGCCTTCCTTCAGACAGAACAGGCTTATTTTCCTCCTATTTTCTGCCTCACTGGTAGTCTCTTTAGATTGAAGGCAGGAATAGGGGGTGAGGTCATTAGGTCTCCCTGGGACCAAGGGTAGGTGGCTCTCTCCCCAGGATGCCCTGGAAAACTCTGGTCTGAAGATAGCTAGAGGAAATCTGTCTACACAGCTTCTTTGAGGAGAGATAGATTGGGATGTGGGGGGAGGCAGTGCTGAGAGGGAAGAGAGACAGTCAAATTGGAAGCAGAGGGCTTTAAACAAGAAATCTTGGCTGTAGTGTGATGAGAAACATTGGGAAAGCTAGTGTATGGGTCTCCTTTTTACTCTGCTCCTCTTCCTCACAGCCCACTTCATTCCACCCCCAACCCCGACCAACCAAACCCAGGCCCCAGTGAGAAGCAGTAAGAAAGGCGATGCAGTTGTCATGGCAACCATGCATCTTGACAAGGACCTGGTACCCAGAATAGATGGTGCTCCAATGGCAGAGTTCCTGATGCTGGGGGTGGGGGGTGGAGGGCGGGGCGCTGCTGGAGAATAGAGAGGGGGTGAATGGCTGGAAGAAACAGATGAGAAGGGAAGGGATATACTTCCAGAGCTCACTCCCTCTTGAGTCCAGGAGAAGATTGAGCCCAGTCAGGTTCATTCCGGTTCAAGACAGTCTCCTACCTTTATAAGAAGTTATCCTATTATGGACCCAGAACCAACCAGAGAGAACAGGTTGGGAGGTAAACCTTCATTTCAGGGTCTTCTATCCTTTCAACAATGGGGAAGTCATTTTGTTGGCCTGTTTTCCTACTGCAAAGGTAGGCCAGTTCTGGGATACAAGATGAAGCTGTGCTCAGTGCTATACCTTTTGGTAGAAAAAGAAATCTCAGGTCTTACACAATCTGCTAAACCAGGGGATTCAGGATTGTCCCTACACACATACCCACATACCGTATCCCCAGTTCTCCAGCTCCTCCCCATTCCCTGACCCCACTCATGGTAGGAGAGGGTGCCCAGTTCCTGCTGTGTCTCTGGGCTAAATATACCCCAGCAGTTTGCAAATGTAGCAACTCTGCCTGTAACCTGAGCCCCCTGGGGGGAGCGGGCAGCTTGGGCAGCCCCTGCCCACCCCTTGGGGACGGGCAGAGAGGGCGCCACCATGGAGACACCTGGCCGGACCAGACAGGCCGTGGTGGTGAGCACTGGGGTAAGGGTGCATGTAGCCCCTCAGAGGGTCTTAGAGGGAGATGAGGGATTGGTGTGGATGACCTGTCTGCTTTGAGGTCTCTCCTTTCACTCTGGCCTTCCCATTTTCTTTCCTCTTATCTGCCCATTTCTAAATGTATCTTCCTGTGCTGTGTCTCTGGTCTCTCCTCATCTCTGGTTCCCTTTTTGTGTCTCTTTCTCCCATTCTGAGTAGACCCAGTCTGGAGGGGAGGTGTTCGGGAAGGGGGAGGGTAAAGGTGGATATTTGGAATTATGTCTTCCCTGTCTTCCTGTCTAGCCTTTCCCCTCCTCACTCTTCTATACTTAGTCTTCTCCCTACACCCAGTTCCCTCCACTTTGGCTGTCTGTGTGGGAAGGGCTGATTGATTAAGTTGTATATTGTATATTGACTGGGTGTGAGGAGAAGGGGGTCTTTTTTTCTTCTCATTCTCTTCTTTCATGCTTATGTCTTAAATCTCTTCACTGCCTGGATCCATTCTACCCATCATTTAAATCAGTTCACTGCCTGGACCTCTTCTCTAGGACCAGCCTGGTTGGCTCTTTCCTCCTCATCCCTTCACTCCCACTCTCCCCTTCCTTTTCCCTCCCCCCTCCCATTTCCCAGAACTATTTCTCTTTCTGGAGAGCCAAAGGGCCATCTTGCGCAGGTAGAATCTCTTCCTGTTTTTTGAGACAGACTGAGAAAAGGTTTCTTCAAGCTCTGACCACCTTCACACTAACATACCCCACCCTCGTTCAAACACCCCCTCACAGACAGGCACAAAACCAACCCTCCCAGCTCCCCTCACTTACACACCCACAAGCAGTAACACAAGCAGGCAGGCACACACTATCAGAGGCACAGGAAGCCTGTAAGCATCCACAGAGTGCACTCTCTATCTCTCTCTGTCTCTGTGTTCTCTCTCTATCTCTCTGCCTCTCACTCTCTCTCCCTCTTTCTCCCTCTCTGTCTCTCCATCTCTCTCTCCCCTTCTCTTTCCCTCCCTCTATCTTTCTCTCTCCCTCTCTCTCATTTTCTCTCTCTCTTTCTCTTTCTCTCTCTCTTTGTCTCTCTGTCTCTCTCTCTTTCTCTTTCTCTCTGTCTCTCTGTCTCTCTCTGTCTTTCTCTTTCTCTCTCTCTTTCCCTCTCTCTTCCCTTTTCTTTCTCTGTCTCAGTCTCTCATTTTCTTTCATAATACACAGTTGTCCTCATACATACACACATAGAAGCATTCATTTGATCACATGTATGCAAAGTCAATTAATCATGGGTATATAGAGAAAAATATGCTGATTTGTGCTGAGCATACCCCTTCATACCCATTTGAACACAGCTTCTAGAGAAGGTACACCTTAGCCTGAACATTCTTGTGCCTTCATCCCTACATGCTTAAAAGTGTTTAATGATTTTTTTTTTCATCTTAGGCCCCAAGTCTAAGCAAGGAATCCTCCCATAGGTGGGAGGCTGTCACTAACATCTGTTCCAGGTTTACTTCTTCAATAGACACTCTGGGAAGCCCTTGTGTCTTTACAGTGCTGAATAAGGGGATGAGGGCCCTGATGGAAGACATGAGTGTCTTCAAAGAAGGCACTCAGGGCTCTGAGATGATACCTGACAATGCCAATCAGAAAGACGATTTCAGTGGGCTGAAGGGCCTGGTTGTGGTGGTGAGACAGGTTGGAGGGGGTAGGGCAAGGAGGAGTTCTGATTCTGCCCCTCAAATAAATAGGAAACGGTACAACTTTGCTTTTTGGCATCCATTGCAACCAAGTTCCCCATGCCGGGGAGGGGCACCTACTTCTAGCTATGCCGTGATCCCAGTTCCAGAGCTAGGCAAGCTGCAATAGGCTGGCAGGGGTGATGTGGGGGATATAAATTAGTCAGACTCAACTGGAGGGGGGATGCAGAGAAGCGAGGAGGGCCAAGAGGCCGCAATGACACGCATGTTGGCATTGCTCCCCTGAGCTTGTGCCCCTATCAAGTTCCCTTCCCCTCCGTTGGGCCCCAGAACAGCTGTTCCTTACCTTAATCTTATCCAGGCGAGTGCCACCCCTTTCCCTCAGTGACCCTGACCCCCCCACCATTTCTTCCCATCCTTTATCCCAATCCTTGTTCCTTCTCCCCAGTGTTCCCACAGCTGCTGCCCTAGTGACTACCTTCTGCCCTTATGTCACCCTGGCCTCTGGCCTCTTCTTGTGTAGTCAGCTCAAACACTGACCACTCTTCCCCAGGATCTCCTTAACCCTGTCTGATGGCTCCCCTGCTTCTGTTTCTCCTCTTGGGTATCCAACTCTAACCTTGACCACTTTTTCCCAGTGTCTCCCTATTCCTGTCCAAGGTCTCTTCAGCATCCTTCTTCTTGGTCTCCCTTACTCTCTCATTCCCATCCCAGTGTTCTAGTAGTCCCCAGAATACTGTCCCCCCATCTCAACTCTCTCTCCATATGCACCCAGCTCCCATTTGTCTCCTAGTGCCCTCCCAACCTATGTTGTATTACATGGAACTGACTCACTCTTGAAAATCTCCAGTTTGGGTTGTCCTTGGTCCCCTTGCCCACTTTCAGTGCTGGGCATTGATACTGGGGTGGAGGGGGGGCCTGTGGAGTTGGGGGAGGAGGAAGGATTACCCCGATGACCTTCTCCTTCACTTCCAGGGCTCAGCAGAGTCCTATACCAGTCGGCCCTCGGACTCGGATGTATCCCTGGAGGAAGACAGGGAAGCCCTGAGGAAGGAGGCAGAGCGCCAGGCATTGGCACAGCTTGAAAAAGCTAAGGTATGCTCAGGGATGGGAGTTGTTATGCTCCTAGCCCCACCAAAGGTTTAACCTTCTCCTTGACCGACTCTGCATTTCCATCTAATCCTCCTCTACTTCCAACCTTCCCTCCGAAGAGCGGGTGACATAATGGTGTGCTCTGGACAGGGGGAGAGGAGGTTCACTCTTTGCCTGTTTTACTTCCCTTACTCTTGCCCAGACCAAGCCAGTGGCATTTGCAGTGAGGACGAATGTGGGCTACAACCCATCACGAGGGGATGAGGCGCCTGTTCAGGGCATGGCCATCACCTTTGAACCCAAGGATTTCTTGCACATCAAGGAGGTAGGGGCTAGAGAAAGTGGGGCACACATACAGATGAGGGAGGGACAAAATGACCCCGGGACTGGGTGGGCTCTCCAGAGTGACAAACGTTCATATGTAAGGTTGGGGGGGAGAGGGAGGGAATTGGTTCAAAAAGAGAAACAGGAGCCCTGGGCAGCAAATCTACAGCTGCTCAGACTGACAATTAAGTAGGACTTAGGGAAGGGATTGGTTCTTGGGAGGTCTTCAAAATTGGAGGTGAACCAGAGGATGCATTTTAAGGGGCAACTCTTCTGAGGCTAAGGTGGATCAGGGTTACTAAAGCTAGAAGTGTTCTGGGAGTTGGAGAAATTTCTTATGAGCTAGAGGAGAGGAGGAGTGACAGGTGGGGACTCTCCCTGTCTTGGGGGAGAGCTGTTGTGGAGTCCCACTGTGGGTCAGTCTCTCCTCCCAATACCTGCCTCAGCTTCACCTCCTCTCTCCTCTTGCATGGGCAGAAGTACAATAATGACTGGTGGATAGGACGACTGGTGAAGGAAGGCTGTGAGGTAGGCTTCATCCCCAGCCCTGTCAAACTGGACAGCCTACGGATGGTACAGGAGCAGAAAATGCGTCAGAATCGTCTCAGCTCCAGGTACCTTTCCAGGGTTGGGAGAGTGGGTGTATCCATCTGTGGTTGTGCATCCTGTGCAAGTGTAATAATCCCAGTGATTGTTCATTCTAAGCTTTATCCCAGTACTATGGACATTAGGTTTGGGGGACTGCATGAAGACTCTGAAACTAACCACTAGACAGATAGGTCCAAAACGTGGAACAGGGTTTGGCTCACAGTGCTGCTTGAAGTCTGGGAGGGCAGAGGGTACACTATAAGGACGGAACAGCATGATGTCATATGGCTAAAATGCCAGACCTGGATGGTCTAAGGTCCCCTCTGATACTTGGTTCCTGGGTGTCCATGGACAAATCAGAACCTGTTTCCCAAGTCTCAGTTTCCTCATCTATAAAATGGTAGGGTTTACCTAACAGGGTTGTTAGGAAGGTCAAATGAGATAATGTCTATATATCAGTTTGTAACCTCTAAAGTGCCACACGTCAGCTGTTGAGGGGCAAAGTGACTTACTGGTTAGAGAACTGACCTTGAGAGCCATGTGACTTTGCACAAATCACTTCACCTTTCAGTGCCCCAGGCAATCCTCCAAGTCTGTAAACTACAGATAAATTTCTGATCCATATGAGTGGAGGTAGTTTTCAAACTGAGTTTCCTACACCAATGGTAATCAATTTATTTGGTCTCAAGACCCCCTTACACTCTTAAGAATTATTGAGGACTCCAAAGAACTTCTGTTTATGTGGGTTTTATCTACCAATATATGCCATTTTAGAAATTAAAAGTGATACATTTAAAATATGTATTAATTAATTAATAAAAAATAAACCATAATACATTAACATAAATATACATATTTTTATGAAAAGTGACTATCATTTCTAAAACAAAAAATTTGATGAGAATAATTTTTATGTATTTTTCAAATCTCTTTAGTGTCTTTATAGGAGACAACTAGATTCTCTTGTCTACTGCATTCAGTCTATTGAGATAGATTGTTTTTGTTGAAATATAGGAAGAAAATGCAGACTTATACCAATATGTAGTTAGAAAAGGGAAGACTATTTTAATAGGCACCTAACATCTAAATATTATTATAGTTTTGACCAAAAACCTGTGAAAGGGAGCACATAGACCACACTATATGTATGAAGTTCTAAGTCCAGACTACCCAAAAGTCAACTCTTCTTCCTTCTCTTCTTCTTCTTCTTCTTCTTCTTCTTTGTCTTCTTCTTCATCTTCTTCTTCTTCTTCTTCTTCTTTGTCTTCTTCTTCTTCTTCTTGTCCTCCTCCTCCTCTTTCTTCTTCTTCTTCTTCTTCTTTCTCTTCTTCTTCATCTTCATCTTCTTCTTTCTTCTTTTCCTCCTCCTCATTCTTATCATAATAATAATTATTATTCCTATTCTTCTCATCCTAGAATCTCATCTATTATCATTATCATGCTGTCTAATCTTTTCACTGGATTCAGATAGAAACAATTCTGGGACAAGTTGATAGCCTGCTATTATTTCTTTCTATTCAGTATCCTATTATTGTCATTTCAAAGAAGAATCATAGTGTAATGCATGGAGAGCTGACCTTCAAGTCAGGAAGACTTAGGTTCAGATCCCTCCACTGCCACATGCTGTTTGTGTGACCCTAGGCTCAAATTATTTAACCTCTCAGTTTATGGGGCAACCCAAAGACCATGAGTTGCAGAGAAGTCATCATTATGTATATCATTAGAGTTTCCTGTATTACTGAAATCATAATTATGTTCCCTATCCCTGTATTATTTATTATTAACAGATGGTTCCCTGAATTCTTTGCTCATGAGTTCGTTCCCTTCGTCTTTCTTCCCTTGCAGCAAATCAGGAGATAACTCCAGCTCCAGTCTGGGAGATGTTGTGACTGGCACCCGAAGACCCACTCCACCAGCCAGCGGTAAGAGTGCCTTCCCCTTCCTCAGGAGACCAGGGAGTGACAGGGAGGGAGCTTTCCTGGAGAGATGAATCTTAGTCTGGAGCTCTATAATAATAGTTCCCTTTCCTTATACTTGTTCCAACCTTTGGAACCTAAACAATGAAAAGGTCAACCAGTAGCCTCTACTCCTTGGCCATGCCCCTAATGTTCACATCATCCCCTTAAGGTTCTCCTCTTTCCATTAAAGGGTAAGGGATTCAATAGGATGGGCACATTAGCACCAGCCCCATGCCTACCACCCACCCCTACCCCTCCATGTCTCTCCTCCCATTTCTTTGGTGGCTCCATTTCTCTCACCCTCACCCAACCCCGTGTTCATTCTCTTTAGCACCTTTCATTCACCTCTTCTTTCTCTTTTTTTTCCCTTTCCCCATCCCTGTTTTCTATTCTGTTCTACCCATGACCTTCTGTGTCTATCTTTGTGTGTGTGTGTGTGTGAAATGGTGTTTCTCTCTCCTGCATTCTCCTTTTGTCTCTCTGTCTCTGTCTCCCCCTCTCATTTTCTCCTTCTCTGACCCAGGCAATGATATGACTAACTTAGCTTTTGAGTTAGATCCCTTAGAGTTAGAGGAGGAAGAAGCTGAGCTCTGCGACCATACTGGCTCCCCTAAGCCTAGTGTTAGCAGTATCACCACCCCGTCTCCCCATGGCAAGCGAATCCCCTTCTTTAAGAAGGTAATCATTCTATTCATTCTCTGTATTCATCCCTGTGTCCTTTGTTGGAGATTAGCAGAGAATGGGAGTAAGAAATATAGGTCTAGGGTGGGGGGGAAGGAAGGAAGAGACATATTTGATTCCTATGGGCCCCTGCCCAGACACTATGCCAGCCTGATCCTTTGAGAGTTATGAGGTAAGGAGTAAGGGGTGTGTGAGAAGAGTGCCTATAAAGAGGGGTGCAGCAAATTCAGATCCTCATCTATACCTGCCATGTCCAAGAAGGACTTATTCCAATAATCACGTGGTCCTCTATTTCTGTACATGGAATGCTTTGAAACACTTTTAAACCCTTAAGATGATGAGACCATGATGATAACAGTCCATAGTTCTCTCCCCTCTCCCCAACCTTTGTGTGGCAATGGGACTTTCCAATTTTATTCCTACCCCACTATGAGAAGATAAAATATCCCAGATTTTCCTAGGGACCCATTTCAGAATACTGGTTGACCTGGCCTGGTCACTAACCAGTAGGACCCCAAAAGGATAAGAACATTTCCTTCCTCCTCATCTTTATCTCAGAGCCCCAGGTTGGGAAAAAAGGTGTGGAGTTGGTGGCAGGGGACATTGAATCCTTCCACCATTCCCTGGGTCTCAGTCGGGGGCCAGTGGCAGGCAGGGCCTTGCCTTCATGTGGGGTCCCTGTCCCTCTCCCTCAGCTGCTTGTCACTAACACGCATGCCTTGTTATTTCTTCTCATCCACCCTGCTCTCTACAACCCTCCTGTTTCCCCTGGTTCCTTGTCCTTTGCCCCCTGTGCCTGGGTACCTCCCCCTTTCCCTCTTCCTTTCCCCAACCCATGCTGGCAATCACTGGACCCAGCCAAACAGAAGCAGAAATCGGTAAGTAAGATGGCTTTCTGTGCCGCCTCCCACCCCCCCCACTGGGACAAAGCAAGGAGGGTGGGGCTGCTAATACTCACCTGTTCCATCCCAACCCATTCCAGTGGATGGGCACTCCTTCTCTTCCCTTCGCCATATATGGGCCCTGGGACCAAAGAATGGGAGTGGGAGAGGGAAGGATCACTGAGGGGGGGCTCCAAGGATGGTGGAGAAGGGGCTGATGCTGCCCCCCACCATAGGGCCTTTCCTTTTCCTTAGGCGGAACATGTCCCCCCTTATGATGTGGTACCTTCCATGAGGCCCATTATCCTGGTGGGACCATCACTCAAGGGTTATGAGGTGAGTGTCCCTTCTGTCTTGACCTTCAGACCAGGACACTGGAAGTTGGAGCCCTATAGAGAGACAGACTACCCAATGAAATATCACAGATAGGACCTCAGGAAAGGCTGTACAGAGGAATCCATTATCACCTAAAACTTACTACTTTGATGCAGGGATTTCCAGTCTTTTTTTTTTAATTCAATTAATAAGCATTTATTTTTTTCTTTCTTCTATATCCCTAATTGAAAAAAGAAAAGCCAAACCCTTTTAACAAATATGCACAGTTAAGCAGAACCAATTTCTGCATTTGTCTTGTCCAAAAATCTATGTCTGCTTCCGTGTCTTGAGTCTGTCATCTCCCTGTCAGAGACTGGTAGGGGTAGCATGCTTCCCATTCAGTCCTCTAGAATTGTGACTGGTCTTTGCATTGATCAGAGCTCTTAAGTCTTTAAAGTTGTTTGTCTTAATAGTGTTATTATTGTACAAATTGTTCTCCTGGATTGTTCACTTTAAATCAACTTATATGTCTTCCCAAGTTTCTCTGAGGGCAGCTGGATGGCACAGTGGATAGAGTTTCAGGCCTGAAGTCAAGAAGACTCCTCTTCGGGTGGCTAGGTGGCGCAGTAAATAGAGCACCGGCCCTGGAGTCAGGAGTACCTGAGTTCAAATCCGGCCTCAGACACTTAACACAAAAAAAAAAAAACTAGCCATGTGACCTTGGGCATGTCACTTAACCCTAACTGCCCTCCAAAAAACTTAAATAAATAAATAAATAAAAAGAAGACTCCTCTTCTTGAGTCCAGATCTGGCCTCAGACACTTACTAACTGTGTGACTCTGGGCAAGTCACTTAACCCTGTTTGCCTCTGTTCCTCATCTATAAAATGAACTAGAGAAAGAAATGGCAAACCACTCTAGTATCTCTGTCAAGAAAACACCAAATGGGGTGGCTAGTTGGTGCAGTGAATAGAGCACCAGCCCTGGAGTCAAAAGGACCTGAGTTCAAATTTGGCTTCAGGTATTTAATACTTACTAGTCATGTGACCTTGGGCAGGTCACTTAACCCTAATTGCCCTGCCTTCCCCCCTCTAAAAAGCAAAAAAAACAAAAACAAAACCCAAAAAAACACCAAATGGGTTCACAAGGAGTCTTAAACAACTGAAAGCTCCTCTGATACCATCATTTTCACCATGTATTATGAATGCAATAGTATTCTGTATTTACTATGTGTTATTTCTGTGTAATAATAGAATAATATAGTATTTTACTATGTCCCTTTGCCATAATTTGTTGAACCATTCCCCATTTGATGGGTACTCCCTTAGTTTCCGGTTCTTTGCCCTAATGAAAGTAGCTGTTATTTTCATAAATATAAAAATATTTATATTTTTGTATATGTGAGCCCCTTATGCTAGAAGCCTAGTTAATAGTATGGCTAAATCAGAGAGTATGTACAGTTTAGTGAGTTTGGGGGCATTGCTCCAAATTGCTTTCCAGAATAATTGGACCGATTCACAGCTTCACCAATGGGGTTAAAATGTGTCTATTTGCCCCACAACCTCTCCCACTTTGTTATTTTACACTTTTGTCATCTTTGCCAGTCTGATACAGAATACATGAGTTGGTTTAGTTTTGATTTTTCTAATTTTTAGTGATTTGGAGCATTTTTTCAAGTGGGCATCAATCCTTTTTAAGAATTGTCAGGAGCCAGGGGGGAAGAGAGACAGCCAGAGCAGCAGCTAAAATCCTCTCTCTCCCTTTAGTTGCCCTTGTTCCTATTTCCTCCCCTTCCCCAGGTCACAGATATGATGCAGAAGGCTTTATTTGATTTCTTGAAGCATCGATTTGATGGCAGGTGAGACCCTGGGTGTCTTTTCCCTATCCTCAAAGACCCTTGTCTTTGGCTGACTCTTGGGAGGGTTAGGACTGCTGAATAACCCAGTCCAGAAATGGAAGGTTAACCAGGGGAAGACAAATTTGGTGGAAGGACCTAAAGTCTGGGAGAGGGGAGGAAGGAGCAGAAAGGAGGGCAAAGTACTGACCACTTCCTCCTTCCCTGCCCCCAGGATCTCCATCACTCGGGTAACAGCTGACATCTCTCTTGCCAAACGTTCTGTCCTCAACAACCCTAGCAAACACATCATTGTTGAGCGCTCCAACACTCGCTCCAGTCTGGGTAAGGAGAGGGGGGTCGTCTGCCTGATACAGATAGCAGGATCCAGAAGGATTCAGTGGGAACAGCAGGGGAACAGGACTTGCTATCGGTTTTGGGCGTGGATTTTGTTTCCCCCACTGTCCCTCCAGTGTACTGGCTTTCTGCCTGCTTTTAAGAGATTAGATGCCAACTTTACTACCCAATCCACCTTGTCTGAAGTGGGTCGATAGCTCATTTTTCCATCTGTATCAGAGCTGCCTTTTCCATCCAGTGTCTGGACACTACCATCTGATTCCAATCTTTCTGCTTCCCTCCCCCCCATTTTTGTCTTTCTTACTATATAACCCCTGGTCCCTTTCCCCAAGCATTTTCTCTCTGTCTCTGTCTCTCTCTGTCTCTCTCTCTCTCCTCCCTCCCTCTCTTTCTTCCTCTCTCCCTTCATTCTCCACATCCACATTCCCTGGCCTGTTATGTTTTCTTCTTTGATCTTTGTGTACCTTTCCCCTGTTGTGGCACTAGAAAAGAGAGAGCCCTGGGCTTGAAGTCAGAACTGAATTTAAAGATTTATGTCAAGGTTCATGTACTGTGGGCAAGTCATTTAGTTTCTTTGAGTTTTAGTTTCCTCATCTATAAAATGGAGAGAATAATAATGATGTTACCTCTCACAGGGTTGTTTTGGGCAAAGTTTTGTAAACTTTAAATCACTACAGAATGTGGACTGTTCCCTATCAAAGCCCGTGTCTCCCTTCCCCAGTGTCCATGTGTCCTCAATCTCTGTACATACCCTTTAACCTTCCTTTTATGGTCTTCTTCATCTGTTAGCTGAGGTACAGAGTGAGATTGAGCGGATCTTTGAGCTGGCCCGGACCCTACAGCTGGTTGCCCTGGATGCTGATACCATCAACCACCCTGCCCAGCTGGCCAAGACATCATTGGCCCCTATCGTCGTTTACATCAAGATTACCTCTCCCAAGGTGTGTTCCCCCTCATCACAGCTCCCCTTTCCATAGGTCATCCTAGACCTGCAGGAAGTCCCTACGTACAGCTTCTAGGGACAGCGGCCTCTTGGCCTTCCCCCGCCTTCTCCAAACCAGTGTCTCCCACTCAGCTAACCCTGGGGAAATCCTTCCCACCCTCACAGTATTGATTTCTTGTTTGGCTTTCAAGAGGAATGTTGGTTTAGTTCCCCCATCAGCTCCTTTGCCTGTTCCTCGTAGATGTTTGTTTTAGAGGAATTTTTTTTTTACATCTTTGTTATATATTCTCAGAGCATAGATTCAAGGCTTCTAAAAATGGCCAATGAGAACAAAATAAAAATTTTCCCAAGGTTTATATAGTTTCTAGTTATCTTAGAAAAAGGAAGATACAATCAGTCCAAAAAGGGAAGGCAAAAATTTACATTTCAAAGCTTTGCTTGTA
The DNA here is from genome assembly GCA_028646575.1 of Pseudocheirus occidentalis. Lineage (NCBI taxonomy): Eukaryota > Metazoa > Chordata > Mammalia > Diprotodontia > Pseudocheiridae > Pseudocheirus > Pseudocheirus occidentalis. The sequence continues at coordinate 154,559,099 of CM053593.1, forward strand.
AGATTTACATTTCAAAGATAACAGAATTAGATCAGGTTGTAAATTATCAAGAAACAGAAAAGTTTCTAGCTAATGGTTATCTTAAAATAAGATATCCTACAAAACAATAACATTCCTTTCTTTCTAAGAGGAAGGTAGAGATCCTCTATTAATATTCCCTCCCTCTTATAACCCTTACCTCTTTCTACAACCCATCCTATTGCCTTGCTGGGTAAAATAAATTTCTATACCAAACTGATTGTGTATTTTTCCCATTTTGAATCAATCCATATGAGAATGAGCTTCAAATATTGCCCGTACTCCTTTATTTTCACCTTCGCTTCTTAGAGGGATTTTGATAAAATAGTAGATGTGTGTGTCATAGTCTCCTGTTAAACTGTAATCCCCACGAGGAAAGGAATATTGTCTTTACAGATCTTTGTATCTCCCCCAGAGCCTAGCACAATGTTTTGTGCACAATAAGCGATTCATAGTTATGGAATTGAGTTCAAAATGGCTGACCTAGGGAGAAGGGGGAAGAGATGGAAAGTGAAACCTGTAAATCAATGGGAGAGGAGGTGGGTGCTTCAGCCTGAAACAGATAAAGTGAGGAGGCAGCTTAATTACATCCTGCAAATCCTTGAAGGTTTGTCATCATCACAAGAAGATGAAGACCTTGCTGTTTCTTATTGCCTCCAAGAATACCACAGGGAAGGTAGTTACAGCCACTGTAAGAGGAACTTGTTAATCCCAAGCAAAAGCTTCCTGATGGGGGCGGCTAGGTGGCACAGTGAATAGAGCACCGGCCCTGGAGTCAGGAGTACCTGAGTTCAAATCTGGCCTCAGACACTTAACACAAAAAACTAGCCGTGTGACCCTGGGCAAGTTACTTAACCCCAACTGCCCTCCAAAAAGCAAAAAAAAAAAAAAAAAAAAAGCTTCCTGATGAGGACTGGTATGAGACTCTAGGTCAGTTGACCAAAAGATCCTGTGACTTCTTAAGAGTCTTATCCAGCTGTGATTAGAGGTTGGGAGTGGAAGTGAGTGTTTAAAAAAAATCTCATTCCCTCTCAATCATAAGATTTAATGAGCATCTTCTTTCTCTTTGATAAGTACTGTTTGTAAGCATGTAGCCTCATTCCTGGCACATAGTAGGTATGATATAAATGCTTATTCCCTTCCTCTTCCTTTCTCCTCTTATCCTAATTCTGGCTCCTCTCCCAAGTACCTGGCATTCCTTCCAATAAGGATACTAACCCCCAGGAACTTCCTCCCCTACGGCCTGCCTCACTTCCTGTTTCTCTTTCCCTGCTTTCCTTTCATTCCCAAATACAGGTACTCCAGCGCCTCATTAAGTCCCGAGGAAAGTCTCAGTCCAAACACCTCAATGTTCAGATAGCAGCATCAGAAAAATTGGCACAGTGTCCACCTGTGAGTATTACTTCTCTCCTCTCCACCTCCTCCTGCCCTCCCACCTATGGAGGAAGTAGGTAGGAGGCAGAGGTTTGGATGGAAGGATTAGTCTCTCTGGGAGGTCACAGTAGCCCAAATATGCAAAGTATTTTGATATCCTTTGGGGATGAGTACCAACTAGACTGACTATGGGTATACCTTCTGCAAGAAGCCTTTCCTGGTTCCTTTTAATACCCATGCCTTCCCTCTGAGTTATCTCCAATTTATCTTGTATCTTCTAGTTGTTTTCATGTTGTCTTCCCTATTAGACTGTAAGCTCCCTGAAGGCAGGGACTGTTTTTGCCTTTCATTATATCCCCAGAGATTACCTTAGTCTCTGGCAGAGTAGGCTCTTAATAACCTAACTTGTTGATGGGCACAGGATGCTTCTCCTAGCTCAGAATAGTCAGTAGATTCTCACTTGGGTTTCTCCTTCTGGGCTCACCATGGCCCATCTTCTTTGTCCTTTTCCCTTACCCTATACCCTGCCCACCCACACACACACACACACACACACACACACACACACACACACACACACACACACACACACACACACACCCTTCCCCACCATGCCTGGGCTTTTGGTCACACCGACATAGTATGGTAGAAAGATCGGTAACTTTAGAACCCAGTTTAGGCTCCAACCCCATGCTATGTTACTTACTATTCTGTGACCTTAGGAAAGTCATTTGACCTCTTGGAGTCTCAGTTTCCTCACCTGTAAAATGCTGGGTTTAAACTAGCCCTATTTCTAAGCTCTTTCCTCATTGGCTCCACTACCGGCTAACCCTAGAGAACTCCTTATCTCGTCCACAGGAAATGTTTGACATCATCCTGGATGAGAACCAGTTGGAGGATGCCTGTGAGCATCTGGCAGAGTACCTGGAAGCCTATTGGAAAGCTACTCACCCACCTAGTAGCACACCACCCAACCCACTGCTCAACCGAACCATGGCCACTGCAGCCCTGGCTGCCAGCCCTGCCCCAGTCTCCAACCTCCAGGTACAGGTGCTCACCTCCCTCAAGCGCAATCTCAACTTCTGGGGTGGGCAGGAGGCCTCCCAACCAAGTCCTGGTACATCCCCACTGCAAGAGCATGCTCTGTAGGGGGCATCTACCAGCTACTCACCTACTCCAGCAGCAGTGTGGGGTCTGAGAGCAGTAGACATGGGGGCAGGGAGAATTTTATTTTGTAAAAAAGTGGTAAACAGTTGCTTTTGTCCTTGTGGTCTTTGTTTGGTTTTGGCCCACCAAGTACGCTAATTCCTGGGCTGTGTTCCTGTCCTTGGTACCCCCCTTTGGAACACTGAATCCTGACCTGGGCCGCTTTGGAGCATGGAACCATCCAAAGTCAGAAAAGGGCCATAGAGTTTAGAGTTGGAAAGGATTTTAGGGAGAATTTAATCCAACAATCTCATTATATCAATGAGAAGCCCAAGGTCCAGTGATGTTGCTTCTTACCCAAGGAAATGAGTAACACAGCTGAGATTTCAATTCAGGCTCTCCCTGACTAAAAACCCACTGGTTTTTGTTGTTGGGGTTTTTTTCCCTAACTGTATCATTGTCCCTCACACCTTATGGAGGAGGGCATTGAGTCCCAGAAGTTGAATGTGACTTAATTTGGATGCCCAATTCTACTCTCTGGCACATTACCAAGTAGAGGAAGCCTTTAAGCAAGAATCTCATTGGAAAGACACTTCTGAGAGACATTAAATAGAAATAAAGTCTTCCACAAGGGACTTCCCTGGACCCAGAGAGACCATATGATAGGATCCTCAGAGATTCAACAGAGCAGGAGTTCTTAACTTGGGGTCTATAGACCCCCAAGGGGCCCATAGATAGATTTCTCTGAACTTGGAAGGGGGGCATGCATTTTTATTTCTGCTAAACTCAAAATGAAATTTAGTATTTTTGTCAATTATTTAAAAACACCAGGGGACCATAAACTTCAACAAACTGCCCAAGGGGCAGCGGGGTCCATGACGCAAAAAAGAACCTTTGCAATAGAGGGACCCTTCCATGAACTGATACTATGCCATCTCTTTCTCCCCTGGATTGTATCCTTCACCTCCAGCTTTCCTGAGAATTCATACTGAGTTCCTCAAAACATGAAAACTATTCCCAATCTATGGAGTCTCTCAAAATGATCTCCTTGTTAGGGCCATATCCCTTCTCAGACACAGCACAGCACCACTATGTCAACAGAATTCTGGGTACTTGAGCACCTGATCTTCATTCCTTTCCAATTAGGAAAAAGCATCAGAACCTCCCCAACTTCATGCTTTGAGAGCCTTGGGGTTGGCTTTAGTATTAACTGTAACACTTAATCCTGGTATGTGAATGGATTTGAATTGCATGGGGGATCTGTGATTGGGGAGAGATGTTATTGGGGATGTGATGTGGGGCCTGATAGAAAGGGAGTTGTAGCCAAAAGGGTGTGGGATAAAGGAGCCAGGATGATTCTTTGGGCCCTTACTTGGAAACAAGCATTTCTAACTAAGTAGCTCATTAGACTGTAGTTATAAAGATGGAGAGCAATTAGTCACCCTAACTGGAGCAATTATTAACCCCAACTAAGCATTAATGAGTGGTGATTCTAATGAGATCCTTTTTAATGACTATTAACATAAATGGGACATTAATGCTGGGTAGCACTAAGAGAACATGAATGATTCTTTATGGTAACTAAGCTTGATATCACTAGCTCACTGGCTATTTATTCATGCCCATGGATTCCCATAGTTTATTCATGACATTGATGAATGACTATAAACGCCTCATCAATGATAGAAACCCAGGCTGGGCATCCCCCCACCCATTCCCATATGGTAAAATGGGGCAAATCCCTAGAAACAGCCCCTAGACATTTTTCCCAAGGTCTAGAATCTTGGGCTTTTGCCTAGCCAGTTTTCACTATGACATCCTATCCTTAAGGAGTATAGAATGTCCGCCTTAACTGAGCCCACCTCCAGCCATCAAGCCAGTGCCAAGTAGATTCGCCCAGCCTTCCCTGGAGAGTCCCTTAAGGAAGACCTGCCTCCTTCAGCCCAGTCACTACTATCCCTGCTGGTGGGAGAGTTGGTAGGGTGCCCCTCTGCCAATCTGGGGCTTTTGATGTTGCCACTAATTTTGCCTTGCTTTTGTGTTTTTTCTTACCTCTTGCCTGTTCTGCATGGTGTGTGCCGCCTTACTGCTAACCAGGGAGCCTACCGTGTGCCTGGGGACCAAGCGCCCGAGCGGGCAGTGGGAGAGCGGGCCAGCCTCCATGAGTACCAGGGTGAGCTGGGCCAGTCCCAGGGCCTCCACACCGGCAGTCACCCTCCAGGTCGGGTAGGCACTCTTCGGGCATTGTCCCGCCAGGACACTTTTGATGCTGATGCCTCAGGCAACCGTAACTCTGCCTACATTGAGCTGGGAGACTCTTGTGTTGACATGGAGACTGATCCCTCTGAGGGCCCGGGCCCAGGAGACCCTGCTGGGGGCAGCTCTCCACCTGCCCGGCATGGTTCATGGGAGGAGGAAGATGAAGAAGAGGAGGAGCTGCCCGACAACCGAAATCGCGCCACCCCCCGGGGCCCTGCCAAACCCCAGTATTGTCCAGAAGGGGGTGGGGCTATGATCGGCCGGAACAAGAATGAGCTAGAGGGCTGGGGGAGGGGTGTCTATAACCGCTGAGATTGGAGAGCAGTGGGGGAGGAGATAGGTTTCAGGGTAAGGAAAGAGGACAAATACTGACCACCCTGGGGAGCAAGGAGAAGAGTGGGGTGTCTCATCTCCTGGGGGCATTATATCACCCCACATAGGTAGTCACCTCAAGGAAGGAGCAATAGCTTTCCCTCTAGGGGGAGGGTATCTCACCTGGAGGGGCCGGGTGGAATGAGCTTCCCCCCTGAGGCAGTTATCTCACCACTGGGTGGGGGGCAGCACCTTACCCTTCTGTGGGAGGTTACCTCACCTCTGGGGGGACATTTCACCCCTCTGGGATGCCTTTACTTCACTCTTTTTTAGAAGAGTATAGGTATAGAGTATTCTCCATCTACTCTGTGGGGTGTGATCTCACTTCCTAAGAAGGGAATGACCCTTCTTGGGGTAGGTGTCTCACTTCTAGGGGGATAGTTCTGTCCTTCTTCGATGCCTTTGCTCACTCTTGTGGGATATCTTGTCACCTCCTGGGAAGTGGGGGGAGTGGGGAGGGGTTTAGCACCCAAGTGCGGAGTATTATTCTGCTAGGTTGGGGAGGTAGGTCACCTGAGGAAGTGAGGTAAGTGCCTTTCTCTAGGCTGTTTACCTTCTTCACTTCAGGGTGTTTTCTCCCCAATGTTCATTAACCCTTTCAGCCCCAGGTCATAATCGAAAGTCCTGATAGGATTGGCACCTCCCCCTCCCACCTACTCTAGGGGAACTGGGAAGGGGGGAAGAGAAGGGTTCCTCCTGGACTGAGAAATGCACAGAATATTCTTTCCATGAGACCTATCTCCTTTCTTGAGCCGTAGACCCAGCTCCCTCCTCAGTCTCCAGTTTCTTGGCAGCTTTGTTAGGAGTTGGGGGTAAAGGATGGAGCTTGTAGCTCTGTCCCATTCATATTGGTGGAGTGGTGTTCTGGGTGTGAGTGAGTAACCAGCATCAAGTTCATGATCACAGATCCCCCAGGGGAAGTGTGTGGGGGGGTGCTGTCTGGGTCCAATGCCTCAAACACTTGAGGGAGGAGGAAGATGGGAACCTCTCCCTTTCTTGTGGCCCATATGTCCACCCCCATGCTTCAGCCTCTGTCCCCTCTCCCATGACCTTTGCTTCCAATCCACCAGTACACTTTACTCTTGCCAAGCCTAAACAAGAAAGGTCTCTTTCCTCTCCCCCATACCCTCAACTCCATGCCTCTGTGGTGTGGTACCCACGGTAGGCCGTTCCCTGTCTCTTCTGGAAACCAAAAAACTTTCCCTATTCTTGCCCTGGAGACCAGGGCAAGTCCTATTTCCCTGGCCCAGGCTTAGCAGGGAAAGAGGCCAGGGCCTTGGCTGGCATTGGGACAGTGCCCTCACCCTATGGGCATTGCCCCATACTGACCTCAGCTTCTCCCTTTGGAGTCCCTGCTCGCTGCTGCTCTGTGTCTGCCTCTTGTGTTATTAACTTCATCTCCAAGTCCCCATTGCTCTGAGGAGAGGCTCCAGGCCTCACTGAGACCATCATCTTCTCCCATCCCACTTAGGGTTGTCATCTTGACTTGGTGTTTGTAATAACCCCTCAGCTGTCTCCGGGGAAGAGAACCATTTGTGCCAATGAGGTCTGGGCCCTGCCTGCCTCAGGGATGGGCGCCATCATGCCTGTCTCACCACCTCCTGTGCCAACTTCGCCCCAGCCCCTCACTCTGGGGGCATAGGTGGGAACATAGCTTCAACTCACCCATTGGAAGACACCACTGCCCAGCCTCTCCCCCTTCTCTCTGTCTCTCCTCCTGAGCATCTGTCCCTCCCATCTCTTGGTTGAGTATTTTGCCAGATACATATATATATATATTAAAACAAAAAACAAACAAACAAAAATATCCCACCAACCCCTGTCCTTTCCCCAAGCCTGGTCCTTTTTCACCACCATGCATGTGGGAGCAGGTGCGTGCATGGACATACTCGTGAGCTGACATGCATGGGAGAGGGAGGGGGTGCGTGGGACCATAGTTGGCAGGGGGAGGGGTGGGAGCTATGAATAAAAAGTGCCAGAGCTGTTGACTCAAAGAGAAAGTCACCTTATTTGCATACTGTTGTGCAACTCATTTCCCCAAGGTTTATCTCATTCAAGAAGCACAGAAACCGCTGAGGCCCGAGTGGGCTCCCTTCACCTCAGCTCCATACTATTCTCCCAAGTCTGTGGGCACAGAGAAAGGAAAAACAATGAGGGGGGGGCAATAAGTGGGGCAGGGTGACTGTCATACACAGAAGGAACCAGACACAGCTTTTACAGTTTCTGAAATGGCACTCTTATTTTTTCCCTCCTGGAAACAATTAAATCCTGGCTGCTCCCTCTGAGGAGTTGTCTGCCTTACATCCAAATTCTTGACCACTGCCATCCCTCACAAACCCACTAAACTCTACGCTTTACTTTTCTATCATCACCCCTTCCCCACCCCATCCCTGTAGCTGTAAAATATTGTTGGGGTGAGGAGAGCTCAGATCTGGCTATGAGGGGTTCTAGGAAGCAAAACTGGGTGTTTGGTCAGATTTCATAATGTTTGGAAATGATATGGGTACACCCACTCCACGGGAGACCTAACAGACCAAAGATGGGTGCCCAGTCAATCCCTGCTTAACTGCCCACAGCTGACAGGATGTGCAGGAAGCAGAAGCTTTTGAGACTTGTTAGTGCAGGACCCCCCTCCACACTTGCTCTTACCCTTATTTCTCCCCACCCCCAACACATGCTTCCTCCTTTCTGCTCCCTAGTCCCTATTGGGTTGGGTGGGAAACTCATTCTGCCATGGACTTTTCTCTTTTGGATGTGGGGAATATAAAGAAAACTTAGCAGTCAGTGTAACCAGGGTGTTTACATTCTAGTGGGGAAGGAATGGGGGACCCTGTATGTGCACAGACAGATCTAGAGTAATTTCAGAAGGATAAGACCACTAACGGCTAACAGCATGAAGGATCTGGTGCCTGAGCTGAGCCTTGAAAGAAGTTAGGGCTAGATTCTAAGAGATAGATAGGGCAGGAGTCTCTTCCCCCATATGTAGGAAAGCCCGTAAAAAAGCACAGATTTGGGAGATGCAATATTTGAGGGGTAGTAGACCAGTTGGACTGGAAAAAGTATATGAAGAAAAGTAATATGAAATGTGTGTAATGGTAGATGGGAGCCAGACTTTAAAGGGCTTTAAATGCCAGGCTGACTAATTTGCATTTTAATCCTAGAGGTAACAAGAGCCACTGAAGATTTTTGAGCTAGAGAATGACAAAGATGGGTTTTAGTAATACTAGGGTGGCAGCTGCATGGAGGATGACAGCACAGTGTGTGTCATATAGTAGGAGCTTAATATTTATTGACAATAAACAAAGGAGAAAGACTGGAAACAAGGACAATTAGGACTACTTTTTTTTTTGGAGGGGGGAAGGTAGGGAAATTGGGGTTAAGTGACTTGCCCAAGGTCATGCAGCTGGTAAGTATTGTCTGAGGACAAATTTGAGCCCGGGTCCTCCTGCCTCCAGGGTCTGTGCTCTAGTCACTGCGCTACCTAGCTGCCCCAAGACCATATTTCAATAGTGCAGGCAAGAGGTGATGGGGACCTGGACTAGAATAGCAACTATGTGAGTTTGGAAGGGAGGTTAGGGCTAAATAATCTAGATTTGGCCTTTGCCTATAAAGAAAAACTAACTGAATCCATGAGAGTGAATGAGATCACCAAAAGGAAAGTGTAGAAGGGGAGAAGAAATTGGGTCTTGAAGGACACATGTTTAGTGAATGGGAAATGGAACATAATCCCACAAAGAAGACTGACAGGTTTGGTCAGACAAGTAAGGGAGCACATCATGGAAGTCAAGGGAGAAGAGTATTCTGCAGGAGTTGATGTTAAAAAGTGCAGAGAAGTCAAGGAGAAGACTGAGAAAAAGCCATTGGATATAATAAGAGAGCACTAATAACTTTAGATTTTAATATCTTTTTTGCTCTTCAGAGGGGGGAAGTCAGGGCAGTTGGGGTTACATGACTTGCCTAAGGTCACACAGCTAGTAAGTATTAAGTGTCCGAGGCTAGATTTGAACTCAGTTCCTCCTGACTCCAGGGCTGGTACTCTATTCACTGTACTACCTAGCTGCCCCTACTGATAACTTTAAAGAGCAGTGTTGGTCAAATGATGAGGTCAGAAGCAAGACTGCAAGGGATAGAAAAAAAGTGAGTGGTAAGTGAAGAAATGGAGTTGAGTGTAGACAGCCCATTCTAGAAGTTTAGCTGTGAGATGGAGAAGAGAAATAGGATAATAGCATGAGGGACTGATGGCACCAAAAAGATTTTTTTAAGGCTGAAGGAGACCTAGGTATATGTGTAGACAGCAGGAGAGTTGGAAAAGGAGAGGAAGAGGAAGCAGGATGCTCCTGGATGAGACAGAACAGTCAAGGGCACAAGTGGAAGGGGTTCGTTTTGGCAAGAAAGTCCTCATTCTCACAGACTGGAGCAAAGGAGAAAAGAGGTGCCAAGGCAGAAGGATTTTGAAGTGTGGAATGGGAAGAAGAAACTCGCATCATTGGTCTCTATTTTCTCAATAAAGAAAGAGATAAAGTATTCTTCTGAGGGGGACAGAGATGAGGTATAGGGACCTTGCAGAAAGAAGAGAAGCCATTGAAGAGGGTGTGATAGAAAGTCAATTAAGGAGAAATAAAAAGATAGCCAGCCATCTTTTTTGTAGCAAGGCTCTATTGAGAACAGATAACATTTTAATGGTTCTCGTCAACACTGTTGTGCCTAGTAATGCTCAAGCAGTTATAGAGAAGGCAAATAATAGGGGCACAACTGAAATCTGGATTTGGGAAAGGCATGACTGCTGATATAACAAGGAGGGCAGGCAACTCAAGGGCAGATGACAATGTACAGTTGAAGTGGTCAACTGTTAGGATCAAAACTGCAAAGAGAAGAAGGTGAGACAAGCAGGAGTGACGAATGAGGAACAGTAGAGGGATGGGGGCTCATGGTGATGAAGAAAACGATGAAGAGGAGTAAGGAAGAAGACCAGAAGGGAGGACTTGGGCTGCTCAGGTAGTGCCTATTCTACATTATAATGAAATGAGAAATTCCCTAACAGGATTGTTAACAGTAAGTTCATGTAACTATGTCATGGAAAGGTTAATCAGCAAGGACATGGCATTGATTCAGTTGGGTTCTTCAGGAGCCTGAAGAAAAAGCAGCTGATTCCTCACACCCTGTTTTTTGGGGTGTTTTTTTTTTTGTACTTGGACCTCCAAGAAGCCATTCAATAGCCTGAGCCATAGTTCATAAGACCATGCAAGTCTTTGGGGGAAGGGAATGTGGTCCTCATATGTGCCAGGCACTAAGTAAAAAGCTAAATGTTTTTCACAAAGGTTACCTTATTCAGTCCTCACAACAACCTGTGAGGCAGGTGCTATCATTGTCCCCATCTTACAGCTGAGGAAGCTGAGGTAGATAGAGGTTTACATAGCTAGTGAGTAGCTGAGGCCAGATCCAAACTCAGGGCTTCCTGACTGCAGTGCCACTGCTCTATCCACTGTACCATCAGCTGCCTTAAAGGACAGTTTCAATGTATTTGAAGGGAAAACTAGTCTAGCCTGTGTGGGAAGGGTCATAGGATATTACTTCTACCGCAGAGGTTCATAGTGAAATGTTACAGATCATGGAGTTAGCATAATGATAGGGGAGAGGAGTCCTATCCTTATAGAGATGAACATAGCCCTGCAAGGATGGATCTCACTATCCAGGTGGCCAAGATGGAATGAAGATGCAAATCAAGAAAGCTGATGAACTGGGAACGCAGGATCTTGGAGGGTACGTGAGGGTCCATACTGTGTCTCCCACTGTGAAGGCTGGGGTTGGGATGGAGAGGAAGTCCATTGAGCCAGTCACTGAACTCATTGAGAAAGGAGGAGAAATTACCCTGGGGGATGGTAGATGATTTTGACAAGGATCTGGACTGTGTAGTGGAGAAAGATGGAATGAGCTTTAAAGGAGGAGACAAAATAATGTTTGATGATGGAAGTCAGATTGTAAAGACCTTTAAATACCAGCCTCCAGCATTCTGGCCCAGAATGTCAAGAGGCATGAAAAAAGGAGCAACTAGTTCTGGATAAGGCCAAGGCTGGATGGGTAGGATGCAATGTCTTCCAGAAAAAGTCAGGTTTCTATTAGCCTCAGAAGATAGAAAGGGGAGGAGGAGGTGAAGAGATCTAGGACCAAGGGAACTTTAACAACAGTGGGGTGGGGGAAGGGTTCAGAGGTCATGTGAGATACAAAGGCAGAGAAGGGTATAGACTAGGGAGGGGTAAGGCTGAGGTGGGAAAGGACGAGAGTATTCGGAGGGGAGGGGAGCTATTTCAATCTCTTATCCATTTATCTCTTCCTCTGTCTCCCTCCTCCTCAGTCTTATTCAGCAGATTCAGCTCTGAATAACAGGAATAAGGGAGTGTTGGCATCGACTTCCATGGCTGATTTCTCTAAGTACAGGAAAGTTAGGGATGTAGGTGGTGGGTGCAGCAGCAGGGACTTCTGCCTGAGTGCCTGTGTCAATAAATAGCAAGTGATAGGTTCTCCTAAGCCAGACTGAAAACACATTCATCCTCATTCCAAAATGTTTGAGGATGAGACATGTCTGGGAGATGCCCTAAATGTAAAACAAAACCTCAACTCCCAATCTCTACATCCCCAGAAGCCTTGACTCTGTGGTACCTTTAGTAGCCTAAGGCCTGGGATCAGTGATGATGATGATGATGATGATGATGATGATGATGATGATGGATTAGAGTCACCTTTGGAAGAGATTTTCTACTACTTCTGGCTCCAGGAGGCTCCTATAGTTCTGAGACCCTTGACTCTAGAAGGTAACTATTGTGGTAATTGGGTCCCTAGGAACAGGCCTGAATTCAATTCAACAAATATTTTCTCTACTATTTTCTGGGTTCTAGAGATGCAAAAACAAAAAAAGGAAGAACCTGTCCTCAAGGAGCTTATGTTCTACAAAACATACACAGATAAATAAATACAAAACATAGACAAAATAAATACAATGTGATTTCTGGAAGTTAGGAACACTCATTTCCTGGAGGAGGGGGGGAAATCAGGATAGGAGTTCTTTTTTGTGTGTCTTTTTGGAGGGGGGAAGGCAGGGCAATTGAGGTTAAGTGACTTGCCCAAGGTCACACAGCTAGTAAGTGTTAAGTGTTTGAGGTCAGATTTGAACTCAGATCCTCCTGACTCCAGGGTTGGTATTCTATTCACTGTCACCTACCTGCCCCCCAGGATAGGGGTTCTTATAGGAGGTAGCAACTGAGTTGAGTCTTGAAAAGAGCCCAGGGTGGAGTGGGTTTTCCTCTGTGGCCACAGTATACTGAGTATCTTTGTCCTGTGAATGTGAGAGATTACTGATCAGGAGAGGAGAGTTTTCAATGTTGGGTGGAAGCTCTAAATTCTTAGGGAAAGTGAAGATTTCCACATTGCCCTTCGGTTAAGTTTAAGGAAACTGGCATATGAACCCTCAGTACTGATGCTATTACTAGAGTGACATGTGTCCCATGGCATACATATAAAGCATCACAGGCGTCACATTTGTTTGTTTAGTTAACGGTCTTTGGTCTTTGGTATAGACAAAACCTTCACTTCTGCTGCTGAAGAGAGTAGGACAGGGTGAGCACAGCTGATTCTCCCCACCAGGAAACCGATGGTGGCAAATGCCCAAACATTTTCATCTTTCTGTTCCCTCTCCTCTACCATCTAACCCATTTTCTTCCTAGACTCAAAAAGGATCAGTCCTTTTGGACCCTTGAAAACGAATTTCATCTATTCTTCTTCCATCTCATCTAACCAATTGGAATGAAGAAACATTGAAAGAAATGTTCCTTTGTTTAAAGAAATGTTTCTACATTTAAACAAAGTCCCCCCTATCCCTACTACTGCCTCTACTAACTAACCCTGAACTGCACTGTTAGAATCAGAGACCCATAGAATGCCAGAACTGAAAGGAACCTATAAGTTCTCCTAGTCTGAATGCCTTCTCCCAGCATTTTACAGATGCAACCCTGATTTCACAGCCTCCTTGCCTAGAGAGGATTGCTATGGAAATGAAGATGCAAGTAGACACTGTCCCAGATGTCTTTGAACTTGGATTTCTGGGGCTGTGTTGTTGGAGGCTTTTGGAAGAAAGGAGCCAGAGACCTAAGTAGCAACTCTTTTTGCTCCCCACCTCACCAGAGGATAGTGGCCTAATCTCTGAGAGTTGCCTCCTTTGTCCCCTTTTCCTTGACAACAAGAAGCTGAGGAAAACTGGAGGAGTGAGCAGGATGAGACTGCAGAAAAACAAACAGAAGGAAGTCTGCATTTCCCCTCACTTACCTGTTAAAAAAAAAAAAAGCAATTTGCTTAGGTTCTCATCTTCTTTAAACAGGGGATGTTATCTTCTCCCTTTAGGAACTTGAGAGGAGAAGCCAATTTTACTCTGGCATCTCTAGTCCCTCTATATTCTTCCTTTCTGAAGGAATGGTTCCCCCCATTGTCCACTGTTCTTTCACAATCATGTTATTCCCTCATTAAATAAGAGAAAATCCAGCTGTCACTAAATCCTCGTCTGCTCTGATTAAGGCTGGCAAGGCTCAAGATTTGGGAGAGGTTTATATCCTATGACTACAAAATGATACTTCCCTCTTTGCTGAGATTCCAGGAAAGAAAGGGCAGATGAGTTCTCTAAAAGTCCCAAGTACAATGGAGACAAGTGGAAATCATACCACTAGGCAAGTACAGCGTTCCCTAAGCAGGAGAGCCTACAAATAGAAAGAGAATAATAACACATACATATAAACTCTAGACCTAGTTGAGTTAGACCCTCGAATAATAATAGCTAACATTTGTTAAGGGCTTACTATGTGCTAAACATTTAATAATTATTATCTCCATTGACCCTCACAACCACCCTGGGAGGTAGATGCTATTATTATTCCAATCTCACAGATATGGAAACTGAGGCAAACAAAAGTTAAATCATTTGTTTCCAGAGGTACACAGCTATGAAGTATTTGAGGTCATATTTGAACTCAGGTCTTTCTGACTCCAGGCCCTTCCGTGTACTGGCCACCTACTTGCTGTAAAGCCAAGCAACAGTAGATTCCCAAAAGAATGCTACCATGAACAGCTTTTAAGATTCGGATTACACAGTAGTAGTGAACACTCTGTTTATTCCATTACAAATCAAGATCCAGTACAATATTCACAGTATAATAT
>CM053593.1:154573965-154606513 GCA_028646575.1 Pseudocheirus occidentalis
ATGTAAATAATTCAAATTTGAGGAGTTCCTTATGATTTCTTTCCCATGTTTACCTTCTCATGCTTCTTCTGTTTGATTGTCAAATTTTCTGTTCAGCTCTGGTTTTTCAGTAAGAATGCTTGAAAGTCCTCCACCTCATTGAATGACCAAGACTCACTTCTTGATGTGGGACATTGGATGGCAGGAAAACCTGGAAAACCTACAATTCCAACCCAGTTGGCCCTGGGGCACTAAAGGGAGAATTTTTCTCTCCCAAGAAACTGTTGGATCTGTTCCTAAGAGACTGGGGTTGGGGATAAGGGCTGCGCTGTTTGTTCCTTTCCCAGAAGTAGCAAAAGTGGCCCAAGCCCTAGGACACTCTGCCCATGTCCTGGCATCAGAAAGGTGCTCATCAGAACCAGAGAGGAGGAAGGGGCCCTAAACACCATCCAGTCTAGCCTGTACATGATCGGCAATCTCTCATATAACTTTCCTGATACATAAATGGAAGGCCTCTAGTAAGGAGACCTCCTTGAGGGGTTGTCGGGATATGGCAGGAACAGCAGCTCATTACACTTTGGGTTAATGCAGTAATTGAGATGAGTGGTGATAAGGATCTAGAGTCTAGATGGTTCTAATGGTTAGGTTCTTATTTCCCTTAAATTAACCCTAAATTTGCCTCAGTGAATCTTCTACCCATCATTAGTACTTGTGCCCTCTGGGGCCAAGTAAAAGAAATTTAATCCCTCTTCCTTAAGTTCTTCAGACACTTAAAACTTCCTCTCTCACCCTCCACCCCGCTTCTGGGGAAACTATACAGTTATTCCTGGGCCTTGAGAGTTTCTGAGCCAAATACTGCCCACTAGACCACCCACTCAAGTCTTCTCATCTTTAGTTCTTTCAACTATGATGCTCTCCTGTCCATCATTCTGGATACCCTTTTGGACACTGGCTGGCTGGCAATGTCCTTCCAAAAATGTGGTAGCAAAACCAGACCGTAATAGTCAAGGAATGTGGAGCCCCTCTCTCTCATTTTAGATACTCTGCCTTTCTTAGCACAAGCTAAAATTGAATTATCTTCTATTTGGCTGCTACATAGAATTGCTGAATTGTATTGAGCTTGTAGACCACTAAAACATTCAGATTTTTTTCATAGTTGCTGCCTAGTGACAACTCACCCATCTTGAACTTATGAAACAAAAAGAATATTTTGGCATGAAGTGTCCTGACCTCCAGTCTGGAATGCTATAACTGACTCAATTCTCCCTCCCTCCCTCTCCATCCCCCAACCTGAGGGCAGCCTGGGAGACAAATGATGGAGTTTCTGGTGTTGAGTTTTGTCCATTTATTCTTGCCAAGTCATTTGTGTGATGTCCAAGGTACAGTGTTCCCCACATTTCTTGGAGCTCCACTTTCTTGTCTTCTTTAAAAAGATTTCAGGATGCTATTATCTATTGTATTCCTTGGGTAAAGGCCATACTTCTATGCCCACCAAAGTGATGTATAAAAAATTTGAAAGACAATTTCTGGGTAGTCATTTTATTAATAATGCTAGAATATTACCAATAAAATGGATCAATTACACTCTGGAATGCCAAATATAAATCATAATGAAAGCTCTCAATTTATATGCCCTTGGAAGAGTGGGTGTTCCTAAAGGTGGTAATCAACTGTGATTGGATAATAGTTAATGAGAGATAATGAATATTATAATGAGAAGTGGACCTATTCTAAAGAGAGGCTTGGGATGTGACTTTGATTATGTCATTTACTTCTAAATCACCCCCAGCCTGGGAAAATCTAGACAAAGGATCTATATCCCCCATCAAGCCTGAATAGAACACAATTCAATTAAATTCCTTGTAAAGTTGGGTGGGGTAGCCAGGTTAATTCTATCTATCATTAGTCCTTTCCTTCAGAGACTGAGCCTTGAAATGAGGCCTTTAGAAAAAGGGGCAGAGTAACTTAATCCCAATTGCCCTACTTTCCCCCCTCCAAAAAAGCAAAAAGAAAAAGAAAAAGGGGGAGAATTATGGATCTTCTGAACCATTGGTTATTAATAATCATTTCTCTCACCCTAGATTTATAGAAGAGGATTTTAAAAGTTGGGAATAAGGATGGGGGCCAAAATATTTCTGAGGGGCAGGCATAAGGGCAGCAATCCCTTCAGAGAACATCTCCAGGCATTACCCAATTTGAGATCCAGATCCAGGGAGAAAGGGAGTAAAGGGAAAGCCCAGAAAGCCATAACTTGCTTCTGCTTCCCAGTTCATCATCCTAGGGATTGATAGCATAAACAGAGAACATCTGCCAATGAGATGCTGGCATGTGAGGTGAGGCTGAGGGGCTGCTGAGATAGAGTATCACAATGCTCATGTGGCCAAGAGCTTTCTTGGGAAATAAGCTATCTACTCCCCAACCCTGACTAGTCAGGTACCCTCCTCCCAGGGATTCTGTAGGCATAGCCCCAAACTCTGAACCAAGCATTGCCTACCAGAACATGATGAAAAGTCTCAATTTCCCACAAGTGGCAGTCATGCCACTTTGTTTCTGATGGAACTTGCAAGGCCATTAATCTCACTTGCAGCTCTAGGCTTAGTGCCCACCTTAGTGGCAGCTGGATATTTCAGTTTCCTGATTTGGGCATTTTAAAAAGCCTAGGCTAGTCTAGTGTTGGTTTTGAGGGTGAAGATGGGAAATGGTGTCCCTGGATTGGTGAGGAAGAGATCAATGGGTGATTAGGGTGGGTACTCAGAGGGACTCATCTATAGGATTTAATTTTAAAGAAGGGTTTCTCTAGCAGGATATTTGGGAAGCATCAGTGCTCATCTTTGCCAATAAGCAGGATGTGAAGAACTCAGTGACTGCCTCAGAAATCTCCCACTCCTTCGTTCTTAGTTTTATCAAAGATCATCCTTAGCTGTGCCATCACAGGGGAAAGGTGAGCAAAGACTGAGCCTGGGGACAGCCCTGAGAGCCTGGGAGCCTGACCTTGTTCCCCAGAACAATCTCTTCCCTCCTCCCTCTGCTCTCAAACAAGAACTGTGGGGACACCTGTGGTGGAGACGTTAGGAAAGACAGGTCCAGGGCTCAGTCAGATAAGAGGCAAGCCCATTTCTGGTTGTGCCATCTCTCTCCTTTGCCTGTGGTAGGAGAGAGTTAACCTAGCCACCCCAACATGCTACGTTATTCTGAAACTTGTCCTCCCTATGGGAGTAGGAAAGAGGGATCTGGCCAACCTACTAAAGCTCTTGCTACAAGTGAAACATTACTTAAATTACTTTAATGCCTTGCAAATAAGGGGGTCCTATGCCTTGAGGTCATATGCCTTAAGGGCAGCTAGGTGGCACCATGGATAGAGTGCTGAGCCTGAAGTCAGGAAGACTCATCTTTCTGAGTTCAAATCTGGCTTCAGATACTTATTAGCTGAGTGACCCTGGGCAAGTCATTTCACCCTGTTTGCCTCGGTTTCCTCATCTGTAAAATGAGCTGGAGAAGGAAATGGCAAACCACTTTAGTATCTTTGCCAAAAAAAAAAAAACCCACATGGGGTCACAAAGGGTCAGACAGGCTGAAAAACAAAGGCAGGGCTGGTGTCAGAAGGAGAGAAATAGACGTTGGGGAAAGAAACCTAGAAGAACAATTTAGGTATTGGGGTAGTTGGAGATGGCCACCATCACTCTGGGGATACCATTTAACCGCTGCCCTTTTTCTCCTCTTACAGGCTTCCAGTGAGACTAGAATGGATGAAATCTGAAGTTACTGCCAACTGATGTCTAATTAGCAACCTCCCTCTTGCTTTTCGCCCTCAGGTTAAACAGAGAGGTTTAAGTAGTCTATTTCTCTAACGACAAAGTGGAAGAAAAATAGCAAAAAAATTTTTTTCTACATTTCTGAGAGAGGATGTTGGGGGCAGATGGTAGAGTCTGGCTTTTAGACCGTGAGACTACAAACCTTGTAGGACTTAGCTGTCAGCCCACCTGCCTAATTGTCCATCCTTAGACTCTGAGAGAGAGGAAGAAGAGGGAAGCTGTATCTCTCTCCCCAAAGGAAATGCATCGTGGCCTTCCCAGAGACACTGGGCAAGGTAGCGGTGGGGGCATTGGGTGGAGGAGGTAGAGAATGAGAATTGAGCACTTCCCTCTCCTTCCCACCCCTTTATCCCCACAAACACAACAGGCTTTGAAATCTCTAAAATATACTTTGGGGGAGAAAAAAGGCCAAGGGGCAGACATTGGACCTCTTCTTTACCTGCTAGACCTCTCTACCTTCATCTTTTATCCCTAGCTCTTTGCACAGTCTTTTTTTTTTTTTTAATATTGTAAGCATGTAATAAGGGCATTTTCATGTTTTTCTTTCATTTACTCATCCTTTCCCCAATCTCAGGGAGATTTCAGTAAATTGGGAAGACAGATCAGGGCAGCCTTGGTACAAACTGTATTCTTTATACTCTAATCCCTTCCTTTTACATCTGCCATTCTCCTTCAAATCCCTTCCCTCTATTTCCCATCCCTTTTGCCAATTAATCCTTTCACCTTGTCCAATTCCTATTCCCATCCAAGTCTTTACTATGTCGATGTGTTCATCTTTTTGTAATCATTTAAAGAAAATTTGTGTTGGTTATTAAAGAAAAAAAACCCCATATCCTGGGGGTTAATAAATGCCTTCTTACACTGCCTGCTTCCTCAAGCACACCCTTTGCCTTTCCTTGCTTTCTGGCTCCTGGACAGGAAGCATTCCAGGTTGAGATGCTGGTAGATCCTACGTTTTGGGCCTGAATAGACAAGCTTCAGAAAAGGAAGGGGCAGGATAGGCTGAGGTTTCTTGCCAGCTTCATTTAGTCTGGCCACCAGCCTCCTCTCAGCTGCCCGAAGAACTGAACTTGTCCTGTTTTTGAGACAGCTGCTATCTGTGTGATCTTGAGCAAATTCTTCTTCGAAACTCGGTTTTCTCATCTGTAAAATGGGGTCTTAACACTTGCCGTGCTTACCTCAGCCAGTCAATAAGCATTTATTAAGTACCTAGGATATGCCAGACACTGTGCTAAATTGTGGGGATACAAAGAGAGGCAACCCCTCAATGATTTTTTTTGTGAAGTATTTTGTGGTAAGATTCTGAATGGCCAATATGCCAGATATGAGTAATAAGGACGGGAATGTGACTATTTGGGTAGAGAACAATAGCTTTGACTCATTAGCTTACCTTTTGTTTTGGCTCAAATTCATTTACATGCAATGTCAGAAAGAATCTTGGGAGTATCTAACTCTAAGTTAGTTATCTGTAAACCAAGGGCCTGGATCTCTGCCTAGACTTATAAACTTAAAAGGGATAGAGAAATATGAACAATACTTATGACTATGCTTATTGTAGCTGTTTTCTAGGTTGGCATGGTTTGGTGGATGAGGTGACACTGCTTGTAAGTTTTGGCTCAGAGTCTATCTAAGGAGATAGTGTTGGGGGCATTGGGAAGAGGTAGGAAGGGGCTAGATTGGTTTGAGCTTGTCACATTCCTGAGGCATCAAGGGTCTCCTAAAGTGATTGTTCTCAGGCAGCATACACCCAACAGTCTAGACAGAACAGGAAGTAAGGCAGAAGCAGAGACTGCTCTTGGGTGGTACTGGCACCCAGAAAACCTCTGAGAGCCCTACGGTGAGGGGTTCTTAATCTCCATTCTACATAGGGCAGTTATCTACCTTGGTTTACAGATAACCAGTTCAAGAGAAGTGAGATAGGGCTGACCTGAGGTTTTCTATCAAACCCTTTCCTGGTAAGTCTTTTCCTCTAGACTGGTGATTTTGCAGTAAACTTTTGGCATCCAAATTGGTTGCTCCTACCTTAGTTTCGTGGTTTCCTCAGTTTACTCTTTCTTTTTCAAGTGTAAGATGACGAATTATCATTTTCCTTACTGATCTTTCATTAATAAGCCAGCAGGCCTTTGATTTGCAAAGGTAAATATGCAGGGAAGATGCTAGTAGGTATGGGGGTATAGCTCAGTGGTAGAGCATTTGACTGCAGATCAAGAGGTCCCCGGTTCAAATCCGGGTGCCCCCTGTGAGTGTGTTTTGCTTTAAATTCACTTCCGAAGGGGGAGTTGGGAATAATAAGCTCACGTTTCTGTGTTGGACTGAAACACCCATTCCTGTTCAAAGAAATGTCACGCTTTCCACCAGCCGCCCTGTGTTGTTACAGAGTATCTTGGGGGAGGTAACTTATTTTCTCTCTTCCCGTGCTGAGTGAAGGAGATTATTCCCAGAGTCCTCTGGGACTAAGGAGCACGAGCACCTTGTGAAAGCGCCTTGGAGCGGAACAAGCGCCATCCATGCAATGTGAGAGGAAAGACTCTTGGAGTTGGCAAGTCTCATTTTTCTGGAAGGATTCTCCTTCCCCCCAGGTTTCCCAAGAAGAGTTGCGAGACCCCTGCTTGGGTCCTGTAGTACGGCGTCATCCTCTCAACAAGCATTTTTCCGACATCAGCAGAAAGTCTGAGCCCTCAGGTTCTGCAAACAGCTTTTATCATTTATTTGATATGTTATCTATGAACTTCTTGTATCCCAATAGTACAAGGAAAGTTCCTAGAGGGCCGGGACTCTCACTTTTCTCTTGTATTTGTAGTTCCTGACACAACACCTACCTTACAGGCTTTTCCTACTCTGAATGCTTAAATTATAAAAACAATTCCATTTTCGGTTAAAAAAAAACAAACAACCTATGGCGCCTGCGCGGTGACAGGCTCTAAGATGTCTCTTTCCGCAACGTTTCACGGCAGAGGGGGTATAGCTCAGTGGTAGAGCATTTGACTGCAGATCAAGAGGTCCCCGGTTCAAATCCGGGTGCCCCCTTCTTTATTTGTATTCTTTTAAAGATTTTAACTCCTTAAGTCTCACGACCGTGGGAGACCGGATTCTCTTTTAAATTGGGCATTAGATCGCCTGCTCCCTCCTTTTTATATTAACTGTGTTGAGGCTGACCCTTCCGCCGCCTTTGCACTCTGAAGGGGGAGGGGAGATGAAAAGGGGAGGGTACGCGGAATCTCCTTGACGTTTGAGAGGTTTTAAATTTGCACGTGTTCTGCTCTTCACATTCTTGGGAGAGGGACCCGAAGAGAAACTTCCTTTGCCAGACTTCCCTCCCCCCCAACCCGCTAAGGGGCACCACGCTAGGACCCCGGGGGCAGGGCTTGGATTCTGTCCTCAGGGATTCCACTTGAATCCACTTGGATTCCACTTGTTGAAGACAGCGACAAGGGTTCTCGGGCTTAAGAATGCGTGACTACCGGGCCCTGCCAAGTTCCGCCAAGTGGCCTCTCTGCAAACCTAGCAACCAAGAATTGTGCAGCCCCTTTCCAGGGCTTCCGGGACTTCCCCCGAGGAGCCACTAGAGGGCAGCAGGAGGCCGCGTTGGAAAGGGGGCTGCCTCGGGATACCCAGTGCAGCCCGGGACAAAGGGGATTTATCAGTGAAACTACAAAGCAGCCCCTGCCAAACCAACGCGAGGCTTCAGGATGGAGCTTGTGCCAGGGCAGACAGCACACGAGGGTTCTGGAGATGGAATCAATCGATCAATCACCATTTATTTGATAAGTACCGAGTAAGTGCCAGGCACTGCGTTAGGAACTGGAGACATAAATTTAAAAATGAGAATTCCTGCCCTCAGGGAGTTTCCAATCTACTAATGAGATACCAGAAATTGACAGGGACATACCCAGCAATAATAGTGCTTAGGGTGGCACTAACAAGTAGGGGAATAAGGAAAGGCTTTTTGGAAGAGTTAGACTACAGGACCCTGGGTACTAGAACAGAGAATTGGGTTGGAACAAAAAGGAGAGGATGTGGGGGCTGGGAGGAACCCCGGGAAGAAGATGATTGACATTTGGTTTGTGTTTTAACTTGTAAATTATACACTTCGTGCAAAAAGCGAGCAAGTCCCTGATCCCTGCTATGTAACTCTCCAACGAGCCCCTCGTTCTCTCGGTGCCTCCCAGAATCTTTTCAGCTCTTTTCTGAAGATAACCCCATCCCACCCCACCCCCATCCCCACCTTCCAGTCTCTTTCCCATAGTCCTTTGTCCCTTATACCCTCTCCCTCCTTTTTCACGCTCTCCCCATATACCTCCCTCCAGGAACTGTGGTGGGTGAGAATGGTATTCAGTACCCAATGCCACCCCAGCTCCTTCATGACTTTTAAGTAGGCCAGGGGAAGAAAGAGGCACTTCAGTGTCCTGACCTGATTCCCTGCTGTCTATTAA
Organism: Pseudocheirus occidentalis; assembly: GCA_028646575.1. NCBI lineage: Eukaryota > Metazoa > Chordata > Mammalia > Diprotodontia > Pseudocheiridae > Pseudocheirus > Pseudocheirus occidentalis. The sequence continues at coordinate 154,582,190 of CM053593.1, forward strand.
GTCTCCTAAATTGTAGATATTTTTACTCTTGTCCTGAAAGGGGAAAAAGATGATTTATCACTTGAGTCTATTATAAGGTAGTGACAGGTGGGGAGGGGAGTAGAGGGCGGGGGAAAGAGGGAAGGCAGAAAGAACACCTCTCTCTTTGGGCTTCCACCTTGGCTATTGGGTTAGAACTTAAAATAGACCTTGTTGCCCCTGTCTTCCCAGTGTTCTGGCATGGAAAGATAACATCTTGACTAGTTGTGGCTTCTGGGGGAGGGAGTTTTCCCAGAATATTTGTAGTCAAGGCCTTTCCGCCATCGTTCCCCTACCCCCTCCCTGTTCCTGGCTCCTTCTCTTGGCCTGGGTGGCCCATGAGACGATCAAGAGGACCTAGGCCCCATGAGAATGAGATTTCAAAGTGGGGAGAACCAGACTAGAGTTCTGATTTACGGAGGGAGAAGGTTACCTCCCCACTCTTTATAGGCCGGGGGAGTGCTAAGAGGAAGGTGAACATTAACAAGACCTCCAACACAAGTACAGAATTACAGGAAGCAATATTGTAACTTAAAGATTGTCTTGAGAAGGAAGGCAGAGTTTAGTGAAATGAGATGCCAATAAGATCCATCAGTAGGGGGAAGACTAAGTAGAGTGGCAAATTAGGAGTATTCAGGGCTCTCCCCCCTCCCTCAGTGTAGCAGCTGGAGGGTGGTTACAAAATCATTCAGCAAACCAGGATTCCAGAGGACAGAAGATGTGAGATGTGGGTGGCACGGCTACTCACCTCCTGACAGAAGGGTGATGGACCCAAATTACAGAATGAGACATACAGTTTTGGATATAACCAATGAGGGAATTGGTTTAACTTGACTATGAATATTATGATGGCTTGATTTTTAATTTCTTTTTGTTGCTTTCATTCAGTGGAGGGTGGGAGTGGTAGGGAGAGAAAAATTCTTGTTAATTGAAAAAGGAAAATAAGATGAAATAAATTATCTTCTAACAAAAGAATAAAAAATAACCAGTCAATAAGCATTTATTAAATGCTTACTATGTGCTAGTCACTGTGCTAAGCCCTGGGGAATAAAAAAAAAAAGCAAAAGACAGAACTCACCCTCAAGGAGCTTACATTATATATATGTATATATTATATACATATTATATATATATTATATATAATTGATTATATATTATATATTACATATATTATAATATATAATATAATATATTACACATATATATTTATATATATATACACACAAGCACACACAATATATATTGTATATACATACAATATATTGTATATATATATAAAATATATGCAATGGGAGAGAGAACATCAAATATATAAAATAAATCAAACAAATATATAATGTAAAATATATAACATATGTATGTATGTATCTCTGTATGTGTATGTATATACGTGTGCAAGACATGCAGGGTAGGTGGGAGATAATGCCAGAGAGAAGGCGTGAGCAGTGGACTCAGGGCTGGGGAGTAGGTACAAAATTCTCTGGAACTGGAGTCAACCAACTGTTACTCCTTAGTCCCGGGGAAAAGCTGGTGTTTGTATCGTAAATTCTATAACTATAGGCAAGTAATGGGTTAAAAGGATTATAGGTTAAGAATCCCTTTCGTTTTGCTGACCAGTAAACTGAAGGCTAAAGGCGTGAAGTGATTTGCCCAAGGTCATACAGGTTGTAAGACGTAGAAATAATATTCGAACCCAGGTCGGCACCCGCTGCTCTAAGGGGCTGCTGTCTGAGCTTGTTTTCTTATCTGTAAAATGGGCATAAAGAGCGGACCTTCTTATTTCTTTGTAACACTTTAAGCGCTATAGAAATCAGAAAGGGGGGTGTTTGCTGCTCCCACTATCACAGTGGCAGTGGGCTGCGTGGCCAGACCCAGGGGCCGGCGGCCAGACGCGTCCCCAGGGAGGCCACGAGAGGGCACGCCACCCGCGGGCTCCTGGTCCCTTTGCCAGCAGCCGTCTGATTCCCTGCAGCCCGGCGGGCAGGCGGGAGCTCCTCCTACACCCCCTCCCCCGCCTTACGCTCCTACCCCCTTCCCCCGGCTCCCAGCTGCCGCGTCTCTCCCTCCCTCCTCTGTCTCTCTCGTCGCTTTGCTCCCTTGCTCCCAGCCCACAGCAGGCAGGCTCCTGGCTGTCCGGCCCTCTCTCAGTCTGCCGGTCCTCTGGTCTCTAGCTCGGGAGAGGGACCTCGCAGCCGGTGCCCCCCGCCTCTGCCTCCAGCCTAGCCATCCTCTCCCTCCCCTCCTCCTGTGTCCCTGCTGGGCCCAGGGACTGGGGGGCCAAGGTGCCGGGGCCCCAGGCCCCCGAACTCCACGATGAGGGGGGATCTCTGGCTCCTGCTGGCAGTGCTCAGGGAGGCAGCCGGTGGGCTGAGCCCGGATCAGGGAGCAGGTAGGAGGAGGGGATAAAGTTGGCATGGCCGGGGGCAGGAGGGGAAGGGGTCCCTGGAAGGAGAGCTGTGAGCTGTTTGGGGCGTGCAAGAGGGCGTGCAGGTGTGTGTGTGTGTGTGTGTGTGTGTGTGCGTGTGTGTGTGCGCGCGCTTGCTTCTGGTGGTTACATGCATGTGCAAACATGCTAGCAGATGAATGCATTTGTGAGCATCCTGGCTCCGGGGGTACATGGGGTTATGTGGGGGTAGGATAGGTGAAGGTAAGAACACAAACCATTGCTCGTTGCAGGAACTCGAGGTTTCTCAAATGAGGGGGTGGGACTAGATTTCTTAAGGTTCTTTCCAGCTCTGACATGTTCTGGTTCTGTAACTCTCGGTGTTGAGAGGTGAGCATATATGTGGGCACCTGGGCACAGGACACCTGGGGATTAGCTGCAAAAAGGCAGTCCTGTACCCAGACCTGGAGTCCTCCAGAGGAATCTCACTACGTGTGAGTGAGAATGTGTGTGTGTGTGTGTGTGTGTGTGTGTGTGTGTGTTGGGGGTGTTATTAGGAGAGGGAACGGGTGCCAATCCACCCTAACCTTCCTTAAGGAGAGTGGAGAGACCCTTGTGGATAAGATAATAGCTTGGAGATTGTGGGAGAGTAAACGCCAGACTGAACCAGTAGAGCTGAAGATGAGGGGTCCGACACTCCACAGAACAGATAAGAAGGGGAGGGTCACTGTTGGGAACCCAGCTCTGGGCTAAATCTGGAGGTCTTCCCCTCCCAGAGCTGTGTTTTGTCCCCTCCACAGTCGCTCCCTTTCTACTTTAACATGGGTAAGTGGTGCAAGGGAAGAGAATCCGAGACCCCGTATCCCTTTGAGGCATAGGATTTGGGGACCAGGTGGGAAGAGCCCACGAGGAACGAGGAAGGGTTTTGGTGGGCTGAGGGGCGGTTGTGGGTAGAGTGAACTGTGGCCAGCTAAGGCAGCTCTGCTTTGACATGGGTAGGAATGGTCCCCATGGCACTGTTTCTGCTGCCACCATAACCTCCCCCTCCCGGTGCAGCTCAAAGTGTAACCCTATGACTTTGTGTGGGAGGAAGGAAGCCAGCCTGGGTCTCCTCTACCCCTCCCCCTTAAGAACCTTCAAGACATTTTATCCTTTAATCCAAATTAGGTTAAATCTAAGGAAGATTTTCCAACCACAAGGAAAAAGCTGGAATAGGAAGATTGGGAGTCTCCTTGTGGTGATGGGGGGGGGGCGGGGGGCGGGAAGGGAAGGACAGAAGATCTCAAATAGGGAGATTCTCCTGTGTTGGGGAAGGGGTGGGGGAGCAAGATTGTGCAGGCGGATTTGGTTATTGTTGTTGAGCGATATACTAATTGACTTGTCCAGGACCATCTCAGTGGGGAAACTTAGGTTCTCTGTTCCCCCACCCAGTGGGGCAAAGCACAAGCTGTAACTTACATATCCTACTTTCTCTCCTTTGTTTCATTCTCTAAATGCTTTCACACCCTTGACTAGGTTCTCTCTCACCCTTTTCACCTTCAGCAGCCTCTGGGCTAAATAGCAATAACACATTTTAATGGTTCTTTAAGGTTTTCAAAAACTTTTTCCAGACCACCCAATGAGGTAGGTCGGTGTTGCTCGAATTGTACAGATGAGGAAACCGAACGTAAGCCAGAGCTTCAATCACAGAGCCAGTGGCAGAGGCAGGATTCAAAACCAGATCTCCTAAATCAAAGTTCCAGCACTATAATCACTTTCTCAAACCTCCCCTGAGAACAATTACACCCTTAGAATCTGGGCTGCTCTGAAATTGAACTAGTTCTAGAATGACAAATTTTCTTTCATCCTAGATTTTAGTCTGCTCTACCTTACTCCCCATCACTACTCTTCAAGCCTTGGACACACTTAATTTGTAGGGTTCCTGCACTATGATTTCTGGCACAAGGAAACATTAGTGGAGGGGTATGTCTGAGCCCTAAGGAGTTCTACCCAGAGAACTGAGTTCAGTTCTTTTAGATTCCATTTTTCTTAAGTTTTCATAAAGACATAAAAGCACCTTAGAGCTGCAGCTAAGGAAAGGCTCCCATTAGGAAAGCGGGTGGGAAGTCAGGAGACTGGGAAGAAAGCAAGCATATGCTCTTATTCATCACACAGTTCTGTACAGACCATTATCACTTCTTGCTTGGATTATTGCAATAGACTTTTTTTTTTGGAGGGCAGTTGGGGTTAAGTGACTTGCCCAAGGTCACACGGCTAGTTTTTGTGTTAAGTGGCTGAGGTCGGATTTTGACTCGGGGCCTCCTGACTCCAGGGCCGGTGCTCTATTCACTGCGCCACCTAGCCGCCCCCCTGCAATAGACTTTTAATTAATCTCCTTGTCCCCAATCTCTTCCAACATAATTTTCCCAAGATGCAATGACACTCTTCTGCTCAGAGAAGTAGCTCCCTATTTATTGCCTCTAAGATAAATATAAGCCCTTTAGCCTGGTATTCAAAGCCTTCCACAGTTTTGTCCCTATTTGTTTTTCCTGTCTTGTTTCAGTTTCTTCCCTTCAGTTAGTCTATATTCCAATCAATTTAGATTACCAGATGTTTGCTGAAGTTGACATATCTTTCCCACCTCCAAGTATTCTTAGAAGCCTTTCCCTGTCCCTAGAATGCACTCCCACCCAATCCCTGACTTTCAGAATTTTTATGTTCCTTTAAGGTTTATCTCAGATGCTAACTCTTCCTGCTCCCTCCGGTGTCTAGTAATCGCTCCTTCCTCCAGTTATCTTGCATTATATGTGCTTAATTTATCTGCTACAGGTTATTCACAGTAGAAAGAAAAGTTCCTTGAGGGCAGGGACCATTTTGTTTTCTGTCTGAACTTTAATACCTGTACATAGTAGGTTCTTTAAATTTTTTTAAAAAAAGTTTTGTTGATGCTTTTCTCTTTTTCTTATATTATTTCTAGTGATTCTGCTCTCATCTCCCATCCCATTGTGTCCCTGTATAGAGCCCTTCTTTTTAAGTATGGACAGGGTATCCCAAAAGTCTTAGTGATACCTTGTATAATCAGTCAAAACAGATCAGCCCATTGGCCATGTAAAAAAAAAAAAAGCATGCTTCATTCTGAAATTTTTGTCTACCACTTCTCTCTCAAGAAGTAGACTTTCTTCTCCAGAAGTCCTCAGAAAACAATTTAGTATTTTGTTGTGCTGTTGTTGTTGTTTACCTTTTTTTATATCCCCAGGACTTAGCAGAGCGCTTGACTCATAGTAGGAGTTTGTAGTTATTCAGTTGTCTCAGCCATGTCTGGTTCTTAGTGAAACCATTTAGGGTTTTCTTAGCAAAGATACTGAAGTAGTTTGTCATTTCCTTCTCCAGCTCATTTTACAGATGAGGAAACTGAGGCAAACAGGGTGAAGTGACTTTCCCAAGGTCACGGAGCTAGTGTCTGAAGCCATATTTGAACTCAGGAATATGAGTCTTCCTGATTTCAAGAACGGCAGGCTGTCCACTTTATCACCTAGATGAGAAGTAAGGAGATAAACGGATGGAAAAGTATTGTGGTAGAGGTGTGGTGACAAGAGGCCTGAACTTGAAGTCATAAGGCCAAAGTATATATCCTAGTGTTGCTATTTACTTAAAATATAACATGATAAGTGCTTGATAAATGTTTAACTGACTTCTCCTGGTTCTGCTTATATCACTCTGCATCAGTCTTCCTAAACTCACTTAATTTCTTTATATATTTATTTCATATAGTATAATTATATGTCCCAGTTTGCTCAGACATTTCCCAGATAATGGGCACTTATTTTTTCTTTTTTTGTATTTTTTTTTGAGGGGGGAATGCAGGGCAATTGGGGTTACGCGACTTGCCCAAGGTCACACAGCTAGTAAGTGTTAAGTGTCTGAGGCTGGATTTGAACTCAGGTCCTCCTGACTGCAGGACTTGTACTCTATTTACTGTGCCACCTAGCTGCCCCCAGGGGCACCTATTTTATTTTCAGTTTCTTGCCACTACAAATGGTGCTCTGTCTCTGACTTCCTTGGAGTATCTGTCTAGTAGTTGTGTTGTTGTGTCAAGGAGTATGTTGAGTGACTTTTTAAATGTGATTCCAAATTATCTAAAGGGTTGTACCAACAGAGTATGACTGTGCTTGTCTTCCCATAGTCCCTTCAACATTGATTGTTGCCATCTTTGCCAATCTGATGGATGGGAAGTAAAACCTCAGAGTTGTTTTTATTTGCATTTTTTCTTCTAATGATTGACTTGGAGCATTCTTTTGTAAGAGTACATAGGTTACTTTTTTCTTTTGAAAACTATTTGTATTTCTTGACTATCTATTAAAGAATGACTCTATTCTTATATATTCATATCAATTTCCTATATATCTTGGATTATCAAACCTTTACCAGGGAAACTTGCTACAAATATTTTTCTCCAATTACCCATTTATCTTCCAATTCTAGCCAGATTTTTTGTGTAAAAGTTTTTCAATTTTTTGTAATATTGTTCAGTCTATCTCTTATGATTACCTCTATCCCTTTTTTTTAGTTAAGAATTTGCCTTCTGAAAAAAAAATTGCGTTCTGGTCATAATTGTATAAGATATTTCATGCCATTCCCTCATTCTAATGATTTTTATATTTGATATTTTATATGACTTTTTATATTTATATGCTCCATATGGAGCATATTGTGGTATACGGTGTAAGGTGCTGTTTTAAACTCAATTTCTGCCCAATTGCTTCCCAGTTTTGATAGTAGCTTTTGTTTAATACAGAGTCTTTGCCCCACATAGTAGACACTTAATAAGTATTTGTTGAATCGAATTTGCCCTTTGCCCTTTCCTGAATATTCCATCTCTTCCCTTTCATCATGGACCCTCCCCTTGAATCTCATAATACATACTTCCTTGAGAGGTGACCTCATGCAGTGGCTCTAAATCTGGAGCTAAGGAAACAGGGTTCAGATCCTGACTCTGTTACTTTAACCAAAAAAAAACCAAAAACCCCAAAACCTACTTCATTAGAAATAACGTATCTCTACTTGCTTAGTAACTATTTACATTTAAATTAATTTCAATGTATACATTATAACATATTTTTTTCATTGGCTTCCTTAGTCCCCGCCAGGTTGTATATTTATTTTCATTCACTTTGCCTGATAACATCACAGTATTAGTGTGTCCTTCATTTCTCTGGTTCTTTTTAAAAATATGCATTATTTCAGAAAGGTGTCTCTAGAGTTCTCTGCATTTCACTTTGTCTTCCTTAGTTGCTACTTTCACCTGTGTCCACTTGAAAAAGACCTTCTCTGCAAGTCAGTTTTCTCATCTGTAAAAGATGATTGAACTAAAATATTACTAAGATAAGATCCCTTTCTCCTTTAAATCCCAGCTACTCAGAGCCTTTAAGTCCCAAAGCCTTTTCTTGTCCTTGCTGTGTCTCTCCAGCCCCACCCATATTTAGCAAGCATTTATTTATTTACTTTTTGTCTTTTTGGAGGGGGAAAGGCAGGGCAATTGGGGTTAAGTGACTTGCCCAAGGTCACACAGCTAGTAAGTGTTAAGTGTTTGAGGCCACATTTGAACTCAGGTCTTTCTGATTCCAGGGCTGGTGCTCTATTCACTGTGCCACCTAGCTGCCCCATAGCAAGCATTTATTAAACCTCTCTGGACAAGGCTGCAGAGTCCTTTATGCTGGGGGCTGCCAATGGGCATCATTAAGGTCTTCTCTCTTCCACAAATCTACCTCAATACTCTTTTGGGTAGGAAGAGATGAGCTACATGTTTTCTAAGCCATGATTCTTTTTATAAAAAATTCTGTACCTGACAAACATTGGCCAATATGAACATTTCTATATACACAGAACAGAAAAAGGGGATTATAAACAAAACCCTGAATCTCTATTACGGACAGCTTGCATTAAAAAAAAAAAAAGCACCACCATAAATTCAGTATATAAGAACACAAGTAATCCTCTAATAGATGAGTGACCAAAGTATATGAACGGCAATTTTCAAAGGAAGAAGTGTAAGCTATCAACAACTGTAGAAGAGAATCATCTGAATCGGTAATTATAAAAGAAATGCAAACAAAAATAATTCTAAGATTTTGCTTTAAAAAGATCATACTTCTTTGTGTCTCCTTCTGAACCTCCTTTTGCTCTCTTTTGTGCATTTTTTAAAAAAATGTAACAATGACCCCTTTTCTTTCTTTTCTCCTCTTTAAAAATTCCTGCTGCCAATTCCCTTTTGCTCCCAAATTCCCTTTTCCTAGTCACCAAAGCTGAATATTCATTGTCATGGAAGGATTTGAGTCTATGGATATCCTGTCTGGGTCTCAAGTAGAGCCTTAGGGTGATGGACAAAGGTCAAGGTGAGGCCAGGGGACGATCCTCCCAAATGCTGCCTCAGGCCCAAGGGGTTCATCCCCTTCTGGATGACAGTATGTAATGGGGAGGATGAGAAGTTGCCTGGTTGATGTTTGAAGGCTTTGTGGTAATAGCTTGAGCCAAAAGATGACTGAGTCTAAAAAAGAAAAAGCTGAAGGCTATTTAATCATAGTAATGTAGAGAAAGGGATCCCTGCAATTCCATCGCAGCACTGAGGATTCTAGCCAGTGGGAAAGACTGTGGTTAGACCCAAATGGGCAGAAAACACCAGATTGGGCCCAGTGTCAGGGATGGGCTCAAGACTCAGTTTCAAGGATGGAGTCTCCTTCTTGGGCCTAGAGGGAGACAGTGGAAGCAGAATGTTTTTGTAAACAGAAGAGATTCCCCTTTAGTCACGTGGTTTGAGGTAGGGAGGATAGAGAGGGAAGGAAGTGCCTGGGAGCTAAACCCAGGACTTGTTAGCAGGTGAGCCTTCTCCTCCTCTTCTTGATCTCTCCCTCCCCAATCTGTTAAAGATATAATTAGCAGATTAGAGGTGTAGAGGCTGAGATTATCCCATTATAAGAAGGTGGAGGTGGTGGGAAAGGTGAAAGAGAAGAATGAGAGAAAGAGAATTGAGAGGAAAGTTGCTCTGGTCTTTATCTCTGTGAAGAATCCCCTCCCTGCCTCTGAGAGAAGGGAGCATTTTGCCTGGAGGTGAGGGCGTGGTGACTCCTGCCAGAGAACTAGGTATCTCTGGATCTCTTTGTCAGCATTTCTGAGTGAACTAGAGAGAGAGAGAGAGAGAGAGAGAGAGAGGACTGAACAGGAAGGGAACCCTGGAGAGGAGAGTCCTTCCTCCAGTCCTGGCCTTTAGCTCTTCCTCCCTTGGAGAGCTGGAATCAGACAATGGGAGGCAGAAGAGAGCACCCCTTTATTTTTTCTATCTCTCTACGCATTTGATGGACATGTTGGTTTGGTGGAGATTGGAAACTATTTTCCATGAAGATTGGGAGGGGATGAAAGAGATAAAGAGAGAACGTGAGATAGACACAATAAGAAGATGAGGGGCAGGGAGACAGAGACAGACAGTTGGAGAAGCATTGTTGTAGAGGTATGGTGGTAAGGGGGACTGATCTTGGAGTAAGAAGTTCTGAGTTCGAATCCCAGAGCTGCCATTTACTTGCTGTATAACACCAGTCAAGTCACTTTCTCTTCTCGAGCCTGAGTTTCTGCATCAATAAGATGAAGGGTTTGGATCAGAAGATTCTGAGGCCCTTTCTATTTCTAATGTCCTGTGATTCTTTAAAATACAAACATAGAGATACGGAAAGACAAAGAATGTGAGGGAGATATGTAGAGACAGCAGGATGGATGCAATACAGAAGGCTGGCTGGGTGAGGATGGGCAAGGAGTAGGGGGAAAAGGGGAGAAGATCCATGATTGGGTGCTTTATGCTCCCAGTAGCTTGGGCTAGAGTAGCTGGTCAAAGCAGAAAGTCCTGATGCCTCTCCCTTCCCGTCATTGCTTCCCAACCCTTTTACCTACTCAGGAAGTGGCCTGCGATGGGACCACAGATCCCAGGCTCTTCTGGTAGGAAAGATTTTAAGACAGTTAAATCTTACTCTTTGCCTTCCTCTCTCCTTGTGTCTCCTTCCTCTCTCCTTGTGTACCTCCTCATCTTTCTTTGTCAATTGTCAATGTGGGCTTTCTTTGTATCTCCAATCTTTTCTTTTCTCTGACCTTCTTTTGGTACCCCAGACATCTCAACCTTTCCCCCTAACTTCCAACTCAACCTTCCTTTCTCCCTTTGCTCTGATTTTTTCACCCGGATCTATGCTGAAGGTATGGTCAAATATGCATTCCAAGAGGTAAGTGAGGGCATTGTGGGAGGGTTGGACTAGGACCTTCTCAACGGGGAGGGAAGACTTTTGTGCCTTCAGTGTCTCTCTGAAAGGCAGATTCTGATGATCTCTGTCCTGAAGATGAGAGCTCAGTATCAGGAATGGGGGGGAGTTCAATGTCAAGGATGGGGGCAGGGAGCCAGGATCAAGGATAATGGGGCCAGTATCTGGGATTGAGGGCTTTTAGTCAGGGATGGTAAGCTCAGTGTCACGGATGAGGACTCAACATTAAGAATGGGGCTTCAGGCCTGGGACATAACTCAGTATCAGGAGCAAGAGGGCTCTGTCTGGAATGCGGCAGTTCAGTGTAGGGGATAGGGGATAGTGTAGGGGATAGTCCTTATGGATGAGGGCTCAGCATCAGGAATAGGGGTTTAGAGTCTGGGATGGAATTCAGTGTTAAGAATGAATGTCAGATATGGAATACCAAGTATCAAAAACTCATGAATTCCTGGTCTGGTCTAATCACCTTAAGAAACAGGAATATTCTAAAAGCCTTCTGTGGGGGAAAGAGGAAGAACCAGTACCCTCCTTCCCAGGGCTTTAGTCTCTTAGCTCTTGGATACCATCCTAGACTTGTCTTCTGTTCTCCAAACCAGATACCTTCTCACCCTCCATAGCTTTCCTTGCCCTGGCCTCCAGCCATAGTCCTTGGGCAAAGAGCAGAAGAGTTAAAGGGAAGAGGACAAAAAAATCTCACCTAGTCTAGTCTATGGATGAGAATGAAAACAAATAGTAGGAATGGGAACTCACCCAAGAAGGTGGGCTTATAGGGGTGGGGAACAGCCCCATCCCAGTGTTAACCAAATTAGAAGATAGGAAGTAAAGAGAACCACAGTCAAAGGTGACCTTTGCCCTAGGCACAGTGGAGGCGAGATGGGTGGAATGTCAGGGCTAGAAGGATCACAAGAACTAGATCTTCAAGGAAGCTTTAGGGTCATCTAGTCCAATCCCCTTGTCTTCTAGAGGGAGAAACTGAGGTGCAGAGAGTAAGTGACTTACCCAAGTTAGTGACAGAGGTGGCTCTAGAACCCAGGTTTCCTTATTCTTCATTCAGAGAATTTGGATCACAAGGTAAACATGGAAGGAAGAACCTTCTTCAACTTATGGTCTGTTTTTGGTCTATTACAGCTGCAAAGGCAGAGATGAGTGGAGAACTGTGTTGAGGATGTGGAAGAAGATTGTTGACAGGTTTAGGCTTTTGATGAAAGGGTGTGAGCCCACTGGCCAGACTTCTGTTGTAAGGAGGGGGGAGGGGGGAGGGGGGGGAGAGAGGACTGTTTGGGATGGGTGGGTGGTACTGTCATCAGGGTAGGGACACCATCCCCAGAGCCAGTCAGACATAATTCTAGGATGCCAGGCTCTGGACGTAGTGGCTCCTCTCTCAAGCCTCTGTTACTCCTTGGAGAAGGACAAACAGGGCAGTCCTCTCCCCTGCAAACAGGCCCAACTGAGTCTTGGAGCAGGTCTACCCTCAGGAGTCTCAGTCCAGGGGAAACATGCTTATGGCTGGTGGTGAAAGACAGTGTGTTTGCTGCTGCCCACTTCTGAGGCCTAGCCCCTTCCATTGCACCCACATTGGGGTGATGGTATAAGGGATAAGAAGAGGCAGAGAGGGCTGGGAACCAGGAGAAATGACTTATGGGGAGTGGCCTGTTGGGGAGAGCAGAGAGACCATGGGTTGTGTCCACATGTTAATGGTCCGAAAAGCCTGGGTGGGTCTATGTACACATGCCAGGCATATGTGCCTACAGATGTCCTCTGGCACTGAGCTTTGAGTTTTGGCTACTCACTCGAGTGAGATTTTGGGCAAAGTCATTTCATGTTTGTAGGTCTCAGTTTCCTTATCTATAAAAAGAGAGTTGGCCTAGATAATTTGTTTAAAAAAATTTTTAATCACATATTTAACATATATGATAGGGGACTGACCAATGAGGGCTCAGCCCAGGAAGCTTAGTCAGGTTCTCCAGACATCCACATGGAGCCCGGAGGCATGCTTCCAGAACCAAGCCCTCGTGGGTCAGTTCCCTGTTGTATAAACAGCAACAAACGTGACTGTTTCAGTATGCAAGAAAAGAACACAAAAGAGAATTATATATGAAACTATGTCTATTATATGCAGTTGTGGGTTTAAAAAAAAGTATGTATTAAATGTAACATGAGAGTACCAATACTACTTTGCTTATTTCTTTTCTGAATTCACTACCGAGATGATTCCTAAAGTCTCTCTTAATCCCATATAATTTTAACGCCCAGGATCAAGTCCTGCTTTGACCATTTATTAGCTGTGTTATCTTGGGTAAGTCTTTGAGCTAACCGTTCCTCATCTGTAAATGGGGATAAATTGATCTACCTCCCAGGGTTGATTTTTTGTTTTGTTTTGTTTTTGTAAAGAAAGCTTTTTACCAAGGGTGAGCGTTTGTTCCTTTCATTCAACACTTAATATCTCCCTCACCCTCTTCCCTCATCGTCTGTCCCTTCACCTTTTAGCTGATCTCTCTGCTAGCACTGGCCATGTCCTCAGCACAGCCATGTCTGGGCTCCCTGTTTGGGTTTGTCTAAAGGGTAGCTTCAGAGCCCTCTCCCCATCCCACCTTCCTCCAGCCTGGGCGATATGCCTTTCCCTGGTGCTCTCTGCACATGCTCCCCTTCTGCTCTGGCTAACCCCCAGGTTTTAAAGCTAAATCCCATTACGAAGTGAGGGAACCCAGCCAGCTCCTTAGCACAAACAGTCCTAGTAGGGAGGACCCCGAGCTTAGGAGGCAGTTCCATGGCTCAACCCCAGCCCAGAGGGAAGGCACAGAGCCAGAGTCCCCTCTAATGCCTGTGAGCACCTTTGAAGAGGGCCTTTGGGAAATTGGGAAAGGACAAGGCACCACTCTTTCCAGGCTTGGTCCCTAGTTCATCCATGGGTGGCCCCTGAGCGTCTTAGGGGAGAGGCATCCCAAACCTTCTCTTTCCCTTCTTCTGTCTTTTCTCTCCCCTTCCCCCAGAGTGGTCTTGTCCTTTCCCGGGGAGCATCTGGTTCCGATTACAGGCAGAGAAGTGAGAACCAGCAGGCAGAGGCCCAGCAGCCACCAGCCGCCAAGAATGACTTAATTGAATAAAATGTCTAATGATGAACCATGTTCCCCACAGTGGGGAGCACCATCTCCTCCCCAAAATTCCTGTCCTTATCCCTGGCTCCTGGATCCCCATCCTCATCCCCTCCTAAGAGATGATACTTTACCTAGTCCAGTCCCCAGGCTCTGTTCTTTCCCACCTACTGAGGGAAATAAAAAAAAGAAATATTGTGACCACATAGGGCTCCCTATGAATTTCAAGGCAAATGATCTTAGACTAATTAGAGGCATCTGAGCATTCATTATCAGGGTTCTGATCCACCTGCTTGGTCCTTGAGTTTATTTGCAACTGACAGGCTCAGCAAAGAATCATTGAGAAGCACATCTGTGTTGGTGAGACATGCCATGGAAGGAAGTAGCATGTTTTAATTGGAGAGATAATAAAATAGGGTGATTTATATAGAATTCACTTGTTTGTGGTTAAGAGGAGGTTCCCTCCCCCCATTTCTTCTAGTCTAGAACAGCCACTCATAGGCCCAATCCCACTTCTGACAATAGTCAAGGGAGCTTTCACCAGCTTCATTTCTGGCCTTTGTTTTAGGGAGCTAGGTGCTTCAGTGGTTGACGTGCTAGGCTTGGAGACACAAGGTCCATCTTCCTGAGTTCAAATCTGGCCTCAGACACTTACTAGCTGGGCAAGTTATTTAACCCTGTTTGCCTCAGTTTCCTCATCTGTAAAATGAGTGGGAGAAGGAGATGGCAAACCACTCCAATAGCTTTGTCAAGAAAACCCCAAATGGCATCATGAAGAGTTGAATGACTGAACAACAAAGTTTCCCTCTTCAGTCAGCCTGGTGGCCTCACACTTTATGAGATGAGGATTGGTACCTCAATGGAATTTAACCATTTTAGCTCCGTCTCTCTCATGGGCATGTTCTGTCACACCCAGAATAAATGTTGGACCTGGGAAGGACCTTAGAGCATAGAACATAGGACGTCAAAACTGCCACTAATTAGGAAGAAGAAGAAGAGGAGGAGGAGGAAGAGATGGTGACAGTGACAATGATGATGATTCTAGGCATTACTTTGATCCATATAAAATGAAGGTGTCTGGAGTAGCTAGCCCATCATCCCACTAGATTGTCAGGGTCCTGGGTTATGTGACACAGAAATATTGAAGAGGGTAGGGAAAAGTTTGAAAAGTGCTGTCAGCCATCCTTGTGACTGTCATCATGAGTCCATAGTGTAAACCTTAATGAATGTCTATATTAGCACTGTCTGGGAACAAGATGGCAGCAGCTCCTGACAAAAGCCCTGATGTGGGCCCTCATCTCCCTTTCTCTCTGACTCTAATGTCTCCTGAAGCTAACAGATAAAAAAGCAGGAATAGCCAGATCCTAAACTGGCTCTTATACTGTGATTGCAGAGTTGATGATGTTGCCAGAAGACCAAGCAAGAAAACCAAATAAAGCTTTTTTTTTTTTTTTTTTTTTTAATCCCAGGTCAGTTAGGGTTTCAGAAATTCAGGTGTATCCTCAGTGACTTTTTCCATTTGCTTGTGTATGTATTCCCCTATACTATATATGTTCTTATTGACTATTGGAAGTTCCTGGTGATTCTTCTTTGTCAGGCTAAGCTGTAAACTGCCTGAGGTTTTGAGCACAGAGAACATGGAAATATTTGGCTCAGGATGATGATCACAAGGACTTTTCCTACCTTCTTGGATCATTCTGTGTCAGATAACCAAGGACCTGACAATCTAGTGGGATAACGGGCTACTCCAGCCACCATTTTAAATGAGCCAAATGATGCCTAGAGGGAAGTGATCTGCTTCTTCTTCTCACGGCTAATTAGTGACAGTGACTAGAGTTCAGGTCCCTTGGTACCCAGTTCACAGCCCACTGTGCCACAATGAAATGTGGAAAGTAGGTTGGGCTTTTTTAGGCTTAGCTTCTTTAGTTATATCTGCTCTAAAGGAGCAGGATGGTGTCAGGGTGTCCTTAAAAAAGAATACATTTCCTCTCTGCCCCCTTCTAGTTCAAGTATATTTGGAGACAAGGAAGGACTGATATAACTCTGTTTTTTTCTCCTCATCCCCAGGTCAGGGACCAGGCAGAGGTCTAGGATGGGATGCATGGAATGCAGAGAGGAAGACACTGGGCTGGAGGAGGAGTGTCCAAGAGAGCACTGGCCGGGCACCTGAACCAAGCAGGAAGCGACTGAGCCAAGACCAGGGTGGGGGTACCCTAGCTATCGATACATTCCCTGATAATGAAACAAAGATTGTGGTAAGTGGGTCAGTGGACATCAGAAGGGTCTTCCCATAAGAGGTTTTTGTCCCAAGGTTGCTTGATGAGATGGAAGAGGGTGGAAGTGGGGGCAACGAGGAAAGAAAAAGCTCACAGATATGTCCTTCCCAACTTCTTTTGCTTTTTTTTTAAGAGGGGGAAAGGCAGGGCAGTTGGGATTAAATGACTTGCCCAAGGTCACATAGTAAGCGTTAAGTGTTTGAGGTTGGATTTGAACTCAGATCCTCCTGACTCCAGAACTGGTGCTCTATCACTGTGCTACCTAACTGCACCCCCCCCCACCACCTTTTTGACTAATGCATTTATGCGATGCCTTTTGTTATATAGTTACCTGCATTTCAGTTTCTTTTATCTGTGGAAGTTCCATGAAGGCAGGTTCTATATTTTGTTTAGTTAAAATTTTGTCTCTCTCCCAGTGCATACTTAGGATAGTATTCTGCTGTACACAGCAGGCAAAGGAGACATGCTGCCCAAAGCTTGGCTGTCCTTTAAACCTTTTCTTTCCATTAGCCGTAGTCATCCAGTCTTAGTGTAGTCAGGAAGGCAGATGGGTTGATCCATAGGGAAGGAAGATTTTTAATGATGTCACCAACATTCTCCCACTCACTCTTTTATCTATAGTGATACTACTGTGTCTACTGTACACTATAGATAAAGACTGGGCCAGCCTGAACCTCTCACCTGATGTTAGGCTGATGGGCTGTATTAGAGTCCTTGCATTGTGTGCTTTGCATACTATGTGTAATAATTATTTAGTTGTTATTCAGTTACTTTTCAGTTATCTCCAACTCTTTACAACCCCATTTGGGGGTTTGGTGGCAATGATACTAGAGTGGCTTGCCATCTCCTTCTCCAGCTCATTTTACAGATGAGGAAACTGAGGCAAACAGGTTAAGTGACTTGCCCTGGGTTACCCATCTAGTAAGTGTCTGAGGTCAGATTTGAATTCAGGTTGTCTTGACTCCAGGCTGGGCCCTCTATTGATTGTTCTAATATTTCTTGAACTTCTAAATGTCTGCAGAGCTTTGTGGAGAGACATAAAGTTGAACTAAAATATGGTACCTTTCTTCATGGAACTTCCAATTTCACAAAGGATAAGGCACAAATACAGATAGCTATTACACATAACATCACATAAGCACATTAGAGAAATGCAGAAAACAAACATTAGAACAAAACATCAAATGGAGAAGTGACCTCAGAGGGGTCAAAGACTAGGTGGTTCAGTGAATAGAACACTAGCCCTGGAGTCAGGAGGACCTGAGTTCAAATCCCACCTCAGATGCTTAACATTTACTAGACGTGTGACCCTGGGTAAGTCACTTAACCCCAATTGCCCTACTTTCCTCCCCCTCCAAAAAAAACAAAAAGAAAAAGAAAGAGAGAAATTGCAGAAAGGAGACCATGGAAGGCTTTGTAGAGGAAGTGGCATCTGAATTGAGCTTTAGGTAGGAATTCAACAGGTAAAGATGGAGAGGGAGGGTATATACTGATATTTGTATTACCCAGTATTTTATAAATATATATATATATATATATATATATATATATGTGTGTGTGTGTGTATATATATATATACACACACACACACACATACATACCCGGGCTAAGTCTTGGGCTACGCTGCAGAATGCCTGAAGTTTCAGGGCTGGCTAGACAGTGATGACTATTTCATAAGGCTGTTCCTTACCCATTCTCTCAGGATTGCCTGAATCAGTGGTTCTGGGTCCTTAGGAGTCAGCAGTAATAAGACTGATCCACCCAGTTCCAGGGAGGCAGCATGCAACATGCTGAGTCCTGGGCCATATATTTTAATTGCCCAAAACCTTAAAAAAAAATAACCCTATGAGAGCATTTCAGGACTAGACAGAAAATTGGTCTTCTTTCCTTTTTTTCCATTCTCCCCTGATGCTAGCAAGGACAAGAGCTTGTTCTGTCTCTGGGAATTTTTAAGTTCTTATATTCCTAAGGCCTTGGAAATGAAAACAATTTATAGGCATATAAAAATGTTCTAAATCATAAGGGATCATGGCTTTTTCAAAGAGCTTCTTTCTTTCCCTCAGAGGGTATAGGGAACATGGACGAGACAAAGGAAAACAAACAAGGAAAGTATTACTCTGGGGATTTCCATGCATGACACTGGAATATTGAATATAGTAAAATGTTCACTATAGATAGGGTTTGGGGGGGGGCTCCTTTTGGGATTTGTAGCCTTTTCTTGGAGATCTCTCTTCTGAGAGACAGGGACAGGTACCCTATTATCCAGGTTCTATCTCTCCCAGCTCTGATCCTCTGTCTCCCTAAAGCCCTGCCCTTCTCTCCACTCTGTCCCCTCTAGTACTATATTCACATAGTGGTGGGTAGGGGCACCTGGTACCCTTCAGATAGGCTAAAAAGCCAATCTTTCTTGGATACTTAACTAACAGTCTTATGGAGGGGAGAAAGGAGTGGAAAGAGAGAGGCTGCCTTGTCCATAGGGCACACAGACCCAGAGGCAGATTTGACTTCGATAAGAAAAGAACCTAATTAGGTCTGATGTGCAGGAAAAAAGCCCAGTCCTCTGAGGTGCTGCTCTGGAGCAGGAGAATGGGGAGTAAAAGGGTTGGAGAGGATTAGAGAGGCAGAGAGTGAAGTCAGTGCAGCTGAGCTCAGCCACAGGCTCAGCCCTGGCACGCTGTTTCACCCACAGGCTCATTCTAGCCCTACTCACCTCTGCCAGCCTTCCCATTGGGAAATTGATGAAATGGTGTGTGTGTGTGTGTGTGTGTGTGTGTGTGTGTGTGTGTGTGCACAGCTGTGCATGTCTGAATCTGTGTGTGTGCATACGTGCATGCATAACTGTGCATGAATCTGTGTCTTTGTGCATGCACACATAACTACATGTCTGAGTCTGTGTATGCATATGCACAGCTGTGCATATCTGAATGTGCGCGTGTGTGTGCACAGCTGCGCATGTCTGAATCTGTGTGTATGCATACGTGCATGCATAACTGTGCATGAATCTGTGTCTTTGTGCATGCACACATAACTACATGTCTGAATCTGTGTATGCATATGCACAGCTGTGCATATCTAAATGTGTGTGTGTGTGTGTGTGTAGGATTTCATGGTGGTGAGCAAAGTGGCTGAGTGCTCTGAATTCTCAAACTCTACTAAAATACATCTGCATTAAGACTCACGATCCAAGCCTGTGGCACATGAGTGTCCTTTTCTCATATTTACATATGCATGAATAGTATCTGTCTTTTTGGTCTTCTGAGAGAATTCTCATGAGAGATCCACATTCAAATTTCCATCAGTTATTGTTCAGTCATGTCTAACTCTTAACTCTTTGTGACCCCATTTGGGGTCTTCTTGGCAAAGATCCTGGAGTGGTTTGCCATTTCCTTCTCCAATTCATTTTACAGATGAGGAAACTGAGGCAAACAGGGTAAAGTGACTTGCCCAGGGTTACAAAGCTAGCAGGTAGGTGTCTGAGGCTGGATCTGAACTCAGGGAGATGAGTCTTCCTGACTCCAGGCCTGGTGCTCTGTGCACTATGGCGCCACCTAGCTGCCCTTCCAATCGGTGCACAGAAGTTTATCAAGATTTTCTACAAACTCCCTGAAGGCAAAGATCATCTTACACTTCTGTATTCCCTGGGACAGAGGGGCGAATCCTAGACCTAGGCCATAAGCTTTCAGAGACAAAAGGGACTTTAGCAATCACCTAATCCAACTCCTTCATTCCAGGGAAACTGAGACTCAAAAGAATTCAATTATTTACCCAATGAGTTTTTTGATTGCCTAGATTTAAAAAAAAGTAGTGGGGCAAATGTTACTAAAGCAGATTAAATTTAAAAGTGATGTCTCCCCGCCCCCTCCCCAGAGCTGATTGTTAAACATTTAACAGCACACTCCACTAGCTTGCTCTTTACCTGGGTTAGACTCCTCACACAGGCCCTGCTTTTTGGTTTCCCTTCTCCCTGATTCTTTTCCTTGTCCTCTTCCCTCTCCCTCCCTCCCCGTAGTCCCCCTTCCCCACATAAGTATCAGATTCTGTGGAATTCGAACACTGAGTTCCTCGTCAATTTCTTCTATCCTAGGAAACCCAGTCACAATAGTGTGGGCTGTCTTTGTGAGAGCAATGTAGAACTGGATCAGGGAGGGTGGAGATCAAATCTGGGGGATATAAGAGATCCCCACACAGGGGTGGGAGTAGTTCCCTTTGGGGAAAGTTTCCTCATATCCCAACAAATAACCCAGTCCTTTACCAGTTTCCTCCAAGAGGATCTGGAACACACAGCTACTTTGCCTGGGAGCTTAGTTAAGGAAGGCATCAGTCCCTTCCCCAGCTTGTGACCTCTCTTTTTCCCTTCCACCCCTGCTATCTATATACACCCATTTCCCAAAACCACTTCTTTGTCAGAGGAAGAGGGGAAAAAAGGGAGACAGAGAGGGACAAGCTATGTTCTAGACACTTATTGTACAGCCTTCAATTCATGAATTCCATGAATGAGGCTCTGGGGCAGATATAGATGTAAACCACACAGAATGGCTCCTGAGACCTGGGGGGGCTTGGGTGGCTCAACCTCTTCCTTACCACTAGGGGGCCTCTCTCATCTTTGCTACTAAGTGTGCAGCCTCCCTTCAGAACTTTCAGAGCCTAAAGAGAGGAGTTGGACTCTTTTTGCTTGAATTTACTGACTCTTTACATTCTGCCCTATCCCTTACCCTGGAACCCCAGGAAGGATCATTTAAAACATGGGTTTGATTTATGTCTAGAGTCTTTCCCAAAAGAGAAGTGGGAAGATACAATGTAGATCAAGTATAGGACAGCTATTTATTTCCTTTGTATAAAAGGAGTATTAAACACAAAAGACTCATAACAGTGCATTGATGAGGCTTAAGATAGCCATAAATTATAACTACTATTATACTCTCACAGGAGTAAAACATTAAAACATGAAGCATTTTGCAATAGACTTCATGCTGATAACTCCCTTCAAGTGCTTATGCTCTGGTGAGCCAGGCTAGGAGCTGATTTCATCCTCCTGCTGGTGGTCATCTCCAGTAAATGCAGCCATAGTTGTCTGGCTTCCTGATGAAGAGCACAGACTAAGGGCTGAGTAGCTCTCCAACTCTCAAAATAGCTTCTGATGCTAGAAGTGTCCTTCTCAGGATTACTGCTTAGCACCTATACTCAGGGAAGAAACACAAAGCAGAAGTGGTAACTAGGACATTGATATGCAGTCTCAACTCACGTGGGTGAGCACATGGGCTCTATGAGCAGTGTGCTATTTCGGCTAGGGTTCAGTCTAGAAGAGTTCTGACATCCTGGGAGACTAGCAGAAAGGGCATTCCAGAGGAGTCACTTCCTTTAAAGTACACTGAGCACGCCACTCCTTGTTCAGGGGCCAAACCTTCTGGTGTAAGGGGGGCCAAAACCCCCTTTCCTGGCATCAGACAGACAAGACAACAGATAAGGCAATTAATTGTTTCATCATTCCAAAGTTTCCAAGACTTCAACCCTGAGGCAGATAGAAGGAACCAAGACAACTCAACTCATGCTTCATAGACTGGTCCCTGAAATCCCAATCCTAGTCACACAAAAGTCACATCAGACACAGATCTTGCTTTCATGAAATTTGTAATCTGCTCAGGAAATACAGCACACACACAAATAATCATGATACAAAGCAACGCAGGATAATTGCACTAAAAACATTTAAAACAAAATTAAGGGCTTCCTGGAGATAGCATTTAACTCAGACTTCAAAATACAGGTAAGATTCTAATAAGGTGGGGCAGATCTCCAACCAGCATCAGGTGAATGGGTCCTTGCCCCAGGGTGCAGATGTGTTGGGGAGCAGCTCTTTTCTTGGGACAACCTCCTTTCATATTTTCTTCCTCCTTTATCATCATCCTATTTTGAAGACCCAGGAACAAAATCATCCTTGGGGGACAATCTGGGCTGAGCTAATAAGCTCCATCAGAATATTTTCCATGCTTCCAGGTCTCTTTGTCTCCTTCCCTTCCCTGACAACCAATTCATTCCAGGTGCAGTGCTGTTATTAGCTCTGATCTCAGGCATTTTAATTTGTATTCCAATTATCTGTATTTTTGTCTAATAATATATAGTTGACGTTTCTGTTATGCCTTAGAGATCACATCGCGTTTTACATACATTATTTCACTTGAACTTCAGAAAAAACCCTCTCTGATAAGTAATACAGTCATCATCATTCCCATTTTACAGGTGAGGAAATGGAGGTTCAGGAATTTTGTGACTTGTCTACAACTGCTCAGTACCAGTGGGGGGGATTTGAACTCTGATCTTTCTCACTCTTAAGTTCAACACACTGTCCAGTAGGCTGTATTTCTCTTCCTTGTATTTGCTAGCCTACAAATTCCTGAATGGCAGAGATGCTGCCCACTCTTTGTTTTCTCCCCAACAGCATAGCATAGGACTTTGTACACTGTAGGTGATTAATAAATGTTTGAATGAGTGAAAACAATCTGATTTCCTGGTTTCAGTCAAAGCAGCCAGGGCAAGGTGACTTCCACCAGGAGAGGTGACATGTCTTCCTTGAGGCATGCTGTTTAAAGCTTGCTTAAAAGAGGGAGATTTCTGGAGCCGCTTCAAAAAAAAAAAATCAAAACCAGTGATATAAAGAGCATTGGCTCTATTGACAGAAGACTAAATTCTGTTACTTATTATCTTTGTGGTCTTGGACAGGTTTCTTCACTTTCCTGGACCTTAGTTTCCAACTCTGTAAAATGTGGGTGTTTGGACTGGATGATCTCTAAGAACCTAGGGCCCACCCCCAAATCCTATGAAGCTAGCCCATCTGTGGCAAGATAGTCCATCATCTCTGGACCACACTCTCTGGGATTTTAGAATCTCTCTCTTGTCTAAAGGCAGAATGCCTTTCGAATACCCCCCAAAGACATGTCATCTTTTTGTCTGAGAATCACAAATTTTATTTTAGAAGTGACTTCAGGTCATCTATTCCCATTCACTTATTTTACAGATGAGAACATTAAGGCTAAGAAGTTAAGTGACTTGCTCAAGACCACACAGGCAGAATATCATAGAGCTGGGATTTGAACCTTTCTCATCTGACTCCCAAGACAGCATGCTGCCTCTGTTTGGTGGGGAGGATGAATGAGGTTTGAGAGCTAGGGATCACTCTCTCCCTCTCCCTCTCTTGGTTACTTCTCTTTGAAGCTCCTAGTGTCCCATATACCACCCCTGCCCACCAAACACACACACACATACACAGACACACACACACGCACAGTAGAGAACTCAGTCCAGCCTCAACACCCTCAGCTCCTTTCCTAATGATTAACCACAGTTTTGAGTCATTCCCAGAACAGAATCTGTTTCCCAGGATTTTGTTCCTTCCTACCCACCCACCTACCCCCCACAACATCCCTGGTGGAAACCAGAAACTCCTGCCTTGACTCATGCTTTCCAAGCTTCCTTTTTTTTTCAGCTGAGGCTAATTCTGATGACTTGAGAGATGTGTGTGTGTGTGTGTGTGTGTGTGTGTGTGTGCATGTGCGCGTGCTCACGCTGATATGACAGGGTATGTCTTAGTAAGTCAACTTTAAACCAAATCACTTTTATTAAAAAAATCTCTTAAGCACTTACTATGTACAGAGCATTATACTGAGTTCCAGAAACACAAAAACAAAAATGCAAGGAAAGGTCTTGCCTATGGGAAGGGATGAGAGATGCTGAAGCAGCTTCTCTTTGGGGGGATAGAAGGAGGAAGAGAAAGGAAGAGAGAATTGCTAAATCCAGGAGGGAGTCTTTTCTGTCCAGAGCAATTTTGGTGAGGATAGACAACATTCAATTCAACTTGGATTTGTAATGAGAGGACCTGGGTTTGAATGTTAATTCTGCTATGCTTCTCCTTCCCCTCTCTCTCCCTCTCTTCTCCTCTCTCCCTCCCTCGTTCCTCCCTCCTTCCTTTTTCCTTCTACCATCCGCCTTCCCTCCTCCTCTCTCCCACTCTCTGTTCTCCAACCAGTCACCCCTCTCTCCCGTTCTCTCTCCCTCTTTCTCTTTCCCTCCCTCCTCTCTCTGGCTCCCTATCTCTTTCTCTCCCTCCCTCTTTCTCTCTCTTTCTCTCCCTCCCTCTCCTTTCTACCTTCCCCCTCCCTCTTTTCCTTCTTCAGCCCATCTCCCAACCACCCCCTCTCTTTCCCTCTCTCCTGCTCTTTTTCTCTTTCTCCCTCCCTTTCTCTCACTTTCTCTCTCTCTCCCCTTCTCTGTCTCCCTCCCCCTCCCCT
>CM053593.1:154607013-154636736 GCA_028646575.1 Pseudocheirus occidentalis
GATACTGTAAGCAATCTGGGAGAGCAAGGAATAGTTTACCTGTCAGATTTATGGAGAAGAGATTTTATGACCAAACAAAATATAAATATAAAATGCAAAATGGATAATTTTGATTACATTAAATTGAAAAGTTTCTGTATAAATAAAGCCAATGTAACCAAGATTAAGAGGGAAGTAGAAAATTGGGAAAGAATTTTTACAACTAGTGTCTCTGATAAAGGCCTCATTTCTAAAATATACAAAGAATTGAATCAAATCTATAAGAATACAAGTCATTCCCCAATTGATAAATGGTCAAGGGAGTTTTCAGAGGAAGAAATTAAAGATATCTATAAGCATATTAAAAATGCTCAAAATCACTATTGATTTGAGAAATGCAAATCAAAACAACTCTGAGGTACCACATCTCACGGGTCAGATTGGCTAAGATGACAAAACAGGAAAATGATAAATGCTGGAGAGGATGTGGAAAAATTAGAACACTAATGCACTGTTGGTGGAGTTGTGAACTGATTCAACCATTCTGGAGAACAATCTGGAACTATGCCCAAAGGGCTATAAATAACTGCATACCCTTTGATCCAGCAATACCACTTCTAGGGTTGTATCCCAAAGAGATCAGAGAAGTGGTTTGAGAAAGCCCCGTATGGACAAAAATATTTATAGCAGCTCTTTTTGTAGTGGCAAAGAATTGGAAATCAAGGAGATACCCATCAATCAGGGAATGGCTGAACAAGTTGTGGTATATGAATGTAATGGAACACTATTGTGCTATGAGAAATGAGGGGCAAACAGACTTCACAATAACCTGGAGAGATGTATATAAACCAGTGGTTCTCAACCTGTGGGTTATGTTCAATTTGTAACAATGAAAATACATCCTGCGTATCAGATATTTACATTACAATTCATAACAGTAGCAAAATTACAATTATGAAGTAGCAACGAAAATAATTTTATGGTTGGGGGGGTCACCACAACATGAGGAACTATATTAAAGGGTCATGGCATTAGGAAGGTTGAGAATCACTAAATAAACTGATGTTAAGTGAAAAGAGCAGAACCAGGAGAAATTTGTACATGATTGCAGACACAAAGTATGTGTGATGACTAACTTTGATAGACTGGGCTCCTCTCAGCAATGAAAGATTATAAGACAACTCCAAAAGACTCTTGATGGAAAGGGATGTCCACATCCAGAGAAAGAACTACAGAGTTTGAACTGAATGGAGATTGAAGCAAACTACCTCTTTCATTTTCTTGTTTTGTTTTGTTTCCTGTTTCCCATCGTTCATTCCATCGGTCATAAGCCTTCTTTACAACTTGACCAATGTTTAATGTGAAGGTATTTGTAGATCCTATATTTGATTACATGCCACCATGGTGGGGAAGGGGGGAGAAGGAGGGAAAGTAAATTTGAAACTCAAGGGATTGTGGAACTGAATGCTGTAAACTAAAAGTAAATTAATTAATTAATCTTAAAAAAAAAAGATGGATCAGTAAAGAGAGAGACTTGAGGCAGTAAGAACAATTAACAATTTATTGTAGTCCAGGTGAGAAGTGGTGAGGGCCTGCAGTGAGGTGGTCTGTGTGAGCAGAGAAGGGAAGGGATAGAAGAGATGCCCAGCAGTAGAAATGACTGATTGGATATGTGGGGTAAGGGAGTGAGCCAGAGATTGTGAGCCTGGGTGAATGGAAGCATGGTGGGAGGCTGGACAGAAAGAAGGATCAGAAAACAGATAGGCTTGAAAAGAGGAAAAGACCATAAGGAGATCTGCATCTGTCCAGGCCTTTTCATCCTGTGTAACTCATTCTGTCTCGCCCAAAATAAAAAGGAGGGAGGTCAGGCTTTTTCTAACAGGTCTCTTCCCTAGAAAACAGACCCCAAGCGATCTTGGGCTCAAGCATTGGATATATTGGGAAGGGCAGAATTTTCACAATGGCACCTACATGGCTAATGTTGTGGACTTGGGGTAAAGGTTAAGATTATAACTCCCCTGAGAGCCAAAGACTGGCCCATAAGGGAGAAGTTTTATAGCTTGCACAGTGGAAGGGAGGAAGCCAAGTTGGAGGGGGAATCTGAAAATGTGGGCAGCCAGGTGATGCAGTGAATAGAGCACCGGGCCTGGAGTTAAGAGGACCTGAGTTCAAATCCAGCTTCAGAACACTTCCTAGCTGTGTAACCCCGGCCAAATCCCCAAACCGTATTTGCCTCAGTTTCCTGATTTGCAAAATGAGCTGGAGAAGGAAATGTCAAACCACTCTGGTATCTTTGCCAAGAAAACCCCAAAACAGAGTCACAAAAAGTGGGACATGACTGAAAGGACTCGACAACAACAACTGGAAAGAAAGGGTTGTGTTGGAGACAAACTTCATGATTGGTCATTGAGGAGAGGGTACAGCAGGACTCATCTTCCCGTCCTCTGACTAGCTGATCACATGTCCTTTGACCCCACTTTGGAGACCATTGGTTTAGAAGGGTAGAGTCTAGGAGTACTTGCGGAATCAGGGAAGTGGGAAGGTGGAGCTTGGCCTGGGCCTTGGAGAAAGGGTGAGGTTTGGTAAGGGGGAGAGAGAAGGACATTCCAGAGGAAGGGGACAGCATTGGTGTTTATGCCATTTTTCTGGGAGAAATAAAGACTTTGGTAAGAGTTCATGTCTAACTTGAAAGACAGAATCACTGACAATCCAAACACTGAACAGAGCCCACAGCTCTAGCAAACACTAGCATCTTGTCTCCGAGTTGCTTAGGGCTGGATTGACTGTCAATGCACTGAGCCAGGTGAGTCTTGCATACCTAGTGTGAATTGACTAGATTACAAGGCTTTGCTGGTGCAGCTGCAGGAGAAGCCTCCCACCATTTGAAAGGATAATTATCTCCATGCTGCTCTTACAGGTTTCCATCTGTTTAAGGTTGAACACTGTTTTTAAAAGGAGAGTCACTAGTGATGCTTTGATGGGCTCAGTCAGCCACAAAGGGGAGGGAGTGGAGATAAAAACTGGATAAAGAGGTGGGGGGGAAAGAAGAAAGAGACAGGGGCAGAGAGAGATGTGGGAGAGTGGGAGACAGAAGGAAGAAAACAAGGTGGAGAGATAGTGAGGGAAGAGAAAAGGGGAAAGAAATAAAGGGAGGGGAAAAGATGTGGAGAGAGAGACATGGGGGGAGAGAGAGAGATAAAGGAAGAAAAGAGAAGGGAGATGAGAGAGAGGGGGGAAAGGGGAGGAAAAACGGGAGAGGAATGGACAGAGAAAAGGATAGAGGAAGAGAGAGAAGGGGAAGGGAAAAGAGAGGAGGGGAGAGCAGAAAGGGAAAGGGAAAAGGGAAGAGAAAGAGGAAGAATTTGAAATGTTAATAAATTCCTTGTGATCTGACTCTTCTCTATTACAAAACATGCTTCTCTGTGAAGTTAGTGGGGGGTTACTCGCCAACTGGAGACTGAAAATATTCCCAGGTATGGTACCCATTGTTCCGGAACATGCTATGAAATGCTATTTGTTTGTAAAAGCAGAGTTGGAATTACTATAGGGAGGATGGTGAGAGAAGAGAATTAAGAAACACACACCTCCTTTATGTTTGCATCAGTTGCCCAGTTCTGTGTCTTTCCCTTTCTGTCAGAACCCACAATGCAATAACACCAGAGCCTTGAACACAGAAACTGTCCACTGACAGGGGTCAAAAAATGACCCTTTTTAATTCTCTGCTTCCATTCTTCTCTCAATGATCACCCATTTTGCTTTATTTTTTAAACCAAAGTGAAGTGTCCTGCAAAATCCAGATAAGTGTTTATTGAAAGGAAGGAAGGAAGGAAAGAAGGAAGGAAGGAGGGAAGGAAGGAGGGAGGGTAGGATGGAAAGGAGGAAGAAAGGAGGGAAGGAAGGAAGGAAGGAAGGAAGAAAGGAAGGGAGAAAAGAGAGAGGGAGGGAGGAAGGAAGGAAAGAAGAGGGAAGAAAGGAGGAGGGAAAGAAGAAAGGAGGGAAGGAAGGATGACTGTAGTAGGCCAAGACCTTCTGGGGTCTTGGCTCCCCAGTTCTATGAGGCGATTAGGCTGATACGCAAGGAGAGTATAATCTTGTTGGGTGGATGCTCTCATTGGTTTCATGAATATCTAAAGAAAGTACTGAGTTAATTTGCAAAGCCTTGATTGTACACCCTGTTTGTTTGTGCCTCTGGACATAGTCTTACGATAAAGAGCTTAACAAGTGATTGGCTTTGGGCTGGGGTAGAGAAAGATGGAGACCAAGGGTGGTTCCTTGCATTCTGCAAAAGGGTATATAAACCTTGTATCTTCCATGTATCTTTGGGTTGGTACGGAATGGCTCTGCAATAAATAGACTATGAAATACCTCCGCGTCTCTCTGTCTCTTTCCTTTATCCAGCTGAAAGCTTTTCCTCACTTTCTCTTTATTTCACTCAGCTGGTAGCTAGACCCAGACTATGCTAGCCGCAACAGATGACATATTTGATAACTAGTTCAGACTCTAGTTCAGTCTCAACTACTGATATGCTTGCTAAGACACTACTAATTATTAATTCTCATGCCAGTTGTCTAACACGGGGGTCTCTTAGAATCTCTCCCAGCACACTGAACTCTCTTTTACATTTATTCTAACTTTGCATTACAGGATAGAAGATCATAAAATCACAGATTTAGAGCTGCAAAGGAATTTAAAGACCAGTATTTGTATCCTCTGCCGAGAGATTGTGAGCTCATCTAGCATGTGACGCATGTGAAAGGAGCACTGGATTTGAAGTCAGAAGACCTGGATCCCTATGATATCTTCACTGTTTATTAGCTGTGTAACCCTGGACCAGGCATGGAACTTGTCTCTGATATGACCACTGTTGTTCAGTTTTCTTGGCAAAGATACTGGAGTGCTTTGCCGTTTCCTTCTCCAGCTCATTTTACAAATGAGGAAACTGTGGTAAAAAGGGTTAAATGACCTACCCAGGATCACAGTTATTATGCAACTGAGCCCAGATTTGAACTCAGGAAGATGAATCTTCCTGACTCCACACCTGGTGCTCTATACACTGCGCCCCCTAATTGCCCTAATATGACCATAATTACCCTTATTCTCCAATTCTCCCCCACTCCATCTCCTTCCTCCATTATGCAGGCTCCAAACCTCCCCCTTTCTGATCCAGGCCTTACCATGTCTGAGCAATTATAACTTAATAGATAGGGGGCATCGGCAGTGGCAGCTGCATGGATGCCCTTGGAGCACACACATTCTCTGCCCCCCAGACCACTCCCTGTCTGCCATTTACTGCAGGCAATGACCAGACAATAGGAGCTTTGCTGTCTCTGCCTCCCTTTTTCCTTTGGGGTAGGACAGAGTGAATCACACAAAATGAACAGGTATGGCCAGATACAGAATTCACCATATTATCTTTCCCTCAAATTCACCCCTCTTTTTTCATGTCCCTGTTCCCTTCCAGAGCACCACTATCCTTCCAGTCACCCTGATTCCCAACGTTAGTGTTTTCTTCAGCTCCTTACCCACATATCCAATCAGCTGCCAGATATCTTGTCCTTTCTACCTCCACAACAGCTTCTGCATCTAACCTCTTCTCTCTACTGACAGTCCTTCCTCAGGTCCTCATCCACTTTCTCCTGGACTATTGGCAATAGCTTCCTAATCCTCTCCTCTGCCTCAACTCTCTTGCCTCTGCAATCCGGCCCCAAGAGATCTGCCAAAGTGGTTTGAGTCCAATCATGTCACTCCCTTACTCAGTAAATTCTAATGGCTCCCTACTGAATCTAGGATCAAATATTATTTCATTCTTCGCTTATTCTTTTTAAAATTTCTCCATTTTTATACCTTTTGAAATGTAGGTGTGATTAGCACAGCAACACACATATATACTTTTTAAATAAGTATATGCATATAGGGGATGTGGATACTCAATAATTTTTTAGTAATTAGGTGATAGAGTGGATGGAATGTCAGGCTTGGAGTCAAGAAGAGTCATCTTCCTGAGTTCAAATCCAGCCTCAAATCCTTCCTAGCCGTGTAACCCCGGGCATTTTCCTCATTTGTAAAATGATCAAGAGAAGGAAATGACAAACCACTATTGGACAAGTTACTTAAAACCCTGTTTGCCTCAGTTTCCTCACTCCTCATTCCGGAAAAGAAAAATGGCAAAACTGCTCCAGTATCTTTGCCAAGAAAACCCCAAACGGCGTCACAGAGAGTCAGACACAACTGAAAAGTGACTGAACAACAAAAAAAAGCCTCTTAGAAGGCTTGCTGGAGGAGGCTGGCCTAAATTCATGCTGGGTCTTGATGGAAAGGAAAACATGTAACAGGCAGAAGTAAGAGGAGATTTATTGCAGTTATGGAGTCCAATATGAGCCGGGGCACAGAGGCAGAAGGTGGTAGTGCAAAATCAGAATACAAAGCTCAGTTTATCTAGAAAACAGGACGTGCAAAGGGATATAGAGAAAGCTGGTGTGGTGAAGAGTCCTGGACTTGGCATAAGAAAGACTTGGGTCCAAGTCCAAATCCCAGCTCAGCTTAGAGGTGTCATCTCTGGGCAAGTCACTTATCATCTCTGGACCTTGGTTTCCTTATCTGTTAAAATAGGAGAGTTGGATTGGATGATCTCAAAGGTATTTTGTAACTCTCCATCTCAGAGCCTAGGAGGAGAGTAAGGCAAGATGGGAGAGGCAAGTTGGAGCTAGGCTATGGAGGCTCTTGAATGGTCTAATTCAGGGGCTTGTACTCAGTCCAGCAGGCAATAAGGAACTGCTGTAGGCTAGTTCCTGAGAATTAATTAGATCAGCCTGCTTTGAGGAATAATCCACCCTTCTAGGCTACCCATTCAATAGCCACCAACTCATGTGGGAAACCCAGGAAAAATGGCCTTGTGCTAATCATATGGATATTCTCCTTGGGACCAGAACACCACACCCTGTGTTTTCACTCGCTGCCATGGGAACCTACAGCTTAGTTTCTACAATTCAGGTTTCCAATCTATTAAGGAGCCCATTCTGTACTAAGGGCATGAAGGAGGAAGGACTGTTTTCCAGCAGGTATCACTCATTAAAATCAATGTAAGCTCTGAAGGCCTTGCCCAACTGGAAAGACTTTAAATCCTGGCTCAGTGTTTGAATTTTTGCTAATTTGGAGAGACCTATAACCAAACTGGCCACAGAAGGGTAAATTTTCAGCCGCAGCAATTCTCAACAAAAAAAAGCTATTTGAGGGTCATGGTGTCAGTTGAAGAAGCCTCTACACTGAATGAATCACAAAGCTTTGAAATATTAACCTTTGAGGGGTAGCTATGTGGTACAGTGGATAGAGCACCTTCCCTAGAATCAGGAGGACCTGAGTTCAAAATCTGACCTCAGACACTTAATAGCTGTGTGACCCCAGGCAAGTCACTCAAGCCCAATTCCCAAGAAAGGACCCTCAACTACTTCAATTGTGGAATATTACCATAGTGGGGGCCCTTGTTTCTTCTTTCCTGGACTATTACAGTAGGTTTCTGGTTGGTTTCTCTGTCTCAAATCTCTCCCCACTCCAATCCATCCCCTGGACAGCTATTAAAGTGATTTTCCTACACAAGAGATCTGACCGTGTCACCTCTCTACTCCGTAAACTGCAGCAGCTCCTTATTACCTCCAGGATCAAAAATAAAACACTTTGGCAGCTAAAGCCTTTTACAGTCAGACCACTCCCAATCTCTTTTCACTTTAGTCTTTTCCACATACTCTGTGATCCAAAGTCACTGGCTTTCTGGCTGTTCTTCAGACTCCATTCTCTATCTCCTGTCTTTTCACTGACTGTCTTCCCCACTTTTCCCCTCCCCTTGGTGAGAATGCTCTTCCACTGGTTCCTCTGGCTTCCTTTAAGACCCAGCTCAAGTCCCACCTTCTGAAAGAAGCCTTACACATATACACACACACACACACACACACACACACACACACACACACACCCTGCTAGTTCCTCCTTTCTGGAATTGCCTTCCAATAACACTGTATCTATATTGTATGCATATCGTTATTTGCATATTGTCTTCCCATTTAACAGCTTTTGGGCAGAGACTATATTTTTGCCTGTATTTGTCTCCCTAGTGCTTACTACAGTGACTGGCACACGAAGAAGTGAATAATAAATGCTTTGTTGATTGACTGACTGATACTTACCAGAGTGTACAATGGCTCAAAGCTTCTGGTTTAATTTTGTAAGTTCACTGCCTTATTCATATTTCTTTGCCTATACCCAGAGTTTCCTCTGGGAACCTCAAAATATAAACCAGATCTCCACAGATGTGGGTAAAAGGATCCCTACATTCTCTGCAAACTTTCAAAATAACAGCAGATATCAGATACAGGCCAGCCTTTATTTTAGTGCAGAGATGCAAAAATAACCTGAAGGAACCACAGTAGCCCATAAACAATTGATATAACTCTCTTCCTCTTTAGGGTGAGTTTCATCTTTCACCCCAGGAACCTGAATAGGCCTTCAGTCTTATAACATTACCATAAGGGTTTGACCTCCTCTTGAAGAAAGATGTGCTTGGAGTCGCTGGAGACAAGATACCCCTGACATCCAAGTGAGACCCAGCTCCATGAGAGGGACATCTAGAGAAGAACTGAAGTATCAGCCAAACCACTGAAATCCTATGCTGATGCCTCATGGTAGTGGGAAGGCAACCCTGGATTCTCTGATTCTCTAAGACTATGTCCATTGAACCGCAAGTCTAGGAGATTCTACCTAGTTTGAAAAGCTTTGAATAGAGGCCCAGTACTGGGCTGTGAATCTCTGTGCTCCAAAGATCAGTCTGCCTAAGGCCAGTGACTGAATGATGTATGACTCATATAGCCCATCTGCCAAGGACTGGAAAGTTAGTAATGTGGGTGAAGAATAAATCAACTCTGCTGGAATCCTAGATCCTTGAAATATCACTCAATCCCGAAACATTCACTGAAGGCTTGTGTTATGCAAGGCACTATGGTAGATGCTTTTAGAAAAGACAAAGAAGTATAGGATCTAGTATTTGCCCTTAGGAGCTTAGAGTCTGGCTGGGGAAATTTGACCTCTCCATATTAAAAAAAAAAATACTCCAAGGCAGTCCATAACAAATGCCAACTGAGTGGCACTGACAATACATGCTATTGTTCAGTGTAGGGAAATATGGGCTCCAGCTGGAGTAGTCAGGGAACTTTTACAGAAGAGACAAATTTAAGCTGATTCTGGAAAGACAGTCAGAATTTTAATAGGCAAAGAGGACAGAGGGCATTATAGGCTGGGGAACAGCCTATCTACTGTATGTTTTGTTTCTTGGTGCTTCCTAACATCAGTTATTACATGCAAAGAAAATCATGGCGTTGAATGAAATTCAAGGTAGAGATGTTCCAAATGTGTTTATCTTATTTCAAAAGCAGATGTGCTAAACAATCATAATAGCTAGCATTTACATAGTGCTTCAAGGTTTGCAATGGACTGTTATCTCATTTGACCTTCACAACAACTCTGGGAGGTAGGTGCTATTATTGTCCCCATTTTACAGATGAGGAAACCGAGGCAACCAGAGGAGATGTCACACATTTATTAAGTATTGAAGACTAGAGTATTCCTGACTCCAGGTTCAGCTCTCCATCCACTGTGTCACCTAGCTGCCCAAAAGAACATTAAAGAGTGGAACTAACTAAGAATCGGAACTGAGAGAATGCCCATCAATTGAGGAATGACTAAATACGCTGTGGTATATGACTGTGATGAAATATTATTGTGATATAAAAAATGATAAGCAGGATGACTTCAGAAAAACATGGAAAGACTTACATGAACTGATGGCAAGTGAAGTGAGCAGAACCAAGAGAACGTTGTGCACAGTAGCAGCACTACTGTACAATGAAGAATTGTGTTTGACTTTGCTCCTCTCAGCAATAAAATAATTGAAGACAATCCCAAAGTACTCATCATGAAACATACTATCTACCTCCAGAGAAAAAACGGATACTGTCAATATAGACCAAAGCATACTGTTTTCTCCTTTTCTTCCTTCTTTTCTTTCTTTGTTTCTTTGTTTCTTTTTTTCTTTGTCTTCTTCTACAAAATGATTAATATGAAAATGTTTTACATGATTGCACGTGAATAATCTATATCAGATTGATTACTGTCTCAGTCAGAGGGGAAGGGAGGGAAGGAATGATAGAGTTTGGAACTCAAAACTTTTTTTTAATGTTTAAAAATTGTTTTAACATGTAATTGGTGGGAAATGAAATATCAAATGAAAGAAAAAAAGATTAGAACTGGTGGCTAATAGTCCAATATGGTCAGAGTATTCTCGAATATATTCCATTGAGAACCATGAAACTGCTCTATTTACCAGAAATGCTAGGGATGAAAATAAGCAATAAGATTTTTAGAAGGATTTCAAAACTATATTTGAAAACATCAGAAAAGACAAGGCAAGGAAACACTTTCAAAAACCGCATAGCCACCAGGAGACCTCAGCTGTATATAAAAACTCTCTCTCGAGCTAACTTTACATAATCTAATATAGCAAACATTAGTGTCATATGTATACCACATGCTAAGACTCTGTTGTATACACACACCTGAGGTAAAGGTTGTCTTAATTTATAGAAAATACTAGGTCATGGGAAAGGGGTAGGTATTCCCAAGCTATTTTAAGCTATTTTAAAAATGTTTTATTTATGCTTTCTTAAATCTTGCTATCATTTCCTAATCCCTAACCTCCCCACCTCATCCCCCACCACCATAGATTTCTCTCTCATAACAAAGTACAGGTAAACTAACAGACCTATATATTGTCCGCGTGTGACAAAGTATATTCCATTCTATACCTATTGTCTGCCACCTCTCTGTGAAAAAGCAGATGGCTTATTCTCTGGAGTCAAGACTGCTCATTGCATTGATCAGATCTTAGATATCTCCAAATCCATTTCAGGTTCCTGAAAATGGTTCCAGTTATAAAAGCTGATTTTGCAGTAGAGCTCAGAAGGCACATCCACTTAAACTATAGGATTCTCTTGGTTTGTAAGAGACCTCTAGTGGTTTCTCCAGTTTATGCTTTTTGCTTTTTAGGTTAATTTGTCTTACTGTACAAGTACCATTGTCCTTTGACAGGGGAATAAATTTAAAGTCTGTGATCCCAAATGAAAACTTTAGCAAAAACTTCCTAACTCTTTGTCACTTGCAAGATAAACATATCTCCAGTGGAAAGTTCCCTGCTTCGTGCACGGGCCATTGGAGTGGTAACACTACCTGCGTTCATTAATTAGTGCCAAAGGATACTCTATTTAGTCTTGTTCTTGAGTAACACTACTTGGTTGCACAACTTCCTCTGGCATTGCGTTCTCTTCCCTAGACTCTACAGTTTGAGATTTGTTTCCCTGTACTATTTAATGAAATTTGTTCAGAATGTAGCTGAGACTGAATACTAGTCACATCCAAATTAGAAACCATTTATTTTACTCCAGATCATAATTAGCTATTCTGGTGTCTGAGACAAGTGCTGAAAAATGTACCTTGGGAAGCAGCAAGCAAGGCACACTCAGATGAACTTTTAAAAATAAATTCAGAATGGAAATTCTGCTTTTCACTGTTGCCTGCCCCAGTGCCCATACCCATGTCCTGCTCCACATCTACCCCTGCCTTTACATTGCTTATGACTTTCACTAGCTGCTACTGTTGTGGTTTGGCAGGTCAAAGAACTTAGTGGAGACTGGAGATGAGAGTGAAGGTTTCAAATGGATCCTCCAATAGAAGACCCTGGTAAAGTCCCCTGAGGCCTGCCCTGAGCCCATTGCCTCTGGAGATAAGCTTCACCTTGACTACATAGGTAGCCTTGAAAATTGACAAGTAGTTAACACCTCTCTGGATTATCAGAGACTCCTTGGTTAGAAAGCATGGACAAAAGCAGGTCTTCTCAGGCCTGGAGCAGAGCCTGCTGGATATGTGTGGGGAAAAGAAGTGAAGACCAATCAATCTGCCTCACTTAGCCTATGGAAAACATGGGTTCTCTCTCTCCCTCTACCCTCAGCCCACCCCTTCTATCCCAGGGGATGCAGTACTGCAGTTTGAGGTAGAATTGATTGTGTTGATACAACTCAGCTTCTGGCAAAAGCTGGTGAAAATCGTCTTCTGGGCATGGGCATGGAACCAGCCCTGCTGGGTCTCCTTGGTTACTTATGGTGCAGCAAAGTCAGAACTCCTTCTTTCTAATAAGAATCTCAGAAAAAAAGAAGTAAAAGGAGAGAGAGAGAGAGAGAGAGAGAGAGAGAGAGAGAGAGAGAGAGAGAGAGAGAGGAAGGAAGGAAGGAAAGAAGGAGGGAGGAAGGAAGGAAAGAAGGAAGGGAGGAAAAATAACTTTCCTTAAAAAAAATTTAAACTCAATTGAAGAGAGAATTGGTGGAAAGGAGGGATTAGGGAGATCTCAGACTCCAGAACACAAGGTTCTATGAACAGAGACCTGGAACACCTTGAAACCTTTGGTAGGATGGCCTCTGCTGGATCTAAGCCAAAGAGTAATTCATCTGTGATGCTATCACCTAGATGCAAGCGCATAGGATTGGGAGGGTTAGGTTAGGTCAGAGAGTAGTTTATGTGGAATGCTGTCACAGAGTTTGCATATGTATGTAAGGAGAGGGAAACAAGGAGTGTCATTTAATACATCCTATTTTAACTAATGGTCCTTCCTAGATGCTAAGATTAATTATTTCTACCTCTACATTTCAGTGCATCTAGACTAAGAAGTAGGAAAAGTAAAGCATTAACTATTTCTTGACATATCAACAGCATGTTTGAAAGGGCCCATTCATTTAGAGTTAAGTAATCTATCCCAAAGCTGTATCTTCTGGAAACATTTGGCCCTACTGAAAGCAGTATTCAAAAATAGTTGCTTAATATCTTTTTTGTTTATTTACCAAAATCCAATGTGTCAGCCAGGATCTGTCTAGCACTGGCCTGTGGGTAGCTAGATATGTAATTTTGTGTTTGTTTTTAACATTTTGGCATGGAGTCCATTCATTCAGGCCCAGCTGGTCACTGCTATGCTTCTGTAGCTGCTAAAATATGCATACATCCCTGAAAATTTTTTCTAAAGAATTTGCCAAATTCTTACCCACCCACCAAAGCTAGGAAAGCTTATTTGCTAAAAAAAAAATTCTAGCCTGTAACTCCCAGACTACCGAAAGGACTGAAGGTCCCTATACCTTTTCTCTTAGCATAATTAGCTAAATAAGAAAAGAATTCATCTTTGTGTTCCAGGAATGCGAATGAGTTTGGAAAATACAATTCCCAGGGCCTGCTTAATAATAACAGCAACTACCTCACAACCCCAATTGTAAGAGAGCTAAATGAGCTAATGCATATACAAAGCATTTTGCAACCCTCAAGTGTTATATAAATGACAACCCTTATTATTATTATTACTCTATAAATGTTTTATATTACTATTTCCACTGGTGTTATCAGATACATGGATTACTATTGCATATTAAGGTCATCCTTAGTCTTTACTTGATTTTTTTTTTAACTACACTACTTACCCTCACTGTCAGGAAAATGGATCTGCAACTAACTGATTTGAAGGGAACTAAATGACTTGCCTTAGCATGGACTAAGTTAGCATAGCTTAACTGAGGTATTTTGATTTTCTTTTTTAATAGTTCTGGACTGTTTTCCCAGCATGGACTGAGCCAGAAAAGCTCAGAAGAAACCTTTTCTTCTGTGGGGCAGCTAGATGGTGCAGTGAATAGAACACTGGCCCTAAAGTCAGGAGTACCTGATTTGAAATCTGGCCTCAGACATTAGACACTTACTAGCTGTGTGACCTTGGACAAGTCACTTAATCCCAATTTCCCTGCTTTCCCCTCTCTAAAATAATTTTTTAAATAGAAACTCCCCATGCACATTATTGGGGTTTCTTTTGGGGAGGGAGGCTTGGTTTTGCTTTTCTTTGTCTTTTTTTGGGGAGAAGAGGGCTATTGTTAGTTTTACTTTTTAAAAATTAATTATTTTATGTTGACTTTCCAAATTTATTTTGGTCTCCTTACTATTCAATTTATGGAAATATTCTTATTTATTTATTTATTTACTTTTAGTTTACAACATTTGGTTCTACAATCCCTTGAGTTCCAAATTTTCTCCCCCTCTTTCCCTTCCATCTCCCCCTCCCCCCATGGTGGCATGCACTTCAATATAGGTTCCACAAATACCTTCACATTAAACCTTAGTCAAGTTGTAAAGAATTATAACCAATGCAATGAACAATGAGAAAGAAGGAACAAAACAAGACAATACAAAAAAGAGAGAAAGTGCTTTGCTTCACTCTGCATTCATACTCTGTAGTTCTTTCTCTACATGTGGATATCTTTTCATCATGAGTGCTTTGAAGTTGTCTTATAACCTTGCATTGCTAAGAGGAGCCCAGTCTATCAAAGTAAGTCATCACAGATACAATGTGTCTTAACTGTGTACAAAGTTCTCCCAGTTCTGCTCTCCTCACTCAGCATCCAGGTTATTATGAAGTCCATCTGCTCCTCATTTCTTATAGCACAATAGTATTCCATTACATTCATATACAACAGCTTGTTTAGCCATTCCCCAGTTGATGGGCATCCCCTTGATTTCCAATTCTTTGCCACCGTGAAAAGAACTGCTATAAATATTTTTGTATGTACTGGTCCTTTTCCCACTTGTATGATCTTTTTGGGAGATAGCCCTGGAAGTGGTATTGCTGGATCAAAGGGTATGAACATTTTTTACCTCTTTGGGCATAGTTGAAAATATTCTTTACAGATCATCTCATAATTCATTTTAGAAACTTTCCTCATCCACGTCAAGTTTCAACATTTATTGTTGAACAGTATACCGTTCAAGGTGTTGTATAAGGTGGTAGAAAGAGGGCAGAGATGGAAGTCAGGAAGCTGATCTCAGACAAAAAAATCTAATTTCTCTGTACCTAGATTGTCTCATCTATAAAATGGGAATAATAAGCTGCATGTATTTATAAGAGAAAAGAAACTCAAAGCTCAACAAATCCATCATTTTACAGATGAGGCAATTGAAGCCTAGAGAAATTAAATAGCTTGTCTAAGGTCTTTGCCCTACCTAACTCACAGGATAATGTGAGGTTAAAATGAACACAATTTATATAAAGCATTACTTTATAAACAAAAAATATATTGTTTGTAAACTGTAAAGAACTATACACAAGATGCATATTTGTATTACTATTATCATTATTAGATACATAAGTTTCTGACCTCAGAGAGCTTACAAAATAGTAAAGTATGACACTTAAAAAGGTTCAATAGATATAATTTCTGGGTAATTTTGTCATTTTATTAATAATATCAACACTTTGATAAAAAGATAGTTGTTTGGTTACTTATCTCTTAGATCCAAGACAATCCATGGCTTCAGCTCAGAGTTTTTACACCCTTTGAAGAGTAGGTGTCCACAGGGTGGTGATCAGATAGGTTAACAATGAGAGAATAAATGTTACAATGATGGGCTGGACCTGAACTTTGATTATGTCATCTACTTCTAAGTTAGCCCAAGTCTAGGGCAATCTATTCAAAGAATTTATACCCACCCAAACCAGAACAGAACAGAAGGGTTGCCCCATCTGGATGGGGATGAGGACAAAGTTAGCTAAAATTTCATTGACTGAGGTCTTGAAATGATATAAGAAAAAGGGGGGAAATCTGAATCTCCTCAAATCATTGGTTATTAATAATTATTTTTCTCATAAGACAGTCCCAGAATTTTGTTTGTAACTTAGGAAGTCATGACTATACATATATCTAAAGTACAAGTTAGAAGATGGGAAGTTCTTATGTTACAAACGAAACTCTGGGACTGTCTTCAAGAATGTTTGCTGAACAACACATTGGTTTACGTTGGAAAGATGTTCTAGAAATCCAAGTAGCCAGAAAACAGTTCATCCCATTGTACTCTGCTTTTGTGGAGACTGGGGAACCATAGGAAATAAAGCAAATGAGAGTACTTTTTTCCCCTCTGGCAATTCAGATTTTCCTAGGTTTTTTTTTTTGTCCTAACCTACAATTTCTTTGGTAAAGGGAATTCCCTTAACAAATGCAAATCATCAATTCATCTGTAACTTTTAGTCATAAAGAAGTTGCCTGAAGTACTTGGAGGTTTAGTGACTTGCCTAGGGTCAACTAGTCTGTAAAAGTCAGAGGTACAGCTAGACCTCAGGTCTTGACTCTCAAGTCAACCTTCTTTCTACAACACAAGGCTGGCTTTAAAAAAACTATTCAGTCAAATTTTGTTAATATTTTATGTGAAATTATATTACTACATATCCGATCA
Organism: Pseudocheirus occidentalis; assembly: GCA_028646575.1. Lineage (NCBI taxonomy): Eukaryota > Metazoa > Chordata > Mammalia > Diprotodontia > Pseudocheiridae > Pseudocheirus > Pseudocheirus occidentalis. The sequence continues at coordinate 154,623,337 of CM053593.1, forward strand.
AGCTAGATAGTAATCAGAGTAACAATTAAATTCAATGAGAATTTATTAAATGCTTATGTGCAGAGCATTGTGCCAGGCACTAGCGGGGAGTTGGGTGTTCATGACTCCAACTCAAGCCCTCTATTCATTATGTCATATTACCTTTCTCAAAAAAAAGTACTAAGTGAGCTTTATCATATTACTCTTCTGCACAAGAGTCTCTGTTGCCTACATTTTGTCAGCCAAAGAATGATCAAATAGACATGTAGATCATTATCTCTTGAAGGAAGTAGCATTCATCAGGAAGAGGAAATAGAAAAAGGAATTTTAGATAAAAAAGCAATGTGAATAAAGGAAGGGAAAAAATATTATTATTACCAACCTAGGTCAACCAGAATGTACAGTATGGGGAGGGGAGTAACATTTGATATAAAGATTTAATTAGAAAGGACCCAGACTACAGATATGCTTGATTTCCAGGCTAGGGAACTTGAATTTTATTCTCATTGGCTCATTTTCTCCAAAGTGGGGGCTCTAACATCACTCCAAAGGTGTGATCAATCACTTCTCAATTCAAGAAGAAAAGCTAAAAATATGAATAAAAAAAGAAATCAAAGAAAAATTAATCTTATACATCCACAGATATCCAAGATACAAGCATAGAGAAAGAAAATAACTCCACGGCCATTATGGGCAGAGTCTCAGAACTTCTGGAAGAGATGAAACAAAAGATGGAAAAGAATATCATATGATGAAAGGAATGGTTTCAGAGAAACCTGGGAAGACTTCCATGATCTGATGCAAAATGAAGTGAGCAGAATCTGGAGAACAATTTATACAATAATATATAATAATATTATAAACACAAACAACTATGAACCACTCATGATGCAATATGCAGAGAGCTGATTTAATTAGAGTACAGAATGAGGTTTTTTCCCTCCTATACAGCGTCAATGAGAGATTTTGTTTTGCTTGGCTATACATGTTTGTAACAGGTTTTGTTTTTCTTACTTTCTGGGGAAAAAAAGAAGTGGAAGGGAGAAAATATAGACACACACACACACAAAACACACACATGTATCAGCAAGCACCCTAGCATACCTAGGGCAGCTGCTAGCACAGGTTCTTAGATCTGCTTTTCTAAAGGAAAGCAACTCAGAATGGGTTAACAATCTTTCTTTAATCAAACAAACATACCATTTACCTAGTTCAGGGGAAAAAGTCAGCACCCTGAACTCTAGAGAATACAAACACAAGTTACAAGCACAAGTTACAAGCCGACCAAGAAACAGATCAGCAGATGGGCTTCCAACCACCTGACCATCACATCCATTACCTATTCAAGTTACCACAGAGGGAAGCATCAACATCTGGGTTTTTCAAAGCCAGGGGGCTCAACAGCTTCCCAGAGTCTCATCTGGCCAAATCACACAACTCTTCTCAAAGTGAACCCTAAAGGAAACCTCACATCAGGGTGTATATATACACTTCTCCTGGGTCAGAGAATGTCACAGCCCTCTTGACCCACTGTCCAATTACAAGGAACAAAGTGTGGCCATTCTCAAAAAACAAACCTCCCCCCACAGGCTCCATGTGACCACATTCAGCCTATTAGGTGGCAGAGTATACTTTCAAATTAGGGAACAGTCTCGGAGCCACTTAAGCCACTCAAGCAAAGGGGCTAGGGGCAGGAGAAAGCTTCAGATTCCCATTATGACACACCAAAATTTGGTTTAAAAAATATAAATGAAACAAATTACAAAGGAAAAAAACTTAAAGGCAAATAAATAGCTTAATACAAGAGATGTAAAACCTTATCCAAATAAGGGTTGGTCACTCAGTCAGTAAATATGTACATAGCACCTACTATGTGCCAGGCACTGTGATAAGTGCTGGGAACAAAAAAGAAAATTTAAAAACCTGATTCTCCCAGAGGCTTCATGAATGTCCACAGTTAATGTGCGTGACCTGAATGAAGATTCAGCAAAAGAGACTGAGGAGGGCTGCTCAGACAGAGGAAGAATCAGGATGAAAACCTAGAGAGGAGAACGTTTCCAGGAAAAGAGAGTAATCTTCAGTGTGCTTCATTCAGTGAACTTCAAAGAGGTAAAAATGGATGAGATCTGAGAAAAAAAAAACCATTAGAGTTGGCAATTAAGAAACGATCTTTGACTTTGGAGAGGGTAATTTGAGTTGAATGAAGAGGTCAAAAGTTAGATTGCAAAGGATTTAGAAGTCAGTGAAAGGAGAAAGAGTAGAGTTACCTGGTGCAGACAGCTTTTCTCAAGGAGTTTAGCTGAGAGGGGGAAAAAAAAATTGATATAGTCACAGAAGGTAGTAACACAATTGGGTCAAGAAGACAACAATTCAGTTAGCTGAAAAAATAAGCCACCTATGCCTTTGGGGACTGTAAATAGCTGAATGAATTTCAACAGTTGTAGTTTGAATTGGATTCAGTTATGGAAAGGGACCCATGTACCTATACCAGATGGTAGTGAACTGGGGAGGGAGGCTTTTCTCTCCTCCTTCCTCTCCCTCCCCCAACACTGATCATATCTTTACTGCTACTGGACCAGTAGATTTTACATCCAGTAGGGTGTAGAAACACACATTCCAGACAGACATGGCTAGAGAGAGCCATCACCTAAGTGAGAAAGCAGCTTCCAAGAATTAACCTTGGCAATCAAGCATCAAGTATGGGGAAGACCAGATCCTAGAAGCCCAGCTGAACAATAAACCCAAGGGGAGCTGTAGGAAGACTCTACAAGGAAAAAAGGGACTTCTGGACCCTGAAGGTTCATTCTTGTAAGGTGATTTTGCCATACTTGAATCCTATATGTGGAACTCACTACCATTCTACTCTAACTTTGAGCCTCCTACTCCCATGGACACCATGTATGTTTGTCAGAAAAATGTGCTCCAGATTTATGGAGAATGATTTTGTACCAAATGTTATTATTATACCATCTTTAAAAAAAAAACACCAAAATGTTATGCAGCAGCTAGGTGCTATAATGGATAGAGCAGTGGCACTAGAGTCAGAAGAAACTGAGTTTCAAATACAGCCTCAGGCACTTGACACTTTCTAGCTGTGTGACTCTGGGCAAGTCACTTAACTCAGCTGCCTCACCACAAAAACAAAAGTAAAGTTATTATTATAATACTGTCGCCGTCTTAGTAAATGCCTTTGCCAAGAGTTTCTGTCTCTACTAGCCAGGAAGCACATTTTTAGGGGCATATGAGCTAAAATCCAAAAGTAATCACCTCCTGAAGATTCAATCTGAAAATGTGAGTGCAATTTGGAAAAGCTCAGAAAAAATGCTATACATTTTTATTTCTTTTCCTTAATTTCTTTTTTTTAGTTTTATAATCTACATAAAACATTGTTATAGAATACTGCATGTACATAATTAATAAATATAGAGTGGGGAATTTGCTTAAACATATTTCTTGATGCAGGTTTGTGACCAAAAAAGGTTTGGAAACCATTGCTGTAGGCACTGGAGAGCCATTGAAGGGTTTTGAGTAGAGGAGTGATACGATAATGAAAATGATACCTTACATTTATGTAGCATTTTACTATTTACAAAGCACTTTCCAAAGCCTGTGAGGCTTTTAGTAAATTAGTAAAAAAATTTTTAGTAAAAATGTGCAAGTGTTATAATCCCTGCTTTTAAGTATGAGGACAAGAAGGAACAGAGAGCTAAGTGACTTGTAACCAGTCACAAGGCTAATTAGTGGCATAGTTAAGTTTTGAAGCCAGGTCAACTCATTCAAAACTAGTGGTTCGTTCCTCTATATGGAACATAAAATCTGTAGATTTTCAATACACATTTCCATCTGATTTGCCACCATACCCTAAGGACCATGGTACCTTCCATCTAGCTTGCATCTGAAACCTTCTTATTTCCCTAGTTTTATTCATATATTTTATCTCTCCCATTAGAATGTGAGCTCCTGAGAGTAGGGACCATCTCCACTTTTCTGCTTGTATACTCAGTGCTCTGCACACCATAAGCACTTAAAAATGTTTTGTTCATTCATTCATTTTTCTGGAAAAAAAGAATTACTTATTCTACATAGCTACAGAAGAAAGAACTGGGACCAACAGGTAGAAGGCACAGAAAGGCAAATTTTAGCTCAAAATAAGGAAAGCTTATTGTTTAACAATTAAAGCTACCACAGCATGAAATGAATTGCCTTATACGGTACCTTCCCACCACTGAAAAGGTTTAAGTAAAGGTTCAGTGAATCTCACAAGAAAATCATATAGAGGAGGTTTCTAAATGGAGGAGGAAGATGGATCAGATGACCTCTTAAGTCCCTTCCTATGTTAAGATCCTAAAATTATGTGTTACAATGTTTTACACAATCTAATGTCACAAAGTTGCTAATTCATCATACCATGAATATTCTTTTATATATCCACATTCGTTATAATGCAATCAACAGAGATTAGAGAAAATTCAGATAAATAAGAAGATATTAGTTATAGAACATACTCAAAATATTAGGGGCCATGCTCAAGATAGGATTTGCTCATTTTTTCAGATAAATTATCAGTGCTTCCTTTGAAAATTCTCTGTCACATCATGATTTTCTATGGGTTCTCAAATCTTTTAATATGAGAATGTTTCGGATACTCAATTCTAATTTTTTGTCAGTTGTGGAAAATCTCAATAATTATTTAACCAAATTATTAATATCTAATATTAAATTGCATTATTACATACATGATTAAGCTAGTTTACAGGGTATGCAGGTAATTTTGTAATACTTTTGCCTATTGTCAAGAATTCATAATAACAAGATATTACTGCAATTTGAGAAAACCCTATTAAAGCTGTTGTAGCCTTCTGCTGCCACCTGTTGGACAATGTCCAAAGTGAACAAAATCAAATGGCCTCTCTTACAGTAACCTTAAAGGGAAAATCGCTTAGCAATGTGACAGTTATTTAACTAGAATTTTCAGTCAACAAATGGGAATTACTGAGTAATGTTTGGTTTTTCCTAAATACAAAAGATACGTGGAACTGATACAAACCTACCAGTTAGAAGTCATAGCAACTCATGAGTAAGGAAAGCTTAGCATAGTTCCTGGACTTATTAAATGCTTCTTAATTTGTTGACTAAGAACCAGTCCCCACTACATAAAAAGACCTTTAGTTATGGAATATACTCAAAATATTTGAGACCATGAATGAGACGAGTTACTAATTTTTTCAAATGAATTCTTAATGTTTCCTTTGAAAGCACATGGTTTTCAAAAGAAGAAATACAAGCCATCACACAACCGTGTGAAAAACTGTTCCAAATCATTAAAGATAAGGGAATTGTAAATTAAAACAACTCTGAGGTTTTACCTTACATCCTATAAATTGGCAAAGATGATAAAGGGCAGAAGTAGTCTGGAAAGACTTTGGGAAGATAAGTGTGCTTACATATAAGACCTTTTCTGATAGAGCTGAGAAATGGCTTAACCATTCAGGAAAACAATCTAAAATTATGTGAAAGTCATATTACTTGGCCCAGTGATCCCACTACTAGACAAATACTCTAAGGAAGTAAGAGGCAGAAAGTTCCCATAGATACCAAAATATTTGTAGTAGCACTTTCCATAGTAGCAAAAAACTGGAAACAAAATGGGTGCCAATTATTCGAGATAACTAAAGAAGCATATAAATATAATGAAATATTATTGTACTATAGGTAACAACGAATTTGAGTAATTCAGAGAAATACAGGAAGACTCAGATGCAAAATCTCTCCATGGGTCCCTTAAACATACAGGGCACCCCATTTTTATCCAATGGATCATTATAATGTATAGAGCAGTCCAAAGGAAGGTCTTAAATCATTCGATAGAATAAGCAGGCTTAGATCAAAAAGAAAGCTAACAAACTCAGATGAGCCCTAAACAGTCTTTTTGAGGCTCCCAAAAAGGAATTAACTCATTTAGGGATAAATCCCTCATATCCTAGACAAGGTCCACAAGTATAACAACACAGAACCATTGTTGAATCCTGGGTAGCTGGAGCACTCATTTACCTTCTAATCTTAAGTGTCCCTCAGGTTCTTCTGTCGTGGGCCCTTTTCTCTTCTCCCTCTAGATCAGTGGTTCTCAACCTGGGTCCTGACCCCTTTGGGGGTCAAACAACCCTTTCACAGGGGTCACAGGAGTCGTCTAAGACCATCGGAAAACACATATTTCCACTCCTCTATCTGTCTCCAGGCAGGTCTGCCCACATGCAGATACGCCCACATGAGTATTAATGGGTCACAGCATTAGGAAGTTTGAGAAGCACTGCTCTAGACTACTCCCCTTGGTGATCCCGTTAGCTCCCATGTATTTAATTACCATTTCCATGCTAATGATTCTTAGATCTACTTATCCTGCCCTACCCTATCTGATGACCTCCATTCTCACATTTCCCACTGCCTTTCAAGACATCTTGAACTGAATGGCCAGTTGTTTTTTTTTTTAATTTTTTAATTTAAGGTTTCTACCTTAAATTAAGCAAGACCAAAACAGAACTCATCATCTTTCCCCCTATCTCCCCTCCTTCTCCTCCCTTCTCTATTATTGTAAAGGCCAACGCCATCCTCTCTGTTCCTCAGATTCATAACCTAGGAATTATACTTGACTGCTAACTATCTCTTATTTCCATATCCAGAAAATGCATCAAATCGCAAGCAAGAAATATGTTCCTAGACACTATTTGCTATTTGCTATTATTAATACTTCGTTAATAACTACTGTTGTTATTTGTTGTTCAGTTGTGTTTGACTCTTTATGACCTCATTTGGGGTTTCCTTGGCAGAGATACTGGACTTGTTTACCATTGCAATAGTTATTTCTCTTTGATGCAGTCCCTTCTTACAGCTGCTGTCATAGGAACCAAAAGATGCTCCATCATCCCAAAGCTCCAGGTCTTTCAGCACCTGTAAATGTATCTCTATAAGGAACCCAGCTTCAAGGCAGCACATGTGGCAGGTTACCTTACGGGTAACACTGCAGGCATGGTCAATGGGTGAACTTTAGCCAGAGCCAATGGTGATGGGGAGGAGGGAATTAGATATTCCCCTGATTACTAATTATACCCATTACATGAAGAAAACAGAGCCAGGAGAAGAACATAATCAGTAAGTGCCAAAAATGTAAATAAAACCATGAAAGACAACTGAATAATTTATGTTCAATGGCCAATCATGATTTCACAAGCCGGATGATGAAATATATAGATAAAAATATAGAGGAACCCAAAATATAGATAAAAATACAGAGGAACCCAAGAGTAGAATGTTTTCATTCTATATACTTTCTAATAATGTTGGTTTTGCTTAACTGTATTTCTTTGTTAGGGCTCTATGGAGAAAGGAAAAGGTCATTTTTATATATATATATATATATATATATATATATATATATATATATATATATATAGAGAGAGAGAGAGAGAGAGAGAGAGAGAGAGAGAGAGAGAGATTTTTTTAAAGTTTCAAAGTAGTTGCTTCACATTCTAACAGGCTGAAGTTCAAACCAGTACATCTTTGACCATCTGGACTTATAAAAACAACAAAAAAGGCTTTTCCACTAGGGAATAATTTTTTGTTTGCTTTTTCTTGCTTAGACCTTCGTAATGAGTCTATTGCCAGGTCTATTGAGACATTTTTTGTTTTAGTTACAATCTGAATGTTAGGCCTGTAGTTATGATGTCTGAAGAAAGGTATTTTATAGGACAATGGAACAATTGAATTATTATTGCTATAATCATTGCTGAAAGAGACTTGTAAATTTCAGAACATTTATGTTATACAATATTACAAATAAAATGCTCCTTTTGCTGCTCCCTCCCCTAAAAAAAATGGTTACATTTTTTAAAAATAGGCCTTTTGTCATTGCTGGCCCATCTCTGTCAAAGCTAAGTTTTTTTTTTTAATTCACATACATTTTAAAAATTAAAATTCTCTATCTGTTTACCAAAACTTCTTTCCACAGCTTTCCAAACTAAATACTGTCTGTGCAGTGAAGTAGCACAGTGGATACAGTGCCAGAACCCATCTTTCTGAGTTCAGATCCAGCCTCAGACACTTACTAGCTAAGTGATCCAGGGTTAAGTCATTTAATCCTGTTTGCCTCAGTTTCTGCATCTGTAAAATGAGCCAGAGAATGAAATGGGAAACAACTCCAGTACCTCTGCCAAGAAAACTCCAAATGAGGTCATGAAGAGTCAGACAAAACTGAACAACAAATAATAATAGTTATTAACATTATTAATAACAGCAAATAACATAGTATCTAGGAACATATTTCATGCTTGCAATTTGATGCATCTTCTGGATTTCAAATTTCAGCAAAAAGAGTTCAAGGGAATTTGGACAAAGGTGACCCTTTTTTTCTTGATGAAACCTAAGAAAAATAGTTGGGAGATGGATCCATAAGTGAGTTGGGTCAGCAACATCTTTTGTTTGGGATATATCATGGTTTACAAGACAGGGTATCAGACAACTTTGCTAAATTTAGTTACACTTTACTGTTTTGCAGTAGTACTTGTAGGAGCATAGATTTTGAGATAGAATCAAAAGAGATCAGCTAGCTCATCAAGCTCTTAGATTGATGAAAAAATTAAGGCCCCCAAAAATTCAGTAACCTGCTCAAGGACACAAAGGTTTAATTGCCAAGAGGCAAACACAGGTTTCTGGTTCCAAATCAAATGCCCTTTCCACCAAACCTTGGGGTTAAAATAAATTTATGTTTTTCTGATAATGTGATGATATAGCTAGGTGGTGCAGTGGACAGGCTCCTAGACTTGTGGTCAGGAGAACTCATTTGAGTTCAAATCCAGCCTCAAGACACTTCCTAGCTGAGTGACCCTGGGCAAGTCACAACTCTATCTGCCTCAGTTCTTCAACTGTAAAAATGAGCTGGAGAAAGAAATGGCAAAAAAACCCCATAAAAATCCAACATTCTAATATCTTTGCCAGGAAAACCCCAAATCAGGTCAAGAAGAGTAGGACCAACTGAACAACAACAACAAAAAAGATGAAAGTTGGGGAACAAGAGTAATTGATCTCTTTTAGATGGATTCCACTCTCCTGGAGCAACAGCACTTATTCTCAGCCCTGCTCCCTCCCTTCAAGCATAATTTTTCTCCTTGTCAACCATTTCAGCTCCTCCTATGAGTGATGGACTGGCTTCAAATTTTGCTGAAGGAATTCAACCATGGGAAAGGGAAATAATGGCGGAGGAGCCATCTTGTGTACCCCCATGCTGTTGGTTTCACTCTTTGTCCAGGATGGTCCAGGTTAACTTATCCTTCTCTGCCGTGGGGAACCTACAACAACAACAACAAAAAACACTTCATTTGTTTATCTACTGTCCCCAACTGGGAAGGTCCCTAGAGATAAATAAAAATAAATATATCTCTCATTCTCTCTGGATGTGTTTGTGTGTGTATTCTTTGGTTGATTTATATTTAACACAGAAAAAAATATCCTAATTCTCCTATATACTTTGCCATCCATCACCCCTTTTTTTGATTGCAATTATTACTTCCCCCATCCCCATGCCCCTGCCCAGGGACACACACAGGATCTTAGAGAAGTTGATTCCTTTTAAAACAAATGGTGAGGGGGAAGAGACATTATGGTAGAATAAAGGCAAGGATTTGCCAGAGCTTTCCCAAATTTCCCTCCAAACAACTTTGAAATAATGCCTCAAAACAAGTTCTGGAGTGGCAGAACCAACAAAAGGATAAGGTGAAACAATTTTCCAGCCCAAGGAAGCTTATAAGGTTGACAGGAAAGGTCTGTCTCACTGGGGTAAGAATAAAGCATAGTCCAGCTCAGGTCTGTGGCAAGGCAGCCACAGACCTTGGGGGTGCTCCTGGAGATCTAGGTCCACTGACAGTAAGGAGGTTGGATTCCCAGGGACCCTGTGCTGGCACTGGGTACAGGACTATCTGTTGCAATACCCATACTCCATTCCAGGTCCCAGTCCCAGGGTGAGGAGGAGAACTGACATTCTAGGACTAGTATCACTGGATCAAAGAGTATGTGGTAGAGAGTATGGTATAAGAAGACTGGGAAGAAAGGAGGGGACTAAGAACTCTGAATGCCAAACAGAGCATTTTGTATTTGATCCTGAAGGTAACAGGAAGCAAGTGGAGTTTATTGCATAGGGGAGTAACATGGTCAGAACTGCACTTTAGGAAAGTCACTTTGGTGGCTGAATGGAGGATGGAGTGGACTTGAGACTGGCAAACCCATCAGCAAGCATTTACAATAGTGCAGGTGATGAGGGTGGTGGTAGTGTCCAAGGAGAGAAGGAGGCTTATTGGAGAGATTACAAAAGTGGTATTGACAGGCCTTGATAACAGATTAGATATGGGGAAGTAGGGGTGCAATAAGAGATAGTGAAGGCTCAAGAATGATACCTAAGTTTTGAGAAGATTAAATTGGTTCTTTATAATTTTTTTAATTGATCCTATTTATAATTAATTGTCTTTGTCCTGTAACTGCCTAAGTCATAATTGTTCATCTCTGAACTTAGTGAAAAAATTCAGCTGGTCTGTAATGAGCTAAGTTCTTTGCTCATCTGTTCTATTCTTGCCTCAAGGAACTCTGCTATCCTTGAAAACTTGGTTTACATCCAGGAGGCTCTTATAGTATCTTTCTACCACCAGAATATCTTTCAAGGACGTCTGGTTTGTTATCCAAAGAAGTCTGGCCCATCTTGTAGGTTGACTCAAACAATGAATTTTTCTTACTCACAGGAGGGAAGGAGCAGAAGTGTTGCTTAGTCCCTCATTTCCAACTTCCAACCAATCATATTGTTCCCTAGACTCAATAAGTAACCAATCATGTCATCCTTAGCCCTATGATGTCACCTACTCTGCCCAATTCCTTGTTTTAACCTTGTAAAAATGGGTTATCTAGGGGTCTCTGGCATAAAACAATGCAAGTCATTGAACCTTTATTAATGGGTTTGCTCCCTGTTAATAAACTATTATCTTGTTTGGAGAGAATGTGCTTCCTCTAATTTTGTTAAATTTCATTCAAGACAGTTTTGAGTGCAAGGAACAAGGAGTATAGTGCTGTCCTCACAGTAATAGAGAAGGTAGAAAGGATAGAAGATTTAGGGGGAAAGGTAAGGCGTTCAATTTTTAACATGTACAGTTTAAAATGTAATTTAAAATTGTCTTCCACAGTGGCTGAATCAATTTATAACACCAATTTATAACACCAACGTATTAGTGTTTCAGTCTTCCCACCAGCCCTCCAACATTGACTATTTCTGTCTAAGTCTTGCATTTTTGCAAACTTGCTTGGTTAAAACCTCAGAGCTATTTTAATTTGCATTTTTTAAATCATTTATCATTTGGAGTAATCTTTTATATGTTAATTAGTAGTTTGAAATTCTTTGGAGAATATCTGTTTATATCCTTTGTTCATTTTAAAATTTGGGAATGACTCTTAGTCTTATATATTTGCATTAATCTCCTCTATATTATGGCTTTCAAATCTTTACCAAAGGTATTTAATATAAAGGTGTTTTTTCCTCCAATCAGCACTTTACCTTCTTACCCTAACTGATTTTGTCTATACAAAAGTTTTTCACCTTTATGTCATTGAAACTGTCTAGTTTATTTTTTGTGATCTTTTCTATCCCTTGCTTTCTTAAGAATTCTTCCCCTAAGCATAGTTGTGAAAGATACTGCCTTTCATTTTTCTCCAATTTCTTTTAAATGTGACCATGAATCTATTTGTAACTTATATAGTATAAGATTATTACCTAAGCCTATTTTTTTTTCTAAAGTACTTTGCAGTTTTCCCAGCAGTGCTAATAGAATAGGGAGTCCCTGGACAAATAGTTTATGTTTATGTTTATCAAACATTTAGTGACTGAGTGTGTTTATTCTTAATTATTTGTTTTGTACCATTAACCTATTTTTTAAACTAATATCAAATGAGTGATTACTGCTTTATAAAATATTTTGAGGTCAGGAAATGGTATTCCCCTTTCATTGCTACTCTCCTCCCCTTCCCCCATATTTACCTTGAGATTCTTGACCTTCTGTTCCTCCAGATGAATTCTATCATTGTTTACGCACTCTATAGGGGACCATCTCCAGTCATCCTGATCTATATCTTGCTATTGGACCCAGATGACTCTAGAGGAAAAAGTGAGGCTGGTAACCTTGCACAGCCTTCCTCACTTAAATTCAATTTACTTACAAGTCATGGCATAATCATGATGCCACCATCCTCTTCAAGATCAAACAAAACAACAAGTCTATGAAAAAATACCTTGTTAGTTTGATTGGTATAGCACTAAAATCTATAAATGAATTTAAGTAGTATCATTATTATTATTGTACTGAGGATGTCTTTTCTCCAATGCCATAGACTTGAACCCTATTTTCTTTTTATTTTTTAAAATTTATTTATTTACTTTTGGTTTACAACATTCAGTTCCATGGTCCCTTGAGTTTCAAATTTTCTCCCCCTTCCTCTCCTCCTCCCACCACCTCCCCCCATGGAGCATGCAATCAAATATAAGATCTACAAATACCTTCACATTAGACATTAGTCAACTTGTAAAGAAGGATTATAATCGATGGATTGAGTCCTATTTTCCTCCATTGTTAGGTGCCACTGGACATTGTGAACAAAGGAAATCAAAAAAATTCTCCAAGATTGAACCCCTGAACAGATTTTCTCCCCTTTGGAGTTACTTAATGTTTAGGCCTGATCTATAGGCATGGATTGAGAATGGACATGGAAAGAGAGGCTAGTAGAAAAGGCATAGGGTGAAGTACCCCAACCTACCCCCACCCCCATCCAGAGGGTTTGCAGGTCCTAAGCCAAGTGGGTTTGGTTTCTTACCTAAGAGTAAAGATGATTTTTAGTAAACTCCAGGTTCTGAATCCCTTTAGGGAAAGGTATGCATGCTCTAGTAAGCTCTGTAGGGGCCAGATTTCATTTTGAGATCAGAAACTAATTTTCTTTTATCTTTTTCTTTTCTTTATTGCCTTCAGGTTAAAGAAGACCATTCAAACACCAAGACAGGCATTTGTTGCATACTAAGCAGGTTGTCGTCTTCGGTAAACTTTGTGAAATGTCCCTTATTTGTTAAATCTGCACAACTTTGGCTTGGACGCCATGAGCTCCATCGGCACCGGGTATGATCTGTCAGCCTCCACTTTCTCTCCTGATAGAAGAGTTTTTCAGGTTGAATATGCGATGAAAGCAGTGGAAAACAGTAGTACAGCTATTGGAATCAGATGTAAAGATGGTGTCGTCTTTGGTGTAGAAAAACTAGTCCTTTCTAAGCTTTATGAAGAAGGTTCTAACAAACGCCTCTTTAATGTCGATCGCCACGTTGGGATGGCAGTAGCAGGTTTGCTAGCAGATGC